>JAJTWQ010000094.1:215000-1415000 GCA_029007595.1 Solanum commersonii | reverse complement strand
TAATTCTATATATATTTGCTAGATTAATTTAAATTATTGTCACAAAGAATTATCAATTGTAACGACTGATTAATGATTAACGAACGTTACAACCAAAGGCGAATCCAGGATTAATTTAAAGAGTCTGGGTACACCAATAATATCTTAATTTAAGCATTAGCGAATTTTTCAATGACGATTAATGGATAATAGCGAATTTTTTAATGTCGAATAATGGATAATGTTGTACTACCTTTGTCCACTTTTAATTGTCATAATTTCCTTTTTTAGAGTCAAACTATAAAAACTTTGACTAACATTTTTTGTGTATATTTTAATCATATTGATATGCAAAAAATTGCAATTTATAGTACTTTTCATATTGTTTTTGAACATCTAATTTTTTTGTTTAAAATATCGAATTAATGTAATCTAATTTAACTTTGAAAATTAGTCAAATTGACTTTCAAAAAGCGCAACATGACAAATAAAAGTGGACGGAGGAGTATTTGATTAGTCATTAATAGCTATTGGATGGTCATGAGTTCGAATCCCCCTATTTAACAATTTTGAAGTTATAATACCCTTAAGTTTGTAATAAAAAGAGTAAAAAAGGGTAAAAATAGGACGTTGCCTAGGATCAAACCCAAGTTGCAGGGGTGAGTTCTCTTGCATCTACCGGCGGACCAAAGCAGTATTAATGTTCTCTAAGGGTGCACTCTTTATTATATTTCCTGTTTCTATCCGTTTCTTAAGATAGATATGTGTATATACATGATTTTTTTCAAAGTTAATGAGTGCACGTGCACCCCACCTATACATGTGGGTCCGCCTCTGGTTACAACCACTGGAATTTCGAAGAGTAATTCTTGTTTAAGGCCACAAGTTGAGGCCCAAATTAGTCCTAGTTAGACAAAAGAGAATAACAATTTATTTATTTTTGTCCCAAGAAAAACAAATGCTTATTAATGGAGAATGTGTAAGAAAAATAGGTTTTGAAAGGGGAATTAAAATAATTGTTGTAGGGATTGTAGTAGAATTCCTCAAGAATTTTCAAAGCCTATAAAATTCAAAGTTCATCTATTAACTTAAATTTTTCACAACAACATAATTGTATTTTGTAACGAGTAATTAGGGAAGAAGAGAAGAGTTCAGTGTTTGAATTTTATAAGCGTTTTGTAGGAGATATATTACTTATGGTACCTTTAGAGTGTTTCATTGGATAATGCGGACGTGGAAGTAAGGTTTGCCACACATACTATCTTCAAGAGAGAGTTTTAAGTAGTTTGGTTTGTAATTCAGGGTAGTGATGGCATCGATAATGATGTCAGACATAGCATTGGGGCAGCATGGATGAAATGGAGGCTTGCCTCTGGAGTCTTGTGTGATAAGAAGGTTGGTACCATCTAAACTTAATTAAAGGTATGTTCTATATAGTGGTGGTTAGGGGTGGAGTGTTGGCAGAACTCACATATTCAGAAGATGCATATTGTGGAGATGGGGATGTTGAGATGGATGCGTGGCCATACTAGGAGTGACAATTAGATCAGGAATGAGGTTATCAGGGAGAAGGTGTGAGTGACCTCTGTGGAGAACGGGCTAAGAGAAGCGAGACTGAGATGTTTGGACATGTGTAGAGAAGGTGCGCCGACACCGCAGTGAAGAGGTGCAAAAGGCTGGTTGTAGCCTTGTAGGGGGTACGCGGAGGGGTAGAGGTAGGCCAACAAAGTACTGGGGAGAGATGATTAGAAAGAACATGACACAACTTCATATTATCAAGGACATGAATAAGATAAGGAGTGAAGATTGTTTATTAGGCTAGAAGGTTAGTAGGAGTAGAGTGTTGTCTTGTCTTGTGATGGTTTAGACTTGTTAGGCCTGGAGTAGTACTGGTCGTACCTTGATAGTTCTTGACACAAGTTGTTTATTATATTTCGATTATCACATTATTTTGGTCCTGGTATTGTTTCTTTCGTGTAGACTTTACATATTGCTTCTTCCTATTAACTGTTAGGCTTCCTTCATTATTTTCTTCCTTTTTTCCCCTAGATTTGATGCACTTGAGCCGAGGACCTTTTGAAAACAATCTCTCTACCTTTACGAGGTAATGAAAATGTTTGCATACACTCTACCCTCCTCAGACCCATTTAGTGGGATTTCACTGAATATGTTATTGTTGTCGTAATATATTAAAATAAAAATAGTTCATGAATGAGAATAGGGCGTGGAACATGACAAATTGAATAGATAGATGTAGGACATGCACTAGATATTCTTGCACACTTGATGAAGAAATTGATCAATCAAGCACATTGAGGGCCAGAGAAATGAATTACAAAGGAAAGATACATTATAAGATTTATCATGTGGCAATCAAGTGACTACTAATAGTTGAAATCCTTGACTATTTTTATGTCTATATATCTACCATGTCCAAAGTTCTTCAAGGATGGGCATGGTATTATATGCCAAGTGGTGGGCTCAAGTCAGCTTTAGAATATTGGATATTTTAATTACATATGCAGTTATATACTCCATTACAATATACCAATAAATAAGATTGAATATAAATTAGGAAAAAAGAGATTTTTGAAAAAGAGAAGGAAGTTAGCTTAGTTTTCTCTGGCTCTTATTTTCTTCATGCTTGCTAGTTAGTAGAAGTTGTGGAAAAAATTTAGGTACTTAATTAAAATTGGTTAGGTAAGATCTAGCCCTCCTTGCTTGTACTTATCCCTATTGATATTTTTTTTAGTTTTAATAAATTAAAGACCGCTAAACACTTTGTCTAGTGGTAAATTTTCTTTTAAAAAAGGAAAGGAACAAAGAAAATTTGGATTTCTCTTTATAACATCAACGTTTATTTCCATATTTTTTAATTGCTTTAACAAAATAATGTTATAAAGAACATATAATATAGGGAAAAAGGAAAAATATACCCTCGAACTATCGTAAATGGTATGTAGATACCCTCCGTCATACTTTTGGGATATTGGTGCCCTCTGCTGTCTAAAATCTAGAGTATATGCCCTTCACTCTAACGGAAGACTGAATAGGGACACGTGACACAATCTTATCCGTCCATCGATATTTAATAAATGTCGGATCGGTGGATAAGATTATGACACGTGTATGTCCGTTAGTATAAAGGGTATATATGCTCTAGTTTTTGGACGAAAGGGGCACCAATGTCCCAAAAATATGACAGAGGGTATCTGCATACCATTTACGATAGTTCTGAGGTATATTTATTTTTTTTCCCTATAATATAAGATAACATAAAAAATAGGTTTCATCATACTTTCTTAGAGAAGTTTTTTTTTCTTAAATAAAAAAGAAAACAAGATGGAGTCACTATTTTGTAATAGGTGAAGGTATTTCATCGAGAGGCGAATCTAGGATTTCAAGAAAACGGGTGCATCATTGTCAGGGACGGCTTTGCCCCTTTAAAAAAAAGGCAACTACTTTAGGCTTCCAAACTTGAAGGACCTCAATTATCTTAGCAATAATATATATAACTTTTTCATAAGAAAAATATTAACTATCATTTGCAAAAAAAAAATTATTAAGAGAAAAAGTTATTAAAGAAATTTGATATACCTAGAGTACTACGTCGCAAGAAAGATTAAATGTATTGGTTAAATGAATTATTGATTGAAAAATAATTATTAAAATAATCCAATTATAAAAAAATATACAATTTTGCATCTCAAGAAATTTAGAAAGTAGACTTTATAAAAAGAAGGGAAAAAGGACAAATATATCCTCGAATTATTGTAAATGGTATGCTGATACCTTCTGTCATATTTTTGGGACATTGGTGCCCCTGCCGTAAAAAAACTAAAGCATATATGCCCTTCACTCTAACGGAAGACTAAATAGGGACACGTGACACAATCTTATTCGTTGATCTGATATATTAAATATCGGATCGATGTATAAGATTATGACACGTGTATATCCGTTAGTATAAAGGGTATATATGCTCTAGTTTTTGGACGGCAGAGACACCAATGTACCAAAAGTATGACGTAGGGTATCTGCATATCATTTACAATAGTTCTGGGGTATATATATCCCTTTACCCTAAAAAGAATATTAATTTTTCTTAAAAGTGTAAGGCTTCGGTTTGATTTTGTCTCAAATCACTTGTGTGTTTGAGCCGCCGTTGATCATTGCACGTAAGATAAGATCTAAAATATTATAATTGATTTTGCTAGTTTGCTTACTAAGAATGGTGATTTCAGTTGAAACAATGAAAAAGAAGGAAGAAATGGGTTTTTTCAACTGGAAAGTTTGAGCGCTACTTCATGTTTTTTGTTAAATAAAATGTTTGCAATGGAACTTACTTTTAGATTATTATTATTATTTATTTGTAAAAATAAGAATAGAAGTAAAAAACAATGCTGTATTTTTTAATGTTTTTTTTCAAAAAAGGGCGGACTGCAAGAAAGGAATGTAGTAATTGGGAATCGATCTCTCAATCTCATAGTGGAAAACAAACACTCAAACCAATGAGCCATCCAATTTTTTGTGATCATGGTTTCATTCAGTTGCTATTTGATATATTTTACAAATTATATAAGTAGTTATATCGAATTTTGTCGGATGACCACGGGTTCAGGTGAACCATTTTTTTAACTTAAATTTGCCCCTGATTCCATCGGATGTCTTTTTTTGTTTGATTGGATTAGTTTCTGAACTATCATTGAGATCAATTTGGAAGCTAATAAATACTATGTTTTGAATATTTTGTACATATTTATTGAGAGTGGAAATGAGACAGATCCATCAAAGTCATATATTTTTGTTTAAAAAGTACTTTGAATATATTTTAACCATGCAAGGCCTCTTTCAGGCGACAAACGGACAAAATACAGATACACTACTGAAGGGGGCACAAACCTAGTCCAATTGTCTCTCTTTGTTATGCACTTCTCATAATTTAATTGAGTTTAACTTTCAAGGTTTTCTATATATTAAATTTATTAAAAAAAAAGAGTCATATCCAATACTTATTGAGGATTTAAAGATTTATATACAACTACAATAATAACATATTCATAATCCAATAAAGTAGGGTCTGGAGAGAGGTAAAGTTTATGCAGACCTGACCTTTACTTTGAAGGTACAAAAACTATTTTCGATAAACCTTCCCTCCAAGAAAAACAAGTCCAAAGCAGTATAGAGAGAAATAATAGGAATTCAATCCTAAACAGTAGTCATAACAAGATTAAACCATAATCGAAGGTCAAAACCAACATATAATAACCAAATTCAACAGACAAAAAAAAAACTACAAGAATAATATTACGGCTAATAGCCGCTAATACTCAAAGGACAAGAAACAATGATTTGTTCGAACTGCTATACGGCTACAACTACACTTGACTATCTAACTGACATACTACCCTAATCTGGTGTCTCCATACTTCCTCTGTTTAGAAAAGAATCTTAGTTTGATTTAAGAAAATAAAGAAAAGTTTTCAATTTTGTAATTTTAAATTAAAGTTATGTCAAATGTACCAAAACACACTTTAAAAAGCTGATATTAAAGTGTTGCCAAAAAATGAATATAGTCATTTGTTTTCAAACAAACTAAAAAGTAAATAGATCATCTTTTTTAAACAGAGGGAGTACTATAAGTAGCACATAACTGAGCTTGAGTTGATTGGAGAAGGCCCATTAGACTCGAAGTTGACTATTGATCTGCCCGAGAGACATTATGAGGGAGCTCCAGCTGGAAAGTGATTTGTCTCCGGTGAGAGATCTGACTGGTTATACAGTGAGTTTGTTTGTATCCGGGCAATATCGATCGAAGTCATGTTGGGGACTGTGATTCCAGGATTCTCTTAGGCCGAGGTAAGAACAACCAACGCTTTTCTGGTTTGGATTCATCCACGTGTCATAGTCTGGTTCGTTCATTTGAATGAGAGATAGTCCCCACTTTTCAGATATCCAATGAAATGTATCCCAAAAGTGGAAGAATTACCAATTTCTTATCAGAACAGGAAATGATCGATGTATGCGAGGTGATACATGTCTTTTTGTGTTTCGACGTTTTAACCATGTACTACATGTTAACTCGGGTCACCATGGCCCATGGGGCTCTGGACATCAATTCTGCTATGAATTCTTGTGATTAAACATTTATCCTAACTTATCTAGTATAAAACCAAACACATCAAATATATCATGTTGATAAAATTTGATTTTGAAGAACATTTGGTTGGTCAAAATGCCAAAGTTCACACTCTGATGAAGAAGTAATTTTCACTTTCTTCGTCTAAGTGGTATATGAGAAGCACATACTTGACTGTGGTGTATTGGTCGGTTCGGTTCCGTTTTAAGTATTATGGGTTCGGTTTATCGGTTTTTAAATATGCTAAACTGTTAACCAAATCAATAAGATATTTGTTATCGGTTTTGGTCTTTAACGGTTCAGTTTTCGGTTTAACCAATAAGAAAATGATTTCAAAACAAATATATGACTTGTTCAACAATTTAACGAGAAATAAAAAAGAAAGAAATCTAATTACTCATTGAATGCAAAAATTCTGCTTAGTGTAGTAAAAGTATAGCAAATACTCATAATTCACAACCCTAGTCGTTGCCTAAAAGACTAAAGTAATACTAAAACCTAAAGAATAAGTGCAGAGAATAGAGTTAATTAAGTAATGTTAATTGTTTAGGGTCCTTAATTATAGTTAAAGTCTAATATAGCGATTATATTAATATTTTTTCACTACAACATTTTAGGCCTACGACCACACTAAATCTGGACAACGCTTGTAAAGTGTTGCCTAAAATATTTTTGGGGACGTTTTTAAAGCGTAGCCCAAGTTTTTAACTTTTAGCTACGATAATATTGACAACACTTGTAAAGTGTACTCTTTAATGGTATAAGCTACACTTTATAAGTGTTGTTACAGTATGATATCATTGGCAACAACTATTTACATATATGGCCACACTTTTAAAGTGTCCTATTTTTTTTATAATTGTAAGTACAATACTTTACAAATGTGGCCTTAAAAATTTCACTAAAATATATATTCCCTCCAACATTTTTAACTCTCCCCCAATTTTTTTATTGTGCAAAATAATAACAATTAATAAAACATTAAAACATTACATCAGTTCCAGCTGAAGAAGAACGTACCATACGCTCCAGCTTCTAGTTCCAGCTGAAGAACATACAGTCCAGCTGAAGAACATATGCTCCAGCTGAATCTGAAGAATGTACGCTCCAGCTGAATCTGAAGAAAGTATGCTCCAGCTGAAGAACATATGCTCCAAGCTTTGTTAGTGTAAGATGTTCTTTTCCCCAGATAAGAAAAACTTTCTGTCATTTTGAAGCACATGATTTTCTCTCCAAGCTAAGTATGAAGAACACGATTTCTGTCAAACTTCCTCACAGATTTTTGGATTTCATGGTGAAGTGCTGAAGAGCTACTCGCTGAAGAGTACAATTTCATAATTTCTTGTTGAAAGGATTTTGTTGGAATAGGGTTTATCAGGTAAATTCTATCTTTGAAAGTCTATATTTTAGCTTTAGGGTTTTGATATTCTTGTGTTGATACATTTTTTTGTTGATTTTAGCTCGTAATTGTATTACCCTAAGGATTAATCACTAAATAAGTATAAATGGGCTGATTAGTGTAAAGAGGTATACTTTCTTGAACAAACTCTTTTACCTCACAACCAAAATCCTTTTTTTCCTGGCTTGTATCTTCTTCTTGCTACTAGCAATGTTGATCAAACTATTAAATAACTCTTTTCTTTTGCAGTTAGGAATGACCCTTTTAATTCCTTAGCTGAAAAACCTTAATAAGTTGCAATCTTTGTTGAGTAAAACTAATGAAACTCCGAACTTTTATAATCCAATGACAATTGATGACCAATTAGGCTTCATTTTGGCAAGTATATAGAGAAATGCTCCCAAATAATTCTTTTATTCAAAAGCAAATAAGAAAGTAAAGATATTGATTTTGTAAAAATGGAAAGTTTGAAACTTGGGAAATCAATCAAGAATAAATTTATTTGATAGAGAGGGCTGAAAATAGTGATGAATTAGGGGGAGACAACAAAGGAGGAAGACTCCTACAAGAAGAAAATTCTAACCATGCTGAAAGCATTTCCCATATAAATACCTTTTGAGTACATCTCGAGTGGTAAGTTTGAATTGATGCCTTGAATGATGCTTTTTTTATTAAATTAGGCAAGATGGTGGATCTTTGACTATTAAAGAAAATTAAACTTAGATGCTTGAAAATACAGAAAATTAATTACTTCTTACTCTCGAAAATATATGGTAGTACTTCATTTGAATTTCATGGTTGAGATCATTTGTACTTCATTCACTTTTCATTGTTTTGCACAACTTTTGAATCTAGCTTGAAGAGTAGCTTTCTCCGAGTTATATTTGGCATTTGAAATTGATGCTTAAGCAAAATTTAGGATAGTCAATCAATTTAAGGTCATGCGAACACTTGCATTCGGTTGTTTTAAAATTTAAATTTTGCGTAATCAGAAATAAAAGTTTTATAAATACTGAGGTATTATTTCCCTACCATCTTCTTCTATGATAGTGTAGCTTTCATGTTTTTCCATTTTATTTAGATTTTAGGGTGCAGTGATTAAGTTAGCTTTGGATAGAAATGACTGGCTAAGCATTCTTATGGAAATTGATTACAGGTGTTACAGAATTGTGGACTTGTACGTGCAAATCAACAGTCGTCTTATTAGCTTAGTTTTGACCTGTCAATGCAAAAAAGCTCTAAAAGATTTTCACACTATATTGTACTTTTGGTCTTCTAAATAAAGTGTTTGAACTTCTTTAAAATGTTGTTTACAACTTGAACCTGCTTCTAGATAGAATTTCTTAATCTTGATTAGTTCATTTAAATTCCTTAGAGTTAGAGAGACGGTGAAAGTCAGCAAAAGCTTAACCATTCGTAGGATCATGTTCTGTTTTTCTTGAATATGTTGAATTTCCTATGATTCTTACTGTTCTTAGGATGGTTTGATTGTCAACCTTTTTTTATTTTGTTAAAACTTCTATTTGACTAAGGTTGTTAATTTTATGTGGTTAGATAACACTTGGAAGTAAATTAAGTAAAGGAAAGTAGCATGAGCTAGAAAATTAAGGAAATTGAAACAAGTTTTGAGAATTTATTTCACTAAGGTGTATAACTAATGAGTTTCCTATGTAAACCGTGCAAAACGAATTTGGTGATGAGTATTTAAATTCGCTCACAAAATTTTACTTTTATTCATCTGAATTCCATTTATTTACTTTCTTTATTAATTGTGTCTATCCTATTAATTTTACTTATTTTTCCTTGGAAGTATAATTAACATTCAAAAATATTTGTGGAAGATTCAAGGTTTGATTTGGCATAGCACAAGAGCCATAACTAGGTAAAAAACTTTTATCATCTCATAACACATAATTCTGATAACTTACTCATGACTTTTAAAACTTATTTGTGAAGTAGTTAATGATTTAATGATTGTTATTGAAAGATTAAATATTAATATCTTGATCTTCTAGAAATTCAAATATCCCATCCAAGGATTGGATGAATTTAGCAAGGTATATCAAAGAGTATATTGATGGTGTTGAATCATTCCTAGATTTTGCTTACTCTTATGGAGATCCTCAATGAGAGAAAATTCAGTGTTCATGTGCAAAATATTGTAATATTCGTTGGACTCGAAGGAATGTAGTGTATGATCATCTAATATGCTATGGATTTGCTAAAGGTTATACTAGATGGATCAATCACGGGGAATGTGATATCAAGTTGAATATTGACGATGATATGGATTACTCGCATGATGATATTGATGGGTTGTGGAATGATCAATTTAGAGATGTTGCATAGGCTGAAGGAGTTTATGATGGTCCAAATGAAGATGCCAAGAAATTCTATAACTTAGTTGACAAGGCAAGCCAAGAATTATATCCTGGTTGTAAAGGATTCTCTAAATTATCATTCACACTTCATTTATATTTATTGAAGTGTCTACATGGATGGAGCAATAAATCATTCACTTTTCTTTTAGAGTTATTAAAAGAGGCAATGATCGTGTTGAACATTCCTTCGTCTTACAATAAAACCAAGTCTATGGTTAAGAATCTTGGTCTTGATTATGAGAAAATTGATGCATGTCCCAATGATTACATGTTGTTTAGGAATGATCATAAGGATGATGAATTTTGTCATACTTGTAGAGCTTCACGATATATTAAATCTCCCGAAGTTGATAGTGAGCTTGAGCCTTCAAAAAAACAACATCGAGTTTCAGTCAAGACATTGAGACACTTTCCATTAATTCCTCGACTCAAAAGGCTATTTATGTGCTCAAAGACAGAAGATTCTTTGAGGTGACATGACGAGGAGCGTTCTAAAGATGGAAAGTTAAGGCATCCCGCTGATGGTCTAGCATGGAAAGATTTTGATAGGTTGCATTTAGATTTCGCACTAGATTCTCGCAATGTGAGACTTAGCTTGTCAAGTGATGGGTTCAATCCATTTTGAACCATGAGTATATCACATAGCACATGACCAGTTATGTTGATGGTGTATAATCTGCCGCCTCTGAGTCAATAAGTACTTGTAGCTTATTATGTAAGGTACTACAATAACCAACTCCTGGTATGAAAAATTTCCACAATAATCAACATGCTTGTTTAGGAGTTCTCATTGTCTCCAAGTTGGTGGATTTTATATAGAATGTGTATGCCCACAACATCCATTGTTTGTCCATCTGCTTTACTGGCAAGAAGAGCTTACATATTGTTGCCTTGTTCCATGTAGGTATATCAATCACATTCAGCCCCCTGTTGTCTTGGGCTTACAATTATTGCTCTCTTCCATAAGAAAGTTCTACTCACTGTTGTAACCATAGTAATGATCTTCTTTGGTAACAGGAACATTTGGGACCAATATGTTTGTATTTGAAACAGAACACTATTCACTAGTTGTAATCTACCACTGTGATCTTCTTTAGTGTCTTTATATCTACCAGGATTTAGACCGACACCTCTATGGTTTTCACACATACCCTAGGGTGTAAGTTTCTAGCATCTTTGTGACTGAATTCTTTGCATTTTAACATTTTCTATTCTCCTATTAGTAAACATCAACATGTGTGGTCTAGAATAACCAGAAGTGAAGGTGCATAGTGTTTACAGATACATCAGTTAGGTACTTTGTGCTTTGGTGAGTTATGCTCCCAGTTGTGGTAAAATATTAGTGTGCAGGTTATATAATCATTTTGCAGTACATATAGTAGGTTATAGCTTGCACTAAACTCAGTTGCTGAAATCTTCTATTATCAATTACTCTTATATAGCTGTTGCAATCTACTATAATACAGTGCTGGAAATTTTGGAAAAAGTTGAGCTCTTCTATCACTGCCTGCACATAGAAAATTCTGGCTAGTTAATTTTTCTGATTATTATTTTGTAGGTTTACTTACTACAAGAAACTAAATCAAAAGATTAAAACAAAGTGACAAGAATGAATCAATCAGCAATACTAAAGAAAAAGGGTTCGAATCCAAACAAAGCTCAAAGTCCATTGAATAATCTGGATGCTGATATGCAATACCGCTCAAGTGCTGAATTGGTCAACACATTTAAGATTACGAGAGAACATGTTGCAAACAAACGCAATAATAAAGCTAAGAAAGAGCATGTACCAATAGCGCTTAAAAGAAAGAATTTTGACGATTTTATTCCACAATAAGAAAAAAATAAATTGTTTGGCCACAAATCAGTGATTCAATCATCTTCTAGGGAAGAACTTAGTACTTCACATATGATTGTAAGGAAAAGACAGAATAAACCAAACTTATTTCAATCTGGGGAGTCCATTCAATAGAAAGGATTTAAACTTCCTATGCACAGTCCAAACGTCATCCAAGGAAAGTGTTAATTCTTCTGTACATGTGACTGGAACAACACTAGGTAATGGAGAGGGACAACATGATATTCAGGATCTACTAAGCTTCAAACAGGTGAAAAGGAAGTTGGTCCTACCAGCCACTAGTGTTGATAAGTTTCTGAAAAAATAAGAGATACACAAAGAACATGATATTGATCATGATCTACCAAACAAGAAACAGGTAAAAAAGAAGTCACTCATACCAGCTACTAGTCTTGATTAATTTCAGAAACAACAAGGGATAGTCATAGGTGATGAAAGAAAATAGATTAACCACACAATAGCTGATGTCAAGTATATGTCTGCTCCTTTTATTCATGAACATAATAAAGGATTGGATGCTCTTGAGGATCAAGAAGAAATCGGTGACGATGAGTGTGCTATAGACGAGGAAGTTGACATTGATTGTAGTACAAAAGGTATGTCTTAAATCCTGTAAGATATATTACTCATTATAAAAGAAATTTCTTATTTCCTGGCTGTTACATCAATCTTAGGGATACTGAAGCAGAAAAAAGTTCGAGGAAAAACAACATGTAAAAATATTCATGCAAGAAATTTGGAAGAAAGGGAGGAGGTGATATTTGATAAAGGACAAGCAGTGGGACCAACCGATAAGATAGCGTCGAAATTTACCAATTTTATCGAAACAATTGCAAGAAATTCTAGATTCATCAACTTGATGTACACTAGTTGGCACGCGGTGCCAATTACAAGAAATCATAGATTCGTCTTCTTCTTCTTCTTGTGCCAGTACGAGGACATATTAAATATATTTTATTTTGAATTCTTTACTGGGAAAAGTTGTTAGATTTTTTTAGTTCTTGATCGCTATCGCAGGAACAATTTGCTCAAAAAGAAGGTAAATTAAAGTTAACAAATGAATCATAAATTGCTTTTAGCCATAAAGTAAACAGTTCTTACAATTAACTATGGATGTTAATTTTATTCAACAGAACTTCAGAATTGTCAAAATTCTGGGGAAACAACTGATGATACCTTTAGGCAGTGTTTGGAAAGGAGCAGCCTGTCCAACTTAGATGCTATGGCAAATCAGTGACAACAAGTTCTCTGAAAGAAGATGAAGAAACTAACAAGCTAAAACAAAAGCATGCTAATGAAATCAGTTCTCTGAAGGAAGAAATGAATCAAATAAGAGTAGAAATGTAACCTTTTTTTAGTCAATTGTTGCAAAACAACCCTGGATTGAATGTTCAAGATATACCAGGGGTTGTTGGATCTAACATTGTTTCACCTGTTGATGCAAGTAGCGCACAAGCTGTAAGAGGCCAAAATATTCCACATTCTTTAGGGTCAACTCATGATTCGGTTCTTCCAAAGGTATTTTGTTGGTTTCTTAAGACTCTTCTCTCTCTTTCTCTATTTTGGAACCTCTCAACTGTATTTTCCTCAACTTTGTCTAGTTGTTCTTGTTGGTTGTTGGTTTGGTCTTGCATAACAAGATCATTATAGTTATTATGAGTAGAAATAGTAGAGTTAAATGTCTTACCTCCTGATTTGGTTGTTGATTTGTATGTGTAGTTGTGGCTCCAGTCGGCAGTCCTTGCTTGGTAGTGATATCATTTTTAGCCTGATTTTGTCTAAGTCGAGCAGCAAACGATTGGATAGTAGTGTAGGGAGCTGGTTCAGGGACTATGTCCCTACTAGCATTTTTCTGGGGATTAGGAGTAGTGTAGGGAATTGAAATCTGGAATCTAGAACCTTTCTGGTACTTTTCTCTGTTTTAATTATGTCAATATGTATTAGTATATCTAAACTGTAATATGCAATCTGGAACTCAATAAATCTGCAAACTGGAACTGTAATCTGCAATCTGGAGCTCAATAAATCTGCAAACTTAAATTTAAATCTGCAAACTGGAATTTAATTCTGCAATCTAGAATTGAATTTGCAATTTGAAACTCAAAAGATTTGCAGTCTGCATTCTGGAACTGTTGTGCAATCTAGAATCTTGAACTTCTTGCCTCTTCTATAACTGCTGCAATCTGATTTGTCGTAAATTCTAAATGTGTAAGGAAATGGAGGTGATCAAATTTGAAGGGTAGCTACAAGTCAATTTGATCTCATTGAAGTGGATGATGAAGAGTTTTTGAACTATTGTAAAAGTTTGAATACATTATGTGTGATTTTGTGAAATATATTCTTTGCTAGAATATATTGAACTATTGTAAGAGTACTTTTGAACAATTGTGTACACATATTTAGAATATTGTTTTATAAGTATGTGTAAGTACACAAGACGTACTATCTTTTGAAATTTATTGCAAATCTATATATCTGAATTACTTATTAGCCAATTTAATGCTTGAGATTATTTATTGCAAAACAATATTTGTGTTTTTTAATTAGAAATTGTGACATATAAATATTTTATAGCCAAAATGATATTACAACACTTAAAAGTGTAGCCATAGGACTGTAAATTGTGGTATGCACATTGGCAAGGACTACACTTCAAAGTGTTGTCATACATTAGATAGAAAAGGCAACACTTTATAATCGTGGGCAATAAGGAAACAAAGGCCACACTTGAAAGTGTAGTTGTGTGAGATAGAAATGTTGCTATATGAGGTACTGGAAAGCGTGACTTTGTTGCCTTTTAGGCTACGCTTTTAAGCGTAGCTAATAAGGCAACACTTGAAGTGTTATGCTTCTTTTAAGCGTGACCTTTTTGCCTAAACACTAAGGTTATGCTTCTTTTAGCCACCCCTGGAAAAGTGTTGCTTAAAGTAAAAAAAAAGTGTGACCTTTTATCAAAGGCCACATTTTTTCATAGTTTAGGCCGCACTTTTCTAGGGTGGTTGTAAACATAAAATGTTGTAGTGTTTGTTTGATATTTATGTATGACTAAAAATTAAAATAGTAAATTATTATATTCTTAATGGGTTATCGATTAATCCAATAACCCAATATTAAAAAACCAATATCGAACCGATAATCCAATATTTTTTTTAATAAAACCATTAAATAACCATTAACCCACTAACAATAAACCAATAACACTTTTTTCGGTTCGATTTATTGGTCGGTTCGATTTTTGTACACCCTAGTTGCATTTGCTCTATAATCTGCAAAGTTCCGAGGATTACAACTGATCTGGAAGAAGCCTTTTCTTGTCGTTGTCAAGCCTTTCATCTACCTTGTAATCTATATCAATCATGGTGAATTCTTTTTTGTGAAGTTCACCAGATTCGGAAAAATATTGAAGTTCGTCATTTTCTTCATCGGAAGGATGGTAGCCTATTCCATCAATCCGTTGCAACTCTGTGTCTATTAATGCATCCATTTTAGCACGGTCCCTGTCACGTGGATATGTACAATAAAGGAATGAATAGATGAAGCAACAAATTGTTATTGGAATGCCTATAGCAGTGTAGAGTGCCTTGGCAAGTGGGGCTGCATTCTCTCTATCTGTTTCAATTTCCTGCGAGCCCGTTGAGTCTTTAGGGATTGGTTTAAAACCATAAACATGTTGAGCCAAAATACCAACTACTGGAGGAGCAAATGATGCCAGTATAGACTCAAATGATCGATCCAGAGCATAGATGCTTGTTCGAGCTCTCTCAGGAACTATCTCCGCAAAAATTGGACTGCAAACATGTCATGTTGTGAATATTTTAGTGAATCAACCAGTAACATAGGACCCTTACTTGAATGAGATTTTGATATATGGAGCAAAATTAGAGATTACTTGATATGAAGAAACAAGTAAAATTAGTAAACAAGCAGCAACACTAAGGAAACAGAAAAATCCCATGTCGCTTGTGTGTCAGCTATTCCATTTGGACATGAAAACTTCCTTCGAACTTAAGCATGAAACAGATTATGTTTCGTAATTCTTGATTACATGGTCCTTCTATTTTACGGTTTTAGCTTTTCTGTTGTTGGTTAAGTTAAAGACAGAAGGATATATGCAAGAAAATCCAGATAAAGATGAATGATATAGTAGTTCAAAGGAAACGTACTTGTTTGTTGCTGGACCATTCCAAGATATTGTTAACCCCATGATGAACAAGACTAAACCATGGATTGCAGCTGTGGAAGGATCATCAGGCAATCCGAGAAGCAAAATTGCTGCTAAAGGGATCGCTGAGCCAGAACTTATCTGAGATAGAATTATTCTACCAGAATTCGGCAAGTGTTTTGCAAGGACATCTCCCATTTTTCCTCCAAACAATCCACCAATTGAGAGTGCAACATTAAACAACGTCAAGAGTAATGCTGTTGTCTTGTGGGAGAATCCAATAAGCTCCAACCACATAGGTGTAAATGACAACGATGACCAAGGGAACGACCCCGACACTCCCTGAGCAACAAGTATTTGAAAAGAAGGTACTTTCACAACTGCTCTTGCTTCTTTTAGCAACTCCCTTATTTCTTCTCTAAATGGTTTTTGGGGAGGTTGCTCTTTTACATAGCCATAATTGTCAATAAAGCGAGGATCTTTGGCGAAAAGACGCACCAATATACCAACTACAACACTAATAAAACCTACCAGATGGAAGGAGATTCTCCAGCCAGCGATTCCCATGAATGATGTTTCAGCTAGTAAAACCGATATAAGCCCGCCAAGGATAGAGCCAAAGTTCCCTGTTAACTGTAGCCAACCAAAAGCTATACCGCGGTTGCTTTCATCTGTTGAATCAGCCACTAGAGATTGGATTGCTGGTCCGACTATCGCGAGTCCTATTCCATTCAAACCTCTGGAAATGGCAACCTATTGCAGAATGTTAGTTTTACTAAACAGTAATCATAGACCTTATTTCAAACAAGATATATGATGCTTCTCTTATTAAATGCCAATCAATAATTGAAAAAACTAAAGTGAAGAATATTATCATTCTGAAACATCTTAAAAGCACAGTCAAATTGTAAGAATTTTGCAGACTGAAAGAACCAGGAAATTCCTCTTTTTTAGACTTCAAAGGCAAACAAGACAGTAATTTCCTTCATAATCTAGAACAAAAAGATTAATACTCCATGTGTTTCATTTGAAGTGAACTCGTTTGGTGAAGACAAAGTTTAAGAAAGAAAGACTTACCTCTAAAACATGTGATTTTAAACATGTCATATTATTTGTGCTGCTAAAACACTTTTGAAATTTGTGGTCTTAAACATGCCAAACTGGTGTGGATATAGGGGGTTCAGAGGTGTTCAGTTCACCTGAAACCCCTCAACAAGGTAAATTCTACTCTATCTATCTATCTATCTATCTATCTATCTATCTATCTATCTATATATATATATATATATATATAGATTTTGAATCTCCTAAACATAAGACAAGAGGTTGCTCGCTGGTTCACGGGGTTCAAATTTACTTTGAACTTCCAAGTTCAAAACTGACTTAAAATGACACCGGATTACATAAATAGAAACTAAGGGAATTGTTTTCTTTACATTATCAAACTCTGTTTGCCCCATCAGAACTGAACTGAATTTCAACTCCAGGAAAAAGTGAAATTTTCATGGCAATCCGAAATTTGCCTTGACAACTAAGAATGGTTGAAAAAAATAATTCAAAATCACATATTAACAAATTCTTAATTCCAATTTCCAATCTTTCTCATTCAATAACTTTGTCTCCTGGATCCTAACAAAAACAGGGGACACCAAGAACTAAACTTTATACATGCCCCTTAATATTAAGTTTCGTACTCCGTCCATTTCAATTTATTTGACATAATTCCCTTTTTAATCCGTTTAAAAAAGAACGATCCTTTAATGTTTTTAGTAATTCTTTAATTTCTACTTTCCACGTAACATACTTAATACCATAATATGAAATGACATATTATACAAATGTAGAATAGATGAAGAGAGAGTAATTTAACCTGAGTAAAAGTGGAAGAAATGGCTACAAGAAAGGTAGCAGCAGACCAGAGAAAAGCACCAAGAGCAATAACATGAGTTCGATTTTGACGGCCGGAGAGATAAGCAGCAAGAGGGTAACAAAGACATTGAACTATAGATCTAAAAAGAGTGAGAGAACCAAGTCCAGTAGGATCAGTATGCAAAGCTTTACCAACTTCTTTGTAAACTCCGGGCAATAACGACTCGTCGGCGCGTTCCATTATTCCGGCGAGGTTGACTAGCAATAGAGTCAACGATTCTGATTTCATCTTCTTCATCGGCAAGTTTGGAAAAATGGGTCTTGAAAAAGTGGTAATAAAATCAATTCTTTTTTACTAAATGGATATGTGGGACCCATATGGATTTTGACACGTGTAATATTGATGGCGTGGACCGATTTTTGTGGAGTTAAGAAAAAGAAGTTTTGTCGCAGTGGATTTAGGGTAATTGTTTTGCAAAAAAAAAAAAAGGAAAGATTTACGGTGTGTTTTTTGGTAATATTTTCTTGAAAATATGGTAAGTAAATAAAAAAATATTATTTTAGAATATTTATATTTAAGTTCGTAGGATATTAAGGGGGTGGTGTTCGTGGGTGGCGAACATGGAATTATCAAGGGTGTTAGATAGGTGGGAGAAGACAATGAACTTGAAATGTTTTTTAATAAGGAAATCATTATTCTTATAATAAAAAGTTTGTTTTTTTATTCAAAATATTTTTCAAAGCATTTTGACCAATTAAATAATATAAAAATATTTTTCTCTTATCAAACACATCCTTAGTGTAATAGTCAGATTTTTTTTTCTTTTTATGGGAGGGTGCTTTTTCTATATAAGTGAAGTGGTATAAGTGCAGGTTTTGATTTATAAGTCATTAATTTCTGCGCTATTTTGGTGCTTATTTTAAGGATTGATTAGCTTTTCTAATTTTGAATATTTATTGGAGATCTTTTGACATACTGGGTGTAAGAAGATTTTAAGTACTTCCTGTAACGTTTGACATATAGAGTTTTAGAAAATTTTAAGTACTTTCCTATAACGTTTATAAAATTGATTAATGTATAAGCTTCTTGATTTTATGGGTTGATTAGATATCCTAATCTTGAATATTTATTGGAGATCCTTTTGACATATTGTATGTAAGGAGATTTTAATTACTCTCTGTAACATTTTGATATCCTTTACATAATAGTGGGGGCAAGGAGATTTTAATTACTTTCTGTAACGTTTGGAGATCCTTTGACACATTAAGGGTAATTAAGGAGATTTTAAGTACTTCCTATAACGTTTATAAAATTTAACTACAAGTTTCTTAATATTTCAACTATATAATTAACTATAATTGTATGGAGCAAAATCGGTCTTGTCTAGATAGACAAATGATACGACAACACATGAATGACGAGTATGATTGGTTACAACAATTGTATACTAAGTATATATACAAAATTTGGAGTTGAAAAAATTAAGAATAATCTAAATTTGTCTTGAAGTGTGAATAAAATTTTGTGAAATAAATCGGTAGCTCTCTGAATTTGACTTCAAATGAGTATCTCAATTTCAATAAGCAAAGGAAAATGAAAAAACACAAAACTAGAAAGTTGTATCTATTTGAAAATTCTCCGTAGTTGAGAGTCATGAGATCTAAGGTAGACAAAAAACAGTAGTTGATTATGACCATCTATCATAGCCTTGGTGGATACAGTTACCTGATACATGTTGCTAGTAGGAGGTGGCAAGTATACGCGAAAGTTGATCCTAATAGATTTCATAGAATCATGGAGCTAAGCTCCGTTGTTGCAGATCTCTGCAACTCTGTTTGAGAGAGAGCTATCTAAAATGGAAGAATCTAGAAGAAGAAGAGAAGAGATATTATTGATACTTACTTTGATCACGTTTACATTTCCTATTTATAGGAATTATATTGATGTACAACTTCACACTTTGTAGCTACAACCAGTCAGGGGCGGAGCCACCTTGTACTAAACCCCCTTTGGCGGAAAATTATATTAATTATACATGATTAAAATAATTTTTTATGTATATATAGTAGATGTCGAACCCCCTTCGGCTACTTCGTGTGTCTATTTCTACAGATTTTGAACCCCCTTATTGAAAATCCCGACTCCGCCACTGTAACTAGTTGTAACTACTTAACAATCAGCCTAACAACTATTCTGACTCCTAATCAACTGCTAACTGTTATAACTGTATTTTTGACATTCTTATTGCGTGACTCCAATACTTCGCCTCAAGCTGGACTTTGTGTAAACATTGAAGACTCCAAGCTTGTCTAGTAACATATGATGTTGAGAGGCTCCTATTCCCTTGGTGAGAAGATCTGCTAGTTGTTCCTTTGTATTGATGTATTCTGTCTGTATAAGTCCACTCTTGATCTTTCTGATGTGAGGTCAAAAATATATTTTCTTATCATTATTTGTTTCATATTTATTATTTATATTTGTCTTTTTTGAGCATAAATTTTATGGATTGTGCTAAATAGTGTATTTTATTTGTAGAATTAAATTGGTAGAAAAATGAAGAAGTTTGAAGCTAAAACGAATTAAAGATGAAAGGTTGAAGAAGAAAATCAAGCAAATAACTTAATGGAATAAATTCAATATTAGAATGTATAAGGAAAAGTGAAGCATTCAGCGAAATTGAAAGAGTAAGCTACCACGTGGCAGACTTTGAGTGCATCAATGCGTCTAGCATCAAACGGACAAAGTTTCACGCATACAACAATTCCGATTTGTTTTGGTTTTGAATTCCTAATTTGTATTTGACTCAATTATTTTATTCAGGGTTTTCTACATCTATAAATAGTTCATAAGAATAATTTTTAGGGGAGATCAATCATAGGGCATCAAGTATAAAGTTGTCAATACTTTTTAGGGTTCTTTTCTTAGAGATTAGTGGCTAAACACCCTAGTTCTGGCGCTATCACTATGGATTGAATGTTGATTATTTAAGATTTATGAATTAACTCTTGGTTGTCATTATAAAACTTTTATATTCTTATTTTAGTATTTCTTGACTGGCCATCTAGAGATAAATACATTGTCTAATCTTAAAATTGAGAGAGAAGGGGTTAGATGGACCAGAGAATATAGAGAGCTCGATCGATCCATTTAGTTGAGGTGATTTGTGTTTAGGAATGACGCCCGGACGAACAACTTGCTTAGTTACGAAACATAATGAAATATAAATGCTAGCTAGTTAGGCTTGTTTATCCCCGCTCAACGATGTAATTAGACAGCTAACTAGAGTAGGCCACTAGAGGTTTGATACCCGACTCATACAATTAACCCTGTAAACCAGTAACTTGACAACTAAATTTAGTTTTAAGCCAAGAATATGACACATGAGATCCAATGCATGTTGCAACCCTGAAATTTTCCAACCATTGTAAGTAATCTTATTATTTAATTCATGCATTCTTTTCATTATAAATAGAAATAAAACACTTTTGATACTCTTAAATAAATAATTAGACTAGTATAATTTAGTAAAAATAGTTAATTGACAAGTCCTTTGGGTTCGATAATCTAGTTCTTTTAAGAGCCACTATATTACTTGCATGACCACGTACACTTGTGTGTGCAATTGGGAGCAACAAGTTTTTGGCACCGCTGCCGGGGATTTAGAAATTAACTATTCTTCTAGGTTATGCTTTTTCTTTTTATTTATTTATTTCTATTTTTTTAATTAGTTTTTTAAACAATTAATTGTTATTATTTTTTGAATAATTTGGTACTCTTATTGATATGGATGCTTGGGATAAATCGTGGTTGGGTGATGAATGTCCTTTATGTCATATATGTGGTCGTCAATATATTCATTGGAATAGTTGTCCTAAATCTCATTCTCTTCCCCCAAACCCCTATTATGATTCTTCTGTTATTTGTAACGTTGGTAAGGGCGATGAAGTGGAGAATGCAAAATAAGAGGCGCACAATGAGAATTCACTTATGGAATGTACGAACATGTTGGACAAGGTTAATTCAAAAATCACCGAACAATTCTTTGAGTGCACGGAAGAGCACAAAAAATTCATGAAATTACTAGATAAGCTTGATTCTATTCCATTAGAAATTATATTCCAAGCTGAATTAGAAGAGATTGAAGTCCAACAAGGAGAAAGTTATAGAGAAACAGAGATAGTGAGTCAATCATGGCTACAAGAACAAACTTAACTTCTAAAGTTTCAAGAGTCTATCAGTGATGGTCTGACATACATGACAACCCAACTAATTGAAGGAAGAGTTGAGCTCACATAAGAAATAGATCAATTTGGTTAAGATATTCATGACTTAGAGGCTCACTTGAACAAAAAGATTGAGGCGTCTGAAGCCCAATTACCAATTGTCGTGGATGATGACCAACTAGTGGAGCAAAAAGAGGAATTTCAACCATTCAACTATACTTTATTCCTTAATATCAATGTTGAGAAAGAGTACAAAAGTGAGAATGTTGTAAAAAATGTTTCTTTGGAGTTGAGGGAACTTGAATCTCATTCAAAACCTTTTCTATAAAATCTGAACTAATGGATGATTGTATAGATGAGGAACAAGGCCCCTACATTCTAAAGTTTTTTAAGTCCACATAGACAAAACGACATTCCTCACCTAAGGGCCAAGAAGTGCAAGATGCGACATATATTGCTTGGTTTCCTTTATCTTTATACCACCACCCCTAGAGAGGAGTAGAAAAATTGATGCAAAGTTAGGGGTAAAATTTATAAGTTTAAAGTGGAAAGAAAAGTGGTGAACTTACTTGTGTCGTGCCGCGACGTTAAATTAGACGCTTATTGGGAGGCAACCCAATTTATAGTGTAACTTCTTATTTTTTTAATTTTTTTAGTGTCATTTTTTTGTGTTGTTTTTACAGGTTTTGGAGAAGTCTGAGTATCCAAAATTTGGAGCTAAGGAGCACGTTTGAGTTTAAGTGTGGGGTGACGACCCTTGATAAAAATTAAGAGAACATGCTACTAGCTAGGCCTAAAGGCCTCAGGGAGTTTTCCTAACCCTTGTTTTAAATTTTATTTGATGCTTTGGGGATATAACATATTTTTAAGTGTGGGGTGGAGGAATGAATTCCTAGTTTTTACTGTTTTATTGAGTCTTTTCTTTTTTAGGATGGGTTCCTTGGATTTTGTTTTCGTTCTTTTCCTGAGGATAGTCCCTTTGAACCGAGTGTCTTTTATTTTTTAGGAATAAGTTTTGTTTTAATTTTTATTTTATTTTTTTGAGAGAAAAGAAAAAACCCTTTTAAGTAGTGGGATACTTGCTATTTAGGCCTAATTTTTGAGTAGTGCTTTCCTGTGAATGCTTGATTGATAAGGAAATTGCAGACTCTTTGACACCTAAGCTCATGGTTGTGACTTTGTATATAGCTTATTTTATTTTTGTAGTTTGTTATGATCCCGTCTCTCTTAGAAGTGGAATTGATCCATCTTGATTGATACTTGTGCCATGTGTGGTGAGAATTTGTTTATTCCATGTTTTGCATCCTAGTCTAGAACTTGCCCTGCATGCTATTGAAGCGAAATAAAAAAAGTGTTGTTTTGTTTAGGAGATAATAATAGGTTTTCTGATTTGTCTAGTAAATTTTAGCCTTTTCAGATATTTTATCACTAGTTAGCCCTTTTGAGTTTGTAGCCTTTTGTTGGTAGTCATATTTTGCCTTTGCCTATTTTGTTGAATCCCTAGATTTTGCACCTTGCTTCCTTGAGCATTATAGCATAGACTTATTCTAATTATCAATTCTGAGAAAATCGGATGATTGAGTGAAAAGGTAATCAATGATAGTTACAAAGTGCTTAAAAAACCCTCTTTAAAAGAATGTGATGTGAAAAAAAAAATGAACAAAAGAAGTTACCTTGATGATGGCCTTGGTCCTTCCAAGGACATCGTGTACCTTAACGCATGTAAAATACGTAAGTTGAGGGTGACTATTATGAAGGAAATATTTTTTTAAAAAGAAAATAAAAAGGATTGAAGCAAGAAGAGATGATGAGAATTACTTGTGAAATAATGGTTGAAGAGAGGGATGAAAATGAAGAGACGAAAATAATAGGTGATGAAATCTAAAATTGCAAAGTGCTTAAGGAAGTCTAAGTCACTATTATATAGTTTTCCTACCTATCCCCTAGCATACATTACAACCCGTTAAAGTCCTATTTGATTCTATTCAAACATCCTTAATTAGTGGAGATGTACATAATGGGCAAGCTTATGGTTCTTTGTGCATACATGTGAATTTTATTTCTGAATGTGAGTTGTTCTTTGATGCTAAGTCCTTAATTTATATTCAATCTTTTGAATTGAGTGTGTGGACTATTTCTTGAGGGCACTTGTTTCATGATGGATATGCGATTTTATTAACTTTCTTTGATAAGAGTAGGTGAGCAAGCTTAAATTTGATGAGTTCAAAGTCCTTCCTTGAGGTTAGGAGGTTAGAGGTTTGTTGTTTATTTGGATGTCTTGCATAATGATTGAGAAGTGTACTTGATGTTTTGAAATTGGTATATAGCCTAATTCTTTGTATTAACCAAAGTGATGACATTCCTAGTATGATTTTTTTGAGATGAGCTTTAATGGTTGTTCGAGGACGAGGAAAAGTTTAAGTGTGGGGTATTATTGTGAGGCTAAAAATATATTTTCTTTTCATTATTTGCCTTATATTTATTATTTATATTTGCCCTTTTTGGGCATGAATTTTATGGATTGTGCTAAATAGTGTATTTTATTTGTAGGATTAAATTGGTGGAAAAATGAAAAAATTTGGAGCTAAAACGAAATAAAAATGGAAGGTTGAGAAGAAAATCAAGCAGACAGCTTAATGAAATAAATTTAATATAATAATGTATAAGGAAAAGTGAAGCATTCAGCGAAATTGAAAGAATCAAACTGCCACGTGCCAGACTTTGAGTGCATCAGTGCGTCTAGCATCAAACGGACTAAGTTTCACGCAAACAACAATTCAGATCTGTTTTGGTTTTGAATTCCTAATTTGTTTTGGATTCAATTATTTTTTAATAAAAAACTTAAGTATACAAATTAAGTACCTTAATAATCACTATATAGCAATAGTTTATTTTTTCAACAAAATAACAATAGGCTTTTTCAAAAATAGGAATTAATATATTTTTTTAAAAAGTACCGTTTAAATAATCAGCCACGATTTTCTCCCCATTCCCTGATTTTCTCCAATTCTTTTACATTCCACGATTTACTCAGGTTGGTTATATATTCTCTCTCATAAAAAAAGGTTTTTAAACCAAACTAAAACTCCCTTTCTCCCTATTGCTTGATTGTTCAATTACGGATACAAATAGTTTTTCAATTCTAATTCAACACAACGGACGATGCGACAAGTATATTTTTTGTGATCGTCATCTTGTAATCTTGTTATATGTTTTTGTGTTAAAAACAAAATTAGGTGTTTAGTTGTTTAGTTTTGGCTAAAGGAAGATTGCATATTTCTATTCAAAGAAAATCCTTTCTTTTGAGTATCTTTAGTGAGCCTATGGATGGAGACCCTACAGAGCCCTTAAACTTCGATATAGACATGAAAATAGGACATTCCGGACCTTTTCCTCATGGAACGAGAAGATCGATGCCACTATCGCCTCTTGTCTTTGCTTTCATATAATCTATCCGACTAGAAGGAAAGTTATACGAATGACTTTGCAAGAGTAGTTTCATCGGTGGAAGGGAGGGAGAAGGTTTTTCGACTGAAGCCCAACCTCTATGATCTGAAATGAGTGCGAAAATGTCCCTTTAAGAAAAGGATCTTTACAAAGAAAGAGCTCAGTAGTCCGCATCGTCTTGCACTGCATCGCATTTGCCGGGGCTGAATCTCCTTTCTTGAGCGATCACCTTCGCTCGTTGGCAGAACGCCTTGATGCGTGCGTCTAGTTTGTTGGGGTGACATTCTGCCTCTTTATACTCCTAGGAGGCGAGAAACTCCCATTCCCTTCTCCTTTCTTACTCTTCCGAGGATGGTTCAGAGGGAGCCGATTCCGCTTTTACTTTGAAATCTTGTTATATTAGGATTGAATATGATGGTGCTTTTAAGATCGTTCCTTTAAAAAATCACTTTTATGGGTTGAGTTGTATAATTTATAGAGTATATTACGGTGTTGTTAAATACCAAATCTGTGATTTTTTTTTTTTGGTATTTGATGTGGTTTAATATGTGGGGTTTTTTTAAAGCTACATATTAGGTCTAATTGATAGTTTAGTTGGTGTAGGTCATTTGGTGTTGGTATTGTATATTATGTTTGTAATACTAATTCGAATTCGTTGAATTTTTTTGGTGTAATTGTTATATTTTAGTTCGTATATAAATCACAACTTTCGTGATAAAAATTGGGTACATTTATTGGTGTGCTTGATAGTGCATTTTTGGTTGTATATAGACAACAAAATTGCTGATATTTTTTAATATGTAGGGTTTCTTGGTACATATTAGGTCTAATTGATAGTTTAGTTGGTGTAGGTCATTTGGTGTAGTTGGTATTGTATATTATGTTTGTAATAAGAATCATAATTTGTTGAATTTTTTTATGTAATTGTTATATTTTAGTTCGTATATAAACCACAACTTTCATGATAATTTTTGGGTACATTTATTGGTATGGTTGATAGTGTGTTTTTGTTTGTTTATAGACAACAAATTACTGATATCTTTTTGGTAAATGATTTGGTGAAAATGATGGTATATTTTAATTCGTATCTAAACTTTGAATTTCGTTTATAATTTTTAGTAGAATATTAGGTGTAATTGATAGTTTACTTGGTGTAGATGATTTGATGTAATTAATAGGGTATATTATGTTTTCAATAAACATCATAAATTGGGAACTTTAGGTCGTATATAAACACCAACTTTCGTGATATTTTTTGGGTACATATATGGGTGTAGTTGGTAGTGTCTTTTGGGATGTTTATAGACAATAATTTGAATAATTATTAAGTTGATTAAAATACTTGTTGTTTAGTATTGGTATACTTCATACCTAAACAATAAAAAAAATAAGAAAACTAATTTCGTTCATAAAACCATTTTGTATACCAATACGATTACAATTTTTATATAGATAAAAACATTCTATATACCAATCTGTGTAATTTGATTACTGTGAAAATACCATTCTTATTATGTATGTATTTCTTAATATCTTATATATTTTAATTTGTATCATGTTATAGATGTAATACTTATTTAATACAATTAACCCTGTAAACCAGCAACTTGACAACTAAAATTAGATCTAAGCCAAGAATATGACACATGAGATCCAATGCATGTTGCTACCTTGAAATTTTCCAACCATTGTAAGTAATCTTTTCATTATAAATAGAAATAAAACACTTTTGACACTCTTAAATAATTTATTAGACTAGTATAATTTAGTAAAAATAGTTAATTGACAAGTCATTTAGGTTCGATAATCTGGTTTTTTTTAAAAGCCACTATATTACTTGCGCGACCACGTATACTTGCGTGTACAATTGTGAGCAACACCTTTCCCTCACAAAATGAAAATCAATTTCAATGTGTTTAGTTCTCTCATAAAAGATAGGATTAGCACCAATCTAAATTGCAGCCTTACTGTCACAATGTAATCTTATAGGAGTAATCAAATCTACACTTAGTTCATTCAACACTCCAAGCAACCAAACCACCTCCGATACTGTTGATGTCATACTTTTGTACTTAGCTTCAATTGAGCCCCTGCTGACTGTCTGCTGCTTCTTGGACTTCCAAGAGATTAGTGATTTCCCTAGCTTGACCAGATACCTAGTCACTAACCTTCTTGTGTTTGGGCAAGATGCCCAATCTGCATCACAAAATGCTTCCATGTGATTGTTATGCTCACTGCTCATCAATATTCCTTGGCATAGACACCCTTTAATGTATCTGACCAATCTTAGTGCAGCTTCCCTGTGAGACACCTTAGGTATCTGCATGAACTGAGATATTACTTGTATTGCAAAGCTTATATCTGGTCTAGTAGTTGTCAGGTACAACAATCTCCCAATGAGTCTATGATATTCAGTGATGTATGTGTATAAAGAATCATCTATTATATTGCCAGTGGCTTCATCATAATCAACAGTAGTGAACTTAACACTTGATTCTAGAGGTGGGCTTGCTGGTTTTGAGCCTCCAAGACCACAGTCTGAAACCAATTCCAATGCATTCTTCCTTTGGTTGAGAACTATACCATCCTTGGATCTTAGTACTTCAATTCCAAGGAAATATTTTATAAATCACCAAGTCTTTCATCTTGAAGTTACTATGTAATGTGGCCTTAAGATCTTGAATTAAAGCACTGCTATTCCCTGTTATAAGAAGGTCATCTACATGGATCAATACTATTGCAATGTCTTTGCCAACTCTCTTTGTAAATAGTTAATGATCATATGATCTTTGAGAGTAACCTGATGTGCCTAGAGCCTCAATTAGTTTAAGATTCCACTGCCTAGAGGCTTGTTTCAAGCCATATAGGGACTTCAAGAGTTTACAGACCTTATGCTCCTCCTGCCTCTGAAATCTCTGAGGCAATTTCATGTAAACTTCTTTAGCAAGATCACCTTGAAGAAAAGTATTGTAGACATCCATTTGGAAGAGAGGCCAATTATGGGATGCTGCCACACTTATCACAACTCTCACAGTAACCATCTTGGCTACTGGGAAAAGGTTTCATGGTAATCAAGCCCTTCTTGTTGGTTGCATCTTTTTGCAACTACCCTAGATTTGTATCTTTATACATCTCTATTGACCTTAAGCTTCACCTTATAGATCCATTTTGAACCAATAGGTTGTTTACCAGATAGCAAGTCCACTACTGCCCAAGTATGGTTTTGTTCCAAAGCATCTACTTCAGACCTCATTGCATCAATCCATTGTTGATATTTGAAGGCTTCCTTGAAATTGGCCTACTAACAGCTAAGAATGCCTTGATATAGGTGTGATAAGATGTTGTCAAATGGTCATAAGACAAATGATTGTCAATAGGATATAAACAGAATATGGTGGTTTTTGTTGGGACTAAGTTATCCTTGTGCCATAAAGGAGGTTTGGAAGCTCTTGTAGATCTTCTAGTTGAAAAAGGCTCGATTTTAAGACCAACATCAAGAGTATCAGTGCTATACTATCAGGATAAGGCTCAACATCTGGATGTATAGGACTGGCAAGATCCTCAGCCACTTCTGGTTGTTCATGACCGATTTCAACCACTTCAGGTTGTGCAGGACTAGCAAGGTCCTCATGATCCTCAGGATCAAACATGTCCATTTGTGTGTTGTCATGGTGGTCTGGAGATGGTGCACCTTGTGGCCTCATTTCCTTGAAAGGATAGATATTCTCCATAAAAGTAACTTCTCTACTAACAGAAAAAGAACAGGTCTCAAAACCCATGACTCTGTATCCTTTTTGTGTCTCTGAGTATCCCATGAAGATTGATCTTTTGGCCCTTTGAGAAAATTTATCCTACCTTGGTAAAACTGAAACAAAACACAAATATCCAAATACCCTGATATGTTCTAGTGAGGTTCCTTTTTGTATAGCAATTCATATGGTGATTTTCCCTGTAGGACAATAGTAGGCATTCTATTTATGAGATAAGTTGTAGTCTTAACACAGTTGCCCCGAAATCTGATTGGCATATTACTATGAAATTTAGGCACGTTTAATATATGCATGTGCTTTCATTCTACAACACTGATCTATTGAGGAGTATATGCACAGGAACTCTGATGAACTATTCCAAGAGAAGTAAACAAAAAATTGCATTTAGAGTTAAAAAACTCAATCCCATTATCAGTTCTCAGAAGTTGCACTTTGACACCATATTGTGTATTAACTAAAAGCATGAAATCTTTTAAAATAATATGCACATCTATTTTATGTTAAATCAGACAAGTCCAAGTAAACCTACTAAAATCATCCACAATTGTCACAAAATATTGCTTCCTATCATAGGTGGGAACCTTATAAGGTCCCCAAACAACAACATGTATAAGATGCAAAATATGAGCTGACTTAGAAGTACTAACTAGAAAACTCAATCTACTTTGTTTGGCAACTGGACATATTTGACAACTATTGTGTGTTGTGAAGTTTAGATTCATTCTGAGGTAGGATATGTGCTTCATGGTTTCGATAGATGGATGCCCGAGTCTGAAGTGCCATAGCTCAGTCAAACATGTATCCTTTATTTATGTTGAATTAGCTACTGCTCTAATTGCACTCTTCACTAAGTATAGGTGATGCAATACAGATTTCATCAAGGCCATTTACTAGAAGCTAAGCTCAAGACGTTCAAAGGATGCAAGGGTTATTCATGAAGGTCCTCGAGATGGTATTGATGGAAAACAAGGGATTTCAGATCTTAAAGATCGCATGGATTCCTTTTGGCGAGCATGACCCACTTGGCGCATCGCCCAAGGGACTAGGCGATGGTCCCAGCTCGGCTAAAGTTCCAAAACGTGGCCATGACTGAAGACCACGCAGGAAAATTCGCCGACCAGTCGGCGCATCACCCAAGCCAATTGGATAGCCCGACTTGGCTCGCCCTTTGGATCACTTTTTGGCCATTTTATCCTAAAACTATAAATAGCTAGTTTGGGTTCATTTTAGACTTAGATTATTTTGAATGTTAAAAACTGAAAACTCATGTATGATTGTTGAGAGCTTGGTTAAGCTTTTGTTGCCTTTTGTTAGAAACGTTGGTTGCTAAGGATATTGATTCCCTTGAAGTCTTTGTAAGAGTTAGGTGCTTATTGTAGGATTAACATATTGAGGTTATTGGGTCTAATACACCCTTTGGTTGTTTTTTGTTTTCTCTATTTGTGTCTATCTATCTATCTATCTATCTTTAATTTTTGCATTTTAGTGTGATTCCCTTATAGGAATTACATCATTTTGTATCTGAGTTGTGTATAAATTCATTCCTACGATTCTAGTCTTGGGGTTGCTACAAAAAAAAAGAGTTGAAAACGTTTTTGAGAAATTTTTGAAATGGGTCTTGTTGATTTGAGTCTTCTTTGGAGTTTCCAAGGTTAGATTAGTGTTCCCTAACCTATTTCGAGTCTAGGGCTGAGATTTGAAAGGGTTTGGTTCACTATTGAAGAATCCACCATTGTTGGGTGAAGAAACTTTAAAGAAGACAAAGTAGATTTTGAAATCTGGAAGTTTTGGCAAGGAATTGAAGGCTAAAAAGTATTGGGGTTTGTTCCCTATATCTAGGTGAGCTTGTATCTCGAATTTTGTGAAATTCCGAGCTAAAAATCTAAAGGGTTTTATTTTGGGTCTTTATATTGTTCTTGAAGTTCTAGAAGAAAATTCAAATCTTCAAAGGGAGGAATATTTGATAAAGGAAGAGTTTGATTCCAAAAGGGAAGAAAGAGAAAGTATTAAAGTGTTTGTACAAAAAGAATTTACCAAAAAAGGGTAAAGAATAAAGTACAAACTGCAGGGGGGACCATAGGAGGTCAAATTTTGGAGCCTTGAAGGTTCAATGTAGGGACATTGGGTAAGCCCTGACTTGGATCGCCCAGTCCACTTGACGCCTCGCCCTTCGGGCAGTTAGGTTGTCGAGTTGGCCTTGATTTGGAGGGTGCTACTAGAATTTTTGGCGAGCTAAGCCTTGTTCGCCGAATCCACTCGACGCACCGCTGAACTTCCACCCAGATCTCTGAGTTGCCTTGGCAGATTGTCAAGTTTGGCGAGCCTATCTTCAAGTTGGCGAGCTGAACTTCACGTTAGGCGAAGAAAATTGTGCATTTGGTGATCGAAAGCTCGTCTTATTACCCTTTATAATCTCATGTTGTAATTCCTAGTTTCTTCTCTTTTGATTCTAGTCCGTTGTCAAGAATCCTAAACTAATTTTCAACTTGTAATTACCTACTTGTTAACTATTGGTTCTTGAATTCACTTCTTTGTTAGTGCTTTTCTTTTGTGCTTTTTTTTTGTTTTACTTTGTAGATAACTTATTGATTCAAGTCTGTTTGTTTAATATGAGTTGTTTGTTCTTCTTAAAACAAGAATGTATTCTGACCAAGTGTAACACCCCGTATTCGAAAACAGACCAAAATGCAGATTTTGAAAAATTGCAGGTGCAACCCACGGTTGCCATCCACGGACCGTAGGTCAGACCACGGCCCGTGCTGGTGGTCCGTGGTTCACCACTGCAACCCTCCCCAGCCAAGCTCAGAAAAATTGGCCAAGTCTTGACTCACGGACAGACCCACGGTCCGTAGATCAGACAACGGTCCGTGGTCTATGATCGTGGATCAAGACCTCCTTACCCAGCCTCTAACATGAACTATGGTCTACCAGCACGGACCGTCATTCGATCCACGGTCCGTAGGTCTGACCGTAGATGAGGGATCAACAGCCAGTTAGCTGAAAATTATGATGGGTCAACTTCAGATGGTCATAACTTTTAGCACAAAAATAATTGTGTGTCCCATTACCTATGATATGATATATAATTGAATTATCTTTCCAATGCCACCGAGTTTGCTAAAATCCGACCTCCGAGTGAAAAGTTATCCTCATTTTAGTGAAGCCCTATCGGGCAGAGTCGATCGACGGACCCGATCTACGGACCGTCGATTGAATGACGGCCCGTCAGTCCATTCCGTCAATCACTCCGACAGCAGTTAATTCAGGGGTCTTTTGGTCTTTTCCTATTTTTTTTAACCCCTTAGCTACGTCGTTTAGACCCTAAATCATGAGGTTTTAATCAGTTTAATCCTAGAAACATAACTAAAACTTACCTTAGTCAAAATCATTAATCAAACTTAGAAAATTAGAAGCAAGAGAGGAGAAAAAGGTCAAGAATCCTAGTTCAAGAACGCAGCAAGGTTCCTTCGGTTCCAGCCCCGAAATCGAAAGATTTCTCTGTGGAATTCGTCACCAGGCATGTGGGATTTCACTAGTGGGTTCCTTTCGCCCATTAGGTCCCTAGAATTGATCGATTCTTGATTCCATGATTATGAACAGACCTAGGGTTTCTAGAATTACACAGATCATCATGAATTAGTTATTTAAGTGTTCCAAATCGATTATCATGTTATTGCCCGCCTTATCGCATGAATTTCAGAACTCTGGCTATGTATTTCTTTAGTTTTTGAATTACACATGCTAGGTCAGATATTTCAGTATTCAGTTTTAGATGCCTCAGTTTATGAATGCATCATTATCAGATTAATTGTTGCATTCTCAATTTGCATGTTCAGTTTTGAGTTATCCAGTATTTACAGAAATTCAGTCATAATGTGTTAATCACTTAATCTATTGGGAGTAGCATAATACCTTGTTGGACTAGGGTTCAGCGTACCTATATAGTCCCAGAACTACAAGCCACGTAGGTGTAAGTCCCCTCTGTGGGCAATATTAGTTTAGTGATCACGCCAGCATGCCTTTATACCTCTGGCAAGGTATATTGGGTCCTCTCGATGGGGCGTATACATCGGACTCCACATTTAGCTCATGTGGTTTTATGTCGGTTATTAGTAGCTCCCACAGTTCAATTAAACTCTATTGCATTGATCATATTTCAGTACAGTCAGTATATTCAGTATCAGCATGTTATAAATTTGGTCATTGCATTCAGTTAGCTCAGTATTCAGTATTTTCAGCATCTATATCATGTTTAGATTATATCATTGCTCAGTATGCTTTGTTCAGTTATGTGATATTTCGGCTTTACTCTATCCCGCATGCTCGCACCTTTCAAGTACCGACGCATACGTGCGCTACATCTTCTCGTTATGTAGGTTCGGGTTCCCAAAGATCCAGATCACGCTTAGATAGATTCCCGATCTTCAGTTCAGCAGCATCAGTGGTGAGTCCTCATTCTTCGAGGACTAGTGACATGCTTATCTTTATCGCTTTTAGTTTTTAGTTTTAGTTTTTCTAGATCTAGTTGGGGCATGTCCCAACATTTCTAGTCAGTTTAGAGGCTTATTTCAGATTTAAATTCAAATTGGAGAGCATAGATATTCATTAGCATCAGATAGCTTGGAGATATCGGTACTATTTAGAGATTGGATTAATGGCGAGAGAAGGAGTTATGATCGTTCACCTTTACCGACCAAATTTGAAAATGACGTTGATGAAATAATGCAACATTTTAGTGACGACGGCATTGATGCAATGGAGGAACTAGCTAATCAACCAATTCCAGAGCATGTTACTAGAGAAATATTAAAAGATTTAAAAAAAAAGATTTTCTTGGTAGCATGAACTATTAAATTTAAATGTCTATTAGTATGAGTAAAATAATTCGAGATCTAATTCAAACAGAACCCTTCCTAGAAGGTGGCTGTGTAGATTAGATTTTTTAACACCGTACTAATATTTTGTAATTCAACTTGTACTATTTAATTAATATTAATAAAAGTATAGGCTATTCGCCTTAATTTTTTTTAATTATTGTTTTGACTCTTGAATTTAAATTTTCAAACTTTTAAAGTGTGAAATTTAAACTTTTATAGTTTTAAAGTTTGAAATTTGAATTTAAATTTTCAAACTTTTAAAGGGTGAAATTTATAGTTTTATAGTTTTAAAGTTTGAATTTAAATTTTCAAACTTTTAAAGGATGAAATTTAAACTTTTATAGTTTTAAAGTTTTAAATTTAAATTTAAATTTTCAAACTTTTTAAGTGTGAAATTTAAACTTTTATAGTTTTAAAGTTTGAATTTAAATTTTCAAACTTTTAAAGGGTGAAATTTAAACTTTTATAGTTTTTAAGTTTGAATTTAAATTTCAAACTTTTTAAGTGTGAATTGTGAAATTTAAACTTCTATAGTTTTAAAGTTTGAGTTTTATTATTTAAATTTTCAAACTTTTAAAGTGTGAAATTTAAATTTCTATACTTTTAAATCTTGAAAGTTTGTATTTAAAACTTTAAAAGTATAAATTTTTAACGTTAAAATTATAAAAGTTTTAATATTATTTGATTAATGTTCTTAATTTTTTAATTTTAATAATAAAAAAAAAAATTATATCCGTTGGGACCCGATTTCCAGTCCGGTCCGTTACTGGATCGGGACGGGTATTGATTATTTTTTTTGGAATTACCGATTTCGGTCCGTCCCGGTTCCGGTACGATTCCGGCCCGTGGTGACCGGTTCCGTTCCGTTTTCGGTAAATCCCGGATCGGTCGTCCCGGTTTCGGTTCCGTTGCCAGCCATACTTGGAAGTGGGAAGTGATCAACATGGACTTCATCACAGGTTTACCTCGTACTCGCAAACAGCATGATTCCATTTGGGTGATTGTTGATAGGGTTACTAAGTCTTCTCGCTTTTTGGCGGTCAAGACTACAGATTCAAATAAAGATTATGCCAAGCTTTACATTAATGAGATTGTGAGGTTGCATGGGGTTCCTTTGTCTATCATCTCGGATAGAGGTCCTCAGTTTACCTCTTATTTCTGGAAGTTATTTCAGAAAGGTCTTGGTACTCAGGTTAACCTTAGCGCAACATTTCATCCACAGACGGATGGTCAGGCAGAGCATACCATTCAGACCTTAGAAGACATGTTGAGAGCTTGTGTGATCGACTTCAAGGGTAGTTGGGATGATCACCTTCCTCTTATTGAGTTAGCCTACAATAATAGTTACCATTCCAGCATTCAGATGGCCCCTTATGAGGCTTTGTATGGGCGTAGATGTAGATCTCCAGTTGGTTGGTTTGAAGTAGGTGAAGTAGCCTTGATAGGACCGATTCGCCCCTTGATGCTATGGAGAAAGTGCAACTCATTAGAGATAGACTTAAGACTGCTCAGAGTCGCCAGAAATCTTATGCAGATGTGAGAAAAAGGGAACTAGAGTTCCAAGTTGATGATTGGATTTTCCTGAAAGTGTAACCTATGAAAGGGGTGATGAGATTTGGCAAGAAAGGGAAGCTCAGTCCCAGATATGTAGGCCCTTATCGGATCTTGAAAAGGATTGGTAAAGTGGCTTATGAGTTAGAGTTGCCAGCAGATTTAGCGACGGTGCATCCCGGTCTTTCACATTTCTCTTTTGAAGAAGTGTGTGGGTGATCCAAAGATCCATAGTGCCATTAGAGACGTGGCTATAAAAGATAGCCTTTCTTATGAGGATGTAGCCATGAAGTCCAAGTATCCTCACCTCTTTCCTTCCGATTCCATTCCAGCTTGAAGTAATAGTTCCTCTTCAGTTTTTCAGTTGTTCATGCGTAAATTCAGTCTTATAATCATGTTCCTTCAGTTTGTACTTGCATTTTCAGCGTATTTGCATATTCTTAGAACTCAGTTCAGTTAGAAATTCAGTTCTCAGTGTTTAGTGGTAGGGATTGCAGCCCTCTCCCTCCTTTTCAGCTAGATTAGTCTTCATTCGAGGACGAATGGTCCCAACGGGGAGATAATGTAACACCCCGTATCCGAAAACAGACCAAAATGCACATTTTGAAAAGTTGCAGGTGCAACCCACGATTGCTATCCACAGACCGTAGGTCAGACCACGGCCTGTGCTGGTGATCCGTGGTTCACCACTGCAACCCTCCCCAACCAAACTCAGAAAAATTAGCAAGTCTCAACTCACGGACAGACCCACGGTCTGTGGTCTCTGTTCGTGGATCAAGACCTCCTTACCCAGCCTCTAACATGAACTACGGTCGACCAGCACGGACCGTCATTCGATCCACGATCCTTAGGTCTGACCGTAGATGAGGGATCAACAGCCAGTTAGCTGAAAATTATGGTGGGTCAACTTCAAATGGTCATAACTTTTAGCACAAAAATAATTGTGTGTCCCATTACCTATGATATGATAGATAATTTAATTATATTTCCAACGCCACCGAGTTTGCTAAAATCCGACCTTCGAGTAAAAAGTTATGCTCATTTTAGTGAAGCCATGCCGAGCAGAGTCGACCGACGGACCCGATCTACGGACCGTCGATTGAATGACGGCCCGTCAGTCCATTCCGTCGATCACTCCGACAGCAGTTAATTCAGGGGTCTTTTGGTCTTTTCCTATTTTGTTTAACCCCTTAGCTACGTCGTTTAGACCCTAAATCATGAGGTTTTAATCAGTTTAATCCTAGAAACATAACTAGAACTTACCTTAGTCAAAATCATTAATCAAACTTAGAAAATTAGAAGCAAGAGAGGAGAAAAAGGTCAAGAACCCTAGTTCAAGAACGCAACAAGGTTCCTTCAGTTCCAGCCCCAAAATTGAAATATTTTTTCGTGGAATTCGTCACCAGGCATGTGGGATTTCACTAGTGGGTTCCTTTCGCCCATTAGGTCCCTAGAATTCACTCAGACTCTTGATTTCATGATTATGAACAGATATAGGGTTTCTAGAATTACAGCAGATCATCATGAATTAGTTATTTAAGTGTTCCAAATCAAATTATCATGCTATTGCTCAGTTTATCGCATGAATTTCAGAACCCTAGCTATGTATTTCTTTAGTTCTTGAATTACACATACTAGGTCAGATATTTCAAAAGATTCAGTTTTACATACGAAATTCAGTCATAATGTGTTAATTACTTAATCTATTGGGAGTAGCATAATACCGAGTTGGACTAGGGTTCAGTGTACCCATATAGTCCCAGAACTACGAGCCACGTAGGTGTAAGTCCCCTCTGTGGGCAACATCAGTTTAGTGATCACGCCAGCATGCTTTTATACCTCTGGCAGGGTATATTGGGTCCTCTTGATAGGGCGTATACATTAGACTCCACATTTAGCTCATGTGGTTTTATGTCGGTTATTAGTAGCTCCCACAGTTCAGTCAAACTCTATTGCATTGACCATATTTCAGTACAGTCAGTATATTCAGTATCAGCATGTTATAAATTTGGTCATTGCATTCAGTTAGCTCAGTATTCAATATTTTCAGCATATATATCATGTTCAGATTATATCATTGTTCAGTATGCTTTGTTCAGTTATGTGATATTTCAGCTTTACTCTATCCTGCATGCTCAATACCTTTCAAGTACTGACGCATATGTGCGCTACATCTTCTCGTGATGTAGGTTCAGGTTCCCAGCATCCAGATCACGCTTAGATCAATTCCCGATCTTCGCCCGCAAGCGGATCGGTGGTGAGTCCTCATTCTTCGAGGACTAGTGACATGTTTATCTTTATCGCTTTTAGTTTTTAGTTTCAGTTTTGCTAGATCTAGTTGGGGCATGTCCCAACATTTCTAGTTAGTTTAGAGGCTTATTTCAGACATAGTTAGATTCAGCTTAGTACTTGAGTTTGATAATTCTTTTGTATGAAACCCTCAGATTTGATATATTCAGTTATAGTATATGGGTATTCCCCATCTTTTCAGATTTATTTATGAATTAGCTTCCGCATCAGTTTATTATCTTTAGTATACTCATGATCATACCAGCAGGGTTAGCTTGGGATCACTTGTGGTCCTAGGTCCCGTGTCCGCGTCTCGGGGGTAGCTCGGGGCGTGACACCAAGAGTAGAAATTGGTACCTTGTGATCAACAGAGTACAAACAACTGTCAACATTAGCCGTGCCAATTTGAGAGGCAATCAAAGGTATGTAACCACGAGCGATTGTGAGTTTATTGTATTAACTCTAACATTGTTTGCAGGTTTTGTGAGTTGTCTTATTGCTAGGTGCAATGGAAACAGGAAATGAAACTCAAGCACCTGTCAGAGAGATTACTTTGGTCACTTTATTGGAAGTATTTAACAATGTGAGAGGTGATATATCAAGGATCGTTGGTAGACTGGCCACTATGGAAGGTCAAGTCAACTCCAATGACTCTACACTACAAGCTACTTTTCGTGCTTCTACAAGTAGGCACGATCACACTCATTTTGCTACTCTCACACCCAAAACCTCCACCAAGCTTTGCACCCAACTTTCAATCAATTGGGTTCAAATATCCAAAGTACCAATCGACTATTCCATTTTCCGCTTAGTCAAGAAGCTCCACCAAGTCAAAGCCATCCTTAGCAAATACCACTTAACCAAAATATTCCCTACCAAAGACCGCAACCAACCAAATCCCATGAATGAGGTGAGGAATGATGAAGATCAAGGAGGTTATGAGAGCGAAGGTGAAGAAGCGCCATGGAATGAGTCACCAAGGAATCGACCAAGAGGTCAAGTGTTGTAAGATGGACCAAGAGGTAGATTGGGTCCAATGCCATTTGATAGGAGACAACATGAGAACCACCCTCACGGTGGAGACCAATGGGAAGTCAATGTCAATCAAGAAGTTGGTCAAGAAATTAGAGAAGGACATGGTAACTGCTATCAAGGAGGACGTCAAAGGGGTTACTACCATAACGACCAAGGTTGATACAATACGGATTTTATCAAGGCTATTTACTAGAGGCCAAGCTCAAGATCTTCAAAGGATGCAAGGGTTATACATGAAGATGTAGGTCCTCAAGATGATATTGATGGCAAACAAGGGATTTTAGACCATGAAGATCGCATGGGGTCCTTTTGGCAAGCAGGACCCACTTGACACATCACCCAAGGGACTAGGCGATGGTCCCAGCTCGCCTAAAGTTCCAGAACGTGGACATGGCTAAAGACCACGCAGGAATACTCACTGACCAGTTGGCGCATCGTCCAAGCCAGTTGGCTCGCCCGACTAGGCTCTCCCTTTGGCACTTCGGGTCACTTTTGGGCCCTTTTATCCTAAACCTATAAATAGCTAGTTTGGGTTCATTTTAGACTTAGATTATTTTGAATGTTGAAAACTGAAAAATCATGTTTGAGTGTTGAGAGCTTGGTTAAGCTTTTGTTACCTTTTGTTAGAAACGTTGTTTTCTTGGGATGTCGATTCCCTTGAGGTCTTCGTAAGAGTTAGATGCTTATTGTAGGATTAACGGATCGAGATCATTGGGTTTAATATACCATTTGGTAACTTTTTATTTCCTCTATTTGTGTCTATCTATCCATCTTTAATTTCCGTCTTTGATTTTCGTATTTTAGTGTGATTCCCTTGGGCGATGCGCTACGTGGATCCTACTCGCCAAAAGGACCCCATGCAATCTTCAAGGTCTGAAATCGCTTGTTTGCCATCAATACCATCTCGAGGACCTTCATCTTCATGAATAACCCTTGCATCCTTTGAAGGTCTTGAGTATGGCTTCTAGTAAATGGCCATGATAAAATCCATATTGCATCATTCTCTCTTTCTTGAAAAGAACCAGTCCTCAAATTCGACGGATCATCATCACCAACAGTTGGGAAAGGGGTCAGGTCACACACATTGAAAGTGTTGTGCACTTGATATTTCGGGGGAAGGGCAACCTTGTAGGCGTTCTAGTTGAGCCGCTCAAGCACTGGAAATGGTCTATCACCTCTGGGCATCAGCTTCGTCTTACGATGGGTAAGGAATCACTCCTTGCAAAAGTGTACCCATACCTAATCACTTGGTTCAAACACAATCCGCTTTCGTCCCTTGTTAGCCTTTTTAGCTACATCTTGGTTATTCTTCTCTAGGTGCAGTCACACCTTTTCATGAAGCTTCTTCATGGCTTCAGCTCTCTTACTCCCATCTAAGCATAACACAACATCTTGAGAAAGAGGAGTAAGATCTACTGGGGTTAGGGGTTAAAGCCATAAACCCCTTTAAATGGAGTCATGCCAATAGTATTATGAATAACTCGATTATATGCAAACTCAACTAAAGGCAAATGTTCCTGCCACTAGGCGAACTTTCCATGCATGACGGCACAAAGCATAGAACCCAAGGTTCTATCCACAACTTCAGTTTGTGGGTGACAAGAAGTTGAGAACAACAACTTAGTACCAAGTTTGCCCCACAATTCCTTCCAAAAGTGATTAAGGAATTTTGGATCCCTATCACTTACAATGGTTTGAGGAATTCCATGCAATTTAATAGCATGCTCAACAAACAAAGATACTACATTGGAAGCATAGTCACATTTATGACATGAAATGAAATGAGCCAACGGTAAAAATCAATCGACAACAACAAAGATGCTATCTCTAGCTCTTTTGGTCCTTGGCAAACCCAAAATGAAGTCCACTGAAATATCAAGCCAAGGTCTTCAAGGGGTGGGGAGTGAAATGTATAAACTATGGGGAAGGAGGCATGACTTGGCACGTCGACATCAATACATTGACCATAAATTTAAACAACATCTCTATGCATTTTAGGCTAATAGAATTGCTCCTCAAGAATTTCCCTAGTTTTGTCAATACCAAAATGACCCATTAAACCCCATCACGTGCCTCCCTCACAAATAGTTCTCTCCAATAGCTCATGGGCATGCAAAGTCTCTTACCTTTGAACAAGAAACCATCAAACTTGGATTATGGAGTAGAAGAATTATCCCTCATCCCCCTTTCCCTCTCCCATTTCTCACAATCTTTAAAGATTTTTGAAAATTCGGGATCCTTGGGATACAATGCCTTCAAGCATTCAAAGCCAATAAATTTGGAAGACAAAGTATTTATCAACACATGTTTTCTAGACAAGGCATCGGCCACCACATTTTCCTTTCCCTTTTTGTATTAGATTATATAAGGGAAAGTTTCAAGGAATTCAATCCATTTGGTGTGCTTTTTGTTCAACTTTCTTTGGGCCCGAATAAGCTTTAGGGACTCATGATCAATCCTAATAACAAATTCCTTAGGCCACAAGTAGTATTGCCAATTACCCAAACTCCAATCAAGGCATACAATTCAAGATCATAAGTGGAATCATTCAAAGTAGAACATTTTAGCTTTTCACTAAAATAAGTAATGGGATTTTGGTCTTGTGTTAAGACGGCTCTAATGTCTACTTTACTAGCATTATATACCACTTCAAACATTTTTATCAAAATTAGGTAATTGCAACAAAGGAGCACAACTAAGCATGGATTTTAAATCCTTGACAACATTGGCTTGTTCCTCTCCCCACTTAAAAGGATTATCCTTTCTGATTACCTTTATCAAGGGGGCTGCTATTGTACTAAAACCTTTGAAAAATTGCCTATAAAAACTAGCCAATCTATGAAAGCTTCTAACATCACTTATGGATTTTGGAATTAGCCAATTCTTAATAGCCTCAATTTTAGAATCATCAAATTCAACTCCTCTTGAACTCACAACAAAACCCAAGAAGACAATTTCATCAACATAAAATGAACACTTATCAAGATTAGCATAAAGTTGTTCATTCCTAAGCACATCAAACACACATCTCAAATGCTCAACATGATCATGCATGGTCTTGCTATAAATCAAGATATCATCAAAATAAACAACCACAAATTTCTCTATAAAAGGGTTTCATCGCATGATTCATGAGACGCATAAAGGTGCTAGGAGCATTAGTGAGACTAAAGGGCATCACCAACCATTCATATAGACCAAACTTGGTCTTGAATGCGGTTTTCCATCAACCACCGGGGTTCATCCAGATTTGATAATACCCACTCCTATGAACAATTTTTGAAACCACACAAGAGCCATTCAATTGATCAAGAATATCATCTAACCTAGGAATAGGATGATGATACTTTACCATAATTTTATTGATGGCTCGACAATCAACACATATGCACCATGTTCCATCTTTCTTTGGAACCAATAGAATCGGAACGACACATGGACTCATCCTCTCCTTCACATAACCTTTGTTGAGGAATTTCTCAACTTGACTTTGAAGCTCCTTGGTGTCCTCCGGATTGCTTTGATAAGCGGGCTTGTTTAGCAATTGTAATCCTAGCACAAAATTAATTTGGTGCTCAATTCCTCGAAGAGGGGGCAATCCACTTGGAAGCTCCTTAGAAAAGACATCCTTATAGTCCTGCAAAGAAAGAAAATAGAATTGGGAGGAGAATAACGAGATTAATTACTTTGTAGCACATGATCCCTATGTGTAATAAGGATAAAAGAACTCTTGGACTCAATTTCCTACCTTATCTCTTTGTAATTAGCCAACAATACTTGGGCTTTTCCTTTTAATTTCTTCCTTTCCTCTTTTTCTTGGCTCTCAGCCTCCACATGTTCCTCTTCACACTTCTTCTTCTCCCTCGACTCACTCATTCTTTGATATACATCATCGACTTGAAAGGGTGACATAGGGTGAAGAACATACTTGTGATCATTCAACACAAGTGAATACTTGTTGGTTCTCCCATCATGTTTGGTTGAACGATCATGTTGCCAAGGCCTATCGAGTAGCACATGACAAGCTTGCATTGGGACCACATCACATAGAACCTCATCTTGATACTTCCCAATCTTGAACTTGATCATCACTTGTCGATGCACCCTCAATACTCCACTCACTCAACTATTGGAGCTTGTAAGGTGTAGCATGCTTAGTGGTAGGAAGTTTCAAGAATTCCACTAAAGCGGTGCTAGTAACATTTGCACAACTCCCACTATCAATGATTAAGGAACACACACTATCTTTGATGAAGTATTTGGAGTGAAATAGATTCTCTCTTTGGATTGGATCATCTATGGCTTTACTAATCATTGCTCTCCTCACCACATATAGAGGAACGACATTTTCTCCATGGCTTTTCTCTTGGCAGGTACTATGAGGATGGTGAGGCAAGCAATGATTAGTAAAGCCATGGATGATCTGAGCCAAAGAGAGAATCTATTTCACTCCAAATGCTTCATCAAGGATATTGTGTTCCTTAATCATTGATAGTGGGAATTGTGCAAATATTGCTAGCACCGATTTAGTGGAATTCTTAAAACTTCATATCACTAAGCATGCTACACCTTACAAGCTCCAATGGTTGAGTGAATATGGAGAATTGAGAGTGCATCGACAAGTGATGATCAAGTTCAAGATTGGGAAGTATCAAGATGAGGTTCTATGTGATGTGGTCCCAATGCAAGCTTGTCATGTGCTACTCGGTAGGCCTTGGCAACATGATCGTTCAACCAAATATGATGGAAGAACCAACAAGTATTCACTTCTGTTGAAAGATCACAAGTATGTTCTTCACCCTATGTCACCCTCTCAAGTTAATAATGTATATCAAAGGATGAGTGAGTCGAGGGAGAAGAAGAAGTGTAAAAAGGAACATGTGAAGGCCGAGAGCTAAGAAGAGGGGGAGAGGAGAAAGTTGAAAGGAAAGGCCCAAGTATTGTTGGCTAATTACAAAGAGATAAGGGAGGAAATTGAGTCCAAGAATCCTTTGATCCTTATCACAAATAGGGATCATGTGCTACAAACTGACCAATCTCATTCTACTCCTCCCAATTCTATTTCCTTTCTTTTGCAGGACTATGAAGACGTCTTCCCTAAGGAGCTTCCAAGTGGATTGCCCCTTCTTCGGGGAATTGAGCACCAAATTAATTTTGTGTAGGGATCACAATGGCCAAACAAGCCAGTTTACCGAAGGAATTCGAAGGACACCAAGGAGCTTCAAGGGAAAGTTGAGGAACTCCCCAATAAAGGTTATGTGAAGGAGAGTATGAGTCCATATGTCATGCTGGTTCTATTGGTTCCAAAGAAAGATGGAACATGGCGCATGTATGTTGATTACCGAACCATCAACAAAATTACGATAAAGTATCGCCATCTTATTCCTAGGTTAGATGATAAGCTTGATGAATGGAATGACTCTTGTGTGTTTTCAAAGATTGATCTTAGGAGTGGGTATCATCAAATTCGGATGAACCCCGGTGATAAATAGATAACCACATTCAAGACCAAGTTTGGTCTATATGAATGGTTGGTGATGCCCTTTGGTCTCACTAACACTCCTAGTACCTTTATGTGTCTCATGAATCATGCGATAAAACCCTTTATAAGAAAATTTGTGATTGTCTATTTTGATGATATCTTGAATTATAGCAAGACCATGCATGATCATGTTGAGCATTTGAAATGTGTGTTTGATGTGCTTAGGAAGGAACAACTTTATGCTAAACTTGATAAGTGTTCATTTTATGTAGATGAAGGTGTCTTCTTGGGTTTTGTTGTTAGTTCAAGACGGGTTGAAGTTGATGAGTCTAAAATTGAGGCTATTAAGAATTGGCCAATTCCGAAATCCATAAGCGATGTTAGAAGCTTTCATGGGTTGGCTAGTTTTTATAGGCAATTTGTCAAAGGTTTTAGTACTATAGCAGCCCCCTTGACAAAGGCAATCCGAAAGGATAAACCTTTTAAGTGGAGGAGGAATAAGTCAAAGCTTTCGAGGCTTTAAAATTCATGCTTATTTTCGCTCATTTATTGCAATTACCTATTTTTGATAAAAAAAATTAAAGTGGAATGTGATGCTAGTAAAGTAGGCATTGGAGCCGTCTTAATGCAAGACCAAAAACCCATTGCTTATTTTAGTGAAAAGCGAAAAGGTGTTTCTTTAAATTATTCCACTTATGATCCTGAATTGTATGTCTTGATTAGGGCTTCGGGTAATTGGCAATACTACTTGGCCCAAGGAATTTGTCATTAGGATTGATCATAAGTCCCTAAAGCATATTCGGGCCCAAGGAAAACTGAACAAAAGGCACCCCAAATGGATTGAATTCCTTGAAACTTTTCCTCATGTAATCCAATACAAAAAGGGAAAGGAAAATGTGGTGGCCAATGCCTTGTCTTGAAAACATGTGTTGATAATACTTTGTCTTCCAAATTTATTGGCTTTGAATGCTTGAATGCATTGTATCCCAATGATCCTGAATTTTCTCAAATCTTCAAAGATTGTGAGAAATGGGAGAGGGAAAGGGGGATGAAGGATAGTTTTTCTACTCCCTATTCCAAGTTTGCTGGTTTCTTGTTCGATGGCTAGAGACTTTGTATACCCATGAGCTCTTAGAGAGAACTATTTGTGAGGGAGGCACATGATGGGGGTTTAATGGGTCATTTTGGTCTTGACAAAACTAGGGGAATTCTTGAGGAGCAATTCTATTGGCCTAAAATGCATAGAGATGTTGTTCGAATTTGTGGTCAATATATTGAATGTCAACGTGCTAAGTCACGCGTCCTTCCACGTGATTTATACACTCCATTCCCCACCCTTCGAAGACCTTGGCTTGATATTTCAATGGACTTCAATTTGGGTTTGCCAAGAACCAAAAGAGGTAGAGATAGCATCTTTGTCGTTGTCAATTGATTTTCAAAGATGGCTCATTTCATTCTATGCCATAAATGTGATGATGCTTCCAATGTAGCATCTTTGTTTGTTGAGCATGTTGTTAAATTGATTAGAATTCCTCAAACCATTGTAAGTAATAAGGATCCAAAATTTCTTAGTCATTTTTGGAAGGAATTGTGGGGCAGACTTGGTATTAAGTTGTTGTTCGCAACTTCTTGTCACCCAAAAACTATTGGTCAAACTGAAGTTGTGAATAGGACCTTGGGTTCTATGCTTTGTGCCTTCGTGAATGGAAAGTTTGCCTCGTGAGAGGAACATTTGCCTTTAGTTGAGTTTGCATATAATCGAGTTATTCATAGTACTATTGGCATGACTCCATTTGAGTTTATGGTTTTAACCCCCTAACCCCTTTAGATCTCACTCCTCTTTCTCAAGATGTTGTGTTAAGCTTAGATGGGAGTAAGCGAACTGAAGCTATGAAAAAGCTTCATGAAAAGGTGCGGCTGCACCTAGAGAAGAAGAACCAAGATGTAGCCAAAAAGGCTAACAAGGGACGTAAGAGAATCGTGTTCGAACCAGGTGATTGGGTGTGGGTACACTTTCGCAAGGAGCGATTCACAACCCGTCACAAGACAAAGCTGATGTCAAGAGTTGACGGACCATTTCCAGTGCTTGAGTGGCTTAACGACAACGCCTACAAAGTTGCCCTTCCCCCAGAATATCAAGTGCACAACACTTTCAATGTGTGCGACCTGTCCCCTTTCCCAACTGTTGGTGATGATGATCCGTCGGATTTGAGGACAAATTCTTTTCAAAAAGGAGAGAATGATGCAATATAAATTTCATCAAGGTCATTTACTAGAAGCCAAGCTCAGTACCTTCAAAGGATGCAAGGATTATTTATGAAGATGGAGGTCCTCGAGATGGTATTAATGGAAAATAAGGAATTTCAGACCTTAAAGATCGCATGGGGTCCTTTTGGCAAGTAGGACCCACTTGGCGCATCACCCAAGGGACTAGGTGATGGTCCCAATTCACCTAAAGTTCCAAAACGTGGCCATGGCTGCAGCCCACTTGGCAAGCCCGACTTGGCTTGCCCTTTGGCACTTCAGGTCACTTTTGGTCCCTTTTATCCTAAAACTATAAATAGCTAGTTTGGGTTCATTTTAGACTTAAATTATTTTGAATGTTGAAAACTGAAAACTCATGTTTGAGTGTTGAGAGCTTGGTTAAGCTTTTGTTGTCTTTTGTTAGAAACGTTGGTTGCTTGGGATATCAATTCCCTTAAGGTCTTCATAAGAGTTAGGTGTTTATTGTAGGATTAACGGATCGAGGTCATTTGGTTTAATATACCCTTTGGTTTCTTTTTGTTTCCTCTATTTGTGTCTATCTATCTATCTTTAATTTTCGTCCTTGATTTTTGCAGTTTAGCATGATATCCTTAAAGGAATTACATCAATAGGCCATTGAATTCTTTACCAATCCTAATCACCCTTCCATTGTAGAGTTTCTGCAACACACAAAAGTGAGAAAAGAAACTCACACTACATGATAAGGTAAGTTATGCCACTGAGAGTAAATTGAATTTGAATTCAGGTACATGAAGTACATACTTTACTATTAGGTTTCCAAAAATAATTGAACTACCTGTTTGTTTTATTTGAGTGTTACTTCCTATTAGCAGTTAAACTGTACTACTAAGCTCACTCATTGTACATTTCAATTCATGCATTAGCTCCTCATATGAATCTACATGATGAGTAGCTCTTGAATCTATTATCCAATCATATGCAGTTAATTCAGTCCCGAAAGAGACATTACCTGTCAAATTTGTCTTGCAATCATTTGTTTCCTTGTTTTACAACATATCCCTCACTTGATTGTGATCCTCCTCTGTGAATTCACAGTCCTACTTTTGTATATCTGCTGAAGTACTATTGGCATAGGGCTTGAAATTGCCATTGTTGTTCTAATAAGATCTGTTATTATTATTATAAAATCCAACTGATTTTAAAGCATATATCATTGTCGTTCTAGTAAGATCCACTTGCTTCTGGCTGCTTCCTTTTGCTCTTAAAGTCAGAAGGATAACCTACTAATTTGTAGCATTTCTCTGTCACACGATTTTTGTCACCACAGATCTCGCATGCAGCAATGCCTAGAAACACCTTTTTTTCTCTGAATCCTTGTCCTCTTCCTGCCATCATAGTAAGTGGCTCTTATTTGAGTCCACTACCTCTAAACTTCTTTGGCTTTCCTCCCGAACTACAGTTGCATAAGCCTAATTGATACTAGGAACCTCAGTTTTAAGTAGCAAGTCACTTTTCACATGATTGAAAGACTCATTTAGCCTCATTAAGAGCATCATCAACCTTTGTTAATGTAGATGCTCAATATAGGGCTAAGATCTAGATAATTCACATGAAATAGAGGGCACCAACACATCGACCTGATCCTATAGATCCCTCAATTTTAAGTAGTAATTTGTCACTGAATCTGTACCTTGCTTCAATGGAGCCACCTCTATCCATAGCTGATTGATCCTAGTAAGGTTAGATTTATCAAATCTTTCTTTGAAATCTTCCCATACACATTTGGCATTAGATGTATACACTATTATAGTCAATAAATTGCATGTTACTGTGCTGCTAGTCCATGAGAGAACTACTGCATTACACCTTTCCCATTGAACTGCCAATTCATCCTTGTGCATGTTTTTCATGCAAGTTCCATCTATGAAACCTACTTTGTTCTTTAACAACAATGCTAGACTCATCGATCTACCCCAAAGACCATAATTCTCAGGTCCTGTAAGTTTGGTTGTAATTAATGCTACACCAGGTGTGTCTGAAGGTTGGAAATAAAGTGGATAATTGTTTCCAAGCGTTGCTATAGTGAGCTCTGCCATGGTTATGATCTGAGTTGAGAAATTACTTTGCGGAAAAGATATAATGAAAACTATTTAGTCCTAGTCTCTTATGCTCTGATACCATAATAAACTCCATAGAATCATGGAGCTAAGCTCTATTGTTGCAGATATCTGCAACTCTATTTGAGAGAGAGCTATCTAAAATGGAAGAATCTAGGAGAAGAAGAGAAGAGATATTATTGATACTTACTTTGATCACGTTTACATTTCCAATTTATAGGAATTACGTTGATGTACAACTTCACACTTTGCAGCTACAACTAGTTGTAACTACTTAACAATCAGCCTAACAACTTTTTTGACTCTTAACCTACTGCTAATTGTTATAACTATATTTTTTACATTCTCATTACATGACTCCAATAGATCCAGACACCACATTCATAAAAACACACACAAGATTTCATATATGACATTGGTTCATTTTTTGGGTTTTCCCTCTAAATTATGAAGATTGTTAATGTTGTTTCCTTTTATTATAGGTGATAATGTGAGAGAGCTATTAACTCTATGACAGTTAGATTGTTGATTCCAGAAGCATAGTTTTGAACCATTAAAAAAACCACGTAAAGCCTTGCCTTCTTTATATGGGGCTGTTTCCGGAAGACCATAAGATTCCAGTGTATGATTTGCTAAAGTTATAAATGGCTGAAGAGTTTGTATTAAATGCGGAAACACAAAACATGAAGGAATCATTGGGAATTTACTTAAATAATCTACTTAATGTAATGGTCTTTGGAAGGGAAATCCTGTAGTGCGTGAGTTTTGCTTGAGAAAATTTACAGAAGAAAAGTTTATGCAGCTCGTAGTGCTATACAATTTGTATCAACATTTGCAATATTCCAAGGACTTACGTTATGCATATATATTCGTGATGTGGAATTGCCAAATTTATGGGCTACTAAAATGCAGTCGGTAACTCAGTTGAAGTACCTTGCACTATATATCGAACAATTTAAATTCAAGTGGATATCACACATACATTATCTCCAAACTCTATAGCTCCGATAGAGAAAGAAGTTACACCTAAAGGCTGCTAGTTTATGGGAAATAACGAAGCTAAGACATGTGAATATATGCCCTTTTTCCTTTGTATGGGAAGACAATGACCAAGGAATTCTTGAAGAATCTTCAACAACTATGCTGGAGAACATGAAGACATTTCACACTTGTTTTATACCCTTGAATAATATGAATTCAATGTTCTCAGGGAGGCTTCTGAGTAGTATACGCTTGACTAATATAAATCCAAGGTTCTAGTGGAGGTTCTCGAAACTCAGACTCCACATTAAATATGTACCTGAATCAGGGCACTGTTGGGATGTCATAGACATCCTGTTCTCAGCAATCAAATACTTGTCATTTAACGTTGTGTCAATAGAAGAATGGAATTCTTCAAAGGCATCTTTTCCTATGCTTGAGAAGCTAGTACTAAAATATTATCAAAACTTCAAGGAGATCCCTCCTTGCTTTATAGATATGCCAACACTGCAACTCATTGAATTGGTTAACTATAGGGACTCTCTTGTGGTTTCAGCTATGAATATTAAAAAAGAAATAGAAGAAAACACAGGATGTGACATTCTCTAAGTTCTTATATCGTAGGACTACGAAAGCTGATGATAAGCCAATTCAACAACAGAGTTGTTCCATTTGATCACATGTTAAACAATTGTTAATATCTTGCCTGCTGAAGATTTGTTCATTTATCTTGCATTATTCTGTATATCATAGCTTGAGTAGTTATACATAAAAATTTCATGATTCTCAATTATCCTAATTCACATAATATAGGCTTTTAGGTTTAAAGAATATATTTCCGTTCGCATCGTTTATTCATCTCATAATAGAGGTATATATAGATACACCTAATGCTTTGTTGACAAGTAGAATTAGAGTAGACTTAGGACTAATACTTGACCCCTACTTCAAGATATATATATTTACATAATAGTCCTAGTTAATATCTTGCCTGCTGAAGATTTGTTCATTTATCTTGCATTATTCTGTATATCATAGCTTGAGTAGTTATACATAAAAATTTCATGATTCTCAATTATCCTAATTCACATAATATAGGCTTTTAGGTTTAGAGAATATATTTCCGTTCGCATCGTTTATTCATCTCATAATAGAGGTATATATAGATACAACTAATGCTTTGTTGACAAGTAGAATTAGAGTAGACTTAGGACTAATACTTGACCCCTACTTCAAGATATATATATTTACATAATAGTCCTAGTTTCAACACTCCCCCTCAAGGCGGTGCATATATGTCTATCATACCTAACTTGCCAATCATCTCGTGGAAGACCTTCCCTGATACAACCTTGGTGAGTATATCTGCCAGCTGACTTTCAGACTTGACAAATGGAAAATATATAATCTTTTGATCTAACTTGTCCTTAATGAAGTGTCGATCAATTTCAACATGCTTAGTCTGATCATGTTGAACATGGTTCTGTGCTATTTGAATTGTGGCTTTGTTATCGCAGAATAAGTACATAGGTCCTACATATTTAATTCCAAGATCCTTCAGAACATATTTAATCCATAGTAGCTCACACAAGCCATTGGTCATCCCTCAAAATTTTGCTTCTGCACTAGACCTCGCGACAACATTTTGCTTCTTACTTCTCCACGTGAAAAGATTGCCTTGGACAAAAGTGAGATAACCCGAGGTTGATTTCCTGGTCAAGAGATCTCCTGCCCAATCTACATATGTGTTGCCTTCGGTGACAATTTTTTCATTCTTCAAGAACAACAGTCTTTTTCTTGAAGCTCTCTTCAAGTATCGCTAAATTTTATAGACAACTTCCATATGATCTTCTGTTGGGTTCTGCATAAATTGACTCACAACACTTACAGCATATGCGATGTCTGGCCTTGTGTGAGTCAAATAGATTAACTTTCCTACTAGACGTTGATATCTGCCTACATATTTTATTTTCTCTCCCGAAGAGTTTCCAAGTTTGTGGTTTGTCTCCATAGGTGTCTCAATTGGCTTGAATGCTAGCATCCTTGTCTCCATTAACAAGTCTAGTACATATTTTCTCTGAGAAAGGGAAATTCTATGTCTTGACCTTGATACTTCAATGCCTAGGAAATATTGCAATTGTCCTAGGTCTTTCATTTCATTTTTTGATGCTAAAAACTTCTGAAGTTGATCCATTTCATTGGAATCATTTCATGTCAGGACCATGTCATCAACATATACAATCAACGATGTTTCCTTTCCTTCGTTGTGTTTGATAAACAAAGTGTGATCAGAGTTACTCTCTTTATAACCCATCTATGTCATTGCAGATGTGAAACGTCCAAACCATGCCCGTGGTGACTGTTTTAACCCATATAATGCCTTCTTTAATCTGCACACCTTGTTTCTGTAAGTGTGCTCCTACATTATTCCTGGTGGAAGATCCATGTAAACCTCTTCCTCCAAGACACCATTTAAGAATGCATTTTTTAAATCAAATTGTCGCAATGGCCAATCTTTATTTACTGCAATTGATATAAGGATACGAATATTATTAAGTTTAGCTACTGGTGCAAATATTTCCTGATAGTCCACTCCATATTTATGTGTGTATCATTTTGCTACCAGCCTCGCCTTATACCTATCAATACTTCCATCTGCTTTAGGCTTTACAGTATACACCCATTTACACCTGACATTCCTCTTTCCTTCATGTAGCGGAACCAATTCCCAAGTTTTATTTCTCTGCAAGGCCTCCATTTCTTCATTCATCGCTTTTCTCCATTGTGATTTTGTTAATGCTTCCTGCACACCACTATGAATATATACTTTGGACAATTGATTAACAATTAGAGCAAATGAGGTTGACAATCTTTTGGTGGAGGCATAATTTCTAATATGATATTTTGAATTGGCATTAAGATTATGTTCATGATAATCTTTTGGTGGAGGCATAATTTCTAATATGATATTTTGAATTGGCATTAAGATTAGGTTCATATTGTATTCTTGGTATACCTTTATTGTTTCTGATTGGATAACGGGAAGTAGGAGAATGAGAATCATTAAACATAGTTTCAAGTTCATTTGAAGAGTTATTAAGAGGTACCTGAGGTATATGATCAAGTAGAACATACTTAGAGGACTTATTGGTTAATGGAGTGATTGTTGTACTTTCTGGAATAATTCCTTCATTGTCTTCATTTGCGACTTCCTTATTGTTATATCCTTCTTCCCTGATTTTTTCATTGTCTTCATGTGTGATAATGTCTTGTTCCGAGATATTAGAATGTGCATTTAATATTTCCTCGTGAGCTTCTAGTAACATATAGTCTCTTATTTTGTGGATCATAATATTGGTATCCTTTCTGAAATTCCGAATAGCCAACAAACACACACCGTCTTACATATGGATCCAATTTTCCTCGTAGAGCTTTGGTAATGTGAGTGTATATTGTGCAACCAAACACCCTTGGCTCTAAGTTTGGTAGATGCGGAAGAGAACAAAGAGAATGGAACTTTTGTTGCGGAGTCTCAAAATTAATGACTTGAGATGGAACTCGATTAATAAGATAAGACGCAGACTTAACCGCTTCCCCTAATAAATAGTTGGAAAATTCATGTCAAAGAGAGATGCACGAACAATCTCCATAATCTGTCTATTTTTTCTTTCTGCTACGCCATTTTGTTGTGGTGTGTATGTGCACGATGTTTGATGGCGTATACCTCGTTGTCGAAGGTATTCGTCAATAGTAGATTGCATAAGTTCCATGGCATTGCCAAATTGCCAAACATGGATTTGTCGCTGATATTGAGTGCCTGCCATATTATAAAAATCTTGGAATGCAATATGCGCATCACTCTTCTTTCGAAGTAATGATATCCATGTCATCATAGTACATTCATTTATGAAAGTAATAAAATAACGAGCTTGAGACAAAGTTTCAACTTTCACAGGGCCCCATATATCAAAATGTATAATAACAAAAGGTTTAGAACATTTATTCAAACTTGGTAACTATGGAACACGATGATTTTTTGCTAATTCACAAAATGTCACAATAAAAAACTGAGCTATCTAAACCTAAAAACAAATCTGGTTTGAGTTTCTGAAGATAACCAAATGAGATATGTTCGAGCCTTATATGTCATAACCATACATTGTCCCGTGCTTTCTCAACGCCATATGTGCGGAATGCATGGCTGAATTTCTTCTCTCGACCTTTAGTCAATTCCAGAAAGTAGAGATTGTGTCGCTTAACACCATAACCAAGAGTCCCCCGAGTCAGAATGTTCAGAAAGATACAAAAAAAAAAGGCCAAAAGGTTACAGTGCAATTGAGAGAGGAGGTAATTTGGCTAACAGATAGAAGATTAAGATCTAGAGTAGGTACAACCAAAACAGTGTCAAGTCTTAAAGCATATGTTAAGACAACTGGTCCTTCTCCGATAACTGGAGAAGTACCATCATTAGCGGTAGAAATAATGGGCTAAGAAGATGATTTTAATGATTGTAATTTTCTTGGGTCTTTGGTCATGTGATCAGATGCTCCACTATCTATAATCCAAGTATTATTAGCAGAAAGTGCAGTAACATTAACATTAACATTGTTATTACCGGTAATACATGGTTGCATCATATTGACTCGAGGTTCTATTTTACCATCATTGATTGGTTCCTGATGTAGTCGTGGCTACAACTCTGTTTGGAATGACTTTGCGAGGTTTCTTTGAGAAATCCCACAAATCTGGATAGCCAATGATCTCTTAGCATTGTTGTTTTGAGTGTCCTGATTCACCACAATGGCTACTAGTAAGATTAGTATGCTTACCAGATGACTGATTAGTTTGACCTTTAACAGAACTGCTACGATGGACAGCCATGGCAGAACTCTCAAGAATTAGCCAAGCACTGCCCATAGTCTGCGTCTGTTGAGCTTCTCTTCAGACATAAGCATATGTACTTTCAAGGTCAAGCTTTGGATCCTTTCTTAAAATCTCACCACGAACTTGATCAAATTATGCCCCAAGTACATTGAGAAACATATGAACTCATAGCCTTGCCATCATAGAATGCATCTGAAGAATACCCTCAACATATCCATCATGTGTATTTGTTCGGTGATCAATTTCTTGAAAAATAGCAACCAATTTGTTATAGTACGTGGACAGGGATCTTTCGTTCTGCATAGTGGTGAAGGATTTTTGATTTAGTTCAAACAATCGAGTTTCATCAGAACCATCATAGAACGTTTTGGCAATTGCTTCCCAAATTTTATTTGCCGTGGAAAGCCTGATAAACCGCTGCATCAGGGTGGGACTCATCGATTCAATCAACCAACTCTTCACCTTATGATTTTCTGTAATCCATATTGCATAACCCGAGTTAGTTTGTTTGGGTTTCTTTGCTTCACCGGTAAGGTAACCAACCTTGTTTCGAGCTCCGATATGCATCTCCATCAATTGAGACCATAATGAGAAATTCGTTTCATCAAGGATAACTCCCGTTGGAAAGGGTGAGTTGTCTTGTTGAACTATAATTGAGGTAGAGTTTGTCGTTGTGCCAGAGGAAGGCGTAGTATCGCCCATCTTGGAAAAAAAGAGGTTGGGGATTCAAAAAAAAAAATTATGAATCTGATTGCTCTAAATACCATGTAGGCTTTTAGGTTTAGAGAATATTTTTCCCTTCGCATCATTTATTCATCTCATAATAAAGGTATATATAAATACAACTAATACTTTGTTGACAAATAGAATTAGAGTAGACTTAGGACTAATACTTGACCCCTACTCCAAGATATATATATATATATATATATATATATATATATATATATATATATATATATATATAATAGTCCTAGTTTCAACACATAATAATGTCTCCTACTGGCAACTGAATGGATACAAAAGAGGACATAGCATTAACTCTATCTTTGTGGTATAGTACTAGATATTTTTATAGCTGGCCAACAATTAGATTTTAATTAACTCTGATCAAGGTTATAAAGCATTTATGAAACTCAATTAGATGCTTCCAAATAAAATATAGTATTTTATTATATTTATAACCTTGTTCAGATCAGTTAACTACAAATAAAGCTTTTAAGCTGTAACTCTCCCTTTCTCAAACACCCAAAGATGTAGCATTGACCTAAAAAATATCTTGGAAACCTTCCCTTTCCTTAGTTTCTTTACATGAGAAATTACGTAATTAGATATGCTTCGTTACCATATATATATATTATTTATACTTTTAAAATATTATATATCTTACCACTAATTAAGAGTTTTCTACCATATATTGAAAAGGATACACTTGTATATATGTATTTATGCTATCAAATACACTTATATATATATATATATATATATATATATATATATATATATATATATATATATATATATATATATATATATATGTATTTATGCTATTAAATATCTGGTGTCATTCACATTTATCTGGATACCATATATATAGGAGAGTGGCGAGCGAGATAAGAGAAAAGTGAGGGAGGTGAGTGAGATATGTTATGTATCTCACATACATGCAAATTCACTTGGATATAATGTATCTTGAACAAATTTGACCCCATGTATCCTGAGACACATATATCTAGATGTATCTGAACGCATCAAAATTTGGTAAGATATGTAATAATATAAATTAGAGTGTATCTAAGTAATTAACTCTTAAACTAATGAGATTTATGTAAGTTTCCTTTTTTACGCACCTTACCAAATCAAAATCGCCCCTTTTTTTCTAGATACAAAAATATTGGACTACTTGAATTTTTGTTATGTATATAGCCTAGCTTCGACTTTTCTCCTCTTTCTTCATTCTTCCATTCTCATTAGAACTTTTATCAATGGATATTCCATTTATTCAAGAACAACCATCAACCTCTTTCGGCTTCTCTTATGATGTATTTCTAAGTTTCATATGTGAAGACACCCGAAAAACATTCACATGTCATCTTTATTTCATATTGCGTAGAATCGGAATTAATACCTTCATAGATGATGAGGAATTGAGAAAGGATGAAGTCGCTTCAACTAAACTTGAGAAAGCAATTGAAGAGTCTAGAGTTTCTATTGTTGTTTTCTCCAAATATTATGCTTCCTCTAGTTGGTGTCTTGAAGAACTTGTCAAAGTTCTCGAATGCAAAGAGAAGTTAATGTCAGGGTTTTGTCTTGATTTTTTTACATTATTTGAAGTTTATTTTTTCCTAAAAGGAAAGACAAAGTATTACCATAAATGCTTTAACTTCACCTGAAAGGAAAATTTGTTCTCTTGATTATTCTCTTCTGAACTTCTCCTTGATTCGAGGGCTTCAATAGCGTATTTCTCGAATGTAGGATAATTTGTACCTCCTTGAGATGTATTTTATCTCTGAAAATGTCAGGAAGCACTTCGTCGTTTCAAGTCGATCTCTGGAAAGAACTTTGTTGACCACTCCTTCGAAGAGCTATGTAGTTGGTGTTGTAGCTTTCTCCAATCCTTGCAGAATGCCTATTAAAGTATTCTTAGAATTGTCTTCCCCCTTTGAATGTCATGTCTATCTCCTATTTATACTTGTAAGGAGTGGACAAGGTTGCTTGTGATTGGCCAAAGAATGTCATTTTGACACTTGGTGGATTGTGATTGGTTCTTGAATTTGACTGGGACTACCACCTCATTTAGACACGTGGCATCGCTTTGTTGGTCTTGGAGGCCTAGTCATTGTGACAGGTGGCATGGGTTTGGGCTTCAAGGTAGAATGAATAGTGGACTTGAACTCAATAAGGTGGACTTAATCATTTGTAAAACCCAAATTATTCATTCAACCCAAATGCACATGGATTTAATTCAAATTTCGTATGAATTAAATCCAATAAAAGTTATGTGTCTACAGTGTCACCAGTACAAGAGCTACTAACAATACGAGAATAAGGTTGTACAATACATAACTGCCTGCATCCCTGATTTCAGATGCGGAGCTAAGTGGGGTTTGTGGATTCAAACGAACTCAATAACTTTTCCACAGTCCCTGTATTTATATTAGAAGGTTAAAGAAATGTGTGTATATTAACTTGTGAACCCTCTAATAAAATTGATTGATTGTTCAGAGATAAGGAAGGGATCATGGAAATGCTTTACACGCTATTGTCGACGGTTCAAACCCTACTATCTAAAGTTGGATCATTGCAATCTTTTTATCTGATTATGTTGTTGCCTAGTGAATTTGAATGCGTTTAAATATGCTAATGCTCGGTCATTGTGACCTTATTATCTACTATAATTCTGGTTGATCTTCGACTATGAGTCAATGTTTATTTTTATTGACTATGAATAAAAATTGGGATGGTTCTGAATATATACAATAATATAATTAGCTTAGAATAATATTCATATAAAAAATAGTCAAAAGTATAGAAAGTATACACTAACTATATATTATGATACATATAAAAGCTGAATATAGCTAATATATACCTGAGTTATACACTGATTATATATTATGATACACTCAAAAGCAGAATATAGCATACATATACATGAGTTACACATTGACTATACTTTATGATACACTATAAAAACTAAATATAGCTCAACTATACATGAAAATACACAACTATTTATCAAACCAATTTGTTCCGAATATTTATCACACTAATTAAAGAAGAAGGAAATGATGAAAAATAGTTAAAGGGAAGATTGATTATGAAGGAGGAGGTTACCGAGAAGCAAAATCGATTTTATTGCAAGTAATTTTACTTTTCTCTATTCAATTCCAACCAACTCAAAATCTCCTCTAAGTAATTCCAAATTTTAGATATGAAATCCTCTCGAGGTTTTGAGTCTTTTGATATATTCGAGTCTTTTGATATATACGTCAAATTTTTAAATAAAGCGTTGAAATTTTAATGATTGATTGATGACGAAAGAAAAAAAAAGGAAGACTAAAAGCAACAAAGAGAAAAAGAGGAAGAAGGAAGAATAGTATGGCCGAATGGCCAATTCGATCAACTAATTTTCTTCAATGCTCTAAGCTCTTTATTTATTTCAAATTTGGTAAAACTTTGAGATTCTTTCGAAAGATTGGCATGTTATTCTCTTAGACTAGTTCTATGTCATATTGAAAACTTATTTTTCCTCCTATTAGACCTAAAAGTTTCTCAATACCAAGAATATGTTTTTATCTCTTGCTTCCTTGTTTGGGATCATAAAAGGATGAAGGAAAGTTTATGTCTAATAACTGACAGAGCACCACTGCTCCTCCAATTTTCTATGGAGAGTTTCATAAAGGTTTAGAAAATAATTCATTTATAAGTTAATATCATCAAAATATTTAGGATCTAACACACATGAAAAATTAAAAAAATCACCTAGCTAATTTATGTAAATTGGCTCTTATATGCCCAAAAAACACTCTAAAAATGGTGAGACTGCAGGTACTACTTCCCCAACTCCCTACGAGGGTTCCATAAAGATTTCGCAAAAAAAAATGTTTAAAAATCATATCACTAAAATATTCATTGGCTAACACACAAAAAACTGAGCAAATCACCTAATTTCTGTAAATTGGCGCCTAAATGCCCAAATCACTCTAAAAAAGATGAGACTATATTTACTGAACCCCCAATTCCCTATGAAGAGTCCATAAAGGTTTCGCAAAAAATTCGTTCGAAAGTCATATCACCAAAGTATTCATGGACTAACTAACACACACGAAAAATTGAGAAAATCACATAATTCTTGTATATTGGCCCCTAAATGCCTAAAAATCACTCTGAAAAGAGTGAAAATGTAGGTACTACTCCCTCAACTCCCTGTGGAGGGTTTCATAGAGGTTTAACATAAAATTCGTCGGGAAACCATATCACCAAAATATTTATGGGCTAACACACACGAAAAACGTAGAAAATTGCCTAATTCATGTAAATTGGTCCCTAAATGCGCAAAAATCACTCTAAAAATAGTGATATTGTACGTACTACTAGGGGTATGCACTATTTGGATTAAATCGAAAAATCAAACCAAATCTAACCAAATTTTAATTTGGATTGGTTTTTTTATTTGCTTTTCGATTTATAATTTACTTTGTTTAGTTTTTTTGGTTTGGTTTCGGATTTAGAAAAATAAGAACCGAAAAAACCGAATTATATATATAAACCACTTTTGTCACTTTTTAGTTATTGTCTTTCATTATGTTTTAGTTTATATTTTATGTTTGGATATCTATAATTGATATACTTTTAAGTATTGTGTTTTACGTATTACTTGTGATTATTAGAAAGTATATTTAAGAGATTTAATATTATTACTTCTCGTATATATATATATATATATATATATATATATATATATATATATATATATATATATATATATATATATATTCAAATTAAAAATAAAACTTTGATTATATTTCTAATTATTGACATAACCGAATAACCAAACCTAGAAAAATCAAACCAAACCATATTTACTTTGGTTTGGATTGGGTTACACTTTTTCAAAACCAAAAATCGAAAAATCCAAACCAAAAAACCGAATGCACACACCTACGTACTCTTCTCCCAACTCACTACGGAAGCTTCCATAGAGGTTTCACAAAAAATTCTTCTGGAAGCCAAATCACCAAAATATTCATGGCCTGGCCTACACACGAAAAACTGAGTAAATCACTTAATTCTTGTAAATTGACCCCTAAATGTCCAAAAAAACACTCTGAAAATGGTGAGACGGTATTTACTGAACCCCCCAATTCACTATGAAGGGTTCCATAAAGGTTTTGCAAAAAAAAATCATTCGGGAGCCATATCATTAAAATATTCAAGAGCTAACACACATGAAAAACAGATAAAATCGCTTAATTCCTGTAAATTGGTCCCTAAATGCCAAAAATCACTCAAAAATAGTGAGATTGTACATATTGCTCCTCCAACTTCTTAAGGAGGGGTTCCATAAAGATTTCACAAAAAAATCGTCTGAAGCCATATCACCATAATATTCATGGGCTAATAGAATATAGTGACTTTGGAGTAACTAAATAAACACTTTTAACATATGAAAGGGGTGTAAGATTGAGTTTTAATCATGGATGAAGATTGTTCATAGATGCTTGGACACTATCCATATCTATACTTAAATTTCAAGGTTGTCATTGCGTAAGCATACATTATTTTTACCAATTTTTAGTAAACCTCCTAGAAATAGAATTGGCTATGGTATTCTCTTTTATCCTTCAATATATATTGCATTAACCAACTTAGCAATATTTGTGGTCTGTGCATCGTACTTCTTGGTAAGAAAATATGCCATGCTCCAGTACTTGTGAAATCAAATGTCAAACTCAAGGCATCCAACTATTTCAGGCCATCTATCCTGGAATTGCAGAAAATTCTCACTCTAAAAATCATATGCCTTTAATTTGTTGCATCATAGTAGACATAAAGACAATTTTCACAAAAAAAAAAAAAATGATTTCAAAAGTTTTCAGTAAGATAGAATTATGTGAAGTTCATGATGAGCAAGTTTGCAAGTCCTAGAAATACTATTGCTTAAGCTCTTGAAACAACAATGGGTGAATTGGAGAAGCCTTATGATTGGTTGGAGTAATTTTTATTGAAGTATGTGACAATCTCATCTAAAAGCTTAAAACACTTTTATTAGTTAATGACTTATGCCTTCTCTAATATCATATTACAGTGTATGACCATCTCATCTAAAAGCTTAAACAGTTAAAGAGATCACACTTTTATTAATTAATAATACTCTCAACAATTTTTCGATGAAAAACCCAAATATATTTTCGAGAAAAGGGATATGAAAGGGGAAGAAAATTAACTTTTTTTATATATATTTGATTTGGGTTTTCTAAAGCTTTGGAAATGGAGACTATTTTGTATATTTTCAAGATTTTGAGAGTGAAATATATTTTATATTTTTCAAGACTTTGAGACTGGGCTTGAAAACTTTTAATTAATTAAACTTAGTTTACTGTCATAATGGGGAGTTCTCCCACTTCTCAAGACTCATGGTATATTTTCCCAATTGAAGACTCAAAGAGGCCTTTTCGCCAAAGAGACTCAAAGTATCTAACCCATAACTTTGAGTTTATTTAGTACAAAATTTACAATGCCTTTAATAAAGTAATAAGACAAAGAAAATAACAAAAACTAACAAAAAAATAGTTGGCAACTTGGCATAGCTACTAATTTTTTGCTTCAAAAACAACCTAATCATTAGCTATCTATTTAGTGCTCTGTTACTGCATGATAGCAGTAGCACTAGTATTTTAGGCGATGACTTATTTGGACAAACAATCTTGCAATGCAGCTGCCTTGCAACAACACCACAACTTATGTCACACCATAACAAAAATAACTTTTAGCGATAATAAATAGATACAATAATAAAGAATGCTAAAGTGTTTATCGGCATTAGTTATGTGTCATTAGATTCAATGTCGCTAAATGCTTTAGGGACATATGCAAAAAGTGCTAATTTATGCTAAAAATACATATTTAGTGGCAATTGAGTTATTGTTATTAATTTATTGACATTAAAGATTATTTTTTATGTAGTGTCATTTGTTTAAGACTAGGTTTCATTTTATGTCACACCATTTAATTTCACTCGAAGTATATATTAAAAAAATTGAAATTGTGATTCAAAATGATCTTTAGTTATCTATGACGGTAAATTATTTTATTAAGAGTAAATAAAAATATTTAAAGTTACGTTATTTTTAATTATAGTAAAATAATGTTGTGCCACACAAAATGAACGGACGAGTAATAGGAGTAATAAATGCACCCTAAGTATTGGGATTAGCAAATGACAAGAAGACATATTTTAAAATCAAGAAATCCCATGAGTCAACTTTACCTTTTTCTTTTGTACGCCTTCGGAGCATCTCCAACTCAAACACTAAATTTTATATTATATTTGGTGTCAGTATTATTTTAGTATAAATCAACTCTGTACATAATTTTATATCAAAAAAAAATATTTTTTTCTCTTTTTATTATTATATTATTATTTCTTATTTTATTTATACTTTCTTATTTCATGAAATAAATTCTTTCTAAAACATTCACCATATATAATTCATATTATTTTCTTTTATAATCGTTTAGTATAAAATTATTTTATATCATAGTTTTTTAAATAATATAAATTGATAGCAAATACTATACATTATACATAATAATGGATAATACAAATAAAAGTGAAATCATTAATGAAATACAATTAAATAAACATTACATAATTGAAAAAATTATTTTAAATTCTACATAAATATTCAACTTTTGAGATCACTACGGTGCTCCCATAAATGTTCTATTAATCCATTACGTAGTTCAAAATGAGCTTCTTTGTCTTTTATTTTTTTATGTCGAGCTAGAAATTGTTGAAATCGATAATTTTTGTGAAGGTTAATTGTAGTTATATCCAATTATAATTTATAGTAGAATTAACATAAATTTAATTTTAAAAAAAAGTCATATATAGAAAAATTAATTTATAAAAAAAGATAACTTTTATATCTAAAATTAATAATATAAAATATTACATAAAAAATGATTAAATATACAAGAGATTTAATTAAAACATATAATTTATATAATGTTTGATTAAAAGTTTTGTTTAATGAAATTATATTAAAATATTCAATAAAGTGATTGGTGTGATGAATAGTGTTGCATCAAATTTGGTGTGATACTATTCACACACTAAAATGGTGTAAAATTTAGTGTTGGGTTGGAGCTTCAAAATACCAAATTTTACATCAAATAAGGATTTGATGTAAAATTTGGTGTTGGGTTGGAAATGGTCTTAGTTTATTAGTTTAAAATAGAAATGAGGTTTTCTACACTGTTTTTGTAATTTAGTTATATGTGTACACCACTTTTTCATTTCTCTGTAGGAGTTTTTGGATCCATGCCCTAGGAAAGTTTACTTTGTCTTGAGTAAATGTAGTGCTTGTCCTTTCTCTTTTTGAGTCCCTACCTAAATATTACTATATATGATTCACATTAATTAGTGATTTATGTATTTCATTATGGGGCATGGTAACTTTTTCCCAAAAGTCCTCAACCGTTTTACCAAATCTTAGATTCTAACTTTCTTGGTGTTGAGAAATGAAATCACAATTATGTGTCTTGAGTGTCATTTGATCCAATGACAAGATTTAGTTAAACATATATAATTTGTATAACCTTAGTTTGGTGTAGAGAAATGAGATCACAATTTTGTTTCTTATTTTTCTTAGTTAGGAACTTTGGTTTTGTAACTTCTTCTTTTTTTTACCTATTTGCACTATTGCAAAAATGATTTTTTGACGGTAATTAATTAATGATAATAGGTTAATTGCCACTAAATATATATATATATATATATATATATATATAGTGACAATTAGCACTTCATTTTACATCCCCCACCCACCCCCTCTACCCTACCCACACACTAAAACATAATTTTACGTATCAAGAGAATATGAAGAACTTGAAATCATTGATCAAATATTTGTTATTGGACTAATTTCTTAGCCTTTATTAGTGTCATGGGCTTCACTTGTTGTTTGGGAAACTGTACCATCATGAAGCTAGCTCATAAAGTGCTTCAATTTGCTTCAAGTGTTGTATGGGTGAATCTTGCAATGATGACATTTATTATACTCTCCGTTTTATTTTACTTGTCATTTTAGTAAATTAAGAGAGTTTTTATTATATTATTTTTAATATTAAATAACTACATAAAATAGAAGTAATAGTCAAATTTAGAGTTACAAAATGCCTTTAATATAGTTTGTTTAGTAAATTACTTCTCTTTTTTTTTTAAATATGTCAGATCAACATGACTAAGTAATACGAAATGGAAAGAGTAGCTTTTAGACTCCGTTATGATTTGAGAATGATCTCCATAACTCTTGCTATTATTACTTGATATCACTTAAACCTAATTCAAAAGGCTTTTTTGATGATGAAGCAAGTCTAAATTTGGTGGTTGAAAATGGCATACTACAGTTGCTAAACTAAAGCATACCAACTTACTTGCATTTGAGATTGTTAAACTCATTTGAGCCTCTCTTTTACTTCACACAATCGTTAAGTATAATTGCGAGAAATCTAAATTCAGGATTGTGTTCTTGGATTTGATGACGGACTTAAAAAAGTAACTTATAGATTGATGCTTTATGTTCTCCAATGTTTTGCCTCCCATATGTTGTTGATAGAGAGAACATGTAGAGTCCAATTCTATCTGTTTAAGATTCTTAGTATTCACATAACTTAGGATTATTTGTATTGCTAAGATTGAAATTGTAAAATCTAAATAGAGGAGGCATGACGGGAATTAACTACTAACTCCAGAACAAGATGTTGTGGAAACAGGATTTGAACCCGTGACTTCAAGGTTATGGGCCTTGCGAGCTATCAAACTGCTCTACCCAGAGCCAAACTTAGTAATATTCACTTAATTTTAACGTACATTTTTAGAATTTAGTAAGAGACAAGCATCCAATAAAATCGAAACTATATAAACTTTATTTTGTGTTTTGCATGACACTAGCAATGACACACAAATCAAGAAGTTAGTGCTAAAATTAGCTTGTATAGTGCTTTTACTTATTCCTTGCATAAATTTGCAGTACCATGGCATGAGGGTGATCCATCATTTCTTCTTTATTAAGGGCATATTTGCAAGTTGCAACCATCAAATATCCCAACCTCGTGCACAAAAAAGGTCCCTTTCTCTATTAAGCCCCGTACGTACAAACACAGTAGAGTGCGGCATGAGTTCAAATTTAATCAGCTTCAATGTAAATACTAGATATCAGATAGAATTTTTTTTAAAAGAAAAAGTTACGGAATTTCTATGTTTGACTGGTTAAAATATTTTTAAAGAAAAATATATTTTTTTATAAATTAAAGAAACCACTTTCTAATATGAATATAGAAAAATATTTTTATAAGTGAAATTTCTCGTAGATTATCTTAGCCTCAACCCTATAATATTTGCCAAGAATAAATAAGTGTTATTAAAACAATATTTTCTTATTTATTGGAATAAAAGTAAAAATATCACTCATTTTTTAAAAGAAAAAACCATTTTAAAAAACCAAACAAACCCAACATCATTCCTATTTTCATAAGGGAAAAGGGTCTGAAAAATATTTTAACTTTGGTCAAAATTGTTGTTACGATATTAAACTTTATGCAGGACCTTTTACCCCCTGCACTATTTAATAGTATATTTTAAAGGTATTTATGTGCCCACGTGGACACATTACTATTTAAAATAATGAAATATTTATGATGTTCACGTAGGCACATATATACCTTTAAAATACACTAATAAATAGTACAAGGAGGTAAAATGTTTTTTCCAAAGTTTGGTATCGTAATAGCAATTTCGACCAAAATTAGAGTATTTTTCAGACCCTTTTCCCTTTTCATAACGTGGCATCTCGATCTTTTTCCTGTTCAGCAACATTTATGCACTAACAATTGTAAAAATAAAAAATATTTACATTATTAGGTCATCTTCATGTTAGTTTCCCCAATTCTTTAAATTAACAACAATAATAGGTGATTAAAGTGAGGTGGGTATCAAATTGAAATGCTCATTAAATAATTGAAAGTTGACTCTTTTTTTTTTTTTTCAATCAACTGATATACCTTGAGCCTAGTTGGCAATCCTTTCACACTTATTTTTTAAAAAAAAAAAAAAAATCTAGTTAGAGAAAGCGCTAATCGCTATCAAAATATAACATTTTTTTCTTATATACGATAGCATTCTTGCTCTACTTGTTCAAATAGATCAAGAGGGATTTTTCGAGCTTGAAATTTCGTGTAAATATGATCCATAACTTCATGGTCACAGAGTAATTTCCATTCACCCTCAACTCTATTAAGGGAAATCAAACGCCCAAATCCATTAAAATGAATTAAACCATGCAAAATGTGAGTTGATCTTGGTTGAGGTAAATGAATTTAGAAATTCATATCCGGGGAGAGGGTGGATGTAATTCAGCTCGAAAAAAGTGAGAGGTTTGAGAAGGAAGCTCGACTCACAGGAAGAGGGGTACCAAGGGCGCAGGAACAAGAAACTCCAATAAATAAAAGAAAGATAATAGGAGTCCTCTCAATAGACGAGGGCCCACTTCCCTATATGTGCTTGCATAGAAGGGGGGGAAGTTGATACTCATATATTAGACAAAACACATGTGCAAACAAGAATATCAAATTATCCTCTTGATACTATATATTTATCCTTTTCTCTATAGATCTACCTTTCTTCAAACTAAAAATAAAGCAACTAAAAGAAAGCTAAATTGAATTAGAAAAGGATAAAGACGCACGAAAGATCATAAAGAAAAGGGATTCTAAGAGCTAAAAGCCTAGAAGCTAAATTGTCAAACTCGGAGGTAGCAGTAAGATCTCTGTCTCCACAGAAGCCACGAGGGTTTTCTAAAAGTCGATCTCCTCTAATTACTTATGGATAAAGCTCTTAAGCTTAAGTTTTTATGAACTATAAGATCTTCTTGTTCTAAATAAGAATGAGAGTCTTTCAACTAGATGTGCTCCTTTGGCTAGGTTTGAGAGAGAGAGAGAGAGAGAGAGCGTGAAATTGAATTGTTCTAATAACTAGTCCAACTTCCTTGTATTTGAAAAAGATGACATGATGTTAGGTCTAGTAAGGAGACTTTTTGGATAATTTAACTACTTCCACGAATAGATTGTTAGGCAAAGAAGAATCTGTTAGGATTGATCCCACCTTTGAAACAATGATTTTTCTTTGTCAACATAGCTTATCGAGTTATCAAGCTGAATCGTTCGTTTACTCTAAGTCTTAGTTGAATTTGATATTTGAAAACACTCTCAATACAAAAAAAGCTCCTTCCGACTATACTTTAGTTGGACAATCTTAGTTCAGTTTGAGAAGTCAAAGAGGCACGAAGAGCTAACAAAGAATCTTTCTATTTGACTATCTAAAATCAAGTGGGAGATTCAATTGAAAAGGCCCCTTACTATAGATGGGATGTTCACTCTATTTTTTGAAATATGGACATTTAGGTTTGACACGAATTAGCTTCGAAGATTGAGAAGTCTCTATTTCGCTACAGAATTTTTCAATGAGTGCTGGATTAGGCCACCTCGAATGGCATGAGTCGCATGTAGGGAGACCTACACATACGATTTTTAGGACGATCTGATAAAAAAACCAGCATAGTCCCAAGATATTGTGAACATTAACTTTTGGGCTAAGCTTAGTCTTTCAGAAAATGTTTCATTTCATTAAAAATATTTATATATCTTATACATAACCTTTTTTTAGCTACTAATGTGAAGTTTTATTTGCGTGTCCAACACAACTTTACTAAGGTGAAATGGACTATCTTCACAATTCCATCATTCATACTAGTAAATATCTTATATTAACGATTGAAGAAATTATATGACAAGTCAAGCTTATTTTTACTTTTGAGAAAGAAAAAAAAACTCATATATCGTAATTGGAACTTGGAGAAACTAAGTGAAAAAAAAAAAAAGCAAATTTCCAAATACCGTCGAAATCCAGGGGGTTATCATAACTTCTCATGATACAAATGATTCAAAAATAAAGGCGCTTGTCTTTTGCTCTTTCACTATCTAATCATTTTGAATTTTAAAACAAAAAGGGAATGGCGGTGAAGGGACTATCATTTGAAATTTAAAAAAAAAAGTTTCTGTGAGCTATCAATCAATTATATGAAAAAGATAATTACCTTTTAAGTTAAAATTTGACACTGATGGAATCACTTCTTTATTCATCTACTCATCTTTTATTACCTTTTCCTAGTCTATTCGAATTTTTTACTTTTCACTTTTTCCTCTCCTTTCAGATTTGATAATTACTTTGGCCCCTGCCAATGTCATGTAAAGTGTGAAGATTCACGAGAGATGGCCAGTATAATCTTGTCACTTCAAATCTTCAATTGTAGAGAGTGAGGATATATAATAGTATCTTAGCCTAGCTAATAGCTGTAATATCATAATAATATGTACTCTTTCTGTTCCACTTTATTTGGTATTAGTTCTTTAATAGGCGGTTAAATACAACAACAACATACCAATGTATTCCCACAAAGTGAGGTCCAAGGAATAGAGTGTATACATATCTTCTCTTTACCTTAGAGATGTGGTAGAGAAACTGTTTTTGATAAACTCTCTCCTCAAGACAAAAATAGACTAAAAAGACGTAATAAAAGTACAAGAGACAACATATAGGTAAACAAAACAATAGATAGTAGCAAAATGGTGTATAATCAAATAATCCTACCATCAAACTACACGAAACAACAAATATCAATAAAATCTAAGAACAAGAAACTACATGCATGGCAGTATAACTACTAGTAAGGGCACCAAGACAATGCACTCCTAACTACTAGCATAAACATACTCCTATCTACTAAACTTCTATCCGGATTCGCGTCCTCCTTAATTTTCTATCTATACACTACTAAAAAAACAGTGAATATTGACCTACGAATACCGACTTTCGGAGGTCGGTATTCCCTGAAATATCGACCTAAAACCGACATCCCAGCTTAGGTCGGAAAAAGTTGGTCACTATTCAATACCGACCTCTAGAGGTCAATATTTACTGACCTCTCGAGGTCGGTTTTTATTTTATGTCAAAATATTCATTTTTTTAAATTCCGACCTTTGAAAGTTGATATTTTTATTTTTGCATTTTGATATTTTGAACTCTGGAGATCGGTTTTTTTATTTTTGTAATGTTGAAATTTCGACCTCCCGAGGTTGGTATTTTTATTTTAGTAATGTTGAAATTCTGACCTCCGGAGGTTGGTATTTTTATTTTAGTAATATTGAAATTCTGACCTCCGGAGATCGGTATTTTTATTTTTGTAATGTTGAAATTCTGACCTCCGGAGGTCGGTATTTTTATTTTTGTATTTTTTGAAATTCTGACCTCTGGAGGTCTGTATTTTTATTTTTGTAATGTTGAAATTCTGACCTTCGGAGATCGATATTTTTATTTTTGTAATATTGAAATTCTGACCTCCGGAGGTCGATATTTTTATTTTTGTATTTTGAAATTCTGACCTCCGGAGGTCGGTATTTTTATTTTTGTATTTTGAAATTCTGACCTCCAGAGGTCGGTATTTTTATTTTTGTAATGTTGAAATTCGACCTCCGGAAGTCGGTATTTTTATTTTTGTATTTTTGAAATTCTAATCTCCGGAGGTCGATATTTTTATTTTAGTAATGTTGAAATTCTGACATCCGGAAGTCGGTATTTTTATTTTTGTATTTTGAAATTTTGACCTCTAGAGGTCGGTATTTTTATTTTTGTAATGTTGAAATTCTGACCTCCGGAAGTCGGTATTTTTATTTTTGTATTTTTGAAATTCTGACCTCCGAAGGTCGGTATTTTTATTTTTGTAATGTTGAAATTCTGACCTCGGGAAGTCGGTATTTTTATTTTTTATTTTTGAAATTCCAACCTCCGGAAGTCGATTTTCTGCTGCAAAACAGGCAACAAATTGCTGCAATTTTTAGTTGTCCACCTACATATTTATACCAAAACAACCCAAAGCCAAATAAACTTCATCCAACCAAAACAACCCAAAGCCAAATAAACTTCATCCAACCAAAACAACACAATATTTTCAACATATACATTAAACTATTTCAAAATAAACTTCATCCAACTTCAAAATAAACTAAAATACGATCAAATTAAACAATTCCAAAAATATAGAAGTCTAAAATGTCAAATAGATACAACTACTCCTCATCACCCTCACTCTCCTTATCAGACTTACCAATTCTCATCACCCTCACTTTTCTTATCAGACTTATCATTCATCACCCTCCTTATCAGATTCATCATTGCTAGCCGGACATGGAGGAAGAATATTTCCTGATTCAAAAAGAAAAGTTAGTTGGGCCTGAAACGTTGCATATCTCTTGTTCTCTACCTCCTTTGCTGCCGCAATCTTCTCCTCTCTCTTCCTCTCTTTTTCTTCTATCTTCTTCTCTCTTTCTTCTCTCTTCTTGTCTCTTTTGGCAAGCTCGGTCAGGATTGTTTCTATTATACATCCAACAACTATCAGGATTCATCTATACAAACAATAATGATAATTTTAATTCCAACGGCTAAATAACATTTGAACTTATTTAAACAACTTAACAATTTTCTAAGACTAACTAGTTTTGACATATTTATTTTAACTTATTGAAATAACTTAACAACTTTTTAACTTTAACTAGTTTAGTTTTGACTTAATTCCAACAACTAAATCCACCAATTAAACGACATTATTTATTTTAACTTATTTAAACAACTTAATAACTTTAACAAATTTAATTTTGACTTAATTCCAACAACTAAATTCACTAACTAAACCACATTATTTATTTTAACTTATTTAAACAACTTAACAACTTTAACTAGTTTAGTTTTGACTTAATTCGAACAACTAAATCCACCAACTAAACGACATTATTTATTTTAACTTATTTAAACAACTTAACAACTTTAACTAGTTTAATTTTGACTTAATTCCAACAACTAAATTCACTAACGAAACCACAATATTTATTTTAACTTATTGAAACAACTTAACAACTTTTTAACTTTAACTAGTTTAGTTTTGACTTAATTCCAACAACTAAATCCACCAACTAAACGACATTATTTATTTTAACTTATTCAAACAACTTAATAACTTTAACTAGTTTAGTTTTGACTTAATTCGAACAACTAAATCCACCAACTAAACGATATTATTTATTTTTACTTATTTAAACAACTTAACAACTTTAACTAGTTCAGTTTTGACTTAATTCCAATAACTAAATCCACCAACTAAATCACAATATTTATTCTAACTTATTTAAACAGCTTAACAACTTTTTAACTTTAACTAGTTTAGTTTTGACTTATTTTCAATAACTAAATCCACCAACTAAACGACATTATTTATTTTAACTTATTCAAACAACTTAATAACTTTAACTAGTTTAGTTTTGACTTAATTTGAACAACTAAATCCACCAACTAAACGACATTATTTATTTTAACTTATTTAAACAACTTAACAACTTTAACTAGTTCAGTTTTGACTTAATTCCAATAACTAAATCCACCAACTAAATCACAATATTTATTTTAACTTATTTAAACAGCTTAACAACTTTTTAACTTTAACTAGTTTAGTTTTGACTTAATTTCAATAACTAAATCCACCAACTAAACGACATTATTTATTTTAACTTATTTAAACAACTTTAACTAGTTTAATTTTGACTTAATTTCAACAACTAAATTCACTAACTAAACCACATTATTTATTTTAACTTATTTAAAGAACTTTTTAACTTTAACTAGTTTAGTTTTGACTTAATTCCAACAACTAAATTCACCAACTACACCACATTATTTATTTTAACTTAACCAAACAACTTAACAACTTTTTAACTTTAACTAATTTAGTTTTGACTTAATTACAACAACTAAATCCACCAACAAAATCACATTATTTATCTTAACTTATTTAAACCACTTAACAACTTTCACTAGTTTAGTTTTGACTTAATTCCAACAACTAAATTCACTAACTAAACCACATTATTTATTTTAACTTATTTAAAGAACTTTTTAACTTTAACTAGTTTAGTTTTGACTTAATTCCAACAACTAAATTCACCAACTACACCACATTATTTATTTTAACTTAACAACTTTTTAACTTTAACTAATTTAGTTTTGACTTAATTCCAACAACTAAATCCACCAACAAAACCACATTATTTATCTTAACTTATTTAAACCACTTAACAACTTTCACTAGTTTAGTTTTGACTTAATTCCAACAACTAAATTCACTAACTAAACCACATTATTTATTTTAAATTATTGAAACAACTTAACAACTTTTTAACTTTAACTAGTTTAGTTTTGACTTAATTGCAACAACTAAATCCACCAACTAAACGACATTATTTATTTTAACTTATTTAAACAACTTAACAACTTTAACTAGTTTAGTTTTAACTTAATTCCAACAACTAAACCACAATATTTATTTATCTTATTTAAACAACTTAACAACTTTTTAACTTTAATTAGTTTAGTTTTGACTTAATTCCAACAGTTAAATCCATCAACTAAACAACATTATTTATATTAACTTATTTAAACAACTTAACAACGTTAACTAGTTTAATTTTGACTTAATTCCAACAACTAAATTCACTAACTAAACCACATTATTTATTTTAACATATTTAAACAACTTAACAATTTTAACTAGTTTAGTTTTGACTTAATTCCAACAACTAAATCTACCAACTAAACGACATTATTTATTTTAACTTATTCAAACAATTTAAAAACTTTCACTAGTTTAGTTTTGACTTCATTCCAACAACTAAATTCACTAACTAAACCACATTATTTATTTTAACTTATTTAAACAACTTAACAACTTTTTAACTTTAACTAGTTTAGTTTTGACTTAATTCCAACAACTAAATCCACCAACTAAACCACATTATTTATCTTAACTTATTTAAACCACTTAACAACTTTCACTAATTTAGTTTTATTTTAATTCCAATAACTAAATCCACCAACTAAACCACATTATTTATTTTAACTTATTTAAACAACTTAACAACTTTTTAACTTTAACTACATTGGTTTTGACTTAATTCCAACAACTAAATTCACTAACTAAACCACATTATTTATTTTAATTTATTTAAAGCTAAGTGTCAACACTAGATGGACACAAATCGATCTTACAAGAAAATCAATTTTGTCATCAATAGGATCAACTAGTGTTGACACTTATGCTTAACAAATACATTATTCCTAAATTAAAGCTAAGTGTCAACACTAGATGGACACAAATCGATCTTGCAAGAAAATAAATTTTGTCATCAATAGGATCAACTAGTGTTGGTACTTATGCTTAACAAACACATTATTCCTAAATTAAAGCTAAGTGTCAACACTAGATAGACACAAATCGATCTTGTAAGAAAATCAATTTTGTCATCAAAAGGATCAACTAGTGTTGACACTTATGCTTAGCAAACACATTATTCCTAAATTAAAGCTTAACATCAACACTAGATGGATACAAATCGATCTTTTAAAAAAATCAATTTTGTCATCAATAGGATCAACTAGTGTTGGTACTTATGCTAAACAAACACATTATTCCTAAATTAAAGCTTAGTATCAACACTAGATGGACACAAATCAATCTTACAAAAAAATCAATTTTGTCATCAATAGGATCAACTAACTAGGTTTCTCCTATTTTCAGTACTTCCTCTCTTTGTTCCACTAGTTATTATGATGTATATGTTACCATGATTGTGTCCGGGGTTGAGAAACCAAGAATTCCAACAAGAGTGTTCAAATTTTAATGTGTATAAACACTTACTTTTTAACCTATCGTAATATACCAAAATGCAAATCATAATGTAATAATATATTATAAGAAAAGTGAGCCAAATTACGAATCATTCACTAAAAGACCACATTCTCCAAACATCAAATTCTTACGCCTTATATCACGTTATATACATCCTAATTAATCATCACGATAAGTCTTTACCAAATTGGACGAGAAGCTAGCAATTTTAATCAAATTCAAGTACTGATTATGGGCAATGGGATCTAGAAATAGAATTGAGCTTGTAACCCTTAAACCTTCAAAGACTACGTGGAACAATTCAAAACCAATGAGTTTAAACAGGAAGCCAACATATTAACACAATCGCAAATGGGGAAATCCTAGTAAGAAAATACTATATCCATCATGGAGAAAAATCACATAATAAAATCAGACAAGTAAAGAGTTTGAATCTGTATAATCATATTAATAAATATGCAAATCAAAAAGGGAAGAAATTAAGGCATAAGCATTCACAAAGAAGAAGGAAGAATGACACCATAATTTTGTTGTCTATTGTCGTTGACCAGAGATGTTAGTTATTGCTGGCGTTGTCGATTTCTTCGTCGGAGAGTAGAGCGGATGCAGCTGCTGGAGTAGCAGCGTTGGAGAAGATAGAAGTGACGTCTGGTTGCTGTTGCTACTTCGCGGTAGCTTCGTGGGTCACTAGTGGACAACAGTTGGAGCTGTTGCCCGGTGGTCTTCGCGGCGTCTTCACCAGTGGAACTCCATCGGAGATGGAGCGACCGCTGTGAGAGGCGAGAGAGGGGAAGGGGAAGAGCGACAGAAGAGAGGAGGAAAGGAGAAGAGGAGAAAAGGGAGAGGAAGAGAGGGATGTCGCCGCCTCTAGTGGCCTCGCTAGAGTGGCTTCGCGGGAAGGGAGGAGAATCAAAAGAGCGGCTGCTCTTTTCGTTGGAGAAGAAGAAGAATTAATTGTCTTAGGGTTTTGGGGTCTTTTGTTTAGGATATCATTCTTTTAAAAAAAAAAGTGTTAATATCGACCACGGGATGTCGGTATCTTTTAAAATAATTATCTATAATTAAAAATATTAAAATAAGTACCAACATTATGAAGTTGTTTGTATTTAAATAAAATAATAATTTAAATATACCGACCTCTTAAGGTCGGTATTTAATAATTTATTTTAATATAACCTCATCTCTGATAGATTTTATTAATTAAAATTATATATATATATATATATATATATAATTTAATTTAACTACACATCAACAAAAGTTTAATTTTATAAATTTAAATTATATACCTCCTAATTATATATAATTTAATTTTATCGATCAACGGAACTTTATCAATAACAAATTTAATATATAAATCTCCTTGAATTTATCATCGGTATTTCTTTAATTGATAATGTATTTCATATCTGAACCACTAATATATAAGACTTGATTTGTTAAACTACTCGAGGAGTATATAATCAACGTATTTCATACTCAGATGAGTTATCTTTTACTCGGAAGTCGGTATTATAGTTTTTTTGTTTTTTATTTTACACAAAATCGTCCTCCGGAAGACGATTTAAATAAAATTAAATCAAAATAATTAAAGCGACAAACGGAGGTCGGTATTTTTATTTCATCTAATAATTAAAGCGATATCCGGAGGTCGATTTGTTTAAATTTTCATTTTACACGTATAATTAATTGTTTAAAAAATTGTATACTATTATAAATAGAAAGATAGATCAATAATCCATATTTAGAGTATGAAATTACGTTGATATGAAAATCGACAACAAGTAGTCGGTTTATGCAAAATAAAGGGAAAATCAAATTCCGACCTCAGGAGGTCAGAATTTTTCCCAGAAAAATGAACTAGAATAAAAACCGACCTCTTGATGTCGGTGTTATTTTCTCAATTAAATATAAAAATACTGACCTCATGAGGTCGGTATTTTATATTATATTATATATATATATATATATATATATAGTAGTCGGTTTTATGCAAAATAAAGGGAATATAAAATTCCGACCTCTATTTCTCCCAGAAAAATGAACTACAATAAAAACCGACCTCTTGATGTCGGTATTATTTTCTCAATTAAATATAAAAAATACCGACCTCATGAGGTCGATATTTTATATTATATTATATATATATATATATAGTAGTCGGTTTTTATGCAAAATAAAGGGAAAATCAAATTCCGACCTCAGGAGGTTGGAATTTTTCCCAGAAAAATGAACTACAATAAAAACCGACCTCTTGATGTCGGTATTATTTTCTCAATTAAATATAAAAAATATCGACCTCATGAGGTCGGCATTTTATATATATATATATATATATATATATAAATATAATTTAATTTAACTACACATTAACAGAAGTTTAATTTAATAAATTTAATTTTATCGATCAACAAATTAAAGTTTATCAATATCAAATTTAATATAGAAATCTCCTTGAATTAATCATCGGTATTGTTTTAATTGATAATGTATTTCATAACTTAACCACTAATATATAAGACTTGATTTGTTAAACTACTCAAGGAGTATATAATTAATCAACGTATTTCATACTCTAATGAATTATCATTTACATGTCATCATAATTATATAAATATAAAATTTATAATTAATTACTATCATGACATTTCTACGAGTATTATCTCGCATTTCATACATGAATGAATTATATGTTAGCTCTTCATCTCTACATCATGACATGAGGTATTAAGTTCATCATTAGACGATGCACTGATAAAATTTGTACATTACTCTAGAAATATAAGTATAATTATCTCTTAATTCATATCAACGTAATTTTATACTCTAAATATGGATTATAGATATTTTTTTATTTATTCCACGAATTGTAACTTTTTATTTTTAAAGTATACAAAATTGTTGCACTTTTTGAACAATTAATTGTAGGTGTAAAATGAAATTTTAGTATTATCCACAATAGTAAAATTATGATTATTAATAGGAATATTTTAAACAAATCGACCTCCGGATGTCGCTTTTATTAAAAGTAATTAGATTTAATAAAAAATACCGACCTCATGAGGTCGGTATCACATTAAATTTTATTAATTTATTACATACTATTTAATTTTACCGACTTCCGAAAGTCGATATTATAATTTTTTTGTTTTTTATTTTACACAAAATAGTCCTCCAGACGATTTAAATAAAATTAAATCAAAATAATTAAAGCGACATCCAGAGGTCGGTATTTTTATTTCATTTAATTACTTTTAATTAAAGCGACATCCGGAGGTCGGTTTGTTTAAATTTTCATTTTACACCTATAATTAATTGTTTAAAAAATCGTATACTTTTATAAATAGAAAGTTAGATCAATAATCCACATTTAGTATGAAATTACTTTGATATGAAAACTGACAACAAGTAGTCGGTTTTTATGCAAAATAAAGGGAAAACCAAATTCCGACCTCAAGAGGTCGGAATTTTTCCCAGAAAAAATGAACTACAATAAAAACCGACCTCTTGATGTCGGTATTATTTTATCAATTAAATATAAAAAATACCGACCTCATGAGGTCGGTATTTGATATTAATTTATTTTTACATACTATTTAATTTTACCGACATACAGAAGTCGGTATTATAATTTTTTTTGTTTTTTATTTTACACAAAACCTAAAATATTTCTCAATTTTGTTTTTTATATTTAATTGAGAAAAAATAAAATATTTTTATTTATTTATTTGTTTAATACCGACATCAAGAGGCCGATTTTTATTGTAATATATTTTTTTCGAGAAATTTTTTGACTTCCAGAGGTTGGAATTTGGTTTTCCCGCTTTATTTTGCATAAAACCCGACTTCTTGTAAATATCGACCTCTGGAGGTCGGAAATTTTTAGATCGGTATTCACTATTTTTTTAGTAGTGATAGTCATATCTTTTGTAAGCCACAATTGTGTCATGTCATGTCTAATCACCTCTCCCCTATACTTCTTCGATCTATCTCTACCTCTCTCAAATCCGTCCATAGACAATATCTCAACACTCCACATTAGAGCATGCGTGCATCTCCTCATCACATGGTCGAACCATCTCAACCTTGCTTCTCGCATCTTTTCTTCTACCTAAGTCACTCACCCCTTGTCTCGAATATCCTCATTTTCAATTATATCTCTCCTAGTAATTCTACATATCTATTACAACATCTTTATCTACGTCACCTTCATCTTCTAAATGTGAGAGTTCTTGATTGGTCAATACTCTAATCTATACAACAAAGTTGTTCTAAACACCACTTTGAAGAACTTGTCTTTAAGTCCAGATGACACATTCTTATCACACAAGACTCGAGATGCGAGCCTTTATTTGATCCATCATGACAAATATGGTGAGTGATATTCTTATCTATCTCTACATATCTCTAGATAACATATCAAAGATATTTGGAACTACCTCTCATTTGGATGATATGTGTATCAAGCCTTACTACCACGTCAATCTCAAGTGTCACCTCGCTGAACTTGCACTCTTAAATATTCAATCTTGGTCGTACTCAACCTAAACCATTTAGATTTCAAGGTATGTATTCATACCTCCAAACTTAGTAGTAATTCTTTTACGAGTCTCGTCGATCAAAACTACATCATCAAAAGTTAAACACACACAATGACATATCACCTTGAATTTATCTCTTCAATACATCCATCACCAAGGTAAATAAAAATGGATTAAGAATTGATCCTTGGTGCAACTCCATCAATACGGGAAATTGCTTTTAGTCTCCTCCCACTATTTTTATTCGGGTCTTGATTTTATCGTACATGTCCTTAATTGATCAAGTGTACTCCATAGGTACACCATGATCTTCCATAGAAATTCACTGAGGACTTTGTCGTAAGCCTTTTTGTTAGGAATTTGTCATGCTTTTCTTAACATATTTTAAGTTTTATTTTTTATTGGGAAAAAGTACATATATACACTCGAACTATTGAAAATGGTATGCAAATACCCTTCGTTATACTATTGAGACACTAGAGCCCCTACCGTTCAAAAAGTGGAGCATTTATGCCCTTCTCTTTAACGGAAGGACACGTGTCGTCATCCTATGCATCTACCCTTATTATTCACCAAATTCTAAACCCACAACCCGAATTAAAAAAACCCACCCAAATAACCCCTAACCCATATTATCAACATCTTCAAGGTCCGACGAGCTGCAACGAGAGATGCATGGTCCTTATCCTGATGAAATCATCGGAGGGAACAAAATTCATCTCCCGTATTTTGAACAGCGACATAGGAGGCGGAGGTGGCTAATTCCTTCGTGCCACTCTTTCCCCGTTGAAGCTTCTAAGGATATTCCACCAGAGATGATAGCTTAGTTAGTAGCAACGGTGGCATAGGAGGTGACGGTGGCTGAGGCTCTTGTGTTTCGTTGTGTTCAACTTCATTACTCTGCATTTCAACCTTGTCTGAAAGGATCTTCTCTTTTTCTAATTCGCCTGAGGTGCCTTCCGTGAGCTCATTGGAGGTTTTTCCGGCAATAAAGGTTCAGGTGGAGAAGAACAACTTTTAAATGTATCCATCGGAATCACCTTAACATCAAGTTTTTCCCTCTGCTTCTCACTCTGTCGTTAACGGTGACTATCATACTCCGATGCCGTAGAACGGTACAAATTCACACCAAAAAAAGACATTTTAACCTTTTTCTGCATATTGTGCAGAGTTTCTTTTTCTTCAAAATTTTGAACAGTAAAATATTTATGTATCAAACTAATTCATTATTTCTATTTTTAAAATATTCATTATATGGATCCATGTCCAAACGTATGTTTACTTAGAAATTGATCCTTCCATTGACTTGTTTCTATTGAATCTTGAAGGAAATTATTAAGTCAGCGACATTGAAAGTTTACATGCAGCAACAAATGTGAACTTGATCTGAGAAGGAGGAGAGGGTGGTTGTCGGCGGAGTTGATGGAGAAGTGTGGTGGTAATTGGTTGGGACTCCAGTGTTAGAGGGTTTTTTTCCCGTTCTTTATTAGAAGAGGATCTTTTTAATGGGTGGGTTAGGAGGTTATTTGGGTGGGTTTTTTTAATTCAGGTTGTGGGTTTAGAAATTTGTGAATAATAAGGGTAGATCCATAGGATGACGACACGTGTCCTTCCGTTAGAGAGAAGGGCATAGATGCACCACTTTTTGGACGGTAGGGGCTCTAGTGTCTCAATAGTATAACAAAGGATATTTGTATACCATTTTCGATAGTTCGAGGGTATATTTGTCCTTTTCCCTTTTTTCTTGAAAGGACAGTCAAAGTAATAACATAAATACATGAGCTTTTCTGAAAGGAAATTATTATTCTCTTCCAAATTTGGTTATTTCCTTAGAAAAAAAGTTTGGAGATCTATAAATTGAAGATCTTTATTATCACAACAAAAAAACAAGACCATACACAATGTAGTCGTTTAGAGACTTTTGTTAATGGGAAGATTTTCTCTTAATAGTTTCTATGTTTTTAATTAGTTTTTTTAAGTTATGTAGGGCAATTGGTCATATCATATAATAATGTTATGTATTTTAGTATAGTTTTATGTGTCGTTTAATTTAGCGACATATAATTTGCAATTGTAAGCTTCCGCATGACACCCTAATCACTTACGAACCCAACAAGTGGTATTAGAGCACATGGTTCAATAATCCAATGATTCAACAAGATTGAAGACAAGTTCAAGTGGTTTCAAATCAATTTGCAATCAATACGATGATAATGAAGATTTTTGTGCTACTACATGTGAATTTTTTTTCAAATTTTTCAACAATCCTACTACTCTATCCTTAAAAATAAAATTGATTTTTAACTCATACTTACTTTAACACATGGGCTACAACTTTCAACCCCTACAAACTCTTAATGCTCAGGCTCCACTTTCAACTCATGCATATTACTTTTAACGCATGAGCTCCACTTTCAATTCATGCATATTACTTTTAACGCATGAGCTCCACTTTCGACTCATACTTATTATTTTTAACGCATGAGCTCCACTTTCAATCCTGCTCATAACTTTTAACACACGACTCTAATTTTTAACTCATATCAATTTTTAAATCAAGTTAAGCAATAGTGAAACATGAAGATTGTGTGAAGAAAGAGGATCAAGATTATGTTGTCAAGAAAATCCAGTCAAAAGGAGAGATTTGTTAGGGTTTTACCCTGATTTTCTTGCCATATTTTAAGTTTTATTTTTTACTTAAAGGAAAGCCAAAGTATTACCATAAATACTTGATTTTTTCTAAAATAAAAATATAATTCTCTTCCATATTTGATTCTTTTCTTAGAGGAAAAGTTTGGAGCTCTATAAATTGAAGATCCCTAATAGCAGAAAAAGAAAACAAGAGCATCCATAGTGTAGTCATTTAGAGATTTTTGTTTATGGGGAGATTTTCTCTTTATAATTTTATATTTTTTTAATTAGTTTGTTAATTATGTAGGCCAATTGGTCATGTCATATAATAATATTATGTCTTTTAGTGTAGTTTTATGTGTCGTTTCATTTATCGACATATGATTTGCAATTGTAAGCTTTCACATGACACCTTAACCACTTTCGAACCCAACACTTTTCTAGGTCGATGAATACCATGTCTAAGTGTTTTTATCTCCCTAAAAAATCCACTAATCTCCTTACGATATGAATGGATTTTGCAGTCGATCGCTCTGGCATAAACCCAAAATCATTGAATGAAAATAGTCTGATCCTCCTCAATCTCAACTTCACTATCCTTTTTCAAACCTTCATTGTGTGGCTAATCAACTTGATACATATAGTTGTTGCAATTTTGAATGCCACCCTTATCTTGTATAATGAAATCATTGTGCTTTATCTCTATGCTATGGGCATCTTCGCCATTTTAAAAATGACATTAAATAACTCAGTATGCCACTTCATACCTGCTTCACTGTGTAATTGCAAAAAATAACCAAATCTCAGTTGAGCCATACGTATTCTTTGAATATATAGCACTCTTAACATACTTAACTTTTATATGCCTAAAATAATCATAATCATGATTTGAATCGTGTATTTAGATCATAATCATGATTTGGATGGTAAGGATTCTCCTATTTAGGATTTAGAATTGGTGCTCGCACGGCCTGATAATTTTGGATCATGACACAGAATTATTTGACGATCTGAGCTTGACAAAGAAAAATCAGAGTATTATGGAGTCTATGTGACAACAAAGTTCCATGAAATCAAATCTTGAGTGGAAAATAAAATATGACACAACTCCAAGAAAGCCTAATGAAGCAATCGACGATGGCACAAAATTAATTCCATGACCTGAAAAATAGTTAACAGTCATGAAGTTAATCGTTGAAACTTATCATATTTGTTTCGGATTATATTTTCCTAGATCATTATAAATAGACATATATGTTTCAATTATAAAGGAGGAAAAAATAGTAATAAGTCAATATTTATAGATTTTAGTATAATAGTTTTTCTCATCAAGTTTACTGTTTTTCCATAATTATTATTCAAGTTTCCAATATTCATAGTAAGTTAATGCTTTCTTTTAATGTGGATTCTTATTATTTCTTTGTCACTATGATTAGTTAAATACCCTACTAGGGTTGTGAAATCCAATAAGACTTTGTAGTTCATAAGTTTTCGGATAATTGCATGTTACTAAGGTTGTTAGATATCAATTTTTAATTTTTATTAATTAAAAGAATTAGTGGTTGAAAACAATAACCTAACCCATAATATCTTAATCTAAAGGCTTGAAAGAGCGAGTTCCGATTTGGTAAAAGAAGATTTGCATGAACTCGAGGCGTTAATCCTTATTTAATAGATTAATGTTATAAATTATTGAATCTATTTGACATAATCAATTTTGTTATTATTAATTGTAGTTGCATGAGAATCGAAGAGCGAAAGGAATCCATTGTGGAAATACAATCTTGATGTTTTGATCTTATAAGTTTACAAGCATATTTAGTTTATGTCTTATTAGTTTAATTTACTCAATCAATCTCTACAACTATTATAGATTATATATCATGCTATTAGATTAGTTGAGTAGCCTTATCAATACATAACATGGATAGTTCTCTCATATTTTTTTTATGGATTATACCCCAATCTAGTTGGATTCTTACTATTATTGCATACAATTGTTTAACATAAAAAAAAAAGTGTGCCTTGAGTGTATCAAAAAGTGATATCATTCTTGGGTAATACATTAAAAACTTTGATTACTATAGGATACTCCATGCTAAGGAATTATTCAGCAACTCTATTAAAAATGATTCCCATCAATACCTCAAGAACTTCTTACATGTGTGTGCTCAGTAGAAATATGTCAGTATTCTTGACAAGACACTAATGCATGAATTTTTAGATACTTGTTGATGGATGAAGCAGGAGCTTGATGTAGGAGACCATCACCACACATGATTTATACTTGGATGAGCTGGCAAAATTCTTAAAGTAATGATTCCCGGTAAGGGAAAAAAGATATCGAAAAATATTATACTTACCTTTAATCAAACACTTATCAAATGAATAGCAACAATTCAAACAAACACTTCCCATGTCAATGAAGCATACTTGAGATATTTTTTCTGGACCTAGATCCAATAAATTATGTTATACTTAATACTATGGCTACAAAAGATATCGGTAATAGTACTTTTGAAGAGGCTTCGAAACTGCTGGACAATATGGCCAACCATGGTAAGACATGAAACACCCATGTCAGTACACTGATGAAAGGTGTAAGAACATGCTCAAAAAATGCAAATGCAATGGAAAATTGCATGTGTATAGTGTTGAATATAAAGAAAATCAAAGATATTGAATAGGTTGAACAACTTAGTCCAATAAACGTGTACAATAGAGTTAGAATCACTCTAGGATTAGGTCACTTATATCAATTAGCCTGCTACTTCTTGTACTAGATGAAGTCGAATAAGATTAAATTATTTATATTTATAGTATTGCTATAGTAGTATTAGTTATTGTAGAGTCCTAATCTAGCTATACTTGAAGTCCTACTACATGTATAGTAGTTAACTATTACTACTATAATTGTAGAATCTTAAGTTAGCTATACTTAGAGTCGTACTACAATAACTAATATAACTATAATAATATTGTCAATATAAATAATTTGATCCTAGTCGACTTCAGCTAGTACAAGAAGTAGCAACCTAATCGATATAAGTGACCTAATCCTACAGTGACTCTAACTGTGTTATACAGGTTGATTGGATCAGGTTGTTCAACATGTTACATATCTTCAGTTTCCTTTATCTTCAGCACTTCCCTTCAAGCTAGAGAGTCGAGGAACGATTAATCTTAGCTTGCTTCGAAAAACCTAGCATAAACTTATTCTGTCAAAGTTTCGGTATGAATGTGATGTCAAGTCATTGCTTGTGGTAGTTCATCTGTAGATTGATACAAATAGTCCCACCTATTAAAATACTTAAGAGAAATATGGTTATTCCTACCACCTATTTGACATGACACAATAATGCCTTTCTTTATTTCCACTTGAAAAACTTTGATTGTTGGGAGAACTTGGTCCATATTGAAAGTTTAGAGAACATGCTCCCTGTCTAGTAGGCTTGAAGCCTCTTTCTCTAGAGTTGAAGTTGCTGATGCTTCTTCCCCTACCCCATTGGGCTAAGAATAACATGTTATGGTTTTGTTGTGGTACCTTTTCTTCATCTTCCCTTTTATCAAAACCTCAAGGAGCATTAACAAATTGATTAAGGGTGGGATATGGTGTCTTTACCTAACATGAGAGTCTTGAAGATCTTGTATTTGAGACCTAAAACTCTAGCAAAATTGATTAAGTTTTCATCTTGATCCACAAATTTGTGAATGACTGTAAGTTTGTGAATGATTGTAAGGCCATCACATATTCCTATAAATTCATTGATGTATTAATAAATCTTTTTGTCACCTAGCCTAACACTTTGTAGTTGTTGTTTAAGCTGAAACTCTTTATCTTTTATGCGTGAAGTTAAGCTTCTTCCAAGCATTCTCACATCTCCTTGGCAGTTGAGCAACCCACAATTGGATACATACTTTCTTCTATCAAGGTGTCTGAGATCAAACTCCTTAGCAAGACATCTTTCTCCTCCCAGTAATCAATGTTGCCACTATCTTTTGTATCATTCTCAACCACTACAACTTTCCCAACAATATGTCTAGTAGAACAACTACTTTTAGTTGGTTCATTCTTTGTGATGAAATAGGTTAGTCTCATCACCTAAATTAATTGGGATATTTGTGTCCACTATATGATATAGTTTGTTAACTTAGTCGACATAGTGTTAGTAGAGGGAGTCGACATAAGTTTTTAGAAAAGAGTTCAAGAGGAGAAAAGAGGAGAAAGGTCAAGATTCGTCAAGTTCTTGAGGTTTTGTTTGCGTATTTTGCCAAAGGTTAATCCCTAAAGGTATGGGAGATCACATTGTGTTGGGTTAGTTCACCCACGTGCCAATCATGTTAATTTCAGCATAATTTCATTCTAGAAAGTTGAAAGTTTGATGATCTTGAACACATGATTTGGCTTTCGTTCTTGAGTTAGGGGTGGGATTGTTGAGTTCTTGAGAAAATCGTGTCGATTTAGAGTCATTTATGAGTAGATTCTTGTGTCCTTTTGTTGGGTATTTGAATCTAAAGAGAAATTGAGAAAAAGAATCGAATCTAGGCGAATTGGGGTTAGAAAATAAGGAAGAAAAAGTTGGACAGAAAACAAGTACCGGGTCCGCATCACGGACTTGTTCTTTCAAAGTGAACTTTCCTTTCCACGTCGTGGACAGATCGCGGACCCCACTATCTCAAAATTTATTTCGTGACCAAATATTAAAATGCATCTCCGCATCGCAGACTTGCTCCCAAACAGTATTTTTTTTTACCATTTCTCATGATTTACTATCTAAAAACACTCTTAATCATCAGGATATCCTTTCTATCACAAATCATAACCTTGAATTCATAAATTTAAATTCAAGGAAAGTTAAGAGCCAAGTCTAGAGAGTTCTTAGAGTCTTTTCAAAAAGTCTTTTACGAATGCTTTAAACATGTTTTAAGACTTGAGCTTTGAGTGGAGTAAGAGTAAAAGTGAAGTTCATTTTCTTCAAAAGAGTATATGGGAACTAAGTATTCCCAAAAAGTAAATGTTTTCACATTTAAACAAGAAAGGAAACACCGATTTTCAAGAGAGATTTTGAGCTAGTTTTTGAGTAATTATCACAAATCGCAGAAAGAGTTATTTTTAAACATATGAGCTAGTTACATTTTGGGAGTAGTATTGAGCACCGATTTGGGGACAAGTTGAGTTAAGATAATTCAAGTTCTCCATAAACCGTGTAGCCAACATGGGTAGAAAACGGTCATACTTTTTAGATAATTCCTTAGTGTTTTTTAGTATAGACTAGTGGATACACTTAGTAGTTAGGTTCTATATCCCCGAAAAACTATGGGACGGCCCAGGCAGCGTGAGGCAAGACGTTGTATCATCACATAGGTCATAGTGATAGTTGTCGGTAAGAAAAACTCCAACAGAGATATTTTGTATTCTTATATACACAGGGTTATTTGTATTTTCATATACAAACTGAGTTATTGTTGTATTTTTTGTTTTAAAAGCTTTTCTTCATACTGCATTTATTTACTGCTTTTGTAACACCCCGTATGATAGAACTACCAAAATACAGGTTTCAGAAGTTGTATGTGTCATCGACGGGCACCACCCACGAAAAGTAGGGTGCCCACGGTCCGTTATGGTGGTCCGTGGATGGCGACCTGCAACACTTGCAGCCCTCCCCAGAAGCAGTCTAAAAAATCAGAGAAGGGTCAGCCCACGCCAGGACCTACGAACCATACATCAGGCCACGGTTCGTGGTTCAGGGTCGGAGGTCAGACCCCTAAAATTTCAGCTTCCAGTATCGACCCACGGATGGTAGGTTTGACCACAGACCGTCGCATAAGTCCATGGATCGAGGCACAGAACTTAGTCTCAAAACCTCGTTGACGGTTAACAAGCACGGACCGTTGGTCCATCTATGGTACATTGGTCAATTTCGTCAGTGACGCCGACAATTTTTAGGTTAAGGGTCGTTTGGTCTTTTCCCTATGCATTAAACCCCTAAACTACGTCGTTTAACCCCTAAATTGCGTAGTTTTGATAAGTTTTAGCCTAGTAAACTAATTAGAACTTACCCTAGTCAACTCATTCTCCAAAATTCATCCAAGTTGAACAAAAAGAAGGAGAAAGAGTCGACCAAGCCCTAGTAAAAGAACACAACACATTTTTATCAGTTCCAGCCTCGAAATCAAAAGATCTCTCCGCAAATTTTTTCACCAGGTATGTGAGATTTCACTAGTGGGTTCCTTTCACCCATCAGGTCCTTAGAATTCAGTCAGATTCTTGATTCCCTCTATATTATCTAGATCTAGGGTTTCTAGAATTTCAGTAGATTATTATGAATTAGTTACTTTAATGTTTCAAATTAGTTTATCATGTAGTAGTATCATTTTTGCCCAGATTCATGCATAAATTCAAAACCTTAGATGTGTTGATTTGTTTAGTTCATTAATTACACATGCTATGTCAGTTAATTCAATTTTACATGTCTTAGTTAAGAATGTTTCATTATTAGTATATTAATGTTGCATTTTCAGTTCGTATGTCAGTATTTTGAGCTATCCAATATTTCAGAAATTCAGTCATAATATGTTATATACATAATAATTTGGGAGTAGACTTAATACCGAGTGGACTAGCGTCAATCACCCTCAAGTCCCGGAACTACGTGTCTTATAGGTTGTAAGTCCCTTTTGTGGGCATCAATTTAGTGATCACGCCAGTCATGCCTCTATACCTCTGGTAGGGTATATTGGGTCCTCTCGATGGGGCGTACATATCAGATCCCACATTTAACTCATGTAGTTTTATGCGGTTATTAGTATCTCCCTTACAGTCAGTCTCTATATTGACCATGTTATCAGTTACTATGAGATTTCAGTCTCAGCATGTTATATACTTGGTCATTGCATTCAGTTAGTTCATGTTCAGTACTTTCAGTATAGTATCATGCTTATCTTATCTCATTGCTCAGTTATATGCTTTGTTCAGTTATGTTTATTGGTCAGCTTTACTCTATCATGCATGTTCAGTACCTTTCAAGTACTGACACATACTCTGCGCTACATCTTCTCGTGATGTAGGTTCAGGTCCTCAGCATTCAGATCATGCATAGATCAGTCCCTAATCTCTAGTTCAGCAGCATCAGTGATGAGTCCTCATTTTTCGAGGACAATTGACATGATTATCTTTTCTACTTTTAGTCTTTAGTTTTAGTTTTGCTAGATCTAGTTGGGGCATGTACCAGTATTTCTAGTTAGTTAGAGGCTTTATTTCAAACATAGTTAGATCCAGTTTTAGCTTTGGAGTTTGATATTTCAGTTGTCATTAAACTTATAGTTCTTTTAATCAAATATTAATGGGTATTCCCCATCCTTTCAGTTTACATGATGGTTTAAGCTTTCGCACAGTATTTCTATTTCAGTACATCTTTAAGTATGCTTATGATATATGAGCAGGTTTAGCTTGGGGTCACTCGTGATCCTAGGTCCCGTGTCTGCGTCCTGAGGGTAGATTTGAGGCGTGAAAAACTTGGTATCAGAGCATTAGATTTAAGAGTCCTAGGATTTCTGAAAAGCCACACTAAGTAGAGTCATTTTCATGGGTGTGAAATGCACCATAACTAATGAAAGGGAGGCTATGAAGTGTTTTAGGAAAACTACACTTTCTTGATATTTTTATCGTGTGCAAGGTATGGTCTAATTCCTCGTTTCTAACTCATCGTTATGTATTTCAAATCATGCCTTCTTGTAGAGCTTACCAAAGGAATGCTAATGCGCGCAATGCTAACGTAACTCCTCCAGTCCCAGATCAAGAAGTTTTGAATGCAGAGTTTCGAAACGCCATTTAGCTTTTGGCTCAGAGTGTGACAAACCAGAACAACCAGCATGTTCCAGTTCATGTAAATACTAGTGGTGGATCAATGGCAGCCAAGGTTCGTGACTTTGTTCGGATGAATCCGCCAGAGTTTCTAGGGTCGCATATTGATGATGATCCCCAAAACTTCATAGATGAGGTCAAGAAGATCTTTGGAGTGATGCAAGTGACTAGAAATGATAGGGTGGAGTTAGCATCCTACCAACTTAAAGATGTATCTCACATCTGGTTTACTCAATGGAAAGAAAACAAGGGTATAGATGTAGCTCCTATCACTTGGGAGTATTTAAGTGAGACTTTTTTGGACAGATTTAGTCCAACAGAGTTGAGGGAGGCAAGAGCTTATGAATTAATGAATTTGAGGTAGGGTAACATGATAGTCCAAGAGCACGGGGTTCAAGTTCACCCAACTCTCCAGGTATGCTCTTCACATTATTACCGATTCCAGGGCTCAAATGAAAAGGCTTATGTATAGGGTATCCTACTTGGTGAAAACAGAGTGTCGTAATGCTATGTTGCTGGAATATATGAACATCTTTAGGCTCATGACTCATGCTCAGCAGGTTGAGGAAGATAAGCTTAGGGAACAGGCTAAGGATAATAAGAAAACTAGGACAGGCAACTATAAGTATTCTCAATAGAAATTGGGTGATGGAAATCGCTCGCAGTTTCAGCAAAAGTCTTCAGCTCCAGCACCTTCATCAGCTAGTGTTCCATCTTCCAGGTTTCGACAGGATCAAAAAGGAAAGGCATCAAGCTCTAAGTCTCAGGGGAGTATTTCAAGCACCAGAACCTACCGAACTTATCCAAAGTGTGGTAAGAACCATCCAGGCGAGTGTCTTGCAGGAAAGGAAGGATGTTTTGGGTGTGGTCATTCTGGTCACAGGTTAAAAGATTATCCTTCTTCTAAATAAGGTCAAGGGGGAAATAATGGTAGGGCTCGGTCTACTACTTCAGCAGCACCAGTAGGTTGCCCGACTCAGAAGGGTAACTCATCTGGTACAGGAGGCGGACAACACCAAAATAGCTTGTACGATTTTGAGGAATGCCAGGATCAGGAAGATTCTCCTGATGTAGTCACTGGTACGTTACGAGTTTTTAACTTAGATGTTTATGATTTGTTAGATCCAGGGGCTACTCTCTCCTTTGTAACTCCTTATATAGCAGACAACTTCAATGTTAGTCTAGAAACACTTTTAGAACCCTTCTCAGTCTCTATTCCAGTTGGTGACCCAGCTATAGCTAGACGGGTATACAGAAATTGCCCTGTCACAATCTCTCAGAAAGTCACTACAACAGATCTTGAGTTAGAAATGGTAGATTTTGATGTCATTCTAGGCATAAATTGGTTACATTCTTGTTATCCTCAATCGATTGTAGAACTAGGATCGTTTATTTTTAATTTCCAAACGAACCAATCTTAGAATAGAAGGGTAGTAGCTTAACACCTATGGGTCAATTTATTTCTTACCTTAAGGCCAGAAAGATAATCTCGAAGGGTTATCTCTATCATCTACTTCAGGTTAAGGATTCAAGCTCTGAAACCCCAACTCTTGAGTCAATTCCTGTAGTTAATGAGTTTCCAGAAGTGTTTCGAGAAGATCTTCCTGGAGTTTCTTCAGAAAGGGAAATCAAATTTGGAATTGATCTCCTCCAAGATACTCAGCCTATTTCAATTCAACCTTACAGAATGGCCCCATCTGAGCTTAAAGAATTGAAATAATAGTTAAAAGACCTTCTAGATAATGGATTCATCATACCTAGTATTTCCCCGTGGGGTGCACCAGTGTTGTTCGTGAAAAGAAAAAAAGGTTCTCTCAGAATGTGCATTGACTATCAGCAGTTGAACAAAGTCACAATCAAGAATAAGTAACCTATCCCCAGGATTGATGAATTGTTCGACCAACTTCAGGGTGCTAGTCATTTCTCGAAGATAGATCTTAGATCTGTTTATCATCAGCTTGGAGTCAGAGATAGTGACATTCTGAAAAGAGACTTCAGACTTGGTGTGGTCATTATAAATTTGTAGTTATGTCATTTGGACTAACCAATGCTTATGCAGCTTTCATCGATTTGATGAACAAAGTGTTCAAGCAGTATTTAGACTTGTTTGTTATCGTCTTTATTGATGATATCCTTATTTACACTAGAAATGAGGAAGAACATGAGACTCATTTGAGGGTTGTTATGAAAACTCTCAAAGATCACCAGTTATTCGCTAAGTTTAGCAAATATGAGTTTTGGTTGCAATTTGTTGCTTTCCTTGGGCATATTGTGTCTAGAGAAGGGATCTGAGTGGATTCTCTAAAAATAAAAGCAGTGAAACAATGGCCCAGACCTACCTCTCCTACAGATATCAGAAGTTTCTTGGGTCTAGCGGGTTATTACAGAAGGTTTGTGGAAGGATTTTCATCCATACCTTCTCCATTGACTAAGTTGACTCAAAAAAAGGTTAAGTTTCAGAGGTCAGATGATTGTGAGAAAAGCTTCACAGAACTGAAAACTAGGATGACTACAGCTCTTGCTTTGACTCTACCAGAGGGTTCAGACGGTTATGTTATCTGTTGTGATGCATCCAGAGTCGGCCTAGGTTGTGTGTTGAAACAGCGAGGTAAGATCATAACTTATGGTTCTAGACAACTTAAGGTGCATGAGAAGAACTATTCAACTCATGACCTCGAGCTTGCAGTAGTGGTGTTTGCAGTCAAGATTTGGAGACATTACTTGTATGGTGTTCATGGAGATGTGTTCACAAACCATAAGAGCCTTCTGTATGTGTTCACCCAGAAAGAGTTGAATCTTCGCCAGAGGAAATGGCTTGAGTTCTTCAAAAATTATGATATGAATGTGTTTTACCATCCTGGTAAGGTCAATGTAGTGGTTAATTCTTTTAGCAGACTATCTATGGGTAGTATAGCTCATGTTGAGGAAGAACGAAAGGAACTAGCAAAATATGTTCACAGGCTTGCTCAGCTGGGAGTTCGCCTTATGAGCATATTAGATGGTGGTGTGACAGTTCAGAATAGGTCACAATCTTCATTGTTAGCGGAGGTTAAGTAAAAGCAAGACAATGAGCCGATATTTCTTCAACTAAAGGGTGCAGTTCATCAACAGAGATTTGAGGTTTTCTCCCAAAGAGGAGATGGAGGTGTTCCTAAGGTGGGTGAGTTGAGAGAGCAGATTCTTACAGAAGCCCATACTCCAGGTATTCTATTCATCCAGGTGCCACTAAGATATACTGTAATATGTGGGAAGTCGTTTGGTGGAATTATATGGAAAGGGATATAGCGAATTTTGTGGATAAGTGGCCTAATTGTCAGCAAGTCAAGGTAGAACATCAGAAACTAAGAGGTATGACTTAAGAGATCAACATTCCTACTTGGAAGTAGGAAGTGATCCACATGGACTTCATTAAAGATTTACCTCGTACTAGTAGACAATATGACTCCATAGGGGTGATAGTTGATAGAGTTACTAAGTATGCGCGCTTTTTGGCTATTAAGACCACAGATTCGGCAAAGGACTACGCCAAGCTTTACATTAATGAGATAGTCAAGTTGCATGGGGTTTCTTTTTCTATCATTTCATATAGAGGCCCTTAGTTTACCTCTCATTTCTGGAAGTCATTTCAAAAAGGTCTTGGTACTCAGGTTAATCTTAGCACAATATTTCATCCACAAATGAATGGTCAGGCAGAGCGTACCATTCAAACCTTAGAGGACATGTTGAGAGCTAGTGTGATCAACTTCAAGGGTAGTTAGGATGATCACTTTCCTCTTATAGAGTTCTCCTACAATAATAACTACCATTCCAGTATTCAGATGGACCTTTATGAGGCATTCTATGGGCGTAGATGTACATCTCCAATTGGTTGGTTTGGAGTAGGTGAAGCAGCCTTAATAGGACCAGATTTGGTTCATGATGCCATGAAAAAAGTTCAGTTTATTAAAGATAGACTTAAGACAGCCCAGAGTCGCCAGAAGTCCTATGCAGATGTAAGGAGAAGGGACTTAGAGTTCCAAGTTGATGATTGGGTTTTTCTGAAAGTGTCACCTATGAAAGGGGTGATAAGATTTGGCAAGAAAGAGAAGCTCAGTCCTAGATATGCAGGCCCTTACAAGATCTTTAAAAGAGTTTCCAGCAGAGCTAACAGTAGTGCATCCGGTCTTTCACATTTCGTTGTTGAAGAAGTATGTGAGTGATCCAGCATCCATAGTACCATTAGAAAGTGTGGTTGTGAAGGATAGTCTCACTTATGAGGATGTACCAGTTGAGATTCTTGATCGTCAGGTTCGAAGGTTGAGAAACAAAGAGGTCGCTTCAATCAAGGTTTTGTGGATGAGTCGGTCCATAGAAGAAGCTACTTGGGAAGCAGAAGCAGCCGTAAAGGCCAAGTATCCTCACCTTTTTCCTTCTGATTCCATTCCAGCTTGAAGTAATAGTTCCTCTACAATTTTTTAGTCATTCAGGCATAACTTCAATCTTAGTATCTTGTTCCTTTAGTTGTTCTTGCATTTTCAGTGTATTTGCAATTTCTTAGAACTTAGCTTAGTCAGAAATTAGTTTCCAGTATTTAGTGGTGGGGTTTGCAGCTCATTTCCTCCATATTGAGCTAGTTTAGTCTTCATTCGAGGATGAATGCTCATAAAGGAGAGATAATGTAACACCCTATATGTTAGAACTACCAAAATTCAAGTTTCAGAAGTTGCAGGTGCCACCCACAGTCCATTCTGGTGGTTCGTGGATGGCTACCTGCAGCCCTCCCCAGAAGCAGTCCAGAAAATCAGTTAAGGATCAGCCCACGCCAGGACCTACAGATAGTAGGCAGGCCACGGTCCGTGGTCCAGGGCCGTGGGTCAGACCACCAAAATTTTAGCTTTTGGTATCGACCCACGGATTGTAGGTCAGACCATGGACCGTGGTCTAAGTGCATAGATCGAGACGCAAGAACTATGTCCCAGAACCCCGTCAACGGTTGCCCAGCACAGACCGTTGGTCCATCCATGGTCCATCGGTCAATCTATCGGTGACCCCAATAGTTTTTAAGTCAAGGGTCGTTTGGTCTTTTCCCTATGTGTTGGACCCCTAAACTACATTGTTTAACCCCTAAAATACGTAGTTTTGATTAGTTTTATCCTAGTAAACTAATTAGAACTTACCCTAGTTAACTCATTCTCCAAAATTCATCCAAGTTGAACGAAAAGAAAAAGAAAGAGTCGACCAAGCCCTAGTTCAAGAACGCATCGAGTTTTCATCAACTCCAACCTTGGAATCGAAAGATTTCTCTGTAAATTTCGTCACAAGGTATGTGTGATTTCACTAGTGGGTTCCTTTCACCCATTAGGTCCCTAGAATTCTGTCAGATTCTTGATTCCCTCCATATTATCTGGACCTAGGGTTTCTAGAATTTCAGCAGATTATTATGAATTAGTTACTTTAATGTTCCAAATCAGATTATCATGTAGTAGTATCATTTTTGTCCAGATTCATGCATAAATTCAGAACCTTAGATGTGTTGATTCGTTTAGTTCATTAATTACACATGCTATGTCAGTTTATTCAATTTTACATGTCTTAGTTAAGAATGTTTCATTATTAGTATATTAATGTTGCATTTTCAGTTCGCATGTCAGTATTTTGAGCTATCTAATATTACAAAAATTCAGTCATAATGTGTTATTTACATAATCATTTGGAAGTAGACTTAATACCGAGTGGACTAGGGTTAGTCAACCTCAAGTCCCAAAACTACGTGCCCATAGGTTATAAGTCCCCCATGTGGGCATCAATTTAGTAATCACGCCAGTCATGCCTATATACCTCTAACAGGGTATATTGGGTCCTCTTGACAAGAAGTATACATCGAACTCCACATTTAGCTCATGTGGTTTTATGTTGGTTATTAGTAGCTCCCTTACAGTCAAACTCTATTGCATCGACCTTGTTATAAGTTACAGTCAGATTTCAGTCTCAGCATGTTATAAACTTGGTCAATGCATTCACTTAGTTCATGTTTAGTATTTTCAGTATAGTGTCACGCTTATCTTATCTCATTTTTCAGTTATATGCTTTGTTCAGTTATATTTATTCTTCAGCTTTACTCTATCATGCATGTTCATTACCTTTCAGGTACTGATGCATACTTTACGCTACATCTTCTCGTGATGTAGGTTCAAGTCCTCAGCATTCAGATCATGCATAGATTGATCCCACTTCTCTAGTTCAGCAACATCAGTGGTGAGTCCTCATTCTTCGAGGATAAGTGACATGATTATATTTTCTACTTTTAGTCTTTAGTTTTAATTTTTCTAGATATAGCTGGGGCTTGTCCCAACATTTCTAGTCAGGTAAAGGCTTTATTTCAGACATGGTTAGATTTAGTTTTAGCTTTGGAGTTTGATATTTCAATTGTCATTAAACTCACAGTTCTTTTAATTAGATATTAATTGGTATTCCCCATCCTTTCAGTTTACATGATGTTTGAATTTTCCACACAGTATTTCTATTTCAGTAAATCTTTAAGTATTCTTATAATATGCCAGCAGGGTTAGCTTGGGATCATCGTGATCCTAGGTCCCGTGTCCGCGTCTTGGGGGTAGATTTGGGGCGTGATAACTTTATATTGAAATGAGTTGAGTTAAGATCAGGTAAGTTCTTTCAGTTTCCTTTCAAGCTTATGTCTTATTTTAAAATTCTCCTCGCATGCTCGTACATTTAATGTACTGATGTCATTTGGCCTGCATTTTTTATGATGCAGATACAAGTAACCAGGATCAGTATACAGTGCTTCATTAATCCAGTTGATCTTCAGAGTTCTTGGTAAGCCTCATTACTTTCAGAGGATCCCTTTTATTGCTTATTCATTTTAGTTTATTAAGATGTCGTGGTCTTGTCCCGACGTCCATCTCAGTTATTAGAGGTTTCATAGACAATTATATATTGTTAGTTCATGAGTCTTGTCCATTTTCAGTTTTAAATGTTTAAAGACTTGAGTTGCCTTTTTGGCCAGTTGAATATTTCTTTTAATACATTCTAAGTTTATTGCATGAGTTTATATTTTGAGACTGTTTCATGTTATTTAAGTCTTCCGCGGAGTGTTAAGCCAAACCAAGGGTTTGCTTAGGGCTAGCAATGGTTCTCGAGTCCCAGTCCTGCCCAGGGTGTAGGCTGATTTGCCACAAAAAGCCAACTTTTGAATCAGTATAAATTGATCTTTTGAAGAGAGAGAAAAACATTGAGAAACTCTTACCCAGAACTAAAAGCATTGTTCTTGTTGAATTTTGAACCTTTCAAGGAGATTTCACATAAATTTGGATTTGGGTTTTTGAATTTCACCATTTTTAGAACATTGTAAAGGCTTGAAAACTATTACCAGCTGATGGCTAATCTAGTTGGTATTTGTTTTTCTCTTTTTATGATGTTTAGCTAAAATCCTCATCCTTGGAGGTTTGACCATGTGACTAATCGCTTAATTTACATACATGGGTGTTAGAAATTATTGATTGTAGTGCTAATTCTAAGTGAGTCTTTTTTATTACTACTGTTAAATTGCTTTGTTGAATGTTTATTTCAATGTGATTTAGTATTTTATGCTTTCTTGAGAGAGAGGTGTAAAATCAAGGTGATAATTTAGAATTCGTAGTGATTGGGTCATTGTGGGTTCAGCTCGAGAGAGTTAATCCTAAGTTCCATCCTACCTAGCTAGATCGAGAGAGTAGATGTAGTGAGGTTGTGGGCTAGTTCATATTTAACATGTTGAGGTTTGAAAGAACTCAATTGAAGCGAGGTAGTTGTTTAAGAGAAAATTATCTCATCTAAAGTCCATCCAACCCATGAAGATTTAGTAGCTTTTAGTAATCACCTAGCACCCATTTAGGGAGAATTCATAACTAGTCGGTCATTCCCCCAAGTACCTCTCAATTATTTGATTACTATTGTTGATTGTTATTGTTGTGATTGCTGCCTGATATAAAAAAGAACCACCTGACATTTATGTCAACCTTTGGATTTAATTAAGAGTCTTCGATAATTTTATTGCTACAACCATTTAAATCACATTTACAACTTCATAACTAAATTCAAAACTGGATCGCTCCCTGTGGGGTCGACCCCAACTTACTTGTTGGGTTTAACTAGATTAATAGAAGTGCAACCCCAAGAAGAGGTCGACAATGCTGAGTTCCAGAAAGCGATCCAAAAGTTGAATCAAGCAGTGATCAATCAAGTTGGACAGAGAGAGAATCGACAGGAAGTAGTTGATACTTCTAGGATCCGTGAGTTCTTAAGGAAGAATCCTCCAAGCTTCACTGGTTCAAGTGTCACCAAGGATCTAGAAATTTTTTAGAGGAACTTTAGAAGGTTTTTGAGATTATCTACATTACCGATGCTGAGAGGGTGGAACTAGATGCATACAAATAAAGGGTGTCGCTAAAATCTGGTTTGATCAATGGAAAAAGGATAGACCTGAAGGTGCACCACTTGTGAGCTGAGCTATGTTTGAGGAGGCCTTCTTGGGGGGTTTCTTTCCCCGTAAACTAAGAAAAGCAAAGGTACGAGAATTCCTCACTCTTAAGAAGGAATCTATGAGTGTTCATAAGAACAGTATGAATCTCACCCAACTTTACCGCTATGCTCCGGAGATGGTTGCTAAACTGGCAAGCGCGATTAGTTTGTTCGTTGCTGGGTTGTCTTGTCTGTCAAGTAAGGAGGGCAATGCAGTTATGCTAATAGGGGACATGGACATAGCAAGACTTATGATTCTAGTGCAGTACGTTGATGAAGAGAAGCTGAGAAATAGTGAAGAGTTTTGAAACAAAAGAGCTATGACAGGGAATGAGTTCGAATAACAGAAGGGTAATGTCAACCGGCCATCTTTCCAACAGAAACAAAAGGGACCTGCTCCATCATCTGCTAGTGTACCGGCACCAAGAAGCAGAGGTGAGTTCCAAAATCAGAATTTATAAAATTTCAGACCTAAACTTGCGCAGTCTAAAGGTAGTGTGGCACGAGGGGGTAATAGGACTCCTAAATGTGCTAAGTGTGGTAGGAGCCACTCAGAAGTGTGTCGTGATAGCTCCACTGGTTGCTTCACATGTGGTCAGAATGGTCATTTTATGAAAAAATGCCTTAAGAATAGACAAGGTAATGGTAATTGGGGCGATAGAGCCTAATCTTATTCAGTTGCTCCACTAGAAAAAGCTGCATCTAGATGATCTACTTCAGGGGCAGTCGAAGGAGCAAACTATCTGTATGCTATCACTAGTCGCCAAGAGCAATAGGATTCACTAGATGTTGTCACTAGAATGATTAAAGTCTTTAATTTTGATGTTCTTCCTGAGAATCTTCTTGAGCCCTTTAGTGTTTCTACACATGTTGGTGAGTCTATTCTAGTTGAGAGAGTCTATCGTGATTGTACCATTTCCATCAATCACAAGAGCACCATGTCTGACTTAGTTGAGTTAGATATGGTAGATTTTGATGTCATTCTAGGTATGGATTGGCTTCATGCCTGATATGCCTCAGTCGATTGTAGAACTCGAGTTGTTAAGTTCCAGTTTTCTAATGAGCTAATTATAGAGTGGAAGAGTAGTTCAGCAGTGCCTAAGGGTCATTTTATTTCGTACCTTAAGGCGAGAAAGTTAATTTCCAAAGGGTGTGTTTATCACTTAGTCCGAGTTAATGACTCTAGTGTTGAGACACCTTCTATTCAGTCAGTTCCAGTATTGAAAGCGTTTCCACAAGTCTTTCCAGATGATCTTTCCGGAGTCCCTCCTAAGAGAGAAATAAACTTTGGTATAGATATTATTCCCAGTACTCGTCTTATATCTATTCCACCATATAGGATAGCACCATCAGAGTTGAAAGAGTTAAAAAAACAGTTGAAATATCTCCTTGAGAAGGGTTTTATTCGACCAAGTGTCTCACCTTGGGGTGCTCCGGTCTTTTTTGTGAGGAAGAAAAATGGTTCTCTTAGAATGTGCATCGATTATCGTCAGTTGAACAAAGTTACTATCAAGAATAAGTATCCTCTTCTGAGAATTGATGATCTCTTCGATCAACTTCAAGGTGTCACTTGTTTTGCTAAGTTAGACCTCAGATATGACTATCATCAGTTGAGAGTAAGAGAAAGTGATATTCCTAAGACAACTTTCAGGACCCGCTATGGTCATTATGAGTTCCTAGTTATGTCCTTTGGTTTCACCAATGCTCCTGCAGCATTCATGGATCTTATGAATAGAGTATTCAAGCCTTATTTAGATATGTTTGTTATTGTATTCATTGATGACATTCTAATATATTCAAAGAATGAGAAAGATCATGCTAGTCATCTCAGAGTAGTTCTCCAAACTCTAAAGGATATAGAGTTGTATGCCAAATTCTCTAAGTGTGAGTTATGGCTTGAGTCTGTGGCTTTCTTAGGTCACATTATTTCCAGAGATGGAATTCGAGTTGGTACTCAAAAAATAGAGGCAGCACAGAACTGGCCTAGACCGACATCTCCAATTAATAGTAGGAGTTTCTTGGGCTACGTTGGATATTATAAAAGGTTCATCGAGGGGTTCTCATCTATTTCATCCCTATTGACTAAGTTGACTCAGAAAACAGTGAAATTTCAATTATTTGAAACTTGTGAGAAAAGCTTTGAGGAAATGAAAACTAGGTTGACTACTACCCAGTATTGACCTTACCAGAAGGTACGCAAGGTTTTGTTGTGTATTGTGATGCGTCCAGATTTGGACTAGGTTGTGTGTTAATGCAGAATGGTAAAGTTATGGCTTATGCCTCCAGACAGCTGAAAGTTCATGAAAAGAATTACCCAACCCCTGATCTAGAATTAGTTGACGTAATATTCAATTTGAAAATATGGTGTCACTATTTTTATGATGTTCATGTAGATGTGTTCACCAATCACAAGAGCTTTCAGTATGTGTTTAGTCAGAAAGAAGTTAATCTTAGACAGAGGAGATGATTAGAGTTACTCAAGGATTATGACATAGGCATTCTATATCACCCAGGTAAGGCTAATGTTGTTGTTTATGCTTTGAGTAGGTTGTCTATGGGTAGTACCACCCACATTGAAGAAGACAAGAAAGAGTTAGCAAAAGATGTGCAAAGACTTAAGAGTTCGAATAATGAATTCCATCGAAGGAGGAGTAATGTATTGAGGTAAAAAATGTTGGCTTTTGAACAAGGGGAATATGGTGTATTGAAGTATCAAGGTAGGTTGTGTGTATCGAGAGTGAATGAACTCCAAGAGAGGAACATGGAGAAAGATCATAGCTCCAGATATTCTACTCATCCGGGTTCCACAAAGATGTATCGTGACTTGAGAGAAGTATATTGGTGAAATAGTACGAAGAAAAGTATTGTTGTGTTCGTTATTAAATGCCCGAATTGTCAACAAGTTAAAGTAGAGAACCAAAGGCCTGGTGGTATGACTCAGAATATAGAGATTCTGGAATGGAAGTGGGAGGTGATCAATATGGATTTTATTACTAGTTTACCGCAATTTCGCAGACAGCATGATTCCATTTGGGTGATTATTAATCAAATGACCAAATCAGCCTATTTTTTACCGACAAAGACTACTCATTCAGGAAAGGATTATGCCAAGTTATATATTCAAGAGGTAGCAAGACTTCATAGAGTCCCAGTGTCTATTATTTCAGATAGAGGTGCACAATTTACTGCATAATTTTGGAAGTCATTCTAGAAAGGTTTCGGTTCAAAGGTCAACTTGAGTATTGTTTTTCATCCTCAGACAGATAGTCAAGCAGAGCACACTATTCAAACTTTAAAAGATATGTTAAGGGCTTGTGTGATTGATTTCAAAGGTAATTGGGATGATCACCTACCTCTCATAGAATTTGCTTACAATAGTAGTTGCCATTCTAGAATCCAGATGGCTCCTTATGAGGCTCTTTATGGGAGAAGATGCAGATCTCTTATTGGATGGTTTGAAGTTGGTGAAGCTAGGTTGATAGGACTACACTTAGTTCATCAAGCTATAGAGAAAGTGAGAGTTATTCAGGAAAGGTTGAAAATAGCGCAGAGTCGTCAGAAATCCAACTCTAATGTTAGAAGAAGGGACTTAGAGTTTGAAGTAGATGATTGGATATACCTGAAGGTTCCACCCATGAAGGGTGTTATAAGATTTGGTAAGAAGGGGAAGCTTAGTCCCCATATATTGGTCCTTACAGAATATCCAAAAGGATCGGTAATGTAGCTTATGAGTTGGAGCTACCACAAGAGTTAGCAATAGTCAGTTCATCCAGTGTTTCACATTTCTATGTTGAAAAAGTGTATGGGCGATCCTTCATTGATTATCCCAACTGGAGATATTTGTATTAAGGATAGCTTGTCTTATGAGGAGATTTTTGTTCAGATTTTAGACCGCCAGGTTCGCAAATTAAGAACCAAAAAGGTAGCATCAGTCAAGGTCTTATGGAGAAATCAGTTTGTTGAGAAATCTACATCAGAGAAGGCTGAGGAGGACAAGAAGAAGAGATATCCACATCTCTTTGAGTCCGGAGACATTCAAGATCACGGTACTAATTCTCTTCTAAGTACTATTTAATTGATATACTGAATATGTTAGATTTTATTTTTTTTTAGAATGTGTTAGATTTGTTTGTTGGGTGTTTGAGCTGAATGTTAGATATTATACCCTTAATCTACTTATAGTAATCGAATTCGAGGACGAATATTTCCAATAGGGAGATATTGTAACATTCTGCTATTTGAAAGAGCTAGAATTAGAAAGAATCATTCTAGGAAAGAATGAAAATCTGAAATTTTGGCAAGATATGCCAAGTATGAGTTTTGGGTCAACTTCAAACAACCATAAATTTCAGTACAGGTTGAGTTAGGTGGGCTATAAAATATCAAATGAAAGGTCTTAGAATTCACTTTCCAACGCCATCAGGTTTGCTAATTTTTGAGCTCGTATGAGGGAGATATGCATGTTTGAAGTCGGGACATCTAGATATGGAAAGTTACCCAGATTTAAAAGGGGTATTTTGGTTTTTTCCTTACTCTTTCAGATTTAATTCGTTTTGAGAAATTAATTAGGGGTCTAAACTGAATTGGTTCAGTTTACGCATTTACAATTCACCTAGGGATTTCAGAAAAGAGTTCAAGAAGAGAAAAGAGGAGAGAGGTCAAGATTCGTCAAGTTCTTGATGTTTTTGTTGCAGATTTCGCCAAGGGTTAATCCCTATGAGGTATGTGAGTTCACATAGTGTTAGGTTCGTTCACCCACGCGCCAATCATGTTAATTTCAACGTAATTTCATTTTAGAGAGTTGAAAGTTTAATAATCTTGAATTGTGTTCTTGAAATTGACTTTCGTTCTTGAGTTAGGATGGAATTGTTGAGTTCTTGAGGAAACCGTGTCAATTTTAAAGTCGTTTATAAGTAGATTCTTATGAACATGTGTTGGGTATCTGAATCTAAAGAGAAATTGAGAAAAAGAATTGAATCTAGGCGAATTGGGATTAGAAAATGAGGAAGAAAAAGTTAGACAGAAAAAGAGTACCAGGTCCGCATAAACTTTACCCTCCGCGTCGCGGAGAGATCGCGGACCGTATTGTCTCAAAAGTTAATTCGCGACCAAATATTAAATTGCATCTCTGCATCACGGACTTGCTCCCAGACAATGTTTTTTTTACTGTTTCTCAGCATCTAGCGCTTCGTTGATCCAGTTGAGCTTCATAGTTGTTGGTGAGCCTCCTTGCTTCCAGAGGATCCTTTTTATTGCTTATTGATTTTAGTTTATCAGGATGTTGTGGGTCTTGTCCCGACATCCATCTCAGGTATTAGAGGCTTCATAGACAGTTAGATATTGTTAGTCCATGAGTCTTATCCATTTTCAGTTTTAAAGGTTTAATGACTTGAGTTACCTTTTTTGTTAGTTGAATGTTTCTTTTAAGACATTCTAAGTTTATTGCATGAGTTTATCTTTTGAGACTGTTTCATGTTATTTAAGTCTTTCGCTAAGTGTTAAGCCAGGCCAAGGGTTTGCTTGGAGCCAGCAATAGTTCTCGAGTGCCAGTCCGCCCAGAGTGTAGGCTCGAGGAGTGAAAATCATCATGACTATACATACATAAAATCACAAAATAAAATATTTAGATTAACATTTTGTACTCGAATAGGAATAAATTAGTGCGTTCAAACAAACAATTGTTCTTCAGTTGAAACCTTCAATTTGTGGGTCTTGAAAGACAAAAAATAGCTTCAATGTCTACTTAGTTACCTTCAATTCTAATTCGAAAATGAAGGAGCGGGAGAAGGAGGAAGATAAAAGAACATTGGAATAACCTAGAGGGAAAACGAATGATGGAGAGAGATAGAGGTTTTGTGGGGGGGGGGGGGGGGGGGTTTCTATAAAAAAAAGTTTTAAAGAGAATCCCAAAGTTCTTAAAAATATGAAAAATTCCATGTGTGTTTGCTAGCCTAAGATTAGTATTTCTTTAGGTGGAAAAAAAAAAAGGAAATAGGGTCTAATCCTTAAAACAGGACTTTTGGGATCCTATTTATAAACTTGTTTTTAATTTTGTCCTTTTATAAGAAATGTTCATCTTTATATATATCCTAGATAATGTGGCCCGTGCATAGCACAGGCCCAATAATATAAATGGAATGTTTTGGGGCTAATAACCGAGTTTTTGAAGCGATTGTTTGCGTGAATAAAGGAATAAGTTTTTTTATCACAAACCTATACTTTCTTTGACGCTATTTAAGGCATAATAAGACTACCCACATACAATATTTTTGAAATATTTTATGTTGTCAATTATCATGATTTGTATTATTTTTATGATAGATTCACTTCAAAAATCAGTGGAATTTTTTGTATTTTTTTCAAAACATATTTTATATTGTTAATTATCATGATTTATAGTATTTTTACGCATATTTTTAAATATAAAAAAAATTAAAAATAAGACAAATAAATTAAAATGGACCCAATATATGTTATTTTTGTTGTCTCAATTTATGTGACACAAATGAAATTTGGAGAGCCATCTAAATTTTCATATTTTTTTAAAAAATGTTTTAAGTTATTAATTATTGTGATTTATAATATTTTTATGTAACTTTCAAATAACGTACATTACTGGTCATTTTGTCCTAATTTATGTGATATGGATAAAATTATAAAATTAACCCTTTTAAAATGTCTTTCAGATATTTTAAGTTGTTAGTTATTATTATTTATAATACTTTTTTGGTAATTTTAAAATGATATGTGTTATTTTTTCTGTCCCAATATATGTGAGCCTGATAGAATTATGAGAGTCAACGTATTGTATTATATAGCTTTTAAATATTTTAAATTGGTAATTATTGTAATTTTTAATGCTTTTTAAGTAATTTGTAAATGATATATGTTGCTTCTGTCACGACCCGAGAGCACCCCCTAGTCGTAACCGGCGTATTCAACCTTGAAGAGGTCAAATACAAGCCTCATGGATCATTCATTGCATCGATACAAAAAAAAAGAATTTAAAACTTTCTTCACACACGAAGATACTTTCATTAAATAGCAAACGGAAGACTTTCTAGACTTTATCCAAGATGTCTCAAAACCATCTAATACTTGAATACAACATTGAGACTAAGCCCACTCAAAACTATAACAAAACTACAAGACAAAAATGAACATGTTGGTTATTGTCCTCGAATCTATGAGGACTCACCAAGTCTTCATTTTCAAACATCTTAGATACATATCCATTAACCATGGAATATCAACATCTCCAAATCCCTACACTTTAGTCAAAAGGGAAAGAAAGGGGTTAGCACAATTAAGTACTAAGTATGGAAACCATGTAAAAACATGCTAAAAAGGGACATTTGGTTGAAAGTCACATGCTTTTATGCCATTTGGTAAAACTTCATGAAAATACAAGTATAAGAGTAACAATAATCAACCATAACCAACATACAAGTCATTAACCACTTTAGCACATACTCCACAGATAACCCATTCCTTCACCTTAAACCATCCATCTCAAGCAACCTTTGGACAACACTTTGTGCAATGTATGGATAGCGTCCCATACCACCATCCACATTAAAGTATCATCCTAAGGCCTCCAAATGTGAACTTACCACTTACCATGCTTCATATCACAAGCCATCATGCGCAACTAGTACCAACATACAACACATAAACATATTCGTCAAATAAGCCATTTCATGATCTTAGGACCTCCATCTAAAGTTACCTTAAGCCACACTTAAGTAAGACATGAAGTGGCCGCCCATACAACCTCCTCATACACACCTAAGTGTTCCTCAAAGCTACCATAGACAAAGACATTCACATTTCAACACAATATGCTAAATATCTAAATTCATCCAATAAGCTACTCATTCATCATTTCTTTTAGACAATTAAGTCAACATTCATCATTAGAGACATTTAGGACACAATCATGCATTTGGAGGACTTTCACATATTAACCATTAAGGCTTAGGGAATTCACTTTAGTATCTTCCAAGCTTACTCGTGCCATGTGTAGATAGGATCCCATACTACTACCTACACGTCATAGAATCTATCAAGTAACTAGAGTTCCCATTAAGGGTATCAAATACTATATGTAAAGATTCAAGTGTCAAGAACGTTCATAGCACCATTTTCCAAAAGATTCAATAACAAGGCTCGCCCAATATGTACATCATGTCTTCACACCAAGCACAAGCAAGTATCAAGAAGGGTCGATGCCCTATATCAAGAAGGGTCAAAGCCCAATAATCAAGAGAACCAATAACCATATTAAAAATGGCTTCCTAATTCATACTTAAAATGGACAACTTTCATACTTAAGACGAACTAAAAATCAAGAGTCAAGATGACAAATGATCCGAATCAAGAGGCATGCCAAGAGTGACAAAGTCACATCCACAAGAAGGACAATATCCCAACAAAAGTGTCAGGTGATCAAACAATTCGTACAAGTGGGCGAGTTACACAAGCATTTTTAATGCCTTAAAGGATACCAACATGATAATGCCAAGTGACAAAAGTAACCAAGGTATCAAGATAACCCTTCAAATATACAAGAAAATAACAAGAGTACAAGTACAAATTTATACACAAACCTCGGGCTTTAGCATAAAAACAGTCCGACAAAACATCAAGAATTCAAACCGTAGCCTGACCAACGTATCAAGATTCTCAGCTTGTACACGAGTATATATAACCTTAAAAATACAATTACATAACTTATTTAACTTCTATTAGCTCAGTAATGTCGATGTAAAACAGGATCATCATCGCAAGTAAGTCCAGCATGTACAAATACAACTATGCTCCCAAAACAGTGAATCTGTCCAGCCTGATACCCCAAGTCGCAAGTTAGATTTGTACAGGAAAACGGTAAAACTAGACTTTATAACCTCATGGAAGATGTAACTACATCTATTAAGGTTGAAAACAAACAAGAACAACCACAAAATACATTTTGTACAAAAAGATATATTCAAAACACTAACAGCTAATCATCCAGGATTTCAATTTCTGAAATCTGGGCAGAACTTGACCTATGTTGCGTCCCATATTTTGATTCCATAACAGCTAAATTAGAGTTTTACATAAACATAAAAGTTTTAGGTCTACGAATTAGCTTTCCAAATCATATTTATTCACTGCAAACTAAGTTCTAGATCGAGAGATATGCATAAAATACCAAACATTACCCAGCTTAGAAACAGATTTTGTCACTTACCAAAAAAGAAGTGTGTGTCTCAAATTCCAGCCAAAAGAACCAAGTTTTCTCTTGTGATTCTGAAGAACAATCTATTTAGATATGTTTCTAAGGTTCTAAGGCTTAAGGAAAACAAAATTACTAAAGGAGGGGTGAAAACATATAGTCAAACAAGTGATGTTTATCCCTTGGGCAGCTTTCCTTCAAAGGTGCTGCCCAAAAATTTGTGTGCTGCCCAAAATGCATACATATACACCTATATATATATATATATATATATATATATATATATATCCCTCATCTCGTTTTAAAGTTATACATAATTTCAATTGGAATATTACCTAAACACCCCATCACAATCCCTTAAATTACGATCATAATATGTTAAGCAAGTTAGCCATTATCACAACATGATTACCTTTACTTTATTAGATTCTCATTCAACTCCTTTACATCACATTCACATATGTGCTATCATGTCAACACTTCAATTCCTCATATTATGCCTTCAAGGCCATAATCATAATACATTCAATAAGTAACCACCTCCACCATAAGTGGATCACACATCAATCTATCACAATTCTATATCAATTCTACACTAACAATGAAGTTAGGACAACTTACCCTTTTCCAAAGCCACAATCACCATTCCTCAATTCTTCAACAATTCTCAATAGATAAACATAGATAATAATAGAAATCAACTACTCAACTCAACCTAAGCATATTTCCATCATCATTCAATCATAAACATTCAACCCACTTCATAAGCCAAATTTAGGAAACTTAGAAAGACATGGGTTCATGGACTTTTCTTTATTCAAACCATCAATAAACATCAATAATAACATAAATCATCATTAAAATTCATTTAATGCAAGAACCCATGCTAGAACCAAAATTAGGATTTTATTGAGTTTTTGAAGAACTTTCAAAACACTTTGATTTGGCTCCTTGAATGAAAGAGGAATCAAGGATAAAGGATCCCCATACCTTAATCATTAAGAACCAAACGAAATTAAAGAAGAAATCAGTAGCCACCATCAACCCTAGCTCCATCTTTCACCTTGAGCTTCCATGGGGTGCTAGAGAGAACCTTTTTTTTTTCAATTGGAGTGATTTAAATGGAAGATTTTTGGTCAAAAAGGGTTTTATAATTGCTAGGAAAGACAAAAAATAATAGGGACTCAACTTAGGAAAAGAATTAAGGGCCCACAAAGTTAAACTTAAAAGTTTTCACTAAACCCATCTAAGCTCGTCCTTTTTGACAGTGCTTCACTATTTTGAGCATAACTTTTTACTCCGAGATCAAAAAAGGGAAAACTCGGTGACGTTGGAAAGAGGACTCAGAGACCTTTAATTGGATAGGTAATGGTCCACCTAATTCGTTTTGAGCTAAAAGATATGACCATTTAAAGTTGACCCTTACAACTCACTAGTTCAAATGACTAGTTTCCGGACGTCACGGTCATTTTTCATCATTTCATCAAGTTCTCAACTCCAAATTCACATGTGAGGCTCTAGTTTCACTAGTTCGTTTTTAGGGTCGTTACAGCTTCCTTGATTGAGACTTTTCCATTTGTGACACATATATATAGATATTTGGTGCCCGTGCTGGTATTAATTTTTTTTGTTTTAATTTATGTGATATAAATGGAATTTGAAGATCAGTCGATTTTTTATATGTTTTCTTAAAAATATATTTGAAGTTATTAAATTGTTGTGATTTATAGTATTTTTGCGTTAGTTTTGAATAATATAGGTTACTCATGTTTCAATTCACGTGAATAATCATAAATATTTTCAGTTGTTAATTTATTGTAGATTCTAGAAATTTTGACGTTATTTTGAAATAGTACATGTTACTTATTCTATTCCAATTAGTCAACCAAATTTCTTATATGATTTAAAAATATTTTTAATTGCTAATTATTGTGATTTATAGCATCTTTTATGTAACTTTTAGTAATATATAATTTGTTCAAATTCATATGAAAATGATAAGATTTCAAGAGTCAACGCAATAAAAATTTAAATTTTTAAAAAAGTTGTACCTCTAATATATTTTGTAGCTAAAATATACTCTCTCCGTCCACTTATATTTGTCATGTTGCGCTTTTTGAAAATCCATTTGACTAATTTTCAAAGTTAAATCAGATTGTATTAATTCGATATTTTAAAAAAAAAAACTAAATATGCAAAATCTATACAAAAAGTACTATAAATTGTTGTTTTTTGCCTATGAATATGATGAAAAAACACATTGTAAAATATTAGTTAAAATTCTTATAGTTTGACTCTAAAAAGGAAATCATAACAATTAAAAGTGCATAGAGAGAGTAATAAATATGTAATTAAATTTCAAGAAGTTTAAAATAAAAGGTTGAAAAAAAGAATTAGATAGACAACATATATTGAAAATTGAAAACATATAAATAATAAATGGGCCCAAATGAGGTCAAACTTTTTGGCTAATAAAGTAATAGGTAATTAATGGTGTTAAATTATCCAATAATATAAATTTTAAAAGTACAACCATAAAGAAGAATGTACAACACTATGAAGCACATATCATCCAACACTTGTCATGTGCTAAGTAGTACATATTCTCACTTATTAAATATAGAATCTATACAAAAAGTACTTTAAATTGTTATTTTTTGCCTATGAATATGATGAAAAAACACATTGTAAAATATTAGTTAAAATTCTTATAGTTTGACTCTAAAAAGAAAATCATAACAATTAAAAGTGCATAGAGAGAGTAATAAATAGGTAATTAAATTTCAAGAAGTTTCAAAATAAAAGGTTGAAAAAAAGAATTAGATAAACAACATATATTAAAAGTTGAAGGTCAAAACTTTTTGGCTAATAAAGTAGCCCAAATGAGGTCAAACTTTTTGGCTAATAAAGTAGTATGTAATTAATGGTGTTAAATTGTCCAATAATATAAATTTTAAAGGTACAACCATAAAAGAAGAATGTACAACACTATGAAGCACATATCATCCAACACTTGTCATATGCTAAGTAGTAGATATTCCTACTTATTATATATATATATCATCCAACACTTGTCATATGCTAAGTAGTAGATATTCCTACTTATTATATATATATATAAGAGATTTGAAAAAACAATTTTATTCAATTGGTAAATAATTATAAAAAGTCATGTTCATGAAATACTCTACCTCTGTCCCTTTTTGTACATAACAAAATTTTAATGCCTCCAACAGATTTTTTTTTTTTTTTATCCAATTTGCTTGGTGGAAAAATATTCTCATTACATTCGATTCTAAAAAACGTAGTTCTCAATTAATTTCAGAATGTGTTAGTACATGCCTTCACTCCCTTCGTTCACTTTTTTAAAATAGATTTTTTTTCACTTTTAACATATCAAAATAATATAATTAATCACATCAGAACTTCGAAATTAAGCGTCTTTGGGCGAGAGTAGTACTAGGATGGGTCGACCCCTGGGAAGTCATCATGTTGCATCCCTCTTTGAAAAAAAATAAAAAAAAAAATAATAATAATATATATATATATAATTTTTTTCTAATTTATTCTTAACATTAATTATTTATTCTCCAAATAATTCCTAAAATTTAAAAAATATACATCAATTAGTATAAATATGGTAAATTACTCAAATTGATATTTTTTAAGAAATATGCAAAATTCAAAATAGACAAGTAAAAGTGAATGACGGAGATAGCAAGTTAGTATCAAATTAATGGTGATGTACAAGTTGTGGGCATGGACTTATTATGAGTAGAAAGAATCCAAAGTGAATTATTATTAAGTAGTTGTACATAAATTGGACAGAGAGTTGAGTTTTCTAAATAGATACTATTATTGCAGTGACACTGTTTTTTACAAATTCACTTACAAAAACAATCTTATGATTTTGCGCCAACTCAACGCAACCTTAATCTATTGTCGGGAAATACAAACTAAAGACTTTAATGCAACAAAAAACAAAAAAATAGAAATTTCTTTTTTTTCCTAAAAGACACTATAGCTTTTCTATTCTCTTTTTATTTTGCCATCAAATATGTTGAGTAAAATATGTCGGCATCCATTTATTAAACTCTTAACTTTAAACTTCAAAGAAAAGTGAGGTTTTTTGGGCTTCATTAATGAACCACAAGTTTGTGTAACAGAGTTGTATTTTTCTTGTTTAAGTAAAAACGTTTCATACTTTAAAAGGTATGTGAACCTACTAGCTCTTTCATTCTTTTGTTATTGTTAAATATGTGGTATTAATTTTATATAATTAATTAAGGATTTAATGCTGATAATATTGTCCTTATAATTAAAGAGTATAGCTTGTTTGGTTAAGTCTAATCAACATGTTACAGTCGAAACCTTGTGGATTAACAGTTGTTAAGCCCCACAAAAGTTGTTAGGCTGATCCTTTCATCAACCTTAATAATGCTACTAATCTATTTCCTATTAGACCTTTTGTGATTTGGCTTGGTTGGTCCACGGAGGGAGGGGGCGGAGCTAGTAGCCCGCATGCAGATCCAACAACCTTTATTTAAATAATATATTTAATTTAGAACTCATAAAATTAAAATTTTAGTTTCATTGTGTCTGGTTGGTAAAAACAAGATGATATCTCCCATTTATGACAGGAACTCTCGAGTATATCTTCAAAATAAATGCTCTTCATAATAAGCCATATCATTCTTATAGTATTTCCCTTCGTTCTTTTTCGAAAAAGTAGACTAGTAGGTCCTAAACAATAGGACATCATTTCCCAGATTCAATAAATTAAACGAAGATGCAAATTTGACTATTATAACAAATGAATCATCCTGCTGGACTTTCTTTGCATCCAAATGAACTCATGGACATAGTGCCAAGTCAAACCAAAATGAAATATATCAATTTATTAACTTAATACTCCCTCTGTTCCAATTTATGTGATATATTTCATTTTTCGAGAGTCAAACAGTTTAAGTTTGACCGAGAATTTCCTCATGAAATTTTCAATTTTTTTAAAATGAAATTTATATATTTGTAAACTACATAAAAAGTACTATAAGTCTCAATAATTGATAATTCAAAATATTTAAAAAATATAGGAAAAATTTGAAGTCAAAGTAGACTTGTTTGAATCTCAAAATCCGAAATGTGTCACATAAATTGAGACAGAGGGAGTAATAGTTAACGGAGCTTGGTACGTAACAAAAGACAATGGAAAGTAAAAATAGCAAATTTAACCGAACCTAATACTTTTAATACAACTAGATATAAGAATCAATGAACTATACACTACACATTTATTTTGTCTAAATATTATATAATAACTATAATTAGACAATAGCAAAAAACAATTTTATTTTTTAGAAAGAGGGGCAATGACTACATGCTATAAGCTTACAGATCCTTGCGTGTATGGTTGGTCAACCTTTTCTCTTCTTTTTTTTTTAAATTTTATTTTGGTGGGGTAGGGGGTGGGGTGGTTTGGTATACTAAAAAGAAAATAATACTAGTTGACCAAAGAGATCATACCGCGAGTCCGTGCTTCATGACTGCTGTGTTGTACCCCAAAAGGAGACGTACATATATTTAACTTCAAAAACTTAATATAAAAAATAAAAAAATAAAAAGGTCTTTGCCATTCTTCATATATTTAATTTTATATGTATATATTATTGAAGCTACAGTAAAATTATCTTTATGTAATAAATCACGAGTTCAAGTCATAAAAATAATTGCTAACGTTATGAACTCCGCTCACATGAAATGTTTTGCACAGTGGGAGTCTGAATTTCACAATAAGAAATAAATTAATAGTAGAATGCGGCGCCTAACGATCCCACAAATCACGCCGCCAATCCCTCCTTTTAATCTTTACTTAATCTATGTAGTGTCTTACGTTAACTTCAAAATAATACAACTTAAAAGAATAGTATTGTTATTATATTTATATAGTAGTATGAGAAATGGATAATTAGATAAAATAGAACTGTAATAATAAAATAAAATAAAATAATAAGGCAACACCAAAGATATTTCAATAAATTATAATATTTCAAAGATTTGTTGTTACTATGTGAAACGGATTCTACACTAATAAAAAGAGAACTGTTGCTAACTGTAGAATAGTCTACGTGGGAAATTTGACTGGAAAAAAAATGTATCCTGACAGTTCAACAACATTAATCTTTTTTTTAAAAAAAAAACTCTAGAAAATCAAATTCGTAGTAATTACTTTTTACTTTTTTCTCAACATAAATATATTTCTTTCTCTAGCGTAGTTTATGAACTATATTATAAAAAAAAAGCAGAGTTTATCCTATGCACGCACATCACGGTTAAGAGAGAATAGAAGGTACGAGGAACATCAAAGATATATGTAAAAAAGGCTATGGATGGTAAAAGAGGAATGAATATTTAGAGTAAAATGTAGTAAAAGAAAAAACAGAAACTCAAAGTAAAGAGCATTTTACTATTCCAATAAACCAATATTTACAAGAAAACAAGGAAAATGAACAAAAGAACTTCCCTCCATCATTCATAATTATATTTGTATTTCATCTCCCTAGCTAATCTAAAACTAATCTTTCAAGTATATGATTAGCCATATAATCAAGTACTTTAAGAAATTAAACAAATCCCCATACCCCATATTATTATTATCTACAGTACACTTGATGAAATTAAACTAAAGCTCTTTGTTTTTTTTTGGAAAATTATGATTTAGAAAACATGATGGTAAGCTAGCACTAATTACTAAATCTCTTTTTTTTTCCTCTTCATTGTTGTTATGATCACATAATCATGACTTCAATTATAATCTTCTTTTTTCTAATCTGTAGAAAGAAGCCATGATTCCACCATACCTTCAACACCCTTGGTTGCAGCTGCTGTTTCCTGCACCTTATCACCATGAAAATTTGTTGCAACCACTGTTTCCTGCAAATTATCGCCATGAAAATTTGTTGCATTGACTGTTTCCTGCACCTTATTGCCATGAAAATTTGTTGCATTGATAGTGTTGTCGTTGATGGACGATGCTGTTGCTGCTTGTTCTTCAGAAATCAGATTGGGAAGCTCAGTCGGAAGATGTCCATGCTGGACGCTGCTGTTCATACTTGATGGCATTTGGAATTGCGAGATGTTATTTGATGGCATTTGGAATTGAGAGATGCTATTTGATGGCATTTTGAATTGTTGTTGTTGTTTCAACCCAAATGGGTATTTTTGAGAACATTGAAGAAGTGATGTGAAGATTGAGTTCTGTTGAATTGAATTGAAATTATTAGAGCCTTGTGCGACAGAATTGGCAACTCCGGTGGAAAGTTGATAGTTAATAGCAGAATTAGTAGCACTAGTAGTTGTTGATGAAGCAGAAGCAATGTTGATAGGTAAACGATTCAACACTAATGGCGACGATGATGATGAAGAAGGAGAAAGATAGGGTGGTGGTGGCTGAATATTCTGAGGGAACGGCCTCGGTAGATAATTAGACGATGGTTGTGAAATGAAGAAATTAGGATTGTTATTAGCGACAGGAGGAGGAGGAACAGATCTTACAGCAGAATTAGGCGTAGAAGCAAATAAATCAAATCTGTTTCTAATAGGGAAATAGGAAGGAGCAGTAAAAGGTGGTCCAGGAATCCCTGTAAATTCTTGAACCATAGCTCTGAAATTAGTTGTATCTGTTGTCAACACAGTAGTTGGTGCCTTCCTCGAAGCTCTCGATCTTTTCTTCGTATTCCGTGCCTGTCGGGCAATTGGTTGATCCGCTGCAGCTGCACCTGCCGGCTGCTCGGTAATAGTAGTAGCACTCACATTTCCACCAACGGCATGGTGTTCTTCTGATCTTGATGGGAAAGAAATACTACCAGTAGTAGTATCAAAGGATAACGAATTATTAAAATCAGATAATGGTAATAACATCGGGTTGTTGGGCTGATCGGTTCTCATCCTTTTACTGTTCCAATGGAATTCGAGATCGTAAATTGAATTTTGGGTGGTTGTGTGGTTCTGTGACGGAGGTGGTAGTGGTGGTGGTTGGGGGCGGGATATGGGGTCCAAAAAGTTGATAAAAGGATCAAACATGGAGGAATTTTGTGTGTGAAAGGCTGTAGAAAAAGATTGAGAAGCAGCACGTGAATCGTACTCTTCATCACCAACACCACCAGTACTTGATGACTGCAGACTAGCACTGTTATTTCCAGAATCCATTAATTTTTTTTAATTTTTTTTTGCTTTAAACAGCTCAGATAACAAATGGAATAAAGCAAGAGAACAAGAAGAAGAAAGAAAAACAAAGGACAGAGATATGGAGAGAGAGAGAAAAAGAGATTTCTATTTGTTGGTTTTAGTGCACTTACTGCAAAAAATACTACCTCACTAAAAATGGAACACAATCAGAGAGAGATATATGACTTCAAATCTCTGCACAAAAGAAGAAGAAGAAGATGATGATGATAGCAGCAGTACTCCTTTTCCCCATGCTTCTTGTCTCTGATCCACAACAACACAAGGGATGAACACAAAAAGTTAAAAATTCATCATGACAACCATATATCTATTTTTATTTAGGGTTTTCATCAAATTTGACAATAAGAAAAAGAGAGAGAAATGAAGGAGGAGAAGAAAAGAAAAGAAAAAAAGAAGAAAGAGAGGCGGCTTTAGAGAAGATATCTCAAAATTTTGCACTCAAAAGTAGAGTGGGGTATAGCCATGAGAGGCGCTCTACTTGAAAGGGACTACAACTTCTTCTTTTTTTTTCTTTTTTTTTAGTGTGTTTTGAATTACAGTGTGAAAGGTTTTATATTGCTTTAAAAGAAATCCAGTCAATAAAAGATTTATTATCATTGCTTAAAGAGGCAAATTGGAGTAAATGAAGTTATTGTTTGGATGAGATTATATTGAATGTTTTTATTTGACTAAATCTAATTTTTAAAATAAGTGTTTAAATATTCGTTTTTAAAATTAAAATAATAAAATAAATCAAATTACACAAGTTATAAGTTTTTCGTTTGCTATAAACTACTTTTTCTATTTCACATTAAGTGAGTTTGTGAGATAATAAATATTTTTAAAAAATTAATAACATACTTTAAAACCTATTAAATTCTTATTATTGCCTTTTGTGAAATCATAAATATAATTTTATAAATAATGCAATCCATCTCACTTAATAAAAATTACTCTAAATTTGTCACTAGCTCTTATAGTAGCTTTGATCGGCTAAACTTTAATTTGATTGGTAAGTACTCGATTCTGCTTTGTAATTATTTCCCACATTTTCCTTTTCTCTTTCCTCGTCCTTAAAAAAAAGACTTAAAATTATATATATATATATATATATATATATATATAATCCTTAACATGAAATAATGAGGTAAGCATTAAGCCAAATTATAAGAGAAGATGATGGTTGGTGAAAGAAAGGCCATGAAGGAAACAGAGAGAGCCACTAAATTTAAGTACATATCACCTTTCATACAACCTAACAAAATGTATATATCCACATCAAATATTATTATTATTTATCATAAAATTTTGACAAGTCAAAATACTCCTACTTTTTTGCTATATTACTTTATATTAATCCTATTTATTTAATTTAAACTAACTCAATAAATAATAATATTGAGTACTACTTTTTCTAAAGAGGGAAACGAATATCACTTCCTCAAGTATTTGGATGTTATAGTTTATATATTATGCTTGTACAAACTACTTTAATTGAAAGTTCTTAAAATAACAAATCTTATTCCAACATTCTTGAAATTAAATATTTTTGAAAGATAAAAATGAAAGCTCACTTGAAACTTAAAGTAAAAAAAAATATTGCATGTTTGACTAAGTAGGAAAATTCAGAGGTTTTTTTTTCAGAAAAAGGAAAAGTAGGGCATATTATTACAAGCGTACAGAGAATCTCTCGTATATGTCCTCTTTCAACTGAATTGTAGGTAAAAATCATCATTCTTTCCTGCTTTTACATCGTTAAATTACCTCCTCATTAAATTTTTTTTCCTTATTACGATCACAATTATAAAATAATATATTTAGCATAATTTCATAATATATTTGGACGTTATTATATTTTTAAAATAGAAAAAATATTCTTGATCAATTTTTCAAGGAAAAGTTATTCAAAGTAATATTAAGAAAAAATAACAAAATAAAGACAATTACAAATTTACTTTTCGTACAACAAGAGTACATTTTTTAGATGTAACCAAAGTTTATATTTTTTTAACAAAAAATAATTTTGCTTTTGATGGATGGATAGATCAGTTCAACAACACTTCAAGTTCGCTGCAACTATCGGAAAAAAAAATTGTCATTAAAAATTCTTTAATTTTGTAAAATTCATACGTATACATTTTTATTTCAATTATACTATTATTTTGGTGTAATTATTATTATTATTATTATTATTATTATTATTATTCACATATTTTATAATACTTTTAATTCATCACTTTTTTGGATTGTTTGTCTTCAAATCAAGAATCTATATGAAACAATTTTTATTTTAGAAAAATTTGTGTACACTTTTATCATTTTCACGCTCTATAGACTAGGTTGACTATGTTATTATCATTGGTACTTTCATATTCCATGATATTTTATATCGAACTTGCTTGTGGAAAAGACCGTCTTGGTCACTCAACGTAAGATTGTATAATTTATAGACAAACATTTATTAATGTATTTATACCAATGTTTTCTTTTTAACACCCAACTACGAACAAAAACCCTAATCCTAAGGCTAAATCCCTCACGTTATGCTGAGTCTTACACGTAATTTCATAAAAAAGCAGGTGGCAAGTGGCTTAACACTCATCTCTAGTGTTTCTTAAAACCTAAACAATTCACTAAATTTTAACATATTAATTATATACATATATGCACACACCCATAAGGATTGTGATTATAGAATAATAAATACTTCTTTATTCTTAATCAGAAATTCGAGATACGAATTCCCTTTATTAGAAAACGCTTTAATGTTCAATATAGGACATCCCTTTCCAAAAATTAAAAAATATACTCTAATGTATACATATCATATGAAAAGGGAATACTTTTAAGATATATAGGATTTCATAGATACACGTGGCATTAAATGCTGAAAGAATTGATTACCTAAACCTAGCTTAACATATGATGTTGCTTGTTCAATTTAAACTACTCAAATGGTGTAACACTATGTAGGCACCGGTTTCTATCAAATCATATATATATATATATATATATATATATATATATATATATATATATATATAATATGTGTACTAAGTACTACTTACTATAAAGAGCTAAAAAATATATTTTCGATACCTCAATTGTATGCAAACATAATTTTTAACTCTAATTATAACATAACTTTTTGATTGAATAGTACATAAAAAATAAAATTATGTTTAGGACACTTATGATAAAATAAATGCATGTTTATGAAACTAAGTGTCTGGTATGGAGAAAAATATTTTCTTATTTTTTCTCATGTTGCTGTGTTAATTTTTTGAAAAATATTTTTTACACAAAACAAGTTTCTTAACCATGAACATAATATTTTTTTATAAAGATATATGAGAAAAATAAGTTTTAGAATGTGTCACTTTCACTCTCCAACCTACCCCACTCGTCATATTTAGCTACATCGCCATCATCCCTACACTCCATAGTATTTACCTTAATTATATATAAATATGTAAATTTTTTACCCTCTATATCACTAGGCCCAAACTAATAGTCATAGTGAGCCTATTTTTTAGAATTTTATTCTATTTAGTTCATTTTGTATATATTGGGAAATACTTAGGAAAATGGTAGGAACTCTTAATTTGTGATTATGATTTTCAATTTTTTTTTTTGTACTTAGAAATTTATTGAGAGTAATATTCATTTATCATCACAAATTTAATCAATGTTGTGTGAATTACAAGTGAAAATTTTAAAATTACATCAAATGAAATTTTTATTTATCATCATAGATTAATTGTTGTTTGATAAATTACAAGTAAAAAAAAAAATAGAACTCCCATCACTGGGATTTGAAAGATTATAAATGAGTTTTGTGATTTATTCAAAGTTTAAATAAATTGATGATCGAAATGTCACATCAAAATTTTGGTTAAAATTTGAAGTTACTTGATTGAGATTTGAGCTAATTGGTGATGTTTTGCCCTATTTCAAATAGAGCTTCGTGGGTTGAACTTTATAGGACACGAAATTCAATTTTTTGTATGAATTTATACAATATTATATAATTGCGTCAAAGTGGGTATAAAGTTCTCTTATACTCTAATATACATTATTTGTACAAAATTGATATATGGTATACAATTTCGTTAGAAGGAGTTATTCATGCATTAAAATTTAACATAACGTTATACTTTGTTTGGTAATAAAGATGAGGAAAAATAATTTCTACACAGATTCTAGCATAAGTTTTATATACAATGTTTAGTTGCTTGTTTTGTTTTCACATAAACCATAGTATTGCTAATACAACCTAAATTTGGTTCATATTCATAATTTTCACGACTAAAATATGTACTATAAGTTATGAGAAGATATGTAGGATAGAAGATGAAATAACTAATATATGAGTAATTAAATTCTACATAACTAATTCATGTATTACTAATCTCTATGTCATTAATCTCTGCATAACTTTAGTCGACAATCAAATCACCCCTCCTTGAAAATTAGTTATGTAGGATTTAGTTATGTATCATAAGTTTATTTCATCTTTTGTCTTGCATAAACAATACATCAATTTCCTCATAACTTATACATGTATTAGTTATAATGAGGGTTGTGAAAGGGCAAAATGTACATTGTATTAGGCGTGTTGAATTTTATTCATAACAAACGAACGAATGCTACCAAACATGATATTATTCATGCAGAATTCAATAAATAAATAACTTAGCTCCTAATCAGCTATACCGGTTACATAAACACTTTTACAAAATTAAGTTGTCTCTACGAGTGTATAAACGAATATATGTAGATAAGTATACAACATGGAAATTGATTTTGACCGTCCATCTTTTTTCATAATATTGCTTGTGTACCTTACAAAAGGAGTGAAGATACTCATATTATATACATTTTTATCCAAGCCATTGGATTCAATAGTGAAACCACATTATTGAATTGTCATTCATGTAATATTCCATCTCTCATTATGGTTTGTTTGTCGTACCATACTTCATACTATACCAAAAAGAACATTACAACGTGGATAGCTGGCTATCAAAAAATTATATTCCAAAATTATGCCACTTTTTGGGATCTTAGATATTTTTCTTTCTTTTTCTCTTAGCTAGGTTGTTTTCTTAGTGGGATAAAAAAAAATCTTTGGATACAATACGGAAATATTTTGTTCCATATTTAATTATGGATATTATGAAATCTTGAAAATCATTTTATACTAAAACAGTAGAATTATAGCCTTGTCTATATTCAGATAACCAAATGACTTTAGGAACTTTTCAATCCATGAAGCTCCTATCAGTACCTTTGGTGGACAGAGTTATTTGATAGATGTTACTGGTGGGAAGTGACAGATATGTTATGAAATTAGTCTGAAAATAAACATGAATTTAGAGAAAAAGTTGTCTTTTCCTACTTTTCCTAATACTAATCGAAGAAGCATGAAACATGAACTCTCTAGTTTACATTATTTTGGCAAAATTTAGATGCATGATACATGAGATCCTTACTAATTACAGTGTTAGAAAGGAATACTTTTTTTTGTCTTTTTTCTTTTTAAGCTATTACTTATATCAAACGAATAATATTTACCACTATTCTAAGTTTGACCATGAGTCCATGACCAACATAAGTTTTTGAATTTAATGTGGCTTAATTTTTGCAATATTCATTATTTTAAGCTTTTGCAATAAGTATTTGCTTAAAGAGTTTCTGAGGTTTGTCTTTCCAGACCTCATAAATTAAGGGACCCTTTGATAGCGTACATTAAAAAAAAATATACGTTAACTTTTTGCATTATTAGTATGCCTTGTTTGGCACAATTTTCAACTTATTTAACTAAGCGTTAGTTTATTACTTGCACACTTTATTTGGTATTAAAATATATAAAACTAATTATACATGAAAATGCATAGTATTAGTAATACAAAGTATTTTAATGTATGCATTAGCATTGTTAAAGACGTGATTGTCCCTCAAAACATCTTCTACATTCTTTTTAACGTATTTGTAGAGGATATTTTTATAAATAATAATAAATAGAAATATGCAATGCATATTATTTTTAACACACCAAACCAAACAATGCATAACAAATAATATCCTCATATATAACTAATGTCAATATAATTAAATAATACACTATATTCAATATTATTCTTATATACTTTATAAAATCTCTAGAAACTTCCAAAATATTTATTTATATCTTAATGAAAAAACATTATCAAACAAATACGCACTACAACAAAAATGATCTTTAGCAACAATTAATTAATAGGAATAGCTCAATTACCGTTAAATATGTATTTTAGCAGCAATTAACACTCTTTATATATGTTCCTAACGACTTGAGCAACATTGAATTTAACGACACTTAACTAATGTCAATAAGACATTAGTATTCTTTATTATTGTGTCTATTTGTTACCATTAAAAGTTATTTTCATTGCGGTGACGTTTTACAAAATTTAAAAACTTAATTGGTTTGTGAAAAGAGATGTGTCAAATGCGTAGTACTGTATAAAGTGATTTACTAAAAAGTACAATAACTAGGTATAGTAATTTTCATGTAGTGGAATCATTAATAAGTTGAAAATAGGCAGACAAGCTTTAATAAATGGATAAAACTACACCGACCAACCAAAAGCTACAGGTTATATTTCACATCGTGGGCTATGATATATAATAAAAAGAAGTTTAATTTTACTTAAGAACCATTTTTACTATATCAATTAATGTAAATCACTTAGAAGCCAAATCCTTTTATTGGTTAGTTTAAAGTGTCAATATGTTGAAGAAGAAAGAAAAGAAATTGGTAAAAATAGTTGTAGATACGAGGTGTATTTGATTGTAATCAAAAGTCTTTAAGGATTGGTTGATCCGAATACAAGTTATATCAAAAGTTATAATAATGTAAGAATTTGTTATATAGGAACCATATTAATTAGTTACTCAAGGATTACTAACATCATATTTATTAGGTATTTGGTTCATTATATTAAAATTAGATATACAAAAAATTACTTTAAATATTTATTTATTTTTCAAATTAAAAAGTTTTGAGTTTATAATTATACCTTCGGATGCTTTGTTTATTCAAAAATGGGTACGTATGATTGAACTTGTTACTAGGGGCGTGTTTGGTATGAAGGAAACTGTTTTCCTGGAAAATAAGTAGATTTTTGACTTATTTCTCATATCTGGTTGGTGACTAGAAAATATTTTTCGATTTTTTTTTTAGTGTTTGATTTATGAATGAAAATTATTTTTGAGAAAATATCTTTTATTTTTACTAGAGAGTAGAAAATAAATTTTGAATTAAAATTGAAAATATTTTTTAAAAAATAAACTTAATTTTTTTTTTGGTTGGGTGGGGTGGTGGGGCTGGCGCGGAGGGTAGGGGTGAGATGAGGTAAAAAAAAATAAAAATTGAAGTTAAAAATAATTTTTAAAAACGAACTTAATTTTTTTTTGAGGGGGTGGGGGTGAGATGGGGTAAAAAAATAAAAAATTGAAATTAAAATTATTTTTTAAAAATAAACTTAATTTTTTTTGGCTGGGGGGCGGGGGAGGGTCGCGGGTAGGAGGGTGGGGTGGGGTGTAAAAATAAAAATTTGAAATTGTAAATATTTTTTAAAACAAACTTTAAAATTTATTTTATTTTTTTTGGGAGGGGAGTGGTAGTGGGGCTGGCCGTGCAGGGTAGGAGTGGAGCGAGGGGTGAAAAACAAAAATTTGAAGGGAAGTCATTTTTCTTGAATTTGAGAAAAATGAGTTGATTTGAAAAATATTTTACCCAACTAAACATGAGAAAATTGGAAAACATCTTTCCTTCATACCAAACACACCCTAGGTCATAGACATGTGGATTGATTTAACTTGTTATATAAATCATTATCAAGCAAGTAAATATATTGTTAAATGAGCTTAGTAAGAAAGATAAAGAAATAAGTGAATGAAACGATAATACTCACCACACAATGACACATAAATGAAAAAAAGAAAAGAAAAAAAGAGTATACCGACTCACTATATATCAACTTTCTACCTAACAATACAACATAACTCAATGAAAACAGTTTTTAAGTCCTTTTTATTGGTCTAGAGTCACTCATAGAGTCTACGTATCTTAAATAAAATATATCAACCTTTTCTGCATAATATTTTTAAATAAATCTACCTAACATTGTATTGGCATATCTACATTAAGCACCTAGCATTTTAAGGCATTTGAGTTACTCTTCTTTATCCTAGAAAACAAAAACTACGATATACAGTTCAAAAGACTCCCTCGAAGAAGAACTAAAAATAAAAAATCAAGTAACAACTAGCACGACACATTAATACTAAACAAGATTACTAGCATATAAGATAACCAAGTAATTTTTCACACACACTTAAAAAATTGGCACTATTCTTAGGGCGTACCATAAATCATACAATGGTAAAAAAAAAACTTATTAATCACTACAAATTTCAGCCCCAGTCTGCATCTCTGAGAGCTTACTGTCTTCGATTCATAGTTTTCATGTAGTTAGTTTAGTATATCAGTAATTTTCATTGGTGTTCCATCTCTCTATTGCTCCTAGCAACATCACAAACAATAAGACAATCATAATAAAACTTAGGAGAGGAGAATATATAAGAAATACGATAACCATTACAATGATCAGCTTGACCACCACAAATATATATATATTTCATTCAAAGAATTGGGGAGGTGCACTCTATCCATTCTCGAAAATATTGCAATAAATTTGTCATAAGTAAGGTCCTTTACAGTTCATATAAGGATCACCATAATAAGAATATTCATCATTCATTCAATTTAAATTTCATGTCATTTCAAAAGTGATTAAAAAAAACTCAAAAGTATATATACAAAAATAAAATTAAAAAAACGTGAACAAATAAAAAGAGTCTAATAGGGATAATCAATTAATTTCTAAGTTTTTGATAGGGGCTTTAGAAATTTATTATTCTCAAATTACACACGCAAGCGTACGCAGTCATTTGTGATTGCAAGCAATTGAATGTCGAATCCATAAGGACTTTTAATTAAATATTTACCAAATCAAATATGTTCTAATTATTTTCTCAATCTATCAAATATCAAGATTTGATTAGTTATTAATTATACTTGTTATTATACCAAAGAATATAAGAATAAATATCGTGGAGGTTATTCAAAGAGAAGTTAAGACCTAGAATTATGATGCTCGAGTAATTTATTATAGCTATATATGTTAAGCTAATTCAGATACCTATCATTTTTTTATTTACATGGTTGATAATATAGTCATGATCTCTCGAGCCTCTAACCTTCTATATATCTAGATTGACATCACACCTAAATCATTGAACAAAAATATGGTGAATTTCTCCGAATGCATTTATATATCTTCTTGAATTTGTGCTAAGTAGGAAAAACTAGGTATATATCTATCCTAACCGCTAATCCGTCTGCAAACAAACCCTACTTCCCTTAATAGTAAAGATGAGATTAAGAGAACAAAATGTAACAGTATAATTCGCAATAACACTTAATATAAAAATTAAAATATTCATACTATGATCACAACCTTAGAAAGAGGGATTCCAGCCTCTCGATTTTATTTTATTTTGCAAAAGTTGCACTGCATCACCTAGCGAGGGCTTCTTTATTCTTTGAGGCTTCGTTTTCCGAGGTCCTTTGCCTTGCGAGGTAATTGCAATTTTTATCTGCAGGGTCAAAACATTTGTTAGCTTACTTTTTCACCTTTGTAAATTCTATATGGTTTATTTTTAAGCATTTTTGCCTACATACACAAAAACACCTTACATAAGTGCTAAAATATGAAAATAGGTATAAATTATCAAGAATATTAAGCTAGATTATCATCAAAGCAAAGTATAAATGTAGGCAAAATATAGCAAAAAAGAGTTTATATTACTCCCACATAACAACCCTACACTTTAATATTTCTTCGTCCTCAAACAACCACTAAACACTTTTAACTCAATACCTACTTCATCACCCAATTCAAATTGGTATGCTTTTTACCTAGATTTCTAAGAAATTTTAAACATGAAAGGAACTCTCATACGTAGTGCATTGAAAATTTTAAAAGAAGATGATTCTATCAAGACAATGTACCATTTACAATCAACTCACCTACAAAATCCATAGAAATTGCAATCATATTATTAAATTGGGACTCTAACAAATGGAGATTTTGGGATGGCTCGACTCAAAGGATTGCAACTCGCACGTAACAATGTGGATATCATTCGGATATGATGAGATCTATCATAATTTAATGGTCTAAGAAATTGATGAATCATTCAAGAAAAAATGTCTCTAACATGCAACTATTCACCAAACCACATTTATTCTTTACTCCTCTAATATTGTAACACCTCGAACTTTAGTAAAAAAAGGAAACAATTTGTTTTTTTGGATTGTAGGCTAGTTCTATGGGTCCTATATTTACGGACCGTAGAAGCTTCTACGGACCATAGATTACATCCGTAGAAAGAGGGAAAATAATTTCTTGAAAATCAAGTTTCAATAATTTTCTTAAGATTGACCAGTACGGTCCATCAAATGATCTACGGACGGTAGATAGGTCTCGCCAAAAGGTCCCTTACTTAGCTAAATTTTGAGGTATAAGTTGGGGTCTACAGATTGAGTCTATGGACCGTAGAAGGTTCTATGGGTCATAGATAGGTCTCATCGACAATGGGTAAAATTCATGGTCCAGTACTTGGTCTACGATTGACTAGTACAGACCGTAGAAGGTTCTATGGTACGTAGGTCAGAACCGTAGATCGAGTTTGGCAGTTATTTTTAGGGACTTTTGAATCTTTTCCTAATTGGTTTAAACCAATACTATGACGTTTTGTCTTCTACCCTAAGCCCTATATAAAGCTTTCAAGTCCCAAATTACCCACTAAAACACTCATTCTCATATTTCCCCAAAACCTAATCAAATTCACTCCCCAGATTCCCTCTCAAGCTAAGGAGGAAGAAGAAGAAGAAGAAGAAGAAGAAGAAGAAGAAGAAGAAGAAGAAGAAGAAGAAGAAGAAGAAGAAGAAGAAGAAGAAGAAGAAGAAGAAGAAGAAGAAGAAGAAGAAGAAGAAGCTAGGGTTCAATCCAAGTCTCTAATTCACCATTCATCTTGGGCTTTGAATAGCAAGGTATGTGGGTATTCACCCATGGAGTTCATTCTTCCATGGGTCCCCAAGCTTTCCAATTTCTCAATTCAATTTCAATTGAACAAGTTAGGGTTTCAATTCAATCTTTATGGGTTTCATTCAATTATGATTTATTATTATTGTTGATTAAGTCTTCTAATACATGATTTAATGTTAAAACATGATGTCTAGTTGAAATTATATTAATCCATGCATGAATTATGATTTTCAACTACGAACCTATGATGAACCTATGAACCCATGAATTATGAATTTTGAAGAATATGCATGTCATATGAAAATGATGTTTATGATGATAGCACTACAAGAAAAACTCTTATTTAAGACCAATATTTAAGGATGGGCTGATAATCTTCTCTCTAAAAGTATATCTATTGGGACGAGATTATTTCTAGTCCTTATTTGTATAGTCTATTGCGAAGGTATTAAATTTGGTCCCGAAAGAACTTATAACTAGTCCCAAATGGTAATAGAAGGTCTTTGAGCGGGAGATATTTCCCCCTAAATTTAATACTAAATTAATAAAATAGAAAAATTGCTTTAACAAAAACATAGGCGCCAAAGTTTATACATTGAAAGTGAAAAATAAAGAAAAAGTGCGTTCTGTCTTCTAAAAAATATAGCGCAGTTGATTGCAAGGGTGCCCTAGTTCCATCTCTAGTCGAAATTCTCTACCCTAATCTCAACGTTGACACTTTATTTGTTCTCGCAGCTCTGCCCTAAAATCGAAGCATGTACCATCGTTTCTCTGTTGAAGGTAAAATTTCATCGCAGCAGCAGACTTGCAGGTTGGTTTTCTTCCCATTGAGTTGCTCTATTTTTTCCAGAAATTTGTTTGATAACGTTTTTTCATGTTATATTGAAGTTGATCTTCTTCTTCCTCATCTTTTCAAGGTTACTGATTTCTTAATCTTGTTTTTTTTTTTATACTGAAACATTATTGTGTTGAGATTTCTAATAGATAATATGATTTTCTGATTTCATAATTTAGTTTTATATAATCAGTGTTTCGATTCTTTGCGAGCCAAATAAGGACTTGTTCTGTTATTCGTATTGGACTTTTATTTACATCTGAAAAGGTTTCGACTAAATTGTTATTCTTATTTTTTTTATGAGGAACAAAAGATATTATAACAAACGAAAGAGACAATACGATGTTTATAATTCTGATGGAAAGTTAGGCAGAATGAAAGTTCAGAGACAGGAAAAAATACTTGCATCAAAGTACTGACATATAAAATAAAAAAGACTATGGTTATGAGTCACCGATTGTCTTTAACAATTTTGCATAACTCGAGTACGAATTTCCCTTCCTTGTACTTCTACAATGGCTCAACAGCTTGTTCATACTTCCAGTCCAATACCTCGTTGCAATCCATATAGTATATGTCATCAATTGTGTGAAGGCCAGTTGTGAGATGTTTTTCTTCATTGGTTCCAACAACAACATTTCTCACATGAGCAAAAAGGAAAGCTTTGCCTTTCTTTGACTGGAATTTGGTAGAGATGATATCATCGCGAGATGAGACATGTCTTTGACATTTGTAGCAGCTGTAAGAGTGATGTTTGACTGTGAGCTCCTTAGTCTCTCTTTGAGCTTTCTCTAAGCTATCTTTCAATTCACGAATTTTGCTTTCTGCCTCTGACCGAGCAATACGCACCTCCTCCAACTGTTTTTCAAGACTATGCATGGTATTGTATATCTTAGATTCAACCATTTCAGTTATTCACTTGTGTTCCTCCTTGAAAGAGAACCTCTGCAGTTGTTCCTTTAACTCAGCTACCCTTGCTTTAAATCTCCGAGAAAAGAACTAACATCCAATGAGTCATTATGAAGCTTCATCTTCTTTACTTCCTCAAATAATTCACTCGTATATGGTTTTCCACCAGTCATTTGTACAACCATATTCACATGGAAAAGAAATTCCCTCAATTGTTCAGCTTTCTTCGCTGGTTCTTCAGTTTTATTATCGAAAAGCACAGTCTATTCCCACACATCTTAAGAACTTCCTTTAAATCCTCAGGGCAGGAACAATCTAAGTGATCATTCAAAGAGTCATTATCTTCTAGCTTATCCCCTCCAATTTAGACCACAATAACGTAATCACTAATTTTGGTCCCAAAGAGCTTCTTAAAGTACAGGATAGCAGCCTGTTCTTCTTTTGAAAATCTAGTCCGTACAGACAAAACAAAAAGAACAGCATGAACACCATCATCGGCCAAATTAATGTATTTACGAATTTCATTTCAAACTAATCCAGATTCAACATTAAAATCAAATCCAAGGGTATCGATCACATCAAGAATCTGGCCCATCTTTTAATCGAGTCCTCTGAATTTCAAAAGTTCTTGCAACACCACCAGAGCTAGACCTCAACTGAAATACATTTCTATCAAGAATGCTATTGCCTGTGGTACGTTTTCCTTCACCTATACACCCAATCATATGTAGTGTCTGAGCGTCATTTGCAATAAACTCCCAATAATCACTGACTGAACTTCCTCCCATCTTATCTTATCAGATCAAATTACCTTAAGCAATACGTCACCTAGAGAGAGTGGGGCTCTTGTTATTCCTGTTGTACATGTTCAAATTTATATAAATGTATTGTTTACCTTTAGTTACTGTGATTTACTTAGAAAATTGAAGTGTTTTGGAGTTTGGACATATAAACGATGTAGTAATATAAATAGTTATATATTCTGCTACTCAAAGGAAAAAGTAATATTGTTTAATTAGATTAATATAGCGGTGTATGTTTATTAAGATTAGCGATTTCTAATTTTATTAGTTCTTTCTTTATGCATTATTTTAAGACTGCGAGTTACTCATTTCGAAATATAAAATGATGCGCGTAAATCGTCCTGAACTATTGAACAAAACCACAATGATCGCCTAGTGATATTTTTACATATAGTATAGAGTAATTACCTGTAGTTTCCAAAAACCTCCCTGAAGTGATCATCTGTTAGATTATTGGTATCAAAGTTCCAACAAATTAGTCGTATTAGGCTCATGCTCATTTTGAGTTCCAGTACATTGATATGAATCTTGCATTTATCCAGCAGCATTCTTCTTGTTAGCTTCGGGACAAATGCACATGAGCCTAGTGGAGAAAATCTTTCCATTCATCTTCATAGCATGTAACTGCTTGCTCTCATCCCCTAATCTAATAAATGTGTAGCTCTTTCTATTTCCTGTTGCATTATCTATTCCAACCTTAACACTTTGATTCAGGGATAATTGGCCCTGAATGTCTCCTAAAACATGTAACCTGTGATATCAATTGCCAAATCTTTGACGAATATAGTGCATTCATGAGTATTACCTAAATATTTTTCACCTGAATAAATTGATGCTCAGTTTAGCCTAAACATTTGCTCAATATTAGGCATTAAGGTTTTGCAGCTGGATGACTATTAAACACTAGTTATGTACCTCACTTTTCTTGTTGCTTCTCTCATGGAGTGACTTTCTGTAAGGTAAACTATAGGGTTCTATAGTTTAGACATATATGCAATATATCATATAATTCTGGAGGGCAATTGTGATTTAGGGATTTCTAATTTTCTTGGCTTTTTTTTTTTGTATTAGTTGAGGCTGCGATGAAAGAAATAAGGAAAATGCAAGAGTTATTCGCTGCTCAACAATCACATGTCTCACCTACGACATCGCCCGTGTCAACTGAATGACCAATATTTTCTGCTGACCAAGTAAGTAATAATATACTTTTCTGTTGGAGATTGTAGAACTGGAAATCACATAATCAGATATTCTCTGTAATGCTATTGATAGATAATAGTTTCCCCATTGAGTCCGTTACTTGAAACTGAGTTTCTTTGTGCATCACGGGATAAAATTTGTGATCATGGTAAAATGATGTTTATTTGTTGATCTTGAGACGACCAGGTAAGAATAACAAGAAAACGGTAAGAAATGGATCAAATTTTTTTCTCTAGATGTGTGTTTCATGACATAAGTACTCAAGTCAGTTAATAAAATGTCCTCTAACTTTGGGAGTAATAACTAAACTAATGGCTTTGTTGGGTTTAATGATCTATTTTTGTTGTTCTATATTATCCATGTTTCATTGCAATATATAGAAAACATCAAAATAAGGTGCTCACCCTACTCTAATATGCTGAAAGTATAAAAATTCTTTAAATTATCAGTATATATTGGAGAATATGTATGTAATAAACTCAGTTGCATTAATATATAGTAACTTGCATGCCAATGATTATAGAATGCTTCCACTAGTTTTTTTAAGTTCTTTAAATATCCTGTGCAACAGATTTTAGTTATGTGAATACTGGAAGAGACTTTAATAGTTACATCTTGAGGATCTTATACATATTATTTTGTTTGCGCTAAATTATATAGCTGGTGAATTTCCTTATGTTGTATGTTTGTTAAATACTAAGGATATGCAAAAGTCCAAACAACATAAAATGATATTTTCATAAGCTAAAAAATATTTGAAAGGACAAATTACTATGTCGTATTATAGCAGACCTGACAAAACTCTTATTATTGTTGCAGAAGTATATCAGCTTGTCTAAAATGTGTTAAGTTGTACAAAAGAGGTGATGTTAAATCAACTACATGCTCACTGTTCAATTCCATCGGTAACTGTAGAGGTTTTTTATTTTTAATCTTAGTAAGTAAGCTAGTAGACTTGCTTATATGATTGATCCTTGGCTGCTCGTTTTTGACAAGCTCTTCATTTGGTAGGTATTTTCCACTTTTTCCTTAGAGCTGTTAGAAACATAGTTATTTTCAGCTTGGTACCATTGTAATTCAGCAGATTATTGTTGCTTTCTGCCTCAGTATGTCCATTAGGTTGCCTCTCATTTTCAGACTCAGGAGTTTGTTGTTTTTTTGTTTCCTCTTCCTTTTTGTGATCTTGTTGATTTCGACTCTGTTACGAACTCCTCTTCGTTTGGGGATTCTTCCGATACTCTCAAAGTAATAAAATCTCTTGAATATAAAACTAATTCTCTAAAATTGCAGTTTATTCCTAATCAAAATCTTATTCTGTCTCTATTGTTGCAATTCAAAGCTTAATTCCCTGTGCAAGTGTTACAGAGAGAAATTTGTTAACTGAAAATCTCCCAGTCATGATCTGGTTATCATGAACTGTGTCATTCCCCTATTGGCTAAACTTCCCCCTCAATTATATTGAGAGATTTGTTTTTCATATCCTCCTCCTCTTTAGCCTCATTGATACCCCAGATATGGTCAAACATGGCATGACTTTCACTTGAGAAGTAGCACGCGTTGATGGAGCCCCATACGGTGGCTTCATAGGGCGGAGCATGTAGTTAACTCTCTAAGAAATGACTGTTGTAGATTAACGTATAGAATACGTACGGAGAGAAAAGTGTAGGAGGGAGAATTTTCTAAGCCGTAGCTACTATTAGTAAAAAATTAATCAGTTCATTAGTTTCTATTGTCTACCAAATTCCATTTAGTTGTCGTTCTTGAAAATAGATTTTTGATCTTTGTTAATGCATCTCAAAGTTTTTCTAATTGATTTTTCTTATTTTTTTTGCAGTTTTTGTTGATGTTTCTGGACAACACTCCATGGATTGAAGATTAAAACTTTTAACATTTTGCCAAGCTTTTGTTGATGTGCGGGCTCCATATTAGTTTAGTACGAATTTGTGTTTTGCGAAACTTGATATTATAGTATAGCTTGGATATTAGCTATGCTTTTTCGTTAAACAAATATTGAAACTAATATCATGGGATGTTAGCCAATTTATTATAATTAATCGTACACTCTTGATCTCTATCTTCTTGTCACTTCTATATATGTTAATATTATCTTTTTGTATAGAAATTTTTAGTAGCAAAACATTATTTGTGGATGATTTTTTATCCTAGTACCAGGTTGTTACTTGTCTCTAACTTGTTTCTAGGACTAGGATATTGCTCGTCGTGAAAGCTATTCTAGGACCAATTACTGATCGTCCCTAAAGAGGTTTAACGACCTGAAGTAGGCTTTTTCTAAGATATATAAAACGTATTTGAGACCAGAATTGTGGTCTCTAAAACGACAGAGGCGACCAGATTTCTTTCCCGTCCTAAAACCATTTCATGACCAGATTTTGAAACTCGTCGTTGTTGACCAATAGCGACGGAAGCTACTAGGACGAGTGGCGACCAACTTTTTCAAGTCCCAAATGCCTATTAGGGACCAGATTTGAACTTTTAGGGACGAGATTTCCCTTCCTTAGAGACTGTTTTTCTTGTAGTGTAGGGTGATTTTGGTGAAAGTATCAATGCTATTGTGAAAGTTTTTCTCACATACGAATATGATTGTGAAAGGTATTTCTCACATATGGATTCACATTGGTGAAAGATTTTCTCACCTATGCTTGAATTGTGTTTTAATGAGATATTCTATGTTTTGATCTTTAAGATGTGGATTAGTGTTGATCATTGCATTTCCTATGTTATATTTTTATTTGACTTTTATCTATTCCGTTGGAATTTAGACTTAGCACTGGGAGGACTTTGAGGTGGAGGCTCAAATAGTGCAGTCTCTAGTTGCAACCTCTAGTTAATTCCTAACTACGTGCCCCCATATGATTTTCTTTGAATGACCCAGATAGTGGATCCAGTTTAGCAAAATATATTATGTACGGATTTTACCTTTGCAAGTAGAATCACCTTCTTTCGATATGAGGGACATACCGGGTTTCATGATAGAGCTCTCATGGTCTTATTGTCGGTTAAAGCTAATAACTCACATAAATGACTATGTTTTTTCAAAGCTTTTTCTTATGTCTCTTATTCTAAATGCATTGACTATATTTCATAATTTATATGACATTGTTTATTTAAGCTTTTAAATGCTTAATTATTCGTCATGCATTACATTTTAAAGCTATTTACGACACCATGTCTATTTTATGCATATTGTCCCATACTTAGTACATTTTTTGTACTAATGCATACTTGTGTCTATATTGTCTCATTAACGTAGTGTCCGACGCTCCTACCCCTCACTCTCGTGGCTATTTAACTCTTCCAGATTTAAGAATTTGGTTAATCCTCATGTTCCAAGGACCAAGATACATTTACTTGTTCATGTCTTTCATTAGTTTTCCTACTTGTATGTGATGTATGAGTTACATCTCAATCACTTTTCTTATGATGTTTTAGATGACTTATTGAGACTTATGTTAGACTTACGTTTTTTCAAACTCTTTTGAAATATGAAATGCTACTTTTGAAATCTTTAATTCTTTTACCATGTATGATGTATGCTAAGTGGCTTGTGCAGGACCTCTCAAGGTTCTATATGCCATGTTACACCTAGGGTATACTTTGGGACGTGATTGATATCAGAGCTAGGCTTAGAAAGGTCATAGAATGTCTCATAAGCCACACCGAGTAGAGTATTGTTCAGAAGTGCGAAGCGCACCACATTTATGAATAGGAAGCTATAAGACGTATAGGAAATTTCACTTCTTTCATCACTTTAATTTCGTGCAATAGAGGTTAACTCTGTATGTGTCTCTCCTAATCCTTATTTGATGCTTTTCATGATATGACCCTCGAAGAACATACGTTAGGAGGAATATGAATGAGAATGTGGAACGAGAAGCTCCTCAAGTTTCGATCGACTCTTTATCCGAACAAGTGACTAATGCAGAGTTTCGAGCTGTTTTTCAAGTGTTGGCTCAAGCCAATAGAGAGATTGTGATCCCCGTGAACTCAAATATGGGTACGACAGCAACTAGAGTGAGGGATTTCACTAGAATAAATATTCCAAAATTTCATGGTTTGGAGGTTACAATTAGTGAAAAACTCCCCATAAAAAGGGTACAATCTAACATGCTTGTAGTTTTGTTTGTTTTATTTTTCTTTCTTTGATTGCTATCACTGTTTTGTTATAATAGTTCCCCTAAAAAATTCCCTAAAAAGGGTACGATCGTACATTAAAACATCAATAAATTAATGCTCGGTTAATTAATAATTTCTCTAAAATAATATTTTTCTTCCGTCCCGATTTAGTCCAATGAAAAAAATTACTCATTTTGATAAGATGATAAGATAATAAGATAATATATTTTCAGAAGACCCTTATATAAATCTATGGTCTCATTAATATTATAAATCAATAATTCTTTAAATATATCTAAGACAGTTTAGTAAAATATGATTCTATTTTGTTCTTGTTTTGTTGAAATTTAAATCTATATAGTTGAAGTTCATCTCTAACTTTTCTTTTTGCATCCAGAAGTTTCGGTGTTGTCTTTTCGAACTACACCATTAAATTGTGAAGAGTTGTAGATGTGATAAGTGTTTTCTTACGCATAATTGGTTTCAAAAGTATTGTATTATCTCCAACTTTATCATCAACATTATCTTTTCCAATGGTATCCACAATTTGTCCTAAGCTCTGAACCTCTGAATATGCATCATTTTCACTCATTCAACATGTTAATGACATCCATTTATTGCGGTAACCGAGATCATTAATCATGACTTCAAGTCCACGAATGACGTTTTCACAAGTGGGTTCATTCAAATTCTCTAAGATTTCATCCCCGAATAATTTTTTTGGTATCAAAACACTCTTCAAATTAATGTTCATACGTGGTCTATTTAACTTTTAACTATATATGGATTAGAGGTTAAAGGTTAATTAAAAGTTAACAAGTCATACATTAATATTTGATATATCAAAATACATCACATCAACCTAAACTTAACTGCTTAATTATTATTTTTCAATTACTAGAAAAATAAATTTGTACAACTCCCTACTGTAGAGCAAATAAGCATCCTTTATTCCTGTATCAAATATATATATATATATTCCCCAAATCAGAATTTCTCTGCAAAACAACTCATAAGAATATTTATAATTCCACTTTTTTTTCTTTTTTTCTTCCTTTTTATGGTGGTTTCTTGATTGGTTTTTATTCTATGCCAGCCAATAGTGAAGAAAAATTGGATGGATACATGTTGGAGAGGTACATATAATTGCATGCTATAACCCCTTTTACTAGAAGGACCATGGAGAAAAAGAAAAGGAACAAAACTTATAGGGTGTGTTTGGTATTAAGAAAAATATGCTCTACAGAAAATGATTTCCTAGAAAATGATTTTTAGAAAATAAGTTGAATTTTTACTTATTTTCTAGCGTTTGATAAGTAAGCAAGAAATATTATCAAGAACATTCATATGTCATCTAGAAAAATACTATGGAAACGGATGGGGATTGGAGGATTTGGGTGCGTAAAACGGAGACAATAAATTTGAAATGATACTTATGCAACTTTTTTTCCCTACTTCCATTAGGGAAGTCATTTCCTCATTTTTAAGGAATTTGTTTTCCTAGATTAAATATTTTTCAAACATTTTGACCAACAAACATAGAATTATTTTTTTTAAAATGGAAAATATTTTCCTCCATGCCAAACATGCCTTTAGGAGAGAAATCTAACAATTTTGAAAAAAATTAAAATTGGAGGAAAATCTAATTAAGTACTAACTCTTCTATTGCAAATTTGTATCTTACAAGAGTGCTATTTTTTCCAATTATTGCACCTATATTTTCTCTTTTTACGGTTAATTATTTTCAACAAACCTCGCTTTTTTTAGAGTTCATGTTATGTGTTTTTTCTCCCCAAATGTTCATGCATGTTGTGTGTTTGATATTCTAAATGATTTGATTGAAGATAATAAAATAAGAAATTAATTTTTTTTATTTAGTAGGCGTTTGGCCATGAGATACCATATCACGATATGGTATCGTGAGATGGAATCAACGTTTGGACATGCAATTTTACGTTGATTCCATCTCATGATTCCATATCATGAGAGGTGATACCATGATTCCATATCATGATTTGAGATATTTTAATACAATAATTGATCCATGAGTTTATATTTTGTTAAAACAACCCCACATTTATATCTACTAACCATTTGTTTCATATGTAAATAAAATTTATAATCACATCATTACTTTTTAAAATTTATTATTCTCACCGACATAAAATTTATTATTCTCACCAACATTTAGTCACTTTAACTCACACCTCACGATTGTGAAACTTTTCAACATTCACTTGAAATAATTAGCCGGCATGTTAAAATAGTTGCCGAGGCAATTAGCAAGATGGCACCAACATTTATACAACCAAAAAATATGACTGGTGTACATTCCAAAATTTGACAAAATACTCAATTTTGGCCTTGGTTTAAGCTAAAATTTCAATCACATTAAGTGGAAATTGTCCGTACTTGTGGGAGGATTATATTAAAGACTAGTATACTACAATTTATGTTCAATCTTTTTTATTAAATTAAAGTTAGATGAAACAATTACTGAAGTGGAGAACAAATAACTTTGTAATAATTTATTATGCGATGTTATAATTTTTTGTTTATTTGATAAGATTGAATAAACAATTGGGGCTATTTTAATAGTTTTACAACTTATGGGATTTTTATGTTTATGAGAAAATATACAACACAAAAATCCATATCGCATGTCCAAACAAACCTTCAATTTCATCTCATGATTCCATATCATGATACCATATCATGATTCCATATCGTGATACCATATCGCATGGCCAAACGGGCCCTTAAATTGTTCATTTGGAAATTTTCTGAAAAAGTTAATCATAGATTTTTCTTTTCGTTGGAATAGTAAAATTATTATGCTTATTATTAAAATGCGTTGAAGCTGAAATATAATCAATGTATACCTTTTTTATTAGATGTTGAATTAATCATCATCAGAAGAATTATGCAAGATGGAACGCTTTTATTAAAAAAATGATGGTTTGAGAATTAAGTTTCATTCTATACATATCAAATCATGAATTGACTACTTCCAATTTTTTTTTAAAAAACAATCTCAATTGTGTCGAACTTCCCATTTTTCAAGTAATTACCGAATGTCTATCAATATATGATCAAATCTTATTTTGTGATATTTAAATTAGGTCCATTTTTTTATATAAAAAAAAAAGTCTATGAGAAGACTTGATCAATCTATGATTTATATTTCAATCTTCGCTTTTAAGGAAAATTATTCTTCTATATATATTCAACGGACAAACTTGACATTCAGAGAATAGCTTTCACATGATTATTAAAGGTTGTAAAGAAGCAAAAAATATATATATATTCAATCCTTAATTACATATCCTTTCGAATTTAATCATTGAAAATAATGTCGTATTTGATGACTGGAGCAATTTACCTTCCAAAATAAGATTTTTTATCATGATTTTAGATTAGTCAAATTTCAAAAAACGAACAAATACTAAATATGAAACCAACAAGGAAAAAGAATTCATAGCTTGTGACTTGTCATATGAGCCAATAACTCCACATGTTTTTGCCATGAAAATAATTAATCAAATTATGTAGAGATTATAAATGTATGAGTACATTGAATCAATAGGATTAGTGTCACCTAATTGGAATTTCCCTCGCACGATAATCATGCAAAAAGAAGAATTGTTTTGTTCCATGTCCTAAACATGTTTATTTATCTTAGAACCCAATGATTATCTAAGTCACTTGTTTTCTTTAACCTTTATTAGGTTAATTAATTTGGCAAACTAATTTAAATTAGGCGAGACAGAGTATACACACACATACACATTTAAACGTGCATACTTCAAATTTCTTGAAAATTGTCGAAATAATGGAGATGTATATTTAATATGTTCATATTAATATCACCAAACATATTAGACTGTCCAGACCGATGTAGTCAAAAGTTTGTTATGATAACTCTCAAGGGGTTATTTGGTTATTGGTTACTAGACTTATACATATTAGTTAGTATTTAGTTATTTCATCTTTTACCTTATATAACGTAATACATAAATAAATTTATAAGTTATATCTATTTGTGTAAAATCGTAAACTAATAACCAAACTCCCTGTTTAATGATAAATTTTATACAAAATAACTAAAAGAAAACTAAAAATAATAATATTAGCTATATGAAATTAACTTATAGTACATAAATAACTCTTTTTCTAACTAACAATTAAATGACCATAACGTTTTGAGTTTGAATACTTTTTTGTTTGGGAGTAACAATTAGTGATTCATTTTTTTGTATTATTTCCCTCCTAATTGCCAGATGCGAAAAAAGGCGCAACAATTATTAGCTCTAATATAATCAATAATTAATTTCCTTTATTAGGCATTTTTAAAAGTTAATTTTTCTTATTATTTATTTATATTAGTAAATTAAGAATAATTTTTTAATATTATTTTTATTATCAAATAACTATATAAAGTGATACTAATCAAATTAATTTTTAAAGCATAATTAATAAAATATTTTTAATGAATATTGTCGTTTTAAAGAGCTACAAATTAGCTTGGATCACGTAAAATGAAACAAATGGTTAATTTTGTTATATTAAAAAGAAAAAACTTTCAAGATTTGATTGGCCATAGAAGCATAAACATTTTCGTAGATGAACTCGGCTATGGACCAATCTAGAATACGCCAAATATGAATTTTCATTATCAAGCTTTACCTAACCCCAATAAGTAAATTTTAGTTTAATATCTAAGTAGTATTATAACTGATGAGACATCACTTAAAGCCTTTTCTCTCTCATTTTTTTTTTTAACAATGATTTAGATATCTATTTTTGCCATATTTTTTAAAACTATAATGGATTTTTTTTGGTAAAGGATTTAAAGTTTGTAATTAGTCAATAGTTATCATATAATCCGACTGTATTCCTTGTTATCTTTAATTTTTCGTCTTATACCTTGTTATCTTTCACTATATCCTCTAATGTGTCAAATCTGGAATTTGCCAAACCAATCGAATCCCGTTTAGAAAAAAGATTAAAGAAAACGAGAAGATCAACGATGATGTTACATATATTGAATTGAGGTGGTGGATGAAATGGAGATTGCATTGGGTGTCTTGTGTGATAAGAATGTGTCAGACTTAAAGATGGTAGTTGTAGTTCGGCATAAATGGGTGAACTGTCTGTTTTAGTATGTGTTTTTAGAGAGGGTCTATTTTTGTGTTTAGGGTTCAAAAAGTGTCCATTTTGGTGCCGGACTCGTAATTAAGCTCTCTATAGAGTAGTTGTTAGACCAACTATGTTGTATGGGTGGAGCATATATTGGTCAATCTAGAAGATGAAAATAGCAGAAATGAGGATGATGAGATGGATGTGTGGACATATTAGGAGAGATATAATTAAAGACAAAGATATTTGAGACAAGGTATGTGTGACAATCGTGACAGACAAGATGAGGAAAGCGAAATTGAGATGGTTCGAACATATAACGAGAATATGCATTGATGCCTCAATGAGAAGGCGTGGGGATTCAGGGTCATCTTAACCCCTAGGCCACTAAAGTCATCGCTTGGGGCCCATATATTTTGGGGGGCCCATTTTTAAAAAACAATTACTTATATATGTTATTTTAAATATATATATATATATATATATATATATATATATATATATATATATATACTATGAGTATTATGATTTCTAATAAGGAAATTGCATATGAGATGAAAATAAATCTGAATTTTGTAAGAAACAATTTGATGAATATATGGATAGCGAAATCACAAAATCCCTTGAAGAATCTTTTAGAGTTGATTGCTTTATATATGTAGAGTTCATACTATTTTTTCACTTCAAAATAGATTTGAACCAATTGAAGCATATGGAAATATTTTTGATTTCTTATTTAGTGGTAAAATATTGAGATCACTAGATGATGAGAATTTAAAAAAAATATTGTCTTAACCTTGAACTTTCTTTAACACGTAATAGTTATTTTGATATTGATGGTTCAAATTTATTTTTTGAATTAAAAGTGTTGAGGAAAATAATACAAGTAGAAGATAATGATCTAATGAAAATACTCAATCAAATAAAAATACTTGATTCTTTTCCAAATACACATATTGCTTATAGAATAATGTTAACAGTTCCTGTAACCGTTGCCTCAGCCGAAAGAAGTTTTTTCAAAATTAAAATTGATTAAATAATCTTTAAGATCAACAATGTCTCAAGAGGGATTGAATTAATGAATTAGATATATTATCATTTGAAAAGGAATTATTAAAACAAATTGATTATAAAACACTACTTAATGACTTCGCATCTAAAATAGCTAGAAAAGTAGATTTTAAATAAAAGTATATATGATGAAAAAAACAAAATATTAGGGGCCCTCTCTTAAGTTTCGTTTTTTAGGCCCCTAGTGTTGTTCTATTTTAGTGTATATTTTTAGAGAGGGTCCCTTTTGGTGTTTAGGGTTCAAAAAGTGTCCATTTTGGTGCCGGACTCGTAATTAAGCTCTATATTGAGTAGTTGTTAGACCAACTATGTTGTATGGGTGGAGCATATATTGGTCAATCTAGAAGATGAAAATAGCAGAAATGAGGATGATGAGATGGACGTGTGGACATATTAGGAGAGATATAATTAAAAATAGATATTTGAGACATGGTATGAACGACAATCGTGGTGGACAAGATGATGAAAGTGAAATTGAGATGGTTCGAACATGTAACGAGAATATGCATTGATGTCTCAATGAGAAGGCGTGGGGATGTCTATGGTAGGTCTGAAGAAAGGTAGAGGTAGGTTGAAGAAGTATTGGAGAGAGGTGATTAGAAAATACATGCACATCTCCAACTTATCGAGAACATGACCCAAGATTAAAAAAAATACAGAGGTTGAAAATTAGAGTATAAGGCTAGTAGTAATTAGTCGAGCATAATCTAGTTTTCCTTCTCAATGTTATTACTATTATCCTCATATTGTTTTGTCCCTCCATTGTTATTATTATTTGTTGTTTAATTTATCTTGATTATCGTATTTTTATTTGTTTTTAGGTTCAATTCTGCAAAATTTATCTCTGCATTATTATATTTTCTTTGCAAACGTACTTTAACATATTTTACTTGAGTTAGATTCTACTAAAAACAATTCTATACTCCTTTATAAGGTAACAATACTAAAATCCTCGTATATCTCTTTTTACCTATACTTTACTTATTATGATATTATACTAAATATGTTATTAGTATTGTAATCACCTATTTGATAAGGAAGAATCAATGATTTAAACATATAGATAGGTATTTTATGTTATCAAATATGTATTTAAAATCAATACTAATGACAATAAAACTTTGCAGAAACAGTAAAATTCCAAAGTTTAAATCATGTAGTGAAGAACATAAATTAATAACGTTAATAGAAATTAATGACCGTAAAACATACCAGAATTTGTAACAATTGTATGAAACAGAAAGGAAAGAAAGTCAAGTCCATTGAATGCACAGTGTCTCTTTAAAGAAATTATTCTCCTCTAGTATCCGAAGTTTGAATTGGAATATATCCTCCCAGGATAGAACGATTTTATTCACCAGTGTACTGATACCCAAAATAATGGTGTCAGCAAGCCACTCAACGACAGTAAAGTACACGAATAGTGAATTGTGCAGAAGAAGAAGAAGTTCAGAAATTTCACAAGTGAAAAGTATGAGGAATCACAGGTATTTATAGCCAAGGAGCACTGATTCTGAAAGGTTGCAGCCTTTCAAAATGGTCATGGTTGTTCCTGAAAGTTACAACCTTTCAGAACAGTCATTTTCAACGGTGGAAAATTCAAATAAAATGGGAAAGATGTTTTAAAACATGGGTTGCGCGAATCCGAGTTGGGTTGGGTCATTTCGGCTAATTATTTAAAGGCAAAATGGTCTAATGGACCCTTGTACTTGTATGCGTTTATATTGTGAACCCTTCTACTTACCTCTTTGTCATCTGGACCCCTAAACCCATCTAAACTCAACCTGTTGAACCCTTTCAACTCATCGTGGCTCTCAATCGTGCTGATGTCACACTCTATGTCAGATAAAAATTGTCACATCATTTTTTATCCCTTTTTATAATAATTTCTTTTTTGACAAAATGGTCTAATGGACCTTTGTACTTGTATGCGTTTATATTGTGAACCTTTCTACTTACCTCTTTGTCATCTGGACCCCTGAACCCATCTAAACTCAACCTGTTGAACCCTTTCAACTCATCGTGGCTCTCAATCGTGCTGATGTCACACTCTATGTCAGATAAAATTTGTCACATCATTTTTTATCCCTTTTTATAATAATTTCTTTTTTGACAAAAGAAAAACAATAAAGTTTTGATGCAATTTTGACAAATCAAATTTTTATTTATTATTTTAAATTAAAAGTTTGGGTCTCCTAGCATCATCTTCCATTTTAACCGTGAAATGGCCCAACTGCCGAAGAAAGTCGTTGTTGCTGCCACTCCTCTTGTCGGCGAGACCACAAATACAATCTCCCTCATTAGTCTCCATCTTCATTGCACATCCTCACCATTTTTCTTTCCTCCTTCTCCAACCTCCACAAATCGCTGCATCAGTTCCTAGCCATTGCCGACCGCTGCAAACCACTAGGGACCCCTATGCTCTCCATCCTCTCCGGCGTACCAGAAGGCCAAGAAATTCCTCATTGCCTCTGGCATACAAAGGCTCCTCGCCGCCTCTGGTGTACCAGACCATTTTGCCAAAGAAGATGGAAGAAAGAAAAAAAAAAGGGTTGAGCAAGGATGGATGGCTGAAAAAACAGATGGATTGGTTGAAGAAGAATGATTTTTTTTCTTTTTTAAGTTTATTATTTTATTCTCTTATAATTTAAATATTTTTTAAATTTAAATATGGCGTTCACTTGTCTTAATAGGCGTGTAACCTCACTCTCTTGCCAACTCAACCATCTTAATGCCACATAAACATGGTCAATGGTCAGAGGGATTTGATATGTTGTGTTTTATTGAGTGTAAGGGTCCAGATGACAAAGACGTAAGTAGAAGAGTCCATAATACAAATTGGTACAAGTACAAGGATCCATCAGACCATTTTTCCTTATTTAAATAATTAAAAACATTCCGAACATTTAATTTAATAAATAAATAATGAAAACAAACTTTGTCCGAAAAATGATCTTTCGATCGATCATTTTTCAAAGCTGTAGTTGTAGCCGAGCGAGCGTGGCAGTCCCTTTTAGCAACCGTTTTAACAACTAGCAAAAGTGTTTTTCTATTTAAACACTTTAACTTTTCTTTTCATTACCAATGAGAGATAAATGTATTTTTCTTACTAAAGCATAAGATGACCTTTCAAATTCCTCTTTTCTTCTTCCTTTCATTTCCCATTAATTCTAACTATATACCCAACATGTTATAGGGTGGAAACCATACCCAAAAATATGCACTTAAATGCATAGTGATATACTTGCACTTTTGTCATTAAGCAAGAAGTTATGAAATTGTACTCGATAAACACACATCACACGCACACAAATATTAGTTGTGTGATCTAATATTCCGTCTGTTCAAAATAAGTTTGATATTTCACTTTTCAAAAGTTAATTTCATAGTTTTTGAAAACTAAATTGGATTAGTATATGCACGTGTATTTACTGCCACAAGCCAACTGCTGTGAGGAATTGTACGTTTTGGTTTCTTTTCATATGTAGTTTTCTTTTTGTAGGTTTGTGCAATTAATTTCATTTTACTTATTTTTGTAATAATTTTCTTCTTTTTTGAGTCAAAGAAATTAAATTGTCAAAGGGTTTGACCAGTCTTGAGATTATCATCATTGGATCCCACGCTTTCTGACTCTTACACCCTCTTTAATCTTCACACTTCTGCCAATTTATAACTTGCTTGACTTTCTGTTTCTTAGACTATTTTTCACATTTAAATGGTCGTTTGATTTGAATACAAGTTATGATAAGTTATGTTGAGATAAGTTAGAATGGGATAAGTTATACTGGAATTATTTTATATTGACCGTTTGGTTAGTTGCTTTCAACACAATATGCATTACATAAATTCTAAGAATAAGTTATTTGTTTACGAAAATACCCTTCAATTTATTTAGTTTTTTATATATATATTTTCTTTTCAAGCAGTAGTTATTTATTCTTAAAAATAAAACTTTTGTCTTATTTAGCTTAAATATTTTTGTGTGTGCATTTTCATAATTGTACCAAATGCATTTAAGAATAAAATTTTCATCTAAATTTGTTAAAGTACAAAATGATTTATTATTTATGTTACTTCATTTAAACACGTATCATTTTTAAATTATAAAATACTAAAGTTATCTTCATTTTTAAATCATCTTTCATGTTACTATTTCCTTCAAAATTTATATGAACTAACAATAGAATTCTTCCCGAAATTAGCGTACATGAGATGAAAAGAAGATAAAAAAAAATAAAAAATACACAAAAGATCTAGCTACAAAGAATACCAATATAAGCTAATTTCAGAGAAAACTGCATGGGAAGCTTGTATTCAGTATCGTATCATTTCGTTTTATCTCTCATTTTAGTTGATATATAAAATATAAATTTTCAAGTGGCTAAAAGAATATACAATTAAAAATATGTAATTCGATAGTAAGGAAATTAAATTAAAATATAAATAAACATAAGAATTAGTCAAATAAATTCATAAATAAAATTATATTTATATAGTGTAATTTTTTTTAAAAAATATGAAGAATTATTATAATAAAAATAAGGAGTAGTGAAGGTCATAACTATTATTATACATGATATTTAAAATAATATATGATTTTACATGGATATAAAAAATGAGGTATAAAAAGAGTTTAAAGGGACACTTTTGTCATTTTATCTATCTTATATCGGGATAAGTTATCCCGATATTACTATTCCATCCAAAGATAGGGATAACTTATCTCAGGACTAATTATTTATAAGTTATTCCATGCTGTGCAACCAAACAAAGGATTAAAGGGTGCTTCAAATTTATCTCGGAATTAACTCTCTTTATCCATAACACCAAACGACCCGTTAGAGTATTCTTGTCCTCATATTCTCCTGACAACTCTGCCTTTGATGTTGAATGCATTTGTTTTTGGACATAAGACTTGGCTTATTGGTTTTGTTTTGTTCACTTTAGAAGTGACAGGAGAAAGATCAACCAAACAGTATGGACCGCCGTGGATTTGTGGTGTAATGGTGGAACTGCTTCACTCTTAATTAGAGTTTTCGAGTTCGAGCTTCGAATATAGAGAGAATTTCGTTGGGAGCGCCACCCTCGATTGCGCCCTGAAGATTACGTGCACGATCTGGACTTAGTTAGGGCTCAAAAATAAACTTAACACTAGGGGGTCGTGTGGTACATAGTTAGAGTTGTGTACGTATTAGTAATGTGACATTAGGTATGCATGTGTTAATTATTCAACTTTTTATACTATATATAATAATATATAAATTCTCTCGTAATTTATATATGTATTCTTTATATCGATTTCTAAATTGCAAATCAAATACAATATTATTTTTATATATAAATAATTTACCATCTAATCAACTATTAAATGTAGAATTACTTATACAAAATTCTTAATACCTGCAAAACTCACGTCTAAATCAGCTACAAACGATCTCGAGTAGTCCTCACAAATAATAGTAGTAATAATTACACTTGTAGCTAGAGATTACTATGGTTTGAATGATAGTAACATTTTGGTGAGGTAAAAAGGCAAAAAAAGAAGGTGGCCTAGTTCGGAATGGGGTCCATCAGAGTGGAACTTGGGGATGATAGAGTAGGGCTATTTTTCAATGTTAGGCTACTTGACAGAGGGTGGTACACTTTGTTAAGTATTATTCTCCTTCTATTTCTACAATTTTCTTCACTGAAATTAAAGTAAAAATCTAGGGGGTACTATATTTGGATATCATTATTTAACTTCTATGTATTTTTTTAATTTTTTTTTTCATGTCTATACATTTTGAAGAAAATATATGGCATATGAAGTTAGATTTGACAAAGTCTAATAGTTTAAAGTTTCATATGATGAAGTTGAAATTCAAATTTAACTTCAGCCACATATGCCTGAAACTCTAGCAAAAAATGTTTGAAGTTCGGGCAACAATGACCAACATCATCCACATATATATGGTTAAAGTTTAGGCAAAAATTAATGGTTGAACTTTAAGCATATAAAATTTAAGATATCACATCATGTCAGAAGTGTTCTGATGTGGTTAAATTTATAATTTTACATACCGAAGAAAAGTGCACAATAAGACAATAGCGAAAGAAAATTCAATCTAAATGTTCCCTTTTAGTTGAATCAAGAGAAGATAAACTAATTTAAGCGCAAGCGTTGTTTGGGGTACCAAGTATATCAGCCAAAACAAACAAGACAAGCAAAAATAAATTAACAACAAACACCAAATTTACGAAACCCTCTTCGAAGTGAAGAGTAAAAACTACAAGACCAAAGCTTCATTATAATTAACAAGAATTACAAATGTACTCTCCAAAATGGCCACCAAAGAAGTGTCAAACAATGAGTAACAACAACTACAAGATAACATCAAAAACTTGAGAATTAAAAAGAGTAAAATCACCAAACGTAACTACTGTTCACGAGCGAAAATCTAGAGCTACAGAATTTTCAATTCACCTCTCTCAATTTCCAATCAAAGATTGAGTTGAAATGAACAAGCTATATAAAAATCAGCTCAATCGAACAAGAAATGAAGTGAGAATCGCGATTTGAAAATTAATGCTAGGGCTGTAAAAGGGGTGGGAAAATCCGCACTCTTTTCTCACTTTTCTTTCTTTTGTGGCTACTAATCTCTCTTGTGAATTAGATGAATGAGACCTAAAGATGGTCTCACATATGTACCATAATTAGGGTTGTTCATGATTATGGTTAAAAAATTAAATTCAACTGTAATATGAATCAAATCGATTAAAAAATTAATATTTGATTTGGTTTGGTTAGATTTGGTTTTAAATTTTGAAAACAGATACTATTTAATTTGGTTTTGATTTTACTTTTAAAAAAACCCTGCAAAAATAACCAAAACGAATCGAAAAATCAGATATATAAATTTTACAATTATTTATTTATTATTCATAAATAAATTATAAATATTTTATTAAATTTTAATTTTACCATTTTCTCAAGCCCAATACTTAAATTTTAGCCCAACTATTACAACCCTACGTCCAAGTCCATCAAAATGCATAACTTTAGTCTTTACCTACCCTATATCTCATAAGATAGTCACACTTTCTCTTAATTGAATCACTTTATTCGTGTAATAATAACTCTAGTATTGTTGAATTGCTTAACTGAATCCACAGTAGCTTTCATGTGGATTGTTCATATATTAGGTGTCTATGTCTATCGAGATACGTATGTCCTCAAAATAATTATTACTTTCAGACTGGAAATTCAGAAAAATCAAATCGAACCAAATCAACAATAAGCTAAACTGACGGTTATTTTTTCGTTTGATTTGATTTGGTTTTAAAAATTTAAAAATCAACTAAATTGGTTTGGTTTTGATTTTAACCAATAACCGATTCAAACAAAACAACAAATACCATAACCATAATTATTGTTACTGAACTTATGGACAAAAATGAATTGATCAAAATTGAATTTTTATATATCCACAGAGGAAAAAACTCAAAACCCAATAAAAGGATAATTTTTAGGGAAGCGCTAATGCATAATTTGCCATTCAAATTAGCTGATTTTTTAATTTTTTTATTCTTTTGAATGGAGTGGCTTTAAATTTTTGTCATTAGATACACATAAAACCTTTTAAGCATATGGGCATATATACTGTTAAATTAGATCTTAGGCCGAACTCACACTCCAAAAGCTAACTCAAAGGGAGGAGGATTGCTCAAGCCTTATAAGGAGTTCACTCATCTCATTAACTACCGATGTGGGACTTTTGTTATTCTTTAACACCCCACCTCACGCCCAGTGCTTAGCATCTGGTGCGTGGGTAATTTTTATTTTGGGGGCCCCAATATCGGGTGAGACGGGCCCTGCTCTGATACCATGTTAAATTAGGTCTTAGGCCTAACTCACACCCCAAAAGCTAGCTCAAAGGGAGGAGGATTACCCAAGCCTTACAAGGAGTCCATCCATCTCATTAACCACCAATGTGGGACTTTTGTCATTGTTTAACACCCCACCTCACGCCCAGTGCTTAACATCTGGTGCGTAGGCAATTTTGATTTTTTGGGGGTCCCAACATTGGGTGAGATGGGTCCTGCTCTAATACCATGTTAAATTAGGTCTTAGGCCTAACTCACACCCCAAAAGCTAGCTCAAAGGGAGGAGGATTGCCCAAGCCTTATAAGAAGTCCACCCATCTCATTAACCACCAATGTGGGACTTTTGTCATTGTTTAACATATACTTTATAAAATACTATGATATGAAAGTATTAACTTATGGCTATTTAAGGACAAATTGGGCTTAAGTTGTCCATGACCAAAGTCTTACCGTGTCCAAGTGTTACTCTCAAAATAGAAAAAATTTAAAAACCTTTCATTTTTTTTTTCAGTTTTAAGAAGCTAGTTAGATCGGTAAATATGGAACTGAACAGAGGTAAAATCCAGTATTTTGATATGTTATATAGTTGTATAAAGTAGAGAAATCTCATACATTTTGAGGGCGGATTACATTCTATCCTGAAATTTTCGCAATTATAAATAATTCGAAATTTTCATTGCTCTCGGATACATTCCTTGGTTGTCCGATACATTACAAATGATAAATTGGTTAACGAGATGGATGTATTCGAGAGGGTACAGAAATGCATCCGAGAGGAAAATTTTGTAATTTTTTTATATAGTAGAAAATTTTAGATATTATGATATTTAAAGTTGTGTATTTATGTAATTTTTACTATATAGTTTTGGAGAGATTTTATATACCAAGTATTCAGGCACCTGAAATTAATTTTTTCAGCCCAACTTAGATGACAAATTATAAGCAGCAAAGTGATCCTAGCAACTTGAAAATAGTTACTGGAAAAAGTACCATCTTTGTAGTTTTTTTCTCCGACAATCTTTGTAGTTCATATTAATAGAAATTGACCCAAAAAGAGATTTGGTGGCAGATCACCAAGGTTGGGCCTCTTTGAAGATTGACTTAAAAGGCCCAAAGGCCAAACCATGAGAGATCAGCCCTGCAACTACATAACCCAACTAAAAATTATCAATTCGATTATAAGACAAACAGCCAAAACGATAAAACTATGATTATTGGTTTACCATATACACACTCTTATAGTGTCATTGACTAATGAGTAATTTCTGAACAAGAAACTTTAATGATACCAATGTTTGGGTTTTAAATGTGTGAACGGGAAATGAAGGGTTGTGACCTTAATGAAAGGTTGTGACATTTATGAAAGGTTGTGTCCTTTCTAAAGGGTTGTTGATATTCATAACAAGTTTAAGGTGACTTACTTAGTTCCTAACTTGGTTCCTAGATAATTTATAAAAGAAATATTTCAAAAACCAAGTGTTCTGATAGTTTACATTTAAATTATATTTGAGAGTTTTGAAGGTCGTGAGCTACTTTAAAGTTTTTCTTTAATAATAACCTTAGTGGAGAAAGAGGGTTGGTCACAAGTAGTAAGGGTCTTGCGTGACATTTTAATTTACATCACCCAAGGAAGAATACGAATTCATACGTGCGGATATATAATCAAGGAAACTGATAAAATGACATGTAGATGTCAAACACTCTATTTATTCGAACGAGTGAAATATCAAAATAACAGAATCATGAAAATAATTCAGCTGAGATGCCAATGCCTTTCACTGAAGGTCTTTCTAGCAAGAGAATAGCAAAATACCACATTCGGCGTTTTAGGAATTTCGTAGGAGTGGTGCTAAAATAAGGGACGTAGCTTCGTCTTAACATACCTTTTCAATGAACGCTCGAATGGCTGTAGCTTCTTCACGAAAGTTGTTCCTTACGTCCTAAACTTCGCAAACACTATATATACACAGCTGGTACACACCTATAAACAGTTCATAATTGTTCTTAAATCGGTAGATTTGCCAAATGGCCTCAACTTGACGAAATATCCGTAGAACTTCATAAAAACAATCATAAAAGAGTCCCAAGATGATTACCTTAGTTAACCAAGTGTAAACCTTAAAGAAACACCAATAACTACAAATTTATATCTTCAAAAACTTGCTCCAAACGCAGCTAATAAAAGGGGAAAATGATTACCACGTGTAAAGATCACGTTTCTAGGCACGGGGGCAATCTTTAATGGTAGAAATCGTTGAAAACTGACCTTCATCATGCAAGTACTCCATAGGAACCTTCTCTTAAGCTTTCTTTCTGGTTTGGAAGTAAAATGAAATGTTTTCATGGCTTAAAACGTTGAGTAAGCCGACATACCACATTTTTTACCCAACCCGGATTCTGCCCCGGTAGTCCGTAGTAAAACCCTCATAACTTTTTAACTTCGATGTCGATTGGATACGTCGTTTTATTCGTTGCAAATTAGACTCGTAGACCTTCGATTTAATGGGTGATAGGCCTTCTAACTCTTTGTTTATTGGGAGAAAACATCCAAGACATTTGACCCATAGTTAAGAAAATATTATTAGATAAACTTTGATAACTTTTGCCGACTTTAGTTTCACTAATTTTCTTGGCTACCAAACTTAACATACGACCCTTGTGCTATTATAATACCTCATAACACACTATTCTTAGCATGTTTTACAATCATAGGTTTATCCACAAGGTATGAGACAAGTTAAACCTTTCAAACGGGTGAAGTTCTACCCGAGCCATTTCTTTTATTATGAACTTTGTTTGAGGGGTCCCTTTGACCTAAAACTTTAGTTTAGTTTCTTGATATTGCCACCTCCTTGCAATCTTAATCTCCAATGTACGATACAAATTCATATACACCTCATATAACCATGCCATACTACGCCACATATATTATGCACGATTAGAGAAAAAGTACGAGATCTTACATTCTCCCCCCTTATGAACATTCGCCCGCGAATGAATCTAAACAATTCCTTGGTTGTATTTTTTTTTTTCTAACAGTACTTTATTTGCAAGTCTATTTTTGTTACAGTCGCAAACCTGAAGTCAAATTCTGAAAATTTTAACTACTAAGCTTTGCAGCTATCTCGTAAGAAGACATGTAAATTTCACCTTCAAGCTACTTAAAATATAACTAAGTCGTTGTGAAGAAATAATTGCCAATAATTGAAATGTGACTCACCTTAAGTTGTAAACATTTGGGGGTACTCCTTCCTCATTTTCTCTTCCGCTTCCCAACTTATTTCCTCGACGTTGTTATTTCTCCATAACACTTTCACAGAAGCTACATCTTTATTTCGAAGCTTTCTTGCTTGCCGATCTAAAATCGCTATTGGTACCTCTGCATAAGATAAATCCTCAGCGATACAAATATTTTCAATAGACATAATACGGGAAGGATCTCCAATGCACTTTCACATCATAGAAACATGAAATACAAGATGAACTGCTTCCAATTCTGAAGGAAAATCAAGCTCGTATGCCACCATACCGATCTTTCGAATAATCTTATACGATCCAACGTACCTAGGACTGAGTTTCCCTTTCTTTCTGAATCGCATGATAATCTTCTACCTCAAACTCTAAGTTTTGTCGGTGAACATCTGCATAAGACTTTTGTCGACACTGTGCTGTATGAAGCCGATCTCTATTAAGCTTAACCTTTTCAATCTCTTGTTGGACTAGATTGGGACCTAGCAAATCTACTTCCCCGAGCTCAAACCAACCGATTGGGGACCTACACTTCTGCCCGTATAGTGCTTTGTAAGAGGCCATCTTAATACTAGCTTGAAAGTTGTTATTATAAGCGAACTCGATAGGAGGTAGATGTTGATCCCAACTTTCTTTAAAATCCAACACAGAAGCACGTAACATATCTTCAACTGTCTAAATAGTATGTTCTGCCTGTCCATCAATTTGTGAATGAAAAGTGGTGCTAAGATTTACCTGAGTGCCTAGACCTTTTTGAAACGATCTCCAAAAATGTGCTATAAATTGAGCTCATCGATCTGAGATAATAGCTAATGGAACTTCGTGAAGGTGAACAATCTCCTGAATGTAAAGCCTAGTATAATCTTCAGCTGAATATGTCGTCCTAATTGGCAAGAAATGAGCAGATTTTGTCAGCCTGTCGATAATTACCCAAATAAAATCAAACCTTCGTGGAGTGTGAGGCAAACCATTGATGAAGTCCATATTTATCATATCTCATTTCCATAACGGAAGCTCAATATACTGGGTTAGGCCTCTAGGCCTCTGATGCTATGCTTTAACTTGTTGACAATTGGGACATTCAGCTACCATCTCCGCAATATTTTTTTCATGTCATTCCACCAATAGATCTGTCGAAGGTCCTAATACATCTTTGTCACTCCAGGGTGAGATACATATCTATAATAATGGGCCTTTGAAAGAATATTTGTATGGAGCTTCTCAACTGTCGGTACACATAAGCAACCCTGGTATCTAAGGACTCCATCTCCAGTTAACTCAAATAAAGGGTGTTGCTGCTGTGGAATCTTTTCCCTCAAATTCCTAAGCTCAAGATCTTCATGCTGTCGCCTTTTCACTTCAGTCACAAAGGAAGATTCTGTCATATTCTTAACTACAACACCTCTGCCTCCTGCATCTACCAATCGTACTTGCAAATTAATTAACTGGCATATGTATTTTGTAATTCCAGCCTTTTCAGTTTCAACATGACTTAGACTACCCATAGACTTCCGACTGAGCGCATCAGCAACAACATTAGCTTTGTCGGGATGATATAAAATGTCAACATCATAGTCCTTTAGTAATTCTAGCCATTTCCTTTGTCGTAGGTTTAACCCCTCTTCTTAAGTAAATACTGAAGGCTCTGGTGTTCGGTGAACACATCTATATGAACCTCGTATAGATAATGTCGCCAAATTTTTAGGGCAAAGACAATTGCAACTAACTCAAGATCGTGTGTAGGATAATTCTGTTCATGCTTCCGCAACTGTCTAGAGGCATATGCTATAACCTTACCATGCTGCATAAGAACACAACCTAAGCCAATTCTTGAGGCATCACAATAAACAACATAGCCCTTATTACCATCTAGAAGAGTTAGGACAGGTGTAGTAGTAAGCCTTTTTTTAGTTCATGAAAGCTCTGCTCGCATGCCTCGGTCCACTGAAACTTTGTTGACTTATGTGTCAATTTTGTTAGTGGTGCAAAAATAGAAGAGAATCCCTCCACAAACCTTTGGTAAAACCCCTCAAAGCCTAAAAAGCTGCAAATCTCCGTCACATTCAAGGGCCTCGGCCAAGTCATCACTGCTTCAATCTATTGTCCATCAACCTTAATACCCTCATTTGTAATAACATGACCAAGAAAAGCTACTGAGGTAAGCAAAAAATCACATTTAGAGAATTTAGCATATAACCTGCAATCTTGGAGAGTCTGCAATACAACTCGCAAGTGGTCTGCATGCTCTGCTTTCGACTGTGAATATATAAGAATATCATCAATAAACACAATCACAAATTAATCTAAGAATGGTTTGAATACCCGATTCATAAGATTCATAAAAGCTGTTGGGGCATTTGTAAGCCCAAAAGACATGTAAGGAACTCAAAATGGCCATACCTCATCCTAAATGCTATTTTTGGGATATCAACTTCCCTGACTCGCAACTGATGGTAACTAGACCACAAGTCAATCTTGGAAAAGCATTTGGCACCTTTTAACTGATCGAATAAGTCATCAATCCGTGGAAGAGGATATTTATTCTTTATAGTGACTTTATTTAGTTGTCTATAGTCAATTCACATCCGTAAGGATCCATCTTTCTTTCGAACAAAGAGCACTAGGGCACCCCATGGGGAAGTACTTGTCTTGATAAAGCCTTTATCAAGCAAGTCCTTCAGTTGTTCCTTCAATTCTCTTAGTTTTGCAGGTGCCATTCTATAGGCATGAATCGATATAGGATGCGTATTAGGAAGCAAGTCTATAGTGAAATCAATTTCCCTTTCTGGGGGAATTCCTGGAAATTCCTAGAAGATCATCAGGGAATACCATTGGAAATTCATTCACGATAAGAATTGACTGAAGAGTCATGGGCTTCTTATCAATATCTTGTACATAAACCATATGGTATATGCAACCTTTAGCAATCAACTTTCGAGCCCTAAGGTATGAAATAGACTTACCCTTCGGTGTGGCTGTATTATTCTTCTACTCAAGGATTGGCTCACCTGGAAAGTAAAATCGGACTATCTTTGCACGACAATCAATATTAGCATAGCAAGCTGCCAACCAATCCATACCCATGATAACATCAAAATCTAGCATAATCAACTCAACTAAATCAGCGGAGGTTGGACGATCATTAATTAATACCGTCCAACCCCGATAGACACAACTAGCTAAAATAGAATTGCCAACCAGTGTAGATACCTCAACCGATTGTGTCAACAACTCAGATTTCATGTCAATTTTACTAGAAATAAATGGAGTGATATATGAAAATGTAAAGCCAAGGCCTATCAATGTGTAAACAACTTGAGAAGATATTGTTAATATACCTGTAACAACATCAGGGGATGCCTCTGAATCCTATCGCCCTGGCATAAAAGTAATTCTGACCACCGCTCGAACTTGTATCAACTTCACCTCTCCCTCTACCACGACCTTGAGTAGACTGTGGTCCTGGTCATGGGGCACGGATTGAGGGTGAAGATAACCTTGGACACCGACTAATAATATGCCCTGTCTGCCCACAATGATAACATGCACCTGAACCCTGTCTACACTGCCCAGTGTGCGGCTTACCGCATTGTGTACAATGAGGAGTGGGATATCGTACCTATACGGAACGATCCTGTCGACGACCTTCAGGTTGGCCTGAGCTCTGACCTTGTCCTAACTGACTATAAAGATCAAACTGCGGTCCCTGCACCTGTGGTGAGACACTACCTATTGGTCGAGGTGGATATCGATGGAAAGGGGGCCTAAAATCACCATGTGGCTCCTTATAAGATCCCATAGTATGGGCCATCTTACTCTGCTCCCTATCCCTGCGGGTATCACAAATCCGTTTAGAAACGTCCTCTGTAGTCTGAGCGAAAGCCTGTATGCGGGAAATATCTACATTATCTGATAGGGATGCTACCCTACAATCTATGATCAAATAATCTGCCAAACCATCAACATAACGATGAACTCTGGCTCTTTTGGTATGTACAATATCTGGTGCATATCTTGTCAAAGAATTGAACATGAGGCTATAATCCGTCAGACTCATGGTTCCTTGCTTCAGATTGATAAATTGGTTAAGACGGGCCTCTCAAACTTCCTGTGGCAAATAGTTGGCAAGGAAGGCCTCAGACAAGTCCTCCCACTCTACTGGCGTAGCATCAGGTCCTCTAGATCTCTCCCATGCCTCATACCAAAGAATGGCTACATCACGTAGCCAAAAATAAGCCAACTCTATAGCCTCTGTGACGAAGGCATGCAACACCCTCAATACTCTATATATGTGGTCTATAAAGTCCTGGGGATCCTCAGTAAGACTAGATCTTGTAAATAACGGAGGGGCCAAATAAAAAAACTCTCATACCTTCAAACTTTCCGATCGGTCTCTCTGAATATCTACTTCTAACTCGAGTTGTCGCTCATGAATAGAAACCATTCTAGTCAGCAACTGAACTGCCTCTCTCATCCCCTGCTCCCCAGAGATCTCTGGTGGAGAAACAATAGGTACTGGAGGCCTTATGTCCGTAGCTTCCTCAGGTACCAATGGAATTGGTGAGGCTGGCGGTACTGCATCTCCTCAGGCTTTAATAGGTGTCGGGGAGGCTGGTACTAGAGGTACTAGAGATCCACCATGTTCCTCTAAGGTAAATCTATCTCTTTAACCCGGTGGAGAACGGCTAGTACTTTCCCTTGGATCCATACCTATCTCTCGATCCGCCATATTCGGAGCGAGTGTAGCCTGTTAGATAAGAAACATAAAACATGACTTAGATTTCACATGTTCTTATACTTTTGCAATATAGCACGATCTATCAGTTTAATGAAATGTAAGCATTCTTAAATGCCCTGTAGCCTCTTGATTATATAAGTATGGTGCACAACACACCCATAAACACGACTCTACTAGACACGACTTGTGGACCCCCCGGGATACGGCCTACTCTGATACCAGGCCCCTACTATACCCAAACTATACAACAAAAGTAAACATCCGCTGATAGCCCCAGAATAAGATGGAGCTTACCAAATCACAACTGAACTTGAATCCTAGTGGATGGGTCGATTAGAGTCCCTGCCTGTACCTGCTCGCACAAAACAAAAAGCAGCATCCCCAGGCAAAATCATAAGCACTTACTATAAAAGGGTAATAGAGATACCACTTGAAACTGAAACTCAAATAATCTCCATCTATGCTCGTATAATCGTATGTCGTGAATACAGAGAATTCTTTTATCATATGATAAAAGAGATTTGGGATGAATTAGTACTACTTTAATATGTTTGAGTATATTTTCTGTAATAAATTTTCCTTGGATGGGTAAGATTATTTTTATGTTCTTCTCAAGTGCATTAAAACATTGCACCCCTTCAGTTTTCTTTTCAATGAGAAAAGTTATTTTGTGCATAAAGTCTAAGATGAGCACTTTAATTATTTTTCTTATATTCTTGATTTTATATAACTATGAGAAGAAGTAAATGAACAGATGTTGTCTCCTAACAATACTTGACAATGAGTTTAGTTTCTCGTTGAAATTCAATATCTTTTAAGGAATATTGAAATATGACAGAAATTGGGAAAGAAGGAAAAAATTAGCAAGTAAAGTGACTTGCATGGAATCATTGCTGACAAATAGAATATGATTCAATGTGGGTAAATCAAGTTTTATCTTTATTCCCTTGATTATTTTTTTTCTATCCTTTATAAGTTATGAGATTTATTTCATAAATTTTAGGATAGATGGTCATTGTGTGATGATCTCAGAATATATATTTATTACTAGTAATATGTATTCTGTTTAGAGGAGGAAAAAAAAACTTTTTTAGTTTTCTACTCCATGTGAAATTTGATTGTGTCTGACTTTTGGAGACTAAAATCCTCTGATTTTTTACCTCTTTGGTTTGAAGAATATAAGAATTTCACAACCAAATCATATTGTGCATTGGTTTGAAGAATATAGAAACTTCACCAATTTGTTAAATACTCTATTTGAATGAATATTCTGACTTGAAGAGTACAAAATCTTCGTCGAAAATATTAAGGCTAAATGATTTGAAAAAGATAAAATCTTCATCGTTAGCTAGAAATAATGTTGTATTTGAGGTTTCTGGAGATTAAAACTTTTTTGGTTTACTACTCTGTCTAAATGTGAAACTGATTCGCAGAATATAAAACTTCATTAGAATTCAAGGTTCGTTCGGCTAACGAATAGAAGAATATAAAAACTTCATCGTTAAATTAGAAACAAGTTGTATAAAAATTGAATCTTTATTGTTAGTATTCTAAATATTAAGTGGTATGTCTAATTTTGACAGAAAGGGAAAAATAAACACTAGTGACATAAAATTAGTGATTTTTGTGCATGCAATGAGTGTTTATATGGATTAAATCTCCAAAAGAAGGTTTCGTGTTGCCAATGTGTATTTTGATGGTATATAATATGAAAGCATGAGAAAAAATATGGGAAAAATAATTTTAAATACTTGAAAAATATTTTTGAGAACATATTTAAAATGTGGGGGATTTTTTACTTGTGATAAAGACAAAATTAGACTTACTATCTAATTTAAATTTGAAAGCACAAGATATGAAATTTAATGGCATTCTTGTATTATGTTAGACCTACAAAATTATTGGAGTATATTTGATATTGTGGTCATTGTGTCTCTCTTTACTAGTATATGATATGACTAGTATAAAACCACAAAGGTATATCACTCGTTCAAAAGAATTGTATTCTTTGATGTAAAAGTGTCACTTAAAATATTGTGATTTTTCATGAAAAGATATGTCTATTAAAATAAATCTATTTGTATAGACACAAATATTGGTGAAAAGTGATATGTTATGATTGTGTTGTAAAACAAACATTTGGGTCATATTGCCCTTATTGGACCGATGAGACTATGGTCATGGTAAATTCTATAACAAATTGAATGTTATGAAAATGTCCTTTTGAAAAGGACATCTGGCAATGTGCTGACTCTAAAACTATGTTTGTATTTGACAAAGTAATAAAAAGTAAAGAACAAAATATTTTATTTGTAGAAAAAGGTTACCTCACGGAAGGTCTTTTTAACCAAGTATTTCTGTTTGTTCTTACTTACTTGAATCAAATTTTTTGTGACATGAATGCTTATGACATGTTAATTACAAAAACTGATCAACTTAGAAATTTTGCCTAACTTCTAGTGCAATAAATCAAAATGTAAAGTATGTGTTGAATCTAAGTATGCTAAGCATACTTACAAATTTTTTGAAAGGAATTTTAATCCTTTAGAATTGATTTACACTGACATTTGTGATATGAAGTCAACACCATCTCTTGGTGGGAAAAAGTGCATAAATTTTATTGACAATTGCACTAGATAGTGTTATGTCTATTTGCTCAATAGTAAGGATGAAGCAATAGAAATATATAGGCAATATAAAACTGAAGTTGAAAATCAATTGAATAAAAAATTGTCATGTTTAGAAGTGGTAGATGTGGAGGATATGAATCTTCTTTTGCAGAAATAAATTTGGAAAATGGAATCATCCATCAATTTACTGCACATATTCACCTCAATCTAATGAAATTATTGACAAAAAAAATCCAACTTTGAAGGAAATGTTGAATGTCATACTTTTAAGTTCAGGTTTACCACAAAATTTGTGGGGGTGCTATCATTATAGCAAAAGAGAACAACAAAAAAGTTTGTCTATTTAGAAAGAGAGGAACAAAAATTTTATTTGTTAGTAAAGGGAGCAACAAATAAAAAAAACTTTTATTTTTTAAGAAAGGGAGCAACAAAAAGTTTTGTTTGTTTAGGCTTTGTTATATCCTGATAGAGAATTGTTTGTCGGCCCTTAAAGTATATACAAGCAATAATTCTTGAAAGATAGTGATCTAACAATTTCCAATATAGTCTATTCCATATGAGAAATGTAAATGAGGGAACTATTTCCAAACGGGTCAAAAATAGGACCTAAGACTGTGGATTGTATGTTCATTGGATATGCTACAATGAGTAAAACATGTTGATTTATGGTTCATAAATCTGAACTGTCGGATAGTCAAGTGAAGGGTCTAAACGACCTTGTAAAGAACCAAAGGAGAATGTACTTAATAAAGAGATTCAGAGGCGTAGTAAATGTCAATGGACAAATTACTTCATCCGGGTTTAATTTTGTAACATTTCTTCTTGAAAATGAGTCCATGTAGTAGAAGAATATATGTCTTCTGTGGAATCATCCTTTTTGAAAAGAGACTGTCAATAGTAGGATAGATTCAATTTTGAGCAACCACACTTGAGAGTTGGTTGATCTTCCCCCAAGAAATAAACTTTTGGGTTAAAAGTGGATTTACAAAAGGAAAGGAAAGTTGATGAAACTATTGGCAAATACAAAGTAAGACTTGTTGTCATAGGCCTAGACAATAAGAAAGCCTTGATTAGTTTGACACATAATAGCCACTAACTAGGATTACATCAATTCAAATGTTAATTGCGTTAGTTACGGTATATGGCCTTCAAATTCGTCAAAATGGATGTGAAAACATTTTTTAAAAAAAATAGAAAATTGGAGAAATAAATTTACATGGAATAACCTGAGGGCTTTGTGGTTCCTGGTAAAGAAAAAAAAAAGTCGGTAAACTTGTCAAGTCACTTTGTGGACTAAAAACAAGTGCCCAAATAATGACATATGAAGTTTGACCAAACTATGTTGGTAAATGAATTTAAGATTAATGAATGTGATAAATGTTTTTACATTAAAGACACTCCAAATCACAAGGTCATTGTTTGTTTTTATGTTGATGACATGTTGATCATCAAAAGAGACATTTCTAACATGAATGCTACTAAGCATATGCTAGAAAGTAACTTCGATATGAAAGACATTGAAGTTATTGATGTGATTGAAAATGTACTTGACAAGTTCAAACATTTGGATTTCAATATTGTCAAGACTCCAATAAATGTGAGATTTGTACTTCAAATGAATGATGGCAAAAGTGACTCTCAATTGGATGGCCCTAGAGTATTGAGAAGTATGATATATCATGAAGTGTACACGATCATATAGTATGTGCTATTAGTAAACTGAGTCATTTCACGAATAATCTCAATCAAACTCATTGAATGACAATGAAAAGAGTTTTGGAGTATTTTAAAAAAAACTATTACTTTGCATTATAACTAATATTCAACATATTGGAAGAATATAGTGATGCAAATTGAATCACCAGGTCATATAAAGTAAAATTCACAAGTGGATATGTATTAACTCTTGGTGGAGGAGCAGTCTCTTGGAAATCTTCCAAACAAAATGTATCGCTCGCTCTACTATGAAATCTGCGCTTATCACTCTAGATAAGGATGGTGAAGAAGTTGAATGACTCCAAAATTTCTTGAAAGATTTTTTGCCCAAACCTTTAGCTCCGGTATGCATACACGGAAAGTCTTGTCATATATGACGTAGACATAATATCGCTAGAGAACTACTCTCTAGTGGAATTATCATAATTGACTATGTAAAGTCAAAGGATAATGTGTCAGATTCACTTACAAAAGGCCTAACTAGAGAGGGAGTTGATAGATTATCAAAGGGAATGAGACTATGGCCGAGGACAAGTCATTGTGGCGGTAACTCTACCTAGAAGACTGGAGATCCCAAGATCTAGGTTCAAGGAGATCAAACAAAGTCATTGATGACGGTTCAACACTGTCAAAATATTTTTTTTTATGATCCATTCTCATGATAAGACAATGTTCAGCAACAAGGATAAAGGTATTAGGACTTTTTAATGGTTTCTAAGTTTGATACAGGGTATATCAAATAGTGTATCTACGGAATAACACATTTACAAATCACCTATGTAAGTGTGAAGTGTAAGCCACTTCAAGGAGAATTCAATAAGGCCAGTTCTCTACGCACTTATAAACCAAGACGTGTTCATGGCTGAAACGAACAAAATAATGAGCACCAAAAACAGTTCAAGGATTGATTGTGTGACTTATGTTGTCTAGGTATACACCAAAGCTCGACGATTCAAAGATATCAAATCTACTGATTGACTAAGTATATCCGATATATGTTCACTATGGAAAGTTCAAAGGGAAACCCACTTATCCAGATGCAATCAATCCTTACTTACGAATCACACAGTTTTTCATGCATATGTTTTAACAATAGCCATTTCCTATTCATGTGAGGGATTGTTGGGTTTTAAAGGTGTGAACAAGAAATGAAGGGCTGTGACTATGCCGAAGGGTTGTGTCCTTTCTAAAGGGTTGTGACTGTTTGAAAGGTTGTGCCTTTTCCAAAGTGTTGTGACCTTTCTGAAAGGTTGTCTTCTTTCCAAAGAGTTGTGACCTTTACCCTTTGTTGGCTATAAATAGAGAGGTTTTCTCTCATTTTTCTGCATTGAATTTTTCCCTTTTTTTGCATACATTTCTTACAAAACAAAATCGATCGATCATGTCTGTGTGATTCGTTGTTGTCATTTTGAGTTCGTTGAAATTATCGAAGTTTGAGGTACTGCTACTTCTTTAATGGTAATTAATCCGTTTTATCTTGGGATGAATTAATCTGCAACCTTGGATACTTGAGGGGATTAAATTTCTTAAGGACACACAGTGGGTTCTGTGGACTCGGATAGTTCTCTGTGTTTTTCTTTTCATCTTTTATTATTTTTGGTTTGTTAATCTGAATACATGAGATAACAATCAATACAATATATATATATACTGATTTAGTATCAAGTTAAACTGAATTATCAGTCTTAATGATACCAATACATTATATGATATTGATTTGAGACCTTGTTTTAATTGTCGAAGTCATAATATTATATTATATGGGTATATATTAATCGAAGTTGAACAAACTATGATTACTGATTTACCATATCGTAAAATACCAAAATTGAACTTCAAATAGCGAATTAAATTAGAATAGTAATAATATAATATAATATTTTAAAAACTAAATATTAAAATTATGATATCGAAACTTTCACACCGTATCAAGTTGCGTTATAAATTGAACCACCGTCAAGCTAAAAACCAAATGATAGTGAAGCTTTGACACGTGGAAACTAGGTGTCTCTTGTATAATCCACTTCCGTGCATGCATGCAACTATATAGTAGTAATTGAATTATTCACAATTATAACAATAGATTAGTGTTCTTTCTTACAATCTTCAAAGAAGGAAAAAATGTCAAGAAATTTGATAAAAGAGGGGATGAAGAAAGTAGTTGGGCGTTGGAGAAAGGAGTACTCTATACTTGAAGGGCATCCAATTGCACAACAACATGGAGAACAAGTTGTAAAGTCTGTTGGGAACCTCGAAAGAGGTGATGATAAATGTAAGGAATTCAGAATTTATAGATGGAGCCCTCATAATCCAAACCAAAAGCCCTATTTTCAGTCTTTCTTTCTTCACCTTCCCTCTTGTGGCCCAATGGTATGTCTTATTCTAAATTTTTCTTGTGTTATTTTTGTAGTTTTCAAATGCTCAATATTTTATCCAACTTTAGAAAAAGACTTTATCTATGTTATCCGTTTAGAGTTTTGGCTTATCTATGTCATTTTTCTTTGAGAAAAAAACTCAATTCATTTCATTATTTTTTAATCGAAAAAAGTTTTTATTTTGCAAAATCATTTTTACACGTGGTCAATTATGATTTGGCCACGTTATTAATTAAATTATTTTTTAAAAGAAAAAGGTTCATCCATTTAAAGTTTGACTCATCTATGCAATTTCAGTTAACAAATAATGAATGACATGGATGTGTCTTTTCCATGGAAATAACATAGATGAATCAAATTTTAACGTATGACATAAATGAGTCGATGACATATTTAAACCTTTTTAGAATATACGGATAAAATTTTATAGCTAAATACAAAATGTCTAATTTAAAATTTAAATTGTTAGATGAGATCCTCACAAACTAAATTCAATACTTACTATTTTTTCGAGTATGAAAAAAATGAAATTAAATAAGGTCGACTACTGAATTGGTTTACAGTCAACCCTTGTTACTCCAGAGCATTTTCCAATTCTTCATTTAGGGCAGGTCTGGAGAATAACTTAGTAATTGAACTTGGATTTAGTGCACTTATAATTAATTACTAAGGTACTAATCTAGTACAGCCTATTAATGTTATGTTGGTTTGTGACGGCTTGAGTGTGTCCACCACCCGTCAATAGATTAGGTCAAGCAAGAACCGTACGGAAAGTAAAATTTAAGAATAACAAACACAAAATGTTTACGTGGAAACCTTTTTGTTGGAGGAGAAAACAAGTCTGGAGCCAAATGGGTAAAAAATTGAGCATAATTTTCAGAAGGGCAATCAAAAAATAAGGATCAAATCAAAAGGATAATATTTGAATGGAAGATGGATGTCATTGAGTCGTCGGGGCGCCTCACAATAAAAAAAAAAGAATTAATATTCCTTCTCCATTATTTATTCAATCGTTTTATTATTGTGTTTTCATGTTCTTTTTTCTATTTTCAATACTTATTTAAATAAAAATGTAAGTGATCTTTCCGGCTTGTTCTCTATATTAATTTAATTATTACATAATATTTTATTTAATAATAAAATGAATTAATATTGTAATAATGATATTGATAATTATATATCTGAAATTTATCAAAAACATGACAATACTTATAATTTAAAAAACTTTGTAATCAACACAGCAAATATCTAGATTAAGAAAAATCCTAAAATAAGGCACATGGTACCTTGTGCATTGTAAGGTACATGCGCCTTTGAGCCTTACTCTACCTTCTCTTTGGGATCCAACTCTCCAAAGACGACGATAAGCCTGCAAGTGTTGGAAGAAAATTGCTTGCTTGCGCTGAAGTTTGCGGGATCTGTCGTGCTATATATACACAGTGTTGAATCAAATCAACACAGATAAAAATACAGAATTCTTATCTATATTCGACAAATATATATTTTTCTATAAATATAGAATATAGATAAGGATTTTGCATGCAGTGTTGATTTGATTGAACACGGCAAAGTGTTGAATATAGATACTTTTTAAAAATAAAAAGTGTTGAGTTGGCAAAGTGTCCAATATAGATAAGTTTTTTTAAAAAAATAGTGTTGAATCAACTCAACACTTGAAAAATCAAAAGAAAAAAACACAAAAACACAACAATTAAACGATTGAATAAATAATCAAAGTACACTATTTCCAAGAACATTAATAACAATTCTAACTAAGCACACAATTTGCAAGAACCTCATGAACTACATGTTTGACCAAAAAAAAAAATCAATATTTATAATCATATTTTATAACATTGTTCAAATATTTTTTTTAAATAATTTAGCAATTCTAATAACATCACTCGGTATATATAAGACAAGTTTATCTATAACCATTCAACAGTGAAATTCAACTTTATGATACTATCATTCATTATAAGACAAATTTGTAAACGACTTATTCTTCCCAATATTAGCAGGCCGTATAGTTTCAATTGTTAGATGAGGTAATTAGTAGGGTTGCGATCACCAAATTTCATGGCAATTTATAATTAGTTGATTTGAATTTTGTTCATTGTAGGTTCTAGATGCATTGCAAAAGATAAAAGGAGAGGTAGATTCGAGTTTAACTTACAGGAGATCATGTAGAGAAGGGATATGTGGATCATGCGCGATGAACATAAATGGCGTTAATACAGTAGCATGTCTCAAGCCTATTGATACGGATACGAGCAGGCCAATGACGATAACTCCTCTTCCTCACTTGTTTGTCATCAAAGATTTGGTCGTCGATCTCTCAGATTTCTATCAGCAGTACAAGTAAGTAATTTCCCTTACATCTCCTTCGATCAATCGAGTTATTTAATTTTTGATTTATATATATATATAGTTGAGCATCAGTTTATTGCATGTATTGGAGTTGTGTTTCTAATCTTAGTATTGGAGTTGTGTTTGTGATAATGTAGGTCCATTGAGCCATGGCTAAAGACACGAAATCCCCCGCCAGACGGGAAAGAGTATAGGCAAACACCAGAAGCGAGGAAGAAGCTTGATGGCTTATACGAATGTATATTATGTGCTTGCTGCAGTGCCTCTTGCCCTTCTTATTGGTGGAATCCTGAGGAGTTCCTTGGACCTGCAGCCTTGATCAATACCTATCGATGGATCTCCGACAGGTTATTAATTAATTCTTAAAATTATCAAAAACATGGTTCATATATATATATATAATTTTGATCAATTGTTTGTTTTTTTCAGTCGAGATGATTTTGCAGATGAGAGATTGCAGGCAATAACAGAGGACGAAAGGCGTTTATATCGATGCAGGGCAATAGGAAATTGCACAGCATCTTGCCCTAAGAGCCTTAGACCTTCTGAGGCCATAAGCAAGATGAAGACCAAGCACTTAACTGGGATACCAGTGGAGACTCTAAGCAATAATATGAAGACTAGCCACTAAACTGGAATGCTAGCTGTTCTGTTGTGCATTGTTGTAGAATGAGGAGTCTTGGCATTATATTACTTATGTTATCTCTATTTTCTGTGTGACCTGTCAAGGTCATTTTTTTCAATTGACTGACACAACCAAATCAGGAAGAATATATTACGCGATCCCGAACCAGGATACAGAATAACAAGACCTACATCCATAATCAATAATCCAAATTGTTAAAGCGTAATTCTCCATTTGATCTGCTCAATAAGTAGTCACGCATTAATTAATTCATGAAAATAGTTTAGTTATTATCAATTTCTTTTTTTGTAAATGCAATTATTAGTGATATTTATATTTTAGCACTTCGTATAAATATTTTTAAAATTTATAAAGAAATTCATTTAATGACAATTAATAATTAATATAGATAAAAGTTTAAACACTCTTTAGGTAAAACTTATTTTTGTTTTTATAATTATACTTCCTCTGTTCATTTACAATTGTCATAGTTTTCTTTTTTAGAGTTAAAATGATAATAATTTTCACTAGTATTTTACGATATTTTTCATTATATTGAAATGTAAAAAAATTATAAGTTATAATATTTTTTTTAGTTTTTAAATATTTGAATTTTTAAACATATTATAATTTTAAAAATTAGTCAAATTAACTTTCGAAAATTGTAACATAATAACTAAAAGTAGACCGAGGAAGGGGAGAAACTGTGAATATGATCGTCAACGTAATTGACACGTGCAACCAGGTGTCTCCCTCTAATCCATTCAATTGCATGCAAGAAAAAAAATGTCAAGAAACTTAATAATAAAAGAAGGGGTAAAGAAATTGAGGCATTTGAGAAAGGAGTACTCTAGGTTCCCTATACTTGAAGGGCACCCAATTGCACAACAACATGGAAAAGAAGCAGTGGAATCTGTTGGAATTCTCAAGAAATTATGTGATAAAGATAAGAAGATGAAGGAATTTAGGATTTATAGGTGGAACCCTGATAAACCTAACCAAAAACCCTTTCTTCAATCCTTCTTTGTTCATCTTCCTTCATGTGGCCCCATGGTATGTGATTTTTCATTGTTATCGTAATTAGTTTTTGTTAAGTTGTTTTTATCGTTAGTACGCAGTGGAGTTTTATCATTGCTTTTCGAGGATTTAGGTTTGTTGTACTAGTTGTATTATATTGTAGTTCTTGTTTTTTATATTTGTCTCATTTGTTTATTGTGGAATGTCATGTGTCAGGATTTTTGCAAATTGCAAATAAAAGAGAGTGTATTACATAAACCATTGAGGGGTGCTTCTGAAACTAATAAGTGGTTATTGCACTATTTTGTTTTTCGGATAGGGTTTGTTTGCAGTGTTTTTCTTGTTAGTTGTTACGTTCCCTTATTATTCTCACTTGAGGTGTGGAAAAGTCACAAATCTTTGTAAAAGTCACAATCTTTTGGAAAGGTCACAACCTTTCTTAAAAGTCACAAGTTTTTATAAAAGTCACATTTTTTTCTTAAAAGTCGCAACTCTTCATTTTTCATTCATACCTTTTAAAACCCAACAATCCCCCGCATGAATGGGGAATGACTCCAAGACAAAGAAACGGACAAGTATATGTACTTTACAAGCAAGAATTAATTGCATCTCGATAAGTAGGTTTCCCCTTGGACTTTCCGTAGTGAACATATGTCGGATATACTCGATCAATTGGTAGATGCAATATCTTTGAACCGTCGAACTTTGGTGTTTACCTAGACAATCATATGTCACACAATTAACCCTTTACCGTTTATGGTTCTTACGATTGTATTCGTTTCAGCCATGAACACCTCCTGGTTTCATGAGTGTATATAAAATAGTCTTTTGACAATAATTCTCTTTGAAGCGGCTTACACTTCACACTCACATATGTGATTTCTAACAGTGTCATTGCGTAGATACACTATTTGGTCAAGTCTGCCAAACTTAGCAAATCATTAAAAACTTTAAGCTTTATTAACTCATTAACAAGCCTTAATGTTTTAACCTCATTTCTGAACATTGTCTTCATCATGATAGTGGATTGAGTTGATTGACAATGTCGAACCGTCAGTCACAACTTTGTTTTTCTCCTTGAATCTAGCTCTTGGGATCTCCAGTCTGCTAGATAGAGTTACCTCCATGATGACTTGTCCTAAGCCGTAAACTCATTCCCTTAGATAATCTTTCAACTTTCTCTCTAGTTAGGCCTTTATGTAAGTGGATCCGACACATTATCCTTTGACTTTACATAGTCAATTGTGATAATTCCACTAGAGAGTAATTGTTTTCTAATGATATTATGTCTATCTCTTATATGATGAGACTTTCCGTTGTACATCATGCTTCATGCCCTAGCTATTGCATCTTGACTATCAAAGTGTATGCATACTGATGCCAAAGGCTTGGACCAAAACATAATATCTATCAAGAAATTTCTAAGTCTTTCAACTTATTAACCGGCCTTATCTAGAGCACCTAGCTCAGAGATCATTGTAGAGCTAGCGATACATGTATTTTTTCGAAGATTTCCAAGAGACTGCTCCTCTACCAAGAGTAAATACATATCCACTCATGGATTTTACCTCATTTAATTTGTTCGGTGATTCAATTTGCATCACTATATCCTTACAATACTGCTGGATATTGTTATAATGCAAGACATAGTTTTGAGTATTTCTTAAATACCCCAAAACTCTTTTCATTGTCATCAAATGAGTTCGATTGGGATCACTCGTGGACCAGCTCAATTCATTAATAGCACATGCTATATCTGATCGCGCACACTTCGTGATATACATCATACTTCCCAATACTCTAGCACAATCCAATTGTCAGTCACTTTCGCCTTCACTCTTTTGAATGCAAAGCTCACATTTATTGGAGACTTGATAATATTGAAATTCAAATATATGAACTAGTCAAGTACCTTTTCAATGCAATGAGACCGTGAGAATGCTAAACATTATGGAGTTCTAAGGATTCTTATACCTAAGATCGCATCAACAACTCCAAGAATTTTCATATCAAACTTGCTTTCTAGCATACGTTTAGTAGCATTTATGTCATTAGTGTCTCTATTGATGATCAACATCATGTCACCAATATACAAACAAACAATGACCTTGTGATTTTAATGTGAACACATTTATTCCATCATTCTTAAATCCATTTACCAACATGGTTATTGACACCCAATTTTGACCGATCCTTAACCTTTTTGAAATGTTATTCGATTAAATGTGTACTTTTAAAGCATTTTGAGTTTAAAATTCTAATCAATTTTATCTAAAAATAAATAAAATCATATATGTTAGCATGCATAATTTTGAAAATTATTGTAATTATCATCAAATTATTTTATCAAATTATGTTAATCGATATTTAAACTTTAAATAATTATCTTACTAAAATGTTTAGAATTTAAGTGCGTTAGTTGGTATGAAATTTTATAATATATGTAGTATTAATCAAATGACATTTTCTTAGTGTTCTTTCAAATCATTTAAATCGTAGCCCACCCTATTCAATTTTATTTCAAATCTAGCCAATTTTCCTATTCTATCTCATTTCAAATCTAGCCTCTTTAAACCAATTGTTATTTCAATTATAGCCTTTGTGAACCTAAAGCTGAAAACCTCATATTTTAATCTAAACCTTTGAACTCTTTTATTCAATCTCATCCCTTCATCTCTTTTGAAATCGAGGGTCCAGATCGAATCTACCATTTTCCCTATTTTAAACAAAAGACCCCAACCCTAACATTTTTTCACTCTTCCTTTCCCCTCTATCCAGCAGCTGCAGTCCTCCGCTTTCTTTTTCTCCATTGACGCCGGCGAGACGGAGATACACCATCGCCCTCTCCAGCGAAACCTCCATTCCTCCTCTCCTCTCCTCTCCTCGCTGCCTTCTCTTCCCTTTCCTCTCCTCCTTACGTTTCCCTACGAGAACAACTACACCAGAAAGGGAGGCGGCCAACAGCAGCTCGAGAAATCGACAGCAACAACTGCTCCGACCAGTAGCAACAACTGCTCCAACCAGCAGCTCCGGCACCTTCTTTCCCTCTCATCTCCCTCCGCCTCTCCTTTCTTTCTCCCTTTCTCCTCTCTTTTCTCTCCTCTCTTCGCAGGAACACCAGCGGCGAATGGACAAAGAAACTCCGGCGGGTGGCAAAGACTCCGACCCCGATAAATGCTGCTCTGGCCAGCGAACAAGCGAGCTCCAGCAAAGTTTTCAAAAGTTTTAATCGGGTCAAAAGACGGATCTTTAACAGATTCGTCCGGGTACATTTTCTTTAAAATTATTACCTCATATTTTGGCAACTTTGTTCTCCTTTTTCATTTACAAGTTGACTATGCATGCTCTGTGTATGTGAAAACCATTTCGGTCTCAAATTAATTATTTTCTATTATTTTCTAATCTTAATCATTGTTCTGTTTTTTTTCTTAATTTGTGCGTTGCTAAAATATTATTCATTTTGTTTCATTACTTAAGAGTATTAATATATCTCTATGCGACCTGATTCTTTATAGTTGTCAATATATGTTGGATTGCTAATATTTGGGATTGTTGGTTCTTGATTTAAGATGATGATTTGGAAGGATAGCAGATGCCTGTATTTGATTGTTTTCCTACCTAAATTTCAGTCCGGCTTCAAAATGCTAAAAAACTAGATTGCATAATTTGTCACTTGCCTCCTAATTTATTCAAGGTAGTATTTAGAATTTGTTTCAGGTGTTTGTTTATGACGAGTCTTAAGTTAATTAGTAAAGCACGTAAATTGGTCCAAATTTTTTATGTCTTTCCTTAGATATTTATTGATTTGTGTCAATTTGTAATATTAAAATGGTGACTGCCCTTAATTATTTGTTCTTCGCATAGTTAGAATTTAACTAATTCTTACTTGTTGATTTTTGGGGGAAAAAAATAATAAATATGAATTTCTTTACCAGTTTGATAAATATTTTTTTTGATTCTATATGTCATTAATTGTAAAATCATGGCTGCCCGTAAATTTGAACTTGACAGAAATAGCAACTCCGATTAATTCCTTTTACCTTTAATTGACAGATTTCTTACTTGTTTATATATGGTAAAAAATAATATTTTAAAATCTGATTTTGGCTTCCTTCTTAACAAGGAAAATGTATGTTAGTGAATATTTTCTCAACTTTTTTAAGCTTAACCAGATTTCTTACTTGTTTATATTTGGTAAAAAGAATAAATAAATATGGGACTGATTTTATACTCCTTTCGTTTAAGGAAAACATGTTATAATTGGCTCCTTGATTATTTCTCTCACTTAGTATATAAACAAGGCTCCCTTTCATTGTTTAGACACTCTCTGACATACGCTTGAACCATAAAAAACAAGACTTTAAATTAGAAAAAGGCCCTCCACTCATAAGAAAAAGGGAAGTTGTTAGTTTTGAGCATTCCCCCTTTATTATTTTGCTGTCTTCAGATCGTGTTTGATCAAAGTATCTTCATTGTTGATTATTCTTTAACTGCTTAACTGGTTAGTTTCTTTCACTCTTTTGTGTGACGTAATATTTGTTATTTGCTCTCAATGTAGTATGTGTGCTCTTTGAATCATTTGTATTAATCATATCTACTTTTGTTACCTATATTTGAGTGATTAATCTTTTTATTATTATTATTATTATTGTTGTTGTTGTTGTTGTTGTTGTTGTTGTTGTTGTTGTTGTTATTATTATTATTATTATTGTCTGTATATATTTTATGATTTAACAGGTTTTTGAATTAAAGTTCAACGGACCAAGAGTTCGCCGGTAGGGGTGCATGGATGGGATTTTGAGTCTTTTAGATTGTTGCTATTTTGATTTCGATTTTCTTAGTAATTTGTATAAATTTCTAACCCTTAACTCTCCTATATATGAAATAATTTGGGGGAATCGTCTAAAGGGGGGAGGGGATATACGTGATAACTGTTTTTCCTTATTATTTTTACGTGTGATTATTATAAATTTTTTTATCTATATCGCTTAGCCATAAAAACCGGATAAATGTGTTATAACAATCAACCTAAAATCAGGCCTTTGTGAGACTGTATTTTTTTTTTTTTTTTTATTTAATCTGAAATAAATCAATATGTGAAAATTAAGATAGGCTAAAATCGAGAAATTTGCTTATGGGATAATATTCATGCTATTATGTGTAGAGATCTATGCCTATAATTTGTTATGTTTTTTTTAGCATGCGCTACTAATCATTTTAGTAGCTTTATGTATGTTTGTTAGTTTTAGATAATTAGACCATAATAACTTTTGTATGTTAAATTCAGATTCTAATGATTTTAGTGTTAATAAATTAGTCAGATGTTAATAACTCCTTATATGTTAATAATTTTAGTATGAAACCATGGCTATAGGATTTAATAATTTGTTTTAAATGAAATATATGTCATGCCTATAGTTTTGATAATATTTTCAGCATATTTCCATTTAGAAATCATGCATTTAGAATTCACTAATATCATTGTGTTAATTAACCAGATTAAACAATTTTAGGCATAATAAGCATTTGTTGCGTATGTGTTCTGCCAAGTTATAATGTCGTAATATATTTATTTATTTTTGCCACTTAAAATAATTTAATTTAACTATTTCCAGCATGCTAAAAGTCTGTTTTAAAACACCCGATATACCCCCCTTGATCAGTTTTCTACTTAATAATTAATTTCTGCATTAAATCAATCGTTTTGCCACTTAAGATAAAAGTAGTTCTTTTTTTGCATGCCCATCTGTCCTGTTTAAATATGCCAATAAATAAACGTCTTGATAATGTTTGATATTGTCTCAATAACGCTTGTCATGTCTACTTAAGTAGACATTATGCATATATGATGTAATCAAAACTTTGTCACTTGGGAGTAGAGAATCAAGCATATAGGTTTCTGATATATTTTTACATGTGAAACCTTATTTTTAAAAATTGTAGCAATTCTCCAGCATGTCAAATAATAGAATTACATCTTGTTATGCATTTTTTTGCAATTGTTCTGTAACACAAGTTACTATTACTTAAAAAAAATTAACAATCTCCTTCTGCACACCCTTTTAAAAAAAAATTCTATCTAGATAAAATATTTAAATTAAGTGAAGCTCTGGCTTTAAATAGTATGCTCGCATTAAAATTTTGCTACCTTAAATACTTGCTGCCTAATAATTATTTTCTGCACTAATAACCATTGCTATTGCCCTAAAAATATAATAATAATATATTATCCGCATTCATTTATTTTTTTTAAATCAGCTACTCTGCAACTATTAAATTGTTACACATAAAAATAAGTTTCAGCATTATAATTTGCGTTTGCTTTTAAATATTTTTCTCATTTGCATTACTATAAAGTGCCCCATTTTAAAATAATTAATTAAGTAGTCTCATACGCTTTTTCACACTTGTAATATTTTGTCCATTTAAAGTTAATCTATTATTATATTGAGTGTTTGCTTGTCTATGCAAACACCTTAGCATGTAACCTTCACTTTACTTCTGTTTGCCAACATGTTTAATTAAAAACTAGAGGCCGATATGAGACCCTATGTGCTAAATGCTCGTCCAAATTGTTTGACTTGGTGTCTAGGTGGGCCTATTATATTTTATTTTGTCTAAAATCACCTTAGTAGTAGTTAAATGCCTCTTGGACTTTAAGCTAAGACGATAGACACCTTTTAGAGACGAAAAGCATGCGGTGGTGGGGTAGGGGTAGTTTAGGCCCTATGGATATGATGATATCGACTCAGTCTTAATTACAAACTTTGGTTTTGTCTGTCCCTACAAGAAATTGATCGAAATAAATAAAGTCAAGTGCTGATCCTAAAGTCCTTCAGAGTCTCCCTTTCCTTTTTGTCCCTTTATTTGTTTATAATTATATTTATTTGGGGTAGTTTAAATAAAATAAAAATTGTTTACTTATTTACTTGTGCAATTTCTGTCTCCTCGCTTAGATCTTTAATATCTATTTGTTATTATGTTATCACTTAGTCCTTCATGCCTAACTAATTAATTAAAATAACTAAGATGCCTTTATCTATTAAATGTTAGTTATCACCTAGCTTTGCATGCTTAATTAACTAAATAATCAATAATGAAGTGACCTTGAATGCTACTTGTAACCCCCACATATTGCATGAGACACGGTCGGGATCCATATTTGTGGACCTCGAGGGATGCCTAACACATTCCCCTCGAGGTAACTTGAATCCTTACCCTGATCTCTGGTTCGTTGACAGGTAGGTTAGATAGGTGCCCTAACGCGCCTTAATTCGTTAGGTGGCGACTCTTCAATCACCCAAAGCCCAAAAGAGTTGGTAGGTCGTGCACCAAAAAAACTCATTTTGAGAAAAACGGGGCGCGACAGAATGACGACTCTGCTGGGGATATTAGGTTCTTACCACTACGTGTTTCATGATTATGTGGGGTTTACTTGATTATTTCATTGTTTATATGGTTATTGACATGCTAAGTTGTTATTGGTTTTTCTTATTATTTTTTTTTTGTTGTTTCCTTATTTATTGTCCATTTCTCATGTTCCACCCCTTCCCTTTCTTTCTTATTTATTTACCTCTATGTTTTGCCCTTTTCGTTTCCCTTCTTTGTTTACTCGCATGCTTAATCTTATGCACTATTTCTTTATTTGTTTGATTCTCTAATATGTTTATATGTTTACTTCCTTTTATTTATGCGTGTATTTATTTATTACCGCTTTCATGAACTGCTTATGTGTTACCGCTTTCAACCTAAATGCTAAATGTTACTGCTTTGATAATTGGCATTTCGTTCATACTTCCCCCAATTGGAACCTTTTTATTTTATTTTATTACCGTGATGTTGTGCCCTTGCACCTCTCACAACTACTCCAATTCTCTTCAAACACCCAATTATAGAGAGTCGGCATATGCGTGGATGGAACGGATAGTCTTACTACCGAGAAATCACGAGTCTTCTCACATAAAACCCCTTTCAACTCCGTGTCAATCCAACTCTTAAAAAGTTTACTTAGGTCATACATGCTACATAAGCTCTAGGTGGTTTGACCCTTGGTGTCAATCCGCATGATTAGTAGTTACCTTATCTTCTTAAGGGCCTCAATACCCTTTAGACAAATTGCATAATTATCTGTCAATGTGATCATAATAATTCAATTAAGCCAAATTTGCCAAAATGGAGTTTAGAAATCGTTTGTTGTTTTGTTTACAGAATCATGGACACTTTCAACTCTCCAAACTCGCAAATGGTCGAAAAGGTAGACTACAAGCTAAGGAGCTGGTGAATTGATATTAAGAGAGACCGCGAAAGAGAGATCCGTTAGCTGTTGGGCGGTCTAACCTACCTCATGTTTGTCATACCAAACCCTCACATGATTAGGGCCTTGCTGGAATTCTGGGACCCTGTGAGGATGGTCTTCAAATTTGCAGATTTTGACTTGGCACCAACGATTGAAGAGATAAGTGGCTTCATTGAGCTGCCATACCATGAGTGTGAAATGATGGTACCTTATAAGCCATCATCGAGGGAGTTTCTAAAAAGTATGAGAATGAAGTCAAATCCAACATTGCCTTCTCTAGACCTTGGGTGGATTCATTTCGGCTATCTGTATTCACACTTTGGCCGAGATGATAGTTATTACTCTTTTATTGATGAGTTTGAATGCTCCATCGAGGAATGAGAAATATATCACCTAAATGCCTTCGCCATTGCCATATTAGGATCCCTGATTTTTTTTAAGATAAGAGAAAGGATTGACACACGCTTAGGTTATGTTGTTCGAGATTTAGCTCAAAGAGAGGGCGAACCTAGGAAAATCATAGTGCCCATGATCCTAGCAGAAATAATGAGGAGTCTGTCAGTATGCGTCAACGGTAGAATGTTTTTTGAGGGATGCAACCTTTTGCCGCAATTATGGGCTATTGAACACTTCTACATACGGTTTGATATGGTAGACATCTTTCTTGGTAATGGCAACAAAATTGATAATCATCCAAGAAGAATGATAGTTTTCAATGCCCTTGTAAGATTCGTAGACTGACAGATATTTTTGACAGAGCTTGAGAGCTGTCACATCCAATGGAAGCTCCATTGGTTGTCCACCCCTCATGCAATAGTAAGAGGTGATGACTGATACTTCATTGAGCTTATTGGCTTAAAGGGCATTCAACCATACACTTCTCTTCGAGTACTCCGCCAATTTGGGCGAACTCAAGTAATACCACTCCGATCCAACATGGAGCAGTTCAAGTATGAATTTGGACTAAATAAACCGCAAGTCCACATCGTACTTCGAAGATGGGAGCGAGTGTTAACCATTCCTATGGGTGCACAACAGGTCTTATGCACACATGAATATTACATATGGATCCTAAAAGAGGTCAAAGACAGAGAAGTGAATAGGGAAGGATACCATGGGTTCACTGATGAAAGGGAAAATATATAGGCACGCAACGTGTTGAAGATCAAGAATGAAGTCACTCCCTATACAAGAAGTCAATTGATGCCAAGCTCCTGGAGCCGATATCTTCAAGATTTTCAGAATTTAGGATGACTTTCCCATTGTTACCCCCTTTTCCCTTAGTTTATTTCAGTTTTTGTTTTTCAATTATGATGTATTGTTTGAATTTTATAATAAATAAAGATCGCTTTTATTTCTCTAACTCTAAACTCCAATTGTCAAATAAGGCTTGAATTAATTATTGTGCATCACTTATATGTCGTCTTAGGCCTACCTCTAGCTCAACGAGGCTCTTTGAATGTTAAGGCGTTTATCTTAAAACAATGTGGTTGTTATCTCAATTAATGCAACGCTCTAACTTGGGTTTTCTTTTGTTTTTACTTTTATTTTTTATTTTTACCCTTCCCCAACGGTTGATCTGTAGACCATGGTTTACCATACGCGATCAAATGAAGCTCTTCCTTCTTTTCCAAATGAGAACCACAAAGGAAAGAGGAAAGCGACTAATGAGAAGGTTATGAGTAAGACTATTGAAAAGAAGCATCATTCAGACAAGTTGGTCTCAAGCTTGAAAAGGAAAATAAGGGAACTAAAAGAAGATGTGTCTGATATGCGCGGGTGGGCGAAGTTGTTACTCTTTGTCGATCCCACTCTGGAGACAAACATAGATAAATCACATGTCACAAGTCAAGCCACTCTCCATGATAATCCTCCACCCACTCACCCTATTTCTCACCATCCACCAACTCACCCTACTCCGCAAAATCAACCAAGCTACATTCAAATGACTCCAAAGAACACCCACTTTCCAAATTACCCATATCCTTCTCAACATCATGCTTATGCATCCAGACCTCCATATCTCACTTCGCATCTGCCGAGTCTTACCTTACAAGCTCCTTAATATCAAACACCTCTACACCAAGTCCCTTGGTATTTTGCGCTGCTCATACCATATCAAATCTCTTTATATCAAATGCCTCCATATCAAAAGCCTACTTATCATGTTCACAATGTCAAAACCCTCACTCAAAAATATATTCGCAAAAATCTATTCAATGTTGAGAAAAGGCCCATCAAAATTTACACTCATTTGACTGAACCTATAGATCAATTTTATGAAAAGTTGAGGATAGCTGGTCACATCACTCCTATCAGTGAAATAAAAATAAATATAAGTGCAAGGTGGATTGAAACCGCTAAGGTTTGCGCTTATCACTCAGGGATGAAAGGACATACCATAGAAGAATGTCGTGATCTGAAAGATAAGATTCAACAACTGATTGATACCAAGATTATATGCTTGGAGGACTTCACGCCAACAGAATCCCAACAATGAGCATGTCGAAGCTCACTTGAAGCAGTTTCCAATAAGAGCCTTGAGCCATTTAAGTTTATGTTTTCTACATTCAGGTACCCATATTAGCATATGGGCAATAAAGTTGGTCACAATCTGTCATCTTCAGTATTGGTTAAGAATGCTCTGTTTTATGCTCTTTGTATTTGGAATTACGTCAGACCTGATTCCCGTTTAAGAGGGGATACGTAGGCGCTCCTATAGAGTTCGGTCTTATCATAATAAAATTTCCATTTTCCCCTTTGACTATTAATTGGGGCAGAATTTTTGAGAGGGTCTCAAAAATTCCATCAAAAGGACATCTTCTTACAAATCTCGATACTGGGGGAGAATTTTTTAGAGGAACTAAAAAAAAAAATCCATCAAAAGCATTTTTTTCTCACAAATCAGTAACGGGGGAGAATTTTTGAGAAGGTCTCAAAAATTCCTTCAAACGAGCATTTTTCTGCACAAATTAAGACTGGGACATAATTTTTGAGAGGACCTCAAAAATTCACAGCAATCAAGCTACATTCTTCAACAAAAATCAGATAACATATTTGATGCTGAGTCAGGTGTTGTAAAGTCTCAAACTGTGTCATGGTCAAAGATTCAACATTACTTTTTTTTATTTTCAAAAGCTTTTTGAAAAAACTCTCTCTCCTTCTATTTTACATTTCTCTTCAAAGCAAATGCCCGAAAATGTCTGGATGGCAAGCCAAAGGGAGCACACCGGTCGGAGCAGATCAGCCTCCTTCCCATTTTTAAACTCACAATTTTTCTTCGAATACAGGACAGACAACTTCAACATCGTCTGACCACTATTCAGCTCGACGAATCGCCACTAAATGACATATTATCCTTCCAATCGGATGGAAGGACCAAACTTTATATTGAGTCCGACAATCGCCAATCAGCGGCACCATGCTCTTCCAATAGGAAAATAATCAAGCTACTATAAATCGCCAGTCAAATGGCATACTATCCTTCCGACATGATGAAGGACCAAGTTATCTTAAGCCCAAAAGATCGCTAATTATTGATACATCTTTCCAATCAAACGAAAGAATCAAGCTACTTTATATCGATCCTGACAAATCAACCTTTCAACTGCACCTACTCCTTACAATAGGACGAATGGTCAAAGCTACAATATTCGGAATACGTCAACAAATGGCACTCGACCCTCCTAACAAGGCGAAGGTCCAAGATATTTTTTATTTTCTTAATCGACTATTATGCATGCGCTCGAAGATTTGCATTGTGCTCGAAAATTACATCATTGCATGTGCCTGATATCGCATGAGCCTAAGAATTACATTGTGCCCGAAGAATGCATTGTGCTCGATATTGCATGTGCTCGAGATTGCATTATGTCCGAGATTGCATTGTGCCCGATATTGCATTGAGCCCGAGAATGCATTATGCCCGATACTGTATTGTGCTCGAGATCTGAATGTGCCCTAGAATTACATCATCTGCATGCTCCTGAGATTGCATTGAGCCTGAGATTGCATTGTGCCCGATGTTGCATGTGCCCGACAATTACATCATTGCATGTGACCGATATTGCATTGTGTCCAAGATTGCATTGAGCCCGAGATTGCATTGTGCTCGATATTTCATGTGCCCAAGATTGCATATGCCCGAGAATTGCATACGTCCGAAGAAACTCCAAATAAGTTACAAATATCAACAGAAGCCCGAATTACAGATATGTTTTCTTTACTCATTGCTCATATTCCTAAGGCGTCATGGTCTAAATGCATTATTTTTCATGGCCTGCGGACATCATATCATGGCCTGGGATTTACTTTCTGCTTATCATGATCCAAATGTGTCATAGTCTAAAGGCATTACTTTCATGGCCCGCAGACAACATTTTCATGACCTGAGAATATAATTTTGCGTATCATGGCCCTAGACATTATAGCCTAAGACATCATTTTTCATAGTATTATGGCAAACATCATTGTCGACATGGGAAATTGCATCATGTTTACCTTTATCGTTTGTTTGATCTAACAATATTACAAGCTACAAATTTGCAAGAGACTAACATTTTGCAGACGAGATCAATCTTCCACTTGGCTACAATTATCATGCTTACGTCTATCGCAACAAAGACCATATGAATTTCTTTGTTACTCATATCACCGTTTTTCATTTAACCCTTGGCTACTAATTTTACCGCTTCACATCAAATATTGCACTCTTAAACTAGAAATCGCTCCGTCATGCTCTTCTCGCTACTCTAATCTTATCCATTCAAGTCAATATCACTCTCGTTCGTATACCGTACCGCTCTTTCAACTCTTAGGAGTTTCGTCTACTCTTGAGTCTAGAACTACACACGATCTGATTCTCGTATAACCAGAGATATGTATGCGGCTTAATACAAAAGTCTCGGTCGTACCCTTTCCAACTCTACATCATTTCAATTGATCCCACTGACATCTCTCGTCGGTCAGACAAAATCGGCTACTAAGTCAACGTTGGTTGCCTGACAATTCATCCTTCATTCTCAAGCAACCAAGGGGCAGCTGTTGACACCCAATTTTGATCGACCCTTAACCCTTTTGAAATGTTATTCGATTAAATGTGTACTTTTAAAGCATTTTGAGTTTAAAATTCTAATCAATTTTATCTAAAAATAAATAAAATCATATATGTTAGCATGCATAATTTTGAAAATTATTGTAATTATCATCAAATTATTTTATCAAATTATGTTTATCGATATTTAAACTTTAAATAATTATCTTACTAAAATGTTTAGAATTTAAGTGCGTTAGTTGGTATGAAATTTTATAATATATGTAGTATTAATCAAATGACATTTTCTTAGTGTTCTTTCAAATCATTTAAATTGTAGCCCACCCTATTCAATTTTATTTCAAATCTAGCCAATTTTTCTATTCTATCTCATTTCAAATCTAGCCTCTTTAAACCAATTGCTATTTCAATTATAGCCTTTGTGAACCCAAAGCTGAAAACCTCATATTTTAATCTAAACCTTTGATCTCTTTTATTCAATCTCATCCCTTCATCTCTTTTGAAATCGAGGATCCAGATCGAATCTACCCTTTTCCCTATTTTAAACAAAAGACCCCAACCCTAACATTTTTTCTCTCTTCCTCTCCCCTCTATCCAGCAGCTGCAGTCCTCCGCTCTCTTTTTCTCCATCGACGATGGCGAGACGAAGATACACCATCGCCCTCTCCAGCGAAACCTCTATTCCTCCTCTCCTCTCCTCGCTGCCTTCTCTTCCCTTTCCTCTCCTCCTTACGTTTCCCTACGAGAACAACTACACCAGCAAGGGAGGCGAGCAGCAGCAGCTCAAGAAATCGACAACAACAGCTGCTCCGACCAGCAGCTCTGGCACCTTCTTTCCCTCTCATCTCCCTCCGCCTCTCCTTCCTTTCTCCCTTTCTCTTCTCTTTTCTCTCCTCTCTTCGCAGGAACACCAGCAGCAGCAGCCGGATAGCAACTCCAGCAGCTGGCAGCACTCCAACCCCGATAAATGCTGCTCTGACCAGCGAACAAGCGAGCTCCGACAAAGTTTTCGAAAGTTTCAAGCGGGTCAAAAGACGGATCTTTAACAGATCCGGCCGGGTACATTTTCTTTAAAATTATTACCTCATATTTTGGCAACTTTGTTCTCCTTTTTCATTTACAAGTTGACTATGCATACTCTGTGTATGTGAAAACCATTTCGGTCTCAAATTAATTATTCTCTATTATTTCCTAATCTTACTCATTGTTCTATTTTTTTTTCTTAATTTGTGTGTTGCTAAAATATTATTCATTTTGTTTTATTACTTAAGAGTATTAATATATCTCTATGCGACCTGCTTCTCTATAGTTGTCAATATATGCTGGATTGCTAATATTTGGGATTGTTGGTTCTTGATTTAAGATGATGATTTTGAAGGATAGCAGATGCCCGTATTTGATTGTTTTCCTACCTAAATTTCGGTCCGGCTTCAAAACGTTAAAAAACTAGATTGCATAATTCGTGACTTGCCCCCTAATTTATTCAAGGTAGTATTTAGAATTTGTTTAAGTTGTTTGCATATGACGAGTCTTAAGTTAATTAGTAAAGCATGTAAATTGGTCCCAATTTTTTATGTCTTTCCTTAGATATTTATTGATTTGTGTCAATTCGTAATATTAATATGGTGACATCCCTTAATTATTTGGTCTTAGCATAGTTAGAATTTAACTAATTCTTACGTGTTCATTTTTGGAAGAAAAAAATAAAATAAAAATGAATTTCTTTACCAGGTTGATAAATATCTTTTTTGATTCTATATGTCATTAATTGTAAATTCATGGCTGCCCGTAAATTTGAACTTGATAGAAATAGCAACTCCGATTGATTCCTTTTACCTTTAATTGACAGATTTCTTAATTGTTTATATATGGTAAAAAATAATATTTTAAAATCTGATTTTGACTTCTTTCTTAACAAGGAAAATGTATGTTAGTGAATATTTTCTCACCTTATTTAAGCTTAACCAGATTTCTTACTTGTTTATATTTGGTAAAAAGAATAAATAAATATGGGACTGATTTTATACTCCTTTCGTTTAAGGAAAACATGTTATAATTGGCTCCTTGATTATTTCTCCCCTTATTACTGTGCCCCTCTCACTTAGTATATAAACAAGGCTCCCTTTCATTGTTTAGACACTCTCTGACATACACTTGAACCATAAAAAACAAGACTTTAAATTAGAAAAAGGCCCTTCACTCATAAGAAAAAGAGAAGTTGTTAGTTTTGAGCATTCCCCCTTTACTATTTTGCTGTGTTCGAGTCGTATTGGATCAAAGTGTCTTCATTGCTGATTATTCTTTAATTGCTTAACTGGTTAGTTTCTTTCACTCTTTTGTGTGACGTAATATTTGCTATTTGCTCTCAATGTAGTATGTGTGCTCTTTGAATCATTTGTATTAATCATATCTACTTGTGTTACCTATATTTGAGTGATTAATCTTATTATTATTATTATTGTTGTTGTTGTTGTTGTTGTTGTTGTTATTATTATTATTATTATTATTGTCTGTATATATTTTATGATTTAACAGGTTTTTGAATTAAAGTTCAAGGGACCAAGAGTTCGCCGGTAGGGGTGCATGGATGGGATTTTGAGTCTTTTAGATTGTTGCTATTTTGGTTTTGATTTTCTTAGTAATTTGTATAAATTCCTAACCCTTAACTCTCCTATATATGAAATAATTTGGGGAAATCGTCTAAAGGGAGAGGGGATATACGTGCTAACTGTTTTTCCTTATTATTTTTACGTGTGATTAATATAAAAAAATCTGTCTATATCGCTTAGCCATAAAAACCGGGTAAATGTGTTATAACAATCAACCTAAAATCAAGCCTTTGTGAGACTGTATTTTTTTTTATTTTTTTTTATTTAATCTGAAATAAATCAATATGTGAAAATTAAGATTTGCCTCTAGGCTAAAATCGGGAAATTTGCTTATGGGATAATATTCATGCTATTATGTGTAGAGATCTATGCCTATAATTTGTTATATTTTTTTTAACATGCGCTGCTAATCATTTTAGTAGTTTTATGTATGTTTGTTAGTTTTAGATAATTAGACCATAACAACTTTTGTATGTTAAATTCAGATTCTGATGATTTTGGTGTTAATAAATTAGTCAGATGTTAATAACTCCTTATATGTTAATAATTTTAGTATGAAACCATGGCTATAGGATTTAATAATTTGTTTAAAATGAAATATATGTCATGCCTATAGTTTTGATAATATTTTCAGCATATTTTTATTTAGAAATCATGCATTTAGAATGCACTAAGATCATTGTGTTAATTAACCCGATTAAACAATTTTAGGCATAATAACTGAAGCATTTGTTGCGTATGTGTTCTGCCAAGTTATAATGTCGTAATATATTTATTTATTTTTGCCACTTAAAATAATTTAATTTAACTATTTCCAGCATGCTAAAAATCTGTTTTAAAACACCCGATATACCCCCCTTGATCAGTTTCCTACTTAATAATTAATTTCTGCATTAAATCAATCATTTTGCCACTTAAGATAAAACTAGTTCTTTTTCTGCATGCCCATCTGTCCTGTTTAAATATGTCAATAAATAAACGTCTTGATAATGTTTGCTATTGTCTCAATAACGCTTGTCATGTCTACTTAAGTAGACATTATGTATATATAATGTAATCAAAACTTTGCCACTTGGGAGTAGAGAATCAAGCATATAGGTTTTTGATATATTTTTACATGCTAATCATGTGAAACCTTATTTTTAAAAATTGTAGCAATTCTCCAGCATGTCAAATAATAGAATTACATCTTGTTATGCATTTTTCTGCAACTGTTCTGTAACACAAGTTACTATCACGTAAAAAAATAAAATTTAACAATCTCCCTCTGCACGCCCTTTTAAAAATTTCTCTATCTAGATAAAAATTTTAAATTAAGTAAAGCTCTGGCTTTAAATATTATGCTCACATTAAAAATTTGCTACCTTAAATACCTGCTGCCTGATAATTATTTTCTGCACTAATAACCATTGCTACTGCCCTAAAAATATAATAATATTATATTATCTGCATTCATTTATTTTTTTTAAATCAGCTACTCTGCAATTACTAAATTGGTACACATAAAAATAAGTTTTAGCATTATAATTTGCGTTTGCTTTTAAATATTTTGCCCATTTGCATTATTATAAAGTATCCCATTTTAAAATAATTAATTAAGTAGTCTAATACGCTTTTTCAAACTTGTAATATTTTGTCCATTTAAAGTTAATATATTATTATATTGAGTGTTTGCTTGTCTATGCACACACCTTAGCATGTAACCTTCACTTTACTTCTGTTTGCCAACATGTTTAATTAAAATCTAGAGGCCGATATGAGACCTTATGTGCTAAATGCTCTTTCAAATTGTTTGACTTGGTGTCTAGGTGGGCTTATTATATTTTATTTTGTCTAAAACCACCTTATTAGTAGTCCAATGCCTCTTGAACTTTAAGCTGGGATGCTAGGCACCTTTTAGAGACGAAAAGCATGCGGTGGTGGGGTAGGGGTAGTTTAGGCCCTATGGATATGATGATATCGACTCAGTCTTAATTACAAACTTTGGTTTTTTCTGTCCCTACAAGAAATTGATCGAAATAAATAAAGTCAAGTGCTGATCCTAAAGTCCTTCAGAGTCTCCCTTTCCTTTTTGTCCCTTTATTTGCTTATAATTATATTTATTTGGGGTAGTTTAAATAAAATAAAAATTATTTACTTATTTACTTGTGCAATTTCTGTCTCCTCGCTTATCTCTTTAATATCTATTTGTTATTATGTTATCACTTAGTCCTTCATGCCTAACTAATTAATTAAAATAACTAAGATGCCTTTATCTATTAAATGTTAGTTATCACCTAGCTTTGCATGCTTAATTAACTAAATAACCAATAATGAAGTGACCTTGAATGCTACTTGAAACCCCCACATATTGCATGAGACACGGTCGGGATCCATATTTGTAGACCTCGAGGGATGCCTAACACATTCCCCTCAAGGTAACTTGAACCCTTACCCTGATCTCTGGTTCGTTGACCTTAGCTAGATTTAGTTAGGTTAGATAGATGCCCTAACACGCCTTAATTCGTTAGGTGGTGACTCTTCAATCACCCAAAGCCGAAAAGAGTTGTTAGGTCGTGCATCGAAAAAACTCGTTTTGAGAAAAACGGGGCGCGACAATGGTTTGGTCAAAGTTCTTATGTCGTTGTTTGGTGCTTGTTTTAGTCCATATAGTGACTTAATAAGTTCGCACACTTTTTTTTTCCCCAGGAACCACAAAACCCTCGGGTTGTTCCATGTAGATTTCTTCCTTTAATTTTTCATTTAAGAAAGTTTTTTTCACATTCATTTGATGAATTTGGAGGTCATATACCACAATTAACATCCAAATGAATGTAATTCTAGTTACTGGCAAGTATGTGTCGAAAAGATCAAGACCTTGTTTTTGTCTAAAGGCTTTGACAAAAAGTCTTGCTTTATATTTATCAACAGTTCCATCGACTTTCATTTTCCTTTTGATGATTCACTTTGAACCCAAAGGTTTATTTTCTGGAAGAAGATCAATTAACTTCCAATATGGTTGCTCAAGATTGCATCAATCTCATTATTGACACCACCTTTCCAAAAGGATGAGTCTACAGAAGACACAAGAAATGTTACAAAATCATATTCGAATGAAGTAGATGTCCTTTGACATTTACTACGCTTCTGAATCTCTTTATTAAGTACATTCTCTTTTTTTCTTTCCAAGGTTTTTAAACCATTCACTAGACTACTCAAGTCTAATTTTATAGTCTACAATCATAGGTCCTATTTTAATCCTTTCAGGAATAGGAACTTGAACTTTGGCTAGACACCCCTACACTTTGAAATATTTCAAGTTGGATTTCCTTCATTTCCATTTCTCATATGGAATAGATTGTGTCCTGAACAAATAAATTTGCTTTCTTTCTGAAAAGATAACTTTTTGTTGTTTCCTTTTGCAATAAGGATAGTTCCTCCACACAAGTTTTGTGGTAAACATGAACTTATAAGTAATGCTCAAAGTTCGGGTATTTTTTTTCCATTCTACAATCCCATTAGATTTAGGTGAATAAGACAGTAGTTTGATAGATAAATCCATTTTCCAAACATATTTCTGCAAAAGGAGATTTATATTCTCCATCCATATCACTTCTTATCTTTTTCCCAACTAATTTTCAACTTCAATATTATATTGTCTAGACATTTCTATTGTTTCATCCTTACCATTCAACAATAGACATAGTCGTTTCTAATGCAATTGTCAATGAAAGTTATGAGATATTTTTTCCCACCACGAGATGGTGTTGACTTCATATCACAAATGTCAGTGTAAATCAACTCTAAGGGATTAGAATTCCTTTCAACAGATTTATAAAAATGCTCAGCATACTTAGATTCCACACAAACATGACATTTTTATTTATTACACTCAAAGTTAAACAAAACTTCTAAGTTGATCAGTTTTCCTTACAAAGTTTTGTAATTGACATGCCCCAAGTGTTCATGTCCAAACAGTTTGACTCAAACAAGTAAGAACAAATAAAAATATTGAGTTTGTATAGCTCTCTGCGAGGTAACTTTTTCTCACAAATATTTTTTTCCTATTTCTTACAATTTTGTGTGATACAAACATTGTTTAGAGTCATCACCTTGTCAAATGTCCTTTTTGGAAGGACCTTTCCATAACTTTCAATTTGATTGCTATAGAACTACCCATGAACAAAGTTTCATCGAGTCCAATAAAGACAATATAGTCCAAATGCTTCTTTTACAAAACATGAAAAATGACTATTCACCAATATTCATGTCTATACAATAGTTATATTTAATAGACATATCTTTGCATGAAAAATCACAACATTTTAAGTGACACTTTTTCATAAAAAAAACTCAATCATTTTGAACAAGTATACATAGAATTTGGTAGTTTCATACTAGTCATACCATATACTAGTAAAAGAGAAACTCAACGACCACAATATCAAATATACTCCAAGAATTTGATAGGTCTAACATAATACAAAAGTATCATTGAATTTCATATCTTGTGCTCCAATTAAAATTAGACACCAAGTCTAATTTTATCTTTGTCATAAGCAAAGAACCCTCCACATTTTAAATATGATCTCAAAAATATTTTTTAAATAGTTGGAAATATTTTTTCCACATATTTTCCCAGACTATCAAAATGTCATTGGCAGCATGAAACCTCTTTTGGAAATATTATTCTACGAAAGAATTATAGTGCTTCAATTCTCTTTTACATAGTGTCAAAGTTCATTCCTAGAGGCACCTATTCCAAGCACAAAATCACACACTTTAAGTCATTGGTCTTTTTTCTATCACAATTAGACATACCAATTAGTATTTAGAATACTAATAATAAAGACAAATACTTTTGTACAATTTTTTCTATTTAACAATGAAGTTTATAGAAAACAAAAAGTACAATACTGACTTATTAGATGAAGTTTTCATATTCTTCAAACCAATTGCATAGTCTTATTTATCCAGAGTAGAAAACTACTAAAGCTTTTTTACTCTACAAAAGTCAGACACAATCAAATTCATAGGGAGTACAAAACTATAAAAAAAAAAAAATTCTCCAAATAGAATAACACATATTCTTAGATTATCACATAGAAATGTTTTTCTTTTCAAATAGCCTTCCAACTATAACATTTTGACATACTATTTTATCAAACAAAAATGTGCATCTCTCATTCTGCAAACTAAAGAATTTTAAAGGCAACACTTTTTGTCAAGGAAAATTCATTCAGAAATCATATGATTTGCAGATCTTTTTCCAAAGACATACATGATAAATATCAAAACTGTTAATTTTTAAAAACTATTTTCCAAACTGTTAACTTTTAGAAACTATTTTCCTCCTTAGATAAATAATAATAAGGTTACATGGTGTAATTTTTAACCGAAATACCACCAATTCTTCTAGGACATTCTCACTTCAACCTTGCTAAACAAAACACCGAATTCTGGAGAAGTAATGCATTAATTTTCTACTTCCATGATATGTTTCTCTCAATTAGTAGGATACAAGAAATACCAACAGTATACTAATTTTCTTAAGATTGTTGTTCATCTTCTATTCCTAAGATACTTAGAACAAAACTTTGAAGAACTTGGTAAGAAACAACAAGGTTTAAAAAGTATTTTCAAACTATAAAATTAAAATTAGTAGAGAAAATAGAATCAGAAACAATATAAAAATATTTTTCTTAAAGAAATAAAATCGAGCCCACTGAATGCACAGTGTCCCCTTAAGGAAATTATTTCCCTCAAGTACCCGAGGTTAATGGAATATATCCTCCCAGGATAGAACGATCTTACTCACCGGTGTATATATCGGTACCTAAAATTACGGTGTCAGCGAACCACTCAATGGCAGTAAAGTACACTTAGAATACTAGATTTAGTAGTAGTAGAAGAAGTCGAGCAAAATTCGTTCAACTAAAATGAGAGGAAATCCCTCAATTTATAGAAAACAAAGGGTAGTGTGAAAATGTTCTTATTGTGCCTTACCAGAAAGGTCACAAACCTTTGGAAAAGTCACAATCTTTCGGAAAGGTCACAACCCTTTATAAAAGTCACAACTTTTCATAAAAGTCGCAAATTTTCATAAAAGTCTCAACTCTTCATAAAAGTCGCAACTCTTCATCTTCCATTCACACCTTTTAAAATCCAACATTAGAACCTCATGAACATTTCTTATAACTATAAATTAAGGAGAACAAGAGTTGATTGAAAATAATACAATTCAATTTAGTTTGAAGAAAATTGAATGACAGTCCTCATGCGCATTTTAACTAATTTTATGAGTATTTGGGTGGCTTTGGTTCTCAAAGTTTTGACAAATGAGAAAAAAATTGCTTTGTATTTTGTCTTTGCTGGATTTTGAACCTATTTTGACGTTAGATGTGGAGATTAAGAAAAGAAGGAATGACTTAGTCCTAGACACATATCATAACATTTACTATGTGTTAGCTTTGACTTCAGGTTAAAAAATTTCCAAATTTAGGGAAGTCGCTTCTTTAGGTGTGCAATATAACTTTTTTCTCTTTGTTGTAAATTTTAGGGGAAAACAGAAATTGCTTCGAGCCTAATAGTGTCTTATATCTATAGTAACTAGTATAAGCGTACTATTAATAATAACTTTATTAGACGCACTCAATTTAGTAAATGTTTTGTTTTATAGGTTCTGGATGCATTGCAAAAGATAAAGGGGGAGGAAGATTCGAGTTTGAGTTACAGAAGGTCGTGTAGATAAGGAATATGTGGATAATGCTCAATGAACATAAATGGTGCTAACACCGTAGCATGTCTCAAGCCTATAGATACAGACACTAGCAAGCAGTGGCGGATCTAGGATTTTGAGGCGGTGGGTGCCACATTTTATGAATAATAGCGTGATTTCGAAATTTAAATAGGAGAACTCTAATAGCCCGTTTGGCCCCAAAAGTGGTATTTGATCATAATTTTTAGGAGAAAACGAGTGTTTTTGACAAGTCGCAAAAACTGTTTTTCAAAATCTAAAAGAAATAGATTTTCCTTGAAAAAATGTTTTTCTTTTTAATAATAGACTTTTTTATCTGGTTGATAAAAATTACAATTGGATATGGTTGATAAAAATTAATAACCATTATCAATAGAAATTGAGAATTTTTTTAAAAAAAAGATTGGCCAAATACTATTTGCGATTCATAAGTGTTTTTAAAATTAATTGATCAAACAAAAACTGATACTTATCAAAAATATGTATTTTTAAAAACACCGTTGGAAAAGAAAAAGAAAAGAAAGAAATTTCAAAATAATTTCATTTTAAAAACTTGTTCAAACAAATTATAAATTTTTTATCATTAAAATTAGCATACTTAGCATGTTGGTTTGTTTTAATATTAAAGGATGTCATGGGTTCGAATCTCGTCAACCTTAATATTCTTTTGTCAAATAACAAAAAGGTGTGTTAATTATATTTGTAAGAAAAAATGTATTAATCAAGATTCGAACCGCTGACCTTAGGGCCCTTAACTTGATGGCATACCATTGGGCTACATGATCATTTGTTAATGGGGGTGGCATGTATTATATTTATACCAACCCTGATACTTACATACCTATATATGTAGAGTTCCGACCGAAATCACTGGGTGCCGTGGCACCCCCACATTACTATGTAGATCCGCCCCTGCTAGCAAGCCAACTACCATCACTCCTCTTCCTCACATGTTTGTTATCAAAGATTTGGTGGTTGATCTCACTAATTTCTACCAGCAGCACAAGTAATTTCTCTCTCCTTTTCTCATTTCATCAAGTTATTTAATTCCGATTATACGTCCATCAGTAATGTTCGATGTAGACATGTCATATTTGGCATTGATGTTTAGAAATTTCACCCTATTGTTTCAATTTACACAAAAAGATTCTGGTAGTCACTATTATAGTAGTACTTATTATGTTTCAATTTATGTTGCACTGTTTGATTAGGTACATGACGTTCAAGAAAGTAACTAAGACTCTTGAAATTTGTTCTAAAACAAGCCTCAAGATATTTTTATGAAGGATAAAAGAGGAACTTTAAAGTTTAGTTGTTTCTAATTATGAAAAATGTAATATCCTTTTTGGACAATTTCGAAAGGGAAGTATGCTACAAAAATCAGGACGGATGGAGAATATTTGCATGTTAGTATGTACAAATACTTGCAACAATTTATAGTCGAATCTTAATTAATTAGTGGCATTGACTAGACTTGTTTCAAGTTCACTATACCTATATTTTAGGCTTAGTATCTAGAGATCCTTAAAGTTATCCGCAAAATTCACTTAGACACCTTAACATACCCCTTTTCTTATTAGACACTCAAACCTTAAAAAATAAATACCTATCAAACATTTTTTTAAGACCTGGTCAAAAGAGGAAGTGCGTGTAATACACTAAAATCACCTCTTGTCCACCATTGTTATTTTCTAAATGAAGATGTTAACATAACTAAGTATGAATTTATTTTCTTCTTTTTTCTGTTAATGTTTTCTTTTTTGTTCCTATTTCAAAATCGATAGTATTTTTTTTTCTTAGAAAAAATAAAATTTGTTCATTCTCTTTTTGTTTTGATTTCAAATTTACTTTCTGTTTTTGTTTTGTTACGAAGAAAGAAGGGGTGTGGATCGAAGGCAGTGTATGGGGCCTCCATATTTTTCGGAATGGTGATCTCCATTTTCTCCGACAAAAAAACTTAGATTATGCTTTTCATTTTTTCTAACAAAGGAAATGAGGGTAGTTGACTCCATTTTTTATTAAATTTAAGCATAAGCTTAGAAGAAGTAAATTTATAAAAAAAATGTAACGTGATAGATTTTGTTGCTATGAATAATTGGTGGCAGCAGATCTGCAATTTTGAAAGAGAAAGAAGAAAGAAAGATTGTTATTTTTAAAACAAAAAAATGAGAAACAAAAAAGAAAAAACTAAAAAGGTGTTGATTAAATGGTTCACGTGCCTAACAAGGTATGGGTTACACTTTTTGTGCCATGTGTGCACAAAGTGTCTAAATGGTTCAAATTCATAATAGTCAAGGTGTTCAATATGTACAAGCCTCAGTTGAAGTGTTTAAGTAAATTATGCGGACAACTTTAAGGGTTACCAATGACTTAAGCCTATATTTTATAATCTTTCAATCTAGAGTAATTAGCAGAGTAGGTCTAGAATGGATGATCTTATTATGTCTATACAAGTTCTAAATGTTTTTGGTGTGTGCGTATATAGTTACACTGAATCAATGAATTAATAATGAGTTCATCAGTTGAGTTGAACTCTGACGTGATAGATTCGGCCTCTGATCGACAATTATACATTGGAGCATGGTGCAAAAATGAATGTTATGGATGTTTTGAGGATTTGCAGGTCTATAGAGCCATGGTTGAAGACACGAAAACTGCCCCCAGATGGGAGAGAATACAGACAAACACTATTGGATAGGAAGAAGCTTGATGGCTTATATGAATGCATATTATGTGCTTGTTGCAGCACTTCTTGTCCTTCTTACTGGTGGAATCCGGAGGAGTTCCTTGGGCCTGCAGCCTTGCTCCATGCCTATCGATGGATCTCGGACAGGTTAATTCTTCAAAACACCAGTTGAATAAATACCAAAAATATGGTCATTTTACTCCGATAATTAATTTTCTTTTTTCTTTAGTCGAGATGAATTTGCAAATGAGAGATTGCAGGCAATAACAGAGGACCAAGGGCGTTTGTACCGGTGCAGGACCATAAAAATTGCACAGCATGTTGCCCGAAGAGCCTCAATCCTGCTAATGCCATAAACAAGATGAAGACTATTCACTTAACTGAGAAGCCAATCGAGGATCTTGAAGCTGAGCCCGAGCCTCGTTTTGGGCAAGCCTAATGTGTTATTACTCTAGTGTGTTCATAGAAAATATATTGTAGCACGTACTAGCCTATTATAGCACGTAACAAATATAAAGTGTGAGCGTAGTTTGTTTATGCTCACACTTTAAGATTGTTATAGTTACATTTTAATTTAAAATTATAGATATTTTTCAAAGTTCGAATTACATTACGCTCACACTTTAAGATTGTTATAGTTACATAATGTCTTTCATTACTTATTATTGATTGATTAAATTGAATTTCATAAAGTAGATGGAACATTAGGTAAGTGAAAATGTCACGCCCATGTCAAATTATATGTGATCTATATAAATTTATTAGTTACATTTAGTAGTATATATTTCAAGAAACTAAAATAAATATTTATTTTTAATTTTTAATTTAAAGTTAAAGCTTAACTACTTTAGAAGATTGTTAAAGATTAGGGTATGTTTGAATGAACTTTTAAAAGTAGTAATTTATAAGTTACAAGTTACAAGTAGAAGATATCCTACTTTTGACCTTTGATTTATTTTATATCTTTTTTTTTACCTAAAATCGAAGGGCTAAAAGCAATTTTTTAACCTTTTCAAGTACCTCTAAAATTTAAAAAATATTTTAAAATTAAAAGCACCTAAACATAAACAAATCCAAAACGGGAACTAAGTTGCCTCAAAATTTACATGAAGAAATATGTAATAAAAAATATATGTAAGAGAATAAATTTATCTCTATACTTGTGGGAAAAGTCACCCAAAAGGATCTTGGCGCAAAAGTCACCAAAACGGTGCCGTTTTGCTCATCACCTTCTACGCAGGATTTCCACAACCCTTGCAGTTGATATTCAGTAGAAAAGAAGATATTAGTATAGAGAATAGTGCAATTTGTTGCCCCATAAGTTCCAATTCTAAGATACCCAGTTTTGTTTACTTCACATATTTTGTCAAGTTTGTGCAAAATGCAAGTATACAGGTCTCTCTTAAATTCAATCAAGAACCGTTCTATACAGATCCTTAATACATATGAAAGGTAATGTGCATTTTTTATAATCTATACTCAATCACACACTGTTGAAATTTTATGGGTTTTGGTTTTCTTGAATTTTTATGGTTTTGATTTTTATGGGTAATTTGTGTTTCTATAACTTTTTTCTGTATTATGGAAATTTTATAGTTTGGTTTGGTTGTTCTTTTGTTTAAATATGGTTTTTGTAGTGTTTTGCCTCCAAATATTCTGTGTAGTCTGTTGGTTTGTTACTAATCTACTTAGATTTTGAGAAAAAAATGTGAGAAGATTCGTCCCTTTACGAACCTCAAACTGTTTGGTTGTTGGAAGGGGGAAGTAAGCAAGAAGAGATGAAACTGTAGTGATCTACTTCTCCTTAGTAAGAAGCATTTCTAATTTCTTGTCAGTTGCTAATGAAGTTGGAGAAAACAATATTGGTATATTTTCTTATAAATGGACGGATTGAAATAGCATTATGAGAGAACAAAATATGTTAGTGAAAGCTCTAATTATGATGTTATTGATGCTTGGTTGAAGAGTAGGAGAAACAAATTTTGATGAACACACTGGTTCTAGTGTTCTATTGCATTTAATATGGTGGATGTGGAGTTAGTTATATCTTTTGCCTTAAACTTGAATACTAGAAATAATAATGTTGAGAGTACCTTTGCATAGATGATACTTAATATAAAGCAAAATTTGAAATATCTAGGTTAAAATTCCAATTGTATGACCATTAGAAACGTGGAAGTGTGGATGGCATTTTCGTCATAGTTGCTTTTATGTCTGATTTCAGCTATAACATGGCTTACTAAAGGTCCTTTTGACAAACATTGGTTAAGGAGTCTTGTAGAATTAAAACTTGTCTAACCTAATGTGTTACTTGTGGTGTTTTGGGTTCATGAGTTTCAATTGGTAGCAGGGGGAGGCTGTCTTGGATAGATAGATTAAACATGCTATGTGGCTCATGGATTTCTCCAAGAGACATGGAGGTTCCCTTAGAAGGAAACTTTGTGAAGTTTCAGTTTATGCGTAACAACTTTTACTTTCACCCGTAACTATGTACTTCTTACAGTGGCCAACTGTCTCTTTCTAGTTTCTCCCTTAGGTATTTTGCTAATTATAAGGTTGTAAGATCCATCATGAGCAAAATTTGATTTTGAGTAAGAGACTAGTAGTAACTTGCAACAACATACCTAGTGGAATCCCACTTGGGAGGATGGTGAGTAAATGACTAGTAGCAACTTCCATCAGGAAAATAAGGGAGAAACTTGTAAGTCTAAAATGTAGCAAATAATTACTACTGCCTCACATATAGGCTAAGTTGGGGGAGCGTCAGTCTTTTGTTGCTATAAGGGAAGGGGGAGAGGATTGTTTCACGGCAAGTCAAAAAGAACTGTAAGTTTCCAATCTTCAGAAGCTTGATGTGGAGAATTTCTTAAATTTACTCTCCATCAGATTCAGCTTTGTAAGATTTTTGACTCATCTAAAGTTGCAGTTATACCTGTCCAAAGTTTTAGTTAGTCGAGAGAGCATCAGCTTCATGTGACGGTAAAGTATTGAAATGTAGATGATACTTCCACTGTTGTGAGCTTGATGTGTTAAAAGTAGGGGAGTGTAGATGGAGCTTTTTTACTTCTATTTTACACAGAAAATGCCCATTTTGAATGCATAAAATGTATCTATGAGGAGAGATATGCATAATGCATTATTACCTGGTGAGAGATTAGTATGGACTTAAGACGTATTTCTTTTTTTCATTTTGAATTTACTTGCAATTATCCTGGCAAAAGAATCCAAAATTTGCAAGAAGAGAGGAACTCTCTATAGACATTCACTTCAATTACAATTGGAACAAGTCGTTTCAAGTTTTATTCCTAAACAAAGTTATGATGTATTGGTGATGCAAATCAAGCCCTGTAAGTGCGCACTGATGCTTTCAATGATAGTGCCTTCCCCTTTCAAAAAGAAATGGGGGGAAAAGAGAACAGAAAACTCAAATACATGTAGAACAGGAAGTATAAAAGTAAACCATTTCAGTTTCAAATTATGGAGTGCACTGCAATTTTTCTGATTACTTGTTTCATGTGTAGGTTTATCCCACCTAAGCGCTTCCATTCAGCCAGCTGCATGAGGTCTGCTAGAAAGACTTATGATCCGCCTTTATTAACTGGACCATCAACATCAAAATCTTGGAAACCTTATATATTAGTATTGCATTTGAACTCCATTTTCCTTTTGATGTGTTTTGTGACTGTTGTTGCATGTGCTCTGTGTGGTTGTCTATGGCTCCGTTATCTCAGTTGTCTTCATCTTATTTCTACTTTGCAGCCTGGAGCTGCTTTGGGAGGATTCAGTGGACTGCTCCTTTTTCTTCGTTATAATGATGAAAGGAGAGCAATTCCAAAAGGTGGGGCTCTGGGTATATATTTTAAGCAAAGCTTTATGTGTCTTTCAATACAAATACGCCTCAATGCGGATTATGTGCCTTTGAATGCTGCAATTAATACTTTAGATGGAAACAAAAAATGAAGAAACAAATTAAGGATGTAGGTGTGTAGTGAATTAAGAAGTGGTACATGGCTGAGTCCATATGCTGGATCATAGCTCCTTAAAGTGGTTATCAGCTTTTGTTTAATAATGGAGCACAAGAGATAAAGCCTCTTTTGGTTGTTAAACTTCTAATCTACTATAAGTCCAGAACTATAGACTAAAATTATTTTCTTCCTTGAGTCCTACTTATCATGCAGCCAAATAGCTGCATACTGGATCGTTGATAGACTTATTATGGCAGTCTCGGTATCTTTCTAGTTTAAATGGAATAGTTCATTGGACTATTTTCTCTCTTTTTATGTTTCCTTATCAGAAAGTGTTGGTATGTTTGTCCACTTGAATCATGCTCTTTATGAAGTACCATGTGCATTTACTTTCTGATAGTTTTGTAGTGCCATAAATATTAATGATTGGTACACAATATAAAGCTTTCATGCCTTTCAGGTCAAGGTGAGAAATTTGAAAGAAGTGCAATTCAAGGGCCAATCATTGGCGGCCCGTTCAGCTTGATTGATACAGAAGGCCGTTTGGTTACCGAGCGCAACTTGCTGGGAAACTGTGTTCTTCTCTACTTTGGTTATACTTCATCTCCTGATGTTGGTCCAGCAGAAGTACAAAAGATGGCTAAAACTACTGATATTCTAGGTTCAACTCGTGTTCTTTGAATGGATATTATGTTTTCTTATTTACTGGCTTATGTTGCTGATGTTGTTATTTTATTTTTGCTTTGTGGTCCTTTCTGCTTAATGTAAACAAGGTTCAAAACAGGATCATCATAAGATTCTCCCAGTATTTGTCACAATTGATCCTCAACGTGATACGCCTTCGCAACTTCGAGCTTATCTCAAAGGTCTGGATCTCGCTTCTCTGATCTCTTTCTCACTCTAGGTTCTGGAATGAATGTCTTGGTTGAAAGAATTGTGGAAAGAGATCCCAACCGGGGGGTGGGCTTGAAGAGAAAAGGGCTCAATCCTATAGTTGTCTCCTTTTATTTGATGTTTATTTCCTACAGTTAAGCTGTGCTTATTTTATTTGCATGAAACACAGAGTTTGACCCAAGAATAATGGGATTAACTGGACCAGTTGGTGCTGTTAGACAGATGGCACAGGAATACCGAGTTTACTTTAAGAAGGTTGATGAAGAAGGAGATGATTATCTGGTAGAATCTTCTCACAACATGTAAGCCTCAAGTCCTATATATTGTCAAATAAGAAGCCCTCTCTTTACAACTATGGAAGAATAAACTCTCAGTTTCTTTTACCTGCGCTAGAGCAATTTGACAGAGTCAGATGTATATTGATGTAATAGGTATTTGGTGAATCCAAATATGCAAGTAGTTAGATGCTTTGGTGTGGAATACAGTGGGGAGGAACTGGCCGATGCAATAGTTGAGGAGCTAAAGAAAGCTGAGACATAGCAATACTCGAAGTGGATTTGGCGAAGTAAGTACATCATACTTAGGTTAGGTTCTTATATTACCCTTACATATCTTCATCATCATGTTTTATTCAATGGTTTCTAAGGGTCATAGTTCATTTTTTTGTTCTAAATGTACAACTTCATTACAGAAAATAAATATACATGCCAGTAACCTTGTTTGTCTACCATTTTCATGTACAGATCTTCTCCAATTCTTTGTTAAATGTTGTATTATCATCCTCTTGGCCAATCCATGGCTATCTGCAGCAGGTACCCAGGGGAATAGTTGAGGTGCGTTCAAGTTGGCACAGACCCCACCGTCTTATAAAAATGAAAAGGATTTCACTTATCTGCATAAGTCCCTAAAAACATTATATTATGAAATATGAAGACAGTGAAATAGGGACAGAAATCCTGCTAAATTTTTGTCAATAATGAAAACACACTAAATGGAAAATATCGTAGATTCTATCAAAAATTGTTTCTGCCAAGAAAAACACGCAACACCAATAAATTCATGAGAGATTATTTCTGAAAGGGCTCCACTAAGTCACGTATGGTTATAGAACTACTACTATTATAAAACCCATATGAGAGACATAGGAATGGGCTTTTTTTAAAATTCTTTCTCTCCAAATAATGATGCTGTCAGCTTCTTTATTGTCTTGTTTAAATCCCAAGTCTAATATTACATTTTACTCTAAAATAGTTAGGGAAAAAGGTTGATCCATGTGTTTTACTTCTATTTTATATTTGTAGCAAAAAACACATGAAAAATGTCACCCAAATGTTTTATTGTTCCCAGATATGTTGGCTGCGGAAAATCTGTCATTTCTTAATCAAATTGCTATAGCAGATAGCTTTTTGTCTGTAGAACATGTTTTTCTTTCATCTTCCTGCCATATATAGTGGAAAGGACAGTCCGCCTCAAACCTTGACGTTGGGGTCCCAGTCACCAAGGGAGCAAGTGGGGAAAGAAGTCAAGAATAACTCTTGACTTCTAAGTTGAGTGGGGTCTGGCCTTGGGGTTTAGCGTATCAAATGGAAAGAATAGAAAAAGAGTTGGCTGCAGAATGAATGTCAGCTGCAGATTGATTAAGAGTTTGATGCAGAGTACCTTAATAAAAGAAGTACTAAAGTATTAGAAAGGAGCCATCCTTAGTTCTTTTGCTATCATAGAACATTGTATATACTTTTTTATCCTCTTTTGTTTGCTCCATCCTAAACTTTATCACCTTGTATCAGCATCTTGAGAGATTTTGAATAACTAGTCAGATTTTGGGGGCCATTGGTTTAGAACATGTTATGCAAGGATTAGTAGTGCAGGGATTATAACACGTAGATTATTTCTTGTATGATGTTTAGTTGATATATTACAAATTAGTAGTGTATAATTGATATATGTGCTAACTTCTTAAACAAATATAAGTTTTTTTGCTATTTTATATGAGGGTTAGTTTTGTCTTGTTTTAATCCAGGTGTTACTACTAATACCCGCATTCTTATTTCACGTTCTGTCCTACATATTAATACATAGATTCCCGGGCCACTTGTGCAAGTATCAGTTATGAGGAAAAGAAAACAAGTAATGAAACATTGTATTTATTATGTGGGGTTTTATGTGGAGATTGTTTTTTTTAATGAATCCAACTAAACGACCCTTAGTGTATGAGCAGTATCAGGTACAGTACGCTAGTGTGTAAAAATAGCTTGCGACTTATAGCCGGAGAACATTACTAGGTTGATTTGTGCTGAGCTTATAAGCTGATACTCTGCTTAACTGTTATGTCAAGTACAGTACACATTCATGAAGCGTGTTGTAAACCATTAGTTCTGTCTTAAGAATTATTGGGATGGGTAAAATTCCTACCTTCAGTACCTGGGAACTTCTGCTACAAGATATCTGCTACTTTTTAGCTAGTACAAGTAGCGGGTACTCTTTCTACCAAGGTTTAGAAGATGAGAAAGAAATTACTTAGTTTTTTTACCTATACTAGAATTTTAACTCTGGTTTCTCATGTTCTATCCCCGTTTTATTGAATGCGAGGCGGATCTATTATATGAATCCTGTAATTCATTTTGCTCTATTTGGGGTTGCTATGTTCAAATACTCAATAAGTGAGTGTTTAAGGTTGCATTCTCACAATTGACATTTATGTCCCTTTATTGGTTCTCATGCTTGTATGAAACCTTTCTTACATCTGACATTTACATGTCCCCTAATAGGTGGAGCCAGACGTTCAATTTTTGCCTGTTGTCATGGCGATTTAAGGACCTTTGTAGCAGCTGAGTTCGATTAGGTGGGCTAGTCATCTATCTCTCAACAATTTACTAGTTCAGAAAAAGTTTTGAAGAGAAATTTCTCTGATGCTTAGATGGTCAGAGGCTTGAAAAAAAAGAGAGAAGAAAACTAACACATCTCAGTTAAAGCAAATTGGTTCTGATACTTTTTGCCACCTTTTTTCTTGTCTGGGCTTAATGAATTTGGACCTGGTCGGTGGGTAATACAAAGTAGGTGGCTGTTTGGTTGCCTAGCAAAAGTTTCATTCTATAATTATAATTGGATATAAGACTGAGTCAAGTTTGAAAACATTAACTGAAGAAGGGTAACTTCTTGAATTTCAACCTCATTGTTGACTATATAGCTACTTACTTTTCTCTTAGGAGAAGTGAAAACAAGAAAATGTAATTTAGGCATTGTTAAAAAACATGCAGACGAGTTCAAAAAAGAGACTAAGGAGTTGAATTTTGAGTTTCTAAATTGATGTGCTCAATCCAAAGTTGATAATTCTATATTTGACTTTTTTTTAAAAACTATTTTTCAAATACATGAAGTTGTGAACTTGTGATTTATAAAAAATTTAATGTAGTTTGTAGTTTTTAGTATATTAATTTTCTATCTATATATAAATAAATTAGAAACTAGTGGTGAAACTTTACATTATAAATTATATTGATCAATTCTCAAAGAGTGCATGCATGGTTATTGGTACTTCCAAGGCTTAAAAGTCCACTTACAGACATTTACATTAAGGAAGACACAAAGAAGTTCATGGATGGGAAACGGTGACAATATTACTATTTTCTTTTTGGTTTAATAATTCAACAATTCATTAAACTTATCAGTGAAATGGGTTTAGACATTTGAATTATGATTTATTAAATTGAGCTTTTGAATACATGATAAAGTGTGTTTATTAAACATTTTTGTGTGTTCTCAAGTTTCTATAGAGTAACTATTAACCACATAATATACATTGCCTCTATTAGTTATATACATCAATTGAGATAAACTCAAGATTTTACGTTTTATTGATGTTAATCATGCTTAATTGAAGGAGATCACTATGTCAAATGATTAACCTATCTATGTAATAAGCCTTTGAGAACACATATTGAAACTTTTATATAAGTTCAAATCAGAAAGTCTAATAGAAACATTTTATCATATGATTAGATGTTCAATCAGAAAAAGATTTTATTGACAAGTTCAAGAAATTGATGTAATAAACCTTTTTTTTCCTTACTTAGACAATGTAAGACTAGGGTTGCATATTGGTTGGTTCGTTCAGTTTTGAAGTTTATCGATTCGACTTATTTGTATCGGTTTGTAGACATGCTAAATCATTATAGAATCATTACATGCTAAACCATTATAGAAGTAGACCATTAAGATATTAGTTTATCGATTATTGATTGCTACCGGTTTGATTATTGATTTAACTATTAAGATTTAACACACACAAAAAAATCATTGAAGATTACTTAGAAACAAGTTGACAAACCAAATGAATCATGCACATGGGCTGACATATTACATAAACATCAACATATTATAGAATAATCGAGAGCTTGAGATAGTCAAATTTGAAAGAATAAAATTAAACTTAAGTCAAGGACTTTGTATACCAAATGGTATAAATACAATTTATTAATTTACTATCGAATTATCAGTTAATCCTTTAAAAAAAATCTCAAATTGTCAAAAATTGACAATCTAATAAAAAAAGTCAAAATCATTATCAACGATAAATCAACATATATTTTTCAATTTTAATTTCGACTTCAGTTCGATTTTAAACCGCTCTACTAAGGCAATGGAAAAATAAAGCAAGAGTAGGTATGTGGACCATCTCCCAAACCCTTAGAGTTAGAAAACAGCTGGCAGCCATACGTGAGCTGCTCAAAGTCTCCTACGTGAACTCCTCTCCTTAATTTGACTTTGTTCAAAAAAGATTTTAAAAAATAGTAGAAAAAAGAGAAGAAGAGAAAATAAAAAATAATGAAATAAAAGATTCTGCCAACACTAAATTGTTTTATTCCTCTAAATATCTTGAGATGCTCCTTTGTTCCATGACCGAGTCTTCTGGTCTCCCTTATTACACCACAAACACCAAACCAACACAAAAAAGAAAAAAAAAACAATTTTAATTTTAACCAAACAGAAAAGCAGAAAAAAGTAAAAGAAAAGGTGTTGAAAAAAATCCTTTTGCATACATTCATCATTACTGGTATTATTTTTGTGTCATATACCCCTAAAAGAGCTAATTATTTCTTCTTTTTTCCCTCTCTTATCATTTTTCACATTCCATTTCTCTTCTTGATGCAATCATTTCATTTCCAACAGAAGAGAGAGAAACAAACACTAAAAAAACAAACAAGAAAAAGATATTCTAAAGATGCATAGAATATGACAATTATGTACTCTTCTCCTTGGGGCAGTTACCATTTTTCACACAACCAATTTCATTAAATGTAACATCTTGTTTTTGTACATTATGGGTCCTTAATTTTCTTGGTGAGTTATCTAATTTTTTTTAACTTGGCCTACAAGTCTTATTTCTTACATAAAGCTCCTTTGATAAGTACTAAATTTCATGTGGTGCCACATTTGTTGATCACCAGAAGAATTTCATATCTCAACTATCCATTCGATTATGGGAGACACTTCTGATGAAAGGAAAACAGGTTGTGGCCTGTTGAACGCGGTTTTTGGAAGGAAAAATATGTGGACAAAAAGATCAACATCAACAGGTTCGCTTCCAACACCAAATTCCAATAATGTTAACAATTTAACGCGATCTTCTAGTACTCAAACTTCTAAAAAGCATCGTAATGGATCCAACGAGGCTTTTTTAGACAATTGTGACAGCGAGAAACAAGCTGATAGGATCATACCAAGACCTAATCAAAATCAATCCAAGGTAGCTGCGACTAAGGGTAATTTGCAAGGTGCTGCACCTGTTTATAATCAGCAGAAAAATATTGGTCAAGGGGTACAACAAGGGTATAATAATCAAGGAAGAAAAGTAGCTCCGCCATCAACGGGGCTATCAGGGGAGCTTGAAAACATGATACAAGACCATCAAAGATCAAAGGGAGCTAATACATTAGTCCGTGCATCGTCTAGCAACGTGATGTTGTTTGGTAATTTGGGTAACATAAGGCAGCAAGGTGGGGGCAATGGTCCTGGTGCTACAACAACTTCAACAGCTAATCATGTTCTTGATTATTTACCAAGAACGGCTAAAGAAGAACCACCACAACCACAACAACCATCTCAGAATGGGAAATATCCTACGAGTGTTATGGGTAATGTGGTAAAGAAAAAGGGTGATCAAGAGCAGGGGAAAACAGGGGGCTCTGTTTCCCTTTGTCGCGCTTTATCCACAAGAATGGACCCTGAGCAATTGAAGATTCTTGGAAATGAGGATTACAAGAATGGAAGATTTGCTGAGGCTTTAGCTTTGTATGATGCTGCAATTTCAATTGATCCTAATAAGGCTTCTTATCGAAGCAACAAATCCGCTGCTTTGACTGCTTTAGGAAGGCTTCTTCAAGCTGTTTTTGAGTGCAGAGAAGCTATATCAATTGATCCTCATTATCAAAGAGCTCATAATCGTTTGGCCACCCTATGTGTCAGGTAAATGTAAACTAATAATAATTCATTTCATTATATTACTATTACAATTGTTGAAATGACTATTGTTTTCGTATTTAGATTAGGAGACACAGAGAAAGCTATGTACCATTACAAACAAGCAGCATCAGAAGCTGATCCTGATGTTGTGACAAAGTCTAAAACTATTCAAATTCATCTCAACAAGTGTACTGAAGCGAAGAGGCAAAGAGATTGGAACACTCTTCTTAAAGAATCTGCCCTCGCCATATCGGCTGGTGCAGATTCTGCATCACAGGTTAACTATCTTACTCATTAAACCATAAGAATTTGTTCTTTTCTTTTGTGTCATGAGCTAATTTGTATTTTTTTTTTGTTCTTTATGGATAACAAATAAAAAGATATTTGCTTTGAAAGCGGAGGCGTTGGTGAAGCTCCATAGATACCATGAAGCAGATCAAACTCTGAAGAATGGTCCGAATTTTGATATCGATGAATGTATAAAGTTCTTTGGCCCTATTGGCAATGCAGGCCTGTTAGTCATTCAAGCTCAAGTTGACATGGCTGCTGGCAGGTTAGTTAGTTCTCAGATTTTAAATTATTCAAACTATTCAACATTTCACACCTCCACCCTTTGATAAAAAAATTGTATTCAATCTAGGTCGCAGTTGTTGTCCTAAAGATGCCAATAACCAATATTAGGACAGAAAGTAAAGACTTAATTAGTATTGGATTATTGTCTAACAAATAAAATGTTTGGTTTAGCTAACAACTCAAAAGGAGAATTATGTGTAGGAGAAAAGAGAAACCAAAAAGAAGAGTACTTGAGTATGTATTTGGTAGTTGTAGGTTCAATTTGACATATGTAAATCACCCTCAATCAATAATCATGCTTGCCAACACGAGTAGTTTAAAAACCTGAGTATTGATTTACAAGGTCTTCAAGACATTGCTTATTTAATATTCCTTCTATGGACAATAAAATACAAAATAATGCGTCTCAATCAGTCATACCGTCTTACATAAAATACAAAATAACAGACTCAATCAATAAAGTATGTCTCAATTTCAAACTAATTGAACTCGGTCATACGAATGCTCTAAATATGTATGCCATATTCCAATCAACTAAACATGACATTATATTTCCATCGTTACTATCAACTTATTATGATTGTTACATGATAGGATTGACGATGCCCTAGCAGCGGCTCAACGAGCATCCCAACTAGATGGGAACAACAAGGAAGTGAACATGATAGTTAGGAGAGCAAGGGCAGCAGCAAGTGCTAGAACAAAGGGAAATGAGTTGTTTAAAGGTGGAAAATATGGAGATGCTAGTGTTGCTTATGGTGAAGGACTAGAGCATGATCCACACAACTCAGTTTTATTGTGCAACAGAGCAGCTTGCAGGTCAAAACTTGGCCAATTTGAGAAAGCACTTGAGGATTGCAATACTGCCCTTAATGTTAGACCATCTTTCACCAAAGCTAGGTTGAGGAAGGCTGATTGTTACTTTAAGGTAACTTTTTATTTTCCTTATGCTTTGATACGAAGTTTAACGGTTATCCTCTATAACAATATTTCACTATAACAATCACATTTTATATGAAATCGGTCTTTTGTGTTATATTATATGTCCTCTCTAACAACATTTCGCTATAACAATTTGAAAATATCATAACAAACAATGTTATTATAAATGTGTCATTAGATTTTCTTTTTTAATATTAAAGAATCATGATATGACACAAAGGCGTATGTAGGAGGGGTCACCGGGTTCACATGAACCCATGCTCCCCTCTTGAAATCATATATATTAGTGTCATATTTTAATTTTTCTTTGTTAAATATAGATGTGTGAACGCACAATCAAAGTATCATATAATGCAATGATGATTGAGTGCACCTCTCAGTGAGATAAGAAATTTGAATTGTATATCTAGTATTAGTTTTCTTTCTCAAATTAGGTAACACCTCTCTAAATGGTTATTGGTAACACTTTTGGCATTTTAATCAATTAATCATTTCAATTTTGGACCTATAGATTTAAAATTTCAAGTGTTTTTAATGACACGAACCTAAATATCAAACCGATTAGATATACATTTTCATAATAGTGCATCCATCATTCTGAAATCTTGGATATGCCTCTGAATTGTCATGTCCATAGTAGCTACATCCTTAAAAATTAGTTGGCTTATTGGCTCAATACATTGTCGTTTGATAGGGTGTATAACAATTATATTGAATATGGTGTATTAGTAATATTTGTATCAGTTATGCTTACATTAGTTATGTGAAATAATAGATTATTTCTTATGCAACGTTTAATTTAGTGTATTAAAAATAACATTTATTTGATTTTCTTTCTTTGATTGATATAATTGAAGATTTTGATGTGTATTATTTTGTGTGTGATATACTAGATGGGAAAATGGGAAGCATGCATACAAGAATGTGAAGTGTTGATAAAGGAGACGCCAGAAAATGAGGATGTGGGACAAATGATTAAGGATGCCCAACAACAACTCAAAAAATGAGGAATTTGTCAAAGACATGAAGAGCATGAACACCACCAATGACATTTATGGTTGTCATTAATTTGTCAATCTCCATAACAAATTAATTTGAATTGTTTCATCACTTGTTTGTTCAATTCCAATACCTCCATAAAAGGAAACAAAAGGGTCAAATATAGAAAAAAGTGGTAGGGAAGCGGGTTAAGAGAAGGATTTATAAAGGTCTTTTAGGGAACAAAGAAAAGAGACAATGGGAGAAAGATCAAAGGATTAAGAGGCTTGAGTTAGAAAATAGGATTTGGTAGGCTATATTGGCTCATCTCTTTAGGAAAAAAAAAAGAATTAAAGAAAGGAATTCATTAGGGTGCTTTGGAAACAAAAAATTAAAGCACTATGAATTTTTAGTGAATGAGAACAATTCTTTTACATTTGTTGCATTTTCTTAATATGTAATTAGTTTGTTTAACATGGTTTTCCTGACTTTTTCTCCATTTTGCCTCGTTTTTTCTTCTCCCCGCTCACAAAAATAAAAACTACTATATCAGTCTCAAAATACTTACTATGTTTTTCATTTACACATTTCTTAAGAAAATACTAATCAAAAGGGGTGTTTGACTATTTTGTCCTTATTTATATTTTAAGATATAATCTTTATTTATTAAATATTTATACTATTTATATGACATAATTGAGGTATTAGTAGTGTTAAAACAATTTCTACTAAGAATAAATGAGGAAATAATAATTAATCTGTCTTAAACTTGTATAACGATAAATGTTTTGAAACTATTTTTTTAATAACGATGACAAGTATTTTAAGACGCAGAAGTAAAAGATATATACATATCTTGGCATTTCACTCTACATTTCTTGCTTGAAAGTTTATTAAAAGGAAATGAAATTCTTAACAATCATTACTCCATAAAATATGGGGTCCTTCCAATTGTATTAATTAAAGTGCATCACAGCTAGGTTAAGGCTGTTTCAAGATTTTGTAAAGTGACTAATCTATAAGTAATTTTTCTCTAACTTGGGTCCTTTAATCATCAACCAGATGGCATGATCGAGATGAATAATTATTAAGTAGAAAAATTAATGATATATAATCTTTTTGGCCCCTCCACCTAATTTCGTATCCATTTACTATAGTGTGTAGGTTGAAAATGACTTTCTTTACTAGAGAAAATTGAGTAGTTTTATCAGTGTTTTCAAAAATGTTTTTGGGGCGAGTTTTGAGGTAGGGTGTATTAAAATTGCTTTGAGGTGCAAATTGAAGGTGTAGATTTATTGGACATAAGTTCTGAGCGTAAGAACGTAAGTCCTTGACGTAAAAATGTACGCTCCGGATGTTAATTCTTTTTTTTTTTGGGGGGGGGGGGTGGGATTGAATCATTTTTGCTTTAAATCATATTTTTTATTATTGGTGTAATGATATCTATATTTTGTACTAGCATATTTTTTTTTTCCAGGTTGTAGTGATTTTCTCCAATATGTATAAATAAATTGTCATAGAAAATGACATTGCTATAAATAATTTTTTAGATAATCGTGTTTGAAGTTAATAGGATAGAGCTTCATAGCACTATGTTCTTGAAACAATTTTATTCATTTTTTGTCATTATTTTTACACTTTTTATCATTCTTCTTTAAAATATATAAACAATAATCAGTGCAAATATTAATTAAGGGTTAAAAGACTAGTAAATGTGAAGATGGGTGATGATTTAATTTTAAAGATTATTTTGGCAATTATCATTTTTTGTGTTGTTAGTTGTAATTATAACATATTTTTCTATATTATTGGTTATTAATACCTTTTCTCAAATGATAATTCTAATATTTTTTCTATATCATTATTTATTTATTAAAATATATTTGTAAAATTATTGAAAGTTTTACTTTGCTTATTCTCTTAGTAATAAAATTATAAAATTGAATATACATGAGATATGTGCCCCGTGTCTCGAGGCTTAAGCCTCACCCCCAACTGTATTAAACGTCTCGCCTCACGTCCCACCTTCTATAACACTGGTAACTATATGCTAGCCTACCATTAACTTATTAAAAAAAAAATGTATTATGTATAACAATTAACATGGCATGCTCTTGATATACATGATATGGTTCTCAGAATGAAAGTGAAATTAAAATTGGTTGTATCTCAACATTTATATCCATGGTATACATAAATATTGATGTAGTTCAGTTGATTGAATATGATAATTGATATTAGTTTCAGTTTAAAATATATATACACTACTAAAAAGAGTTAAATATTTTTTGGCAAAAATCAACCTAAAATTGGAGGTTTGGTAACTTAGAAAACTCTCAAGTGGGGAGTCAAAAAGGTGTTTCACTGGTTTGTTCGATCAAAAGTTAGTAAATATTTGATTAACACAAAACTGACCAATTTTGATAATTTAAAGAATTGAAATTACTCATAGTATATTTGAAGAACTACTATTTTAGAACAATAATAGTATACTCAATGAATTTTTCCCTTTTTAAGTGGATTGCAAAAATGATCAAATATAAGCATTTTTTTATTTATTTCTACATTTATAAAATAGAGGGTTGTTTCTTATATATCCTCGATTTAAAAGAAGGGAATGAACTATTTTTGAACTATAAAAAATAAAGGACATTTTTTGTCATATACTTTAATATATATGTTCAGAGGCAAACTTAAACCTCAGTAGCATTATAAACTTTATCCTTTCTAACCATCACACCGCCAGTTCTAAGTATAACTACACGAAATCTAGACTTATTAGTGATAGTTTTGCAGCATGTTTTGTTCATATAGAATAAGCAATAATGCAATAACTTTTATTTTTCCAAAGTGTAGTATTCATGATAGTAGTGGTGGAATCGTTTTCACTAAAAGAAACAAAGATTAAACGAGAAATTCAATATCTACTATATATAAAAATTAATTTTAATCGTATACAAACGATTGTACATTCTATTACAGCAAATTCGGATGGATCCCCCTCAGCTTTTGCTATCTCCGCTCCTCATGAATCATGATAGTAAATATTGGACCTTATTATTCATTAAATAAAATATAATGTCTTCTCTACTAATACTAAAGCACTACTACATCTCGAAAACAATAAACATCATAGCAACATTGAACCCTTACCAATTGTCTTTTCTGCCCCTTATTAAATTCACACTTCAATAATAAAATATGGGCTCAGGTCCAATCAAAGCCCAATAAATGATCGATAGATCACATCACAGCAACATCGAAAACAACCAGATTCTCACCGGAAACAGGCAGATCCTCACCGGAGAGAGGCAAATTCTCACCGGACTTAGTCTTCTTACATAGATCTTTGATGAAAGTGAGCTGATAAGGCGAATGATCAGTCGCGATCCATTGCTCCACTTTGAAATTCTGTTGATCGCATTCTCTATGGACTCCGGTGACGGTGACTTCGACGTAGTTACAGTACCATCCATGGCCTGAGCCTGTTCCATCGGAAGTCAAGTTCATCTTACAGATCGGCCCATTTAAACATGGGCCTCGGCCACTGAAAATGTCTAAGTTTCCTCTCTCGAAATAGTTGTAACCCGGGCCCATAAGCCCGCCCCAAGCTTCCAAGTTATTGATTCGAATACCATACCCGTTTGCATTGTAGAGAGTCAAGCTGATGATTGAATCGGTTCCAGCTTTTATTTTTGAACTGGTTCGAACGTAAACTGTGTACACACAATCGTCTTCCTGCAATTTAGAAAAACAAAAAATTAGAAATGAGACATATGTTAAGGGCGGCAATATCAAATTCAATCCATCCAATTCGTTTAAGTTTGATTAGGTTATTGATCCACCATTTCAACCAATTAAAAATTGGGTTAATATGTAATCCTAAATTGGCTTATAAAAAATCTTGTCAAAATATTTTAAAAAAACTTTTTTTTCAATTTGATATATTGTATATAGTCTTAATAAGATTTTTTTTTTTATTAAATACTTAAATTTTAAAAGAACAAATAAAACAATTAAACTTAGTAGAAATTGGATTGTATTGAGTCTTGATCCATAATGTAACATTTTAATCCAACCATTTTGACCAAACAAATTTGAATTGAATTAGATCTTAACCTGATTGTTGACTTAACCTATTATGACTCATCTAAATTTGGCACAACCCAACCCAACCAATTGTGAACCCCAAACATATGGAGTACTCCATAAAATATTTTATTAAATATAAAAATATATACTTATTATGTCCCATTTCATAAGAAAAAATAAACCTTATTTTAATTGTAGTCCACCATTCTGCCATAATATGTTTAAAGTTTTCAAAGATAATTTATGTATTTAAAACATAAAATGTATTATAAATTATAAAAATTAACAATTTATCATACTTAAAAAGACATAAATAAATAGCCATCAAAGAAATTTTGATATTAATAAAAATCTTATTTAACTCTCAAAATTTAAATTATATCCTATGAATTGGAACAAAGGTAAGGAGTCGGTTGCCAAAAGAAATACGTGCTAAATACACCACCCACTCAATTTATTTTATATCTTTTACTCCTATTAAATTGGGTTTAAAACATTATTTTTATTTATAGTAAATTTTTAATTTTAATATTCTCATTTTAAAATATATTTTTAATATGTTATTCTATTTATTTCAATTTGTTAACTAAATATATAAAGAATATAACAAAATGTTTTTATTTTATTTTGTGTATTAAAAATGTCATATGAAAAGTCAAAATTAATAAGTTACTGTATTAAAAAAGAAAAAAATATATTATTTTTCAAATAAACTAAAAAAATTAAGATAGAGAATTGAAAACAAAGGGAGCATAATACTTATTTAACATTCTAAAAATTTCTTTAAATTCCTAAATTGGGTGTTTAATCAATCTAAAATATATAGAACGAAAATCAACTGATTATAAAAAAATACAATAGTAATAGAGTAATGAGCAAGAGTATGAGAAGAGTAACTTACAGATCCATAAATGGAGGAGATGGAGAAGCAAAAAAGGAGTATAAAGAGATTGAACCAAAAATAGTTGAGTTGAGCTATTACTCCCATGGCTTTTTCTTCCTCTCTCTTGAATATGCAACCAGTTCAATTTATAGATCACATCAAGCTTTAATTGATGGGACCTTATAATATTTTTTACAATTCTATTTTCAATTTTCTCTTTTTTTGGGAGTAATGGCTTTTTAGTCTTTCATATTATTCTTAAAAAAATTATGTTTTTCAATTAAAATTTAAAAATAATAGTGAAATAAAAAATTTCATTAAGAATATTTAAAATTTAATATATATGAATGAAAATAATTTTTGAACGATACAATCTTTCTACGGAGGATATTCAATTCACAGTATATGAGAACACCATTGAATATAAATTTATATAAAAAATCTCCATTGTCATACACCTATTAGCACATGGTAGGTAGAAGTTCACAGTAATGTAATAACTAAAGTCTCGTGTTTTCCATGGTTTTAATTGGTGTGCCAATTGATATCAAATCACGATATGAAATTGTGAAATAAAATTTAGATAACTGATTTTAAGCTGATTTCATTTCATGATTTCATATCATGTAATGGAATTCCATATTCTAAAAGTTCATCATTTGAAAATCTCATATCATGATTTGAGATTTTTCAAAAATATAAAAGTTGACCTACACATTTATATTTTGTAAAAAATAATCTCACACATATATCTACTAGCAATTTATTTCATATATAAATAAAATTTATAATTGTATCATTACTGTCACGATCCGAGCCTACACCCTGGACGTGGCCGGCACTCAAGAACCATTGCTGGTCCCCAAGCGAACCGTTATCCCGACTGACTACAAGCGGAAGACTTACTCAAGCATACAAAACTTAAAACATAGTAAAATTCATTTAAAACTCAAATAATCAACTCAGAATATAATTGTATAATCAACTAGCCAAAACTAGGCAACTCAAGTCTTTAAAACATTTAACAAGATAAATGAAACAAACTTCTCAAACTCTACAGTCTATCTATGAAGCCTCTAAATGACAAAGATGGAAGTTGGGGCAAGACCCATGACATCCTGACAAAACTGAAAAGTAAATGAAATCCTCCGGAAGCAAGGAGACTCACCATAGCTAACTCGAACTCCATGTTGTATCAACGAAACTCCTGTTGATGACTCTGAATATTTGTATCTGCATCATGAAACGATGCAGGTCAAATGGCTCAGTACGTGGAATGTATGAGCATGTAAGGGAAATTCTAAAACATAAATATAAGCTTGAATTTGATAAAAAGGAAACATACTTACCTCTTCTCAACTTAATCGACTCAACTCAACTCAAGAATAAGATACTCAACTCAAAGATATGATACTCAACTCAAAGATATGATACTCATGATACTCAAGGATAAAGCAACAATAAAAGATACAATATATATGTAAAGCTGTAAAACTGTAGATAACAACTCAATGTATTGAAAAAATACAATAATACTCGGTGTGTATATAAAAATACAATATAACTCTGTGGGAGATTGTCTAACCGATAACTATCATTATGAGCTATGTGATGATACAACGTCTCGCCCACGCTGCCATAACTGTCCTATACTTTGCCGGGGTATAGAACCTCTCAACTAAGTGGATCCACTAGTCTATGCTAAAAATCATTAAGGAATCATCTAAAAAGTATGATCCTTTCTACCCATGTTGGCTACATGGTTTATGGAGACTTGAGCTATCTAAACTCGTCCTCATATCGGTGCTCAATACTACTTTCAAAATATACTCCGCTCATATATTTAAAAACATAACTCTTTCTGTGGTTTGAGATTATTACTCAAAATCTTTCTCTTAAAAGAGATGTTACTCAAACTGCTCAAAACTCTTTTGGAAATCTCAGTTTCCTCCTCTTTTAAATGTGAAAACATTTACTCTTGGGAATACTTAGTTCCCATATATTATTTTAAAGAAAATGAACTCAACTCTACTATTTCTCAATTCAAGTGCTCAAGTCTTAAAATACGTTTAGAAAAATTTGTAACTTCTCAAAATAAGGTTCATGCCGAATTATGGACGTGAACGACTTAATTCAAGGTTTTTAATAACCATACATAGAACTCAATACTCAAAACTCAACAACTCAGAACTCAAGAACTTCAATGATACTACTTATTTCAAGAATGCTCAATTCATAGGGTTCATGCGGAATTATGAACATGAACTACTCAACTCAAGGACTCAAAAATACTTCTCATCTCCAGATTGCTTGACTTATAGAGTTCACGTGGAATTATGGGGATGAACTATTCAACTCAAGGACTTCATAGGTAACGTGTAATAGTCCCATGATTAGGAATATAATCTAAAAAGGGTTAGGAACTCAATACACAAGATTTAGAACTTGAAGATACTACTCCCCTCAAAGATACTTCAACTTATGGAGTTTATGCAGAAGCTATGGGCATGAACGACTCGACTCAAGGGTCTACATAACGATATGAAACTTATGTATACGACTCTTCTCATTCTCATACTTACTTCCTCAAAACTCAACTCAAATCGATAGTTGATCTCAAAGGATCCACAATTTAACTCAAAGACTTTCTTGAACTCTACTCTTAACTCTCTTGAATGTGAATTATGAATTCAAGATTTATGGTTCATAATATGAAAGATCTTGTGATGATAAAGTAGACTCATGAATACATTATACTCATTATCATACTCACTTGCTCGAGTATAAAACAAGTTGTTAGAAATTGTAAAAGACTCCTCAAAAAGACTCAAAGGGACTTTCTTGAAAATGTTTGAAAGAACACTTAAGACTTAACTCTTAGATCTACCTCAAATTTGAATTATGAATTCAAGGTTATGATTTGTGGTAGGAAAGATATCATGATGATTAAAAGTGTTTTAGATAGTTAATCATGAGAAATGGTTGAAAAACATTGTATGGGGAGCAAGTCCGCGACACGGAGATGAATTATAATGTTTGGTCGAAATAATTTTTGAGACAGTGGAGTCCGCGTTCTCTCCGCGACGCGGAGACAAAAATATCACTTCTAAGGAACAGGTCCGCGATGCAGACATGATACTTATTTTCTGCCTGACTTTTTTTACTCATTTTCTAACCCCAATTTGTCTAAATTTGATTCTTTTTCTCAATTTCTCTTTAGATTCAGATACCCAATACATGTACACAAGAATATAATCAAACACAACTTTAAATCGACACGATTTCCTCAAGAACTCATCAATCTCATCTTAACTCAAGAACGAAAGCCAATTTCAAGAACATCAATCCTTCATCTTTCTAGAACGAATTTAACGCTGACATTAACATGATTGGCGTATGGGTGAACAAACCCAACACTATGGAAGCCTACATACCTCTTAGGGATCAAACTCATGGCGAAAATCCACAATAAAACTCAAGAACCTCGATGAACGCCTTGATCCTTTAGTCTTTTCTCATTTTTTTTCTCTTCTTCAACTCTCAACTAAAACCCTAGGCGTATATTAGGATTATAAAACTGAACCTAATCGGATTAGACCCTTAAAAACTTACTAAAAATGAATTAAATCTAATTAGGTAAGGAAAAGACCAAAATATCCGTTACTATTTTTGGGTAATTTTCCTTATTTGGACAAATCGACTTCAAACGGGCATATCTCTCTCATACGAGCTCAAAATTTAGCAAACTTGGTGGTTTTGGAAAGAGGAATCCAAGACCTTTCATTTGATACCTTGTAGCCCACCTAATTCATTTTGTACTGAAGGTTTTGGTCGTTTGAAGTTGACCAAAAACTTAAAAGAACTTAGGAATGACTTGAATGAATTTTCTCTAGTTCTTTTTGAAACACAAAGTGCTACATCTTTTTTTTTTAATGAATTTTTAGTCCAGTGGATCTTTTATTTATTCATAACCCCAAATACAAAAACAAATAATAAACAAAAAGGGACATGCCCTATTACTTTGTCGGTCCAAGAACTACAAGTGTGAAGGTTTTTAGGAAACCATCTTCTTCTTTGTCTCAGGAGCCTCTGATTGGTGCCTCTATGTTCATCTCTACTGCGTTTGCAGCTGAGGTAAGCATCAATTAACCTTCTCTCCATTGTTACGCCCCTTTGGCATTTGTAATTGTTGATGTCAAATCTGCTTCCATGAAGATCTCTTGAGCCCGATTGCAACTCTCAGATCCAGAACACTAGTGCTCCTAAAGGTCTCCACAACACTCAGGTTAGTCGATTTTGTATCATACACCACTAAAACTTGTACTATTTCTCCATTTCCGTACATATTCTCTTTGCAACAATAATGCAAAAACTTTTCCTTTGTATCTGCTATTTGACTGAATGCTCTCTGTTACTCCCCTGTATACGCTGTTGTTCGATTTTTGATTGGTCTAGTTCGGATTCTCAATGAAGGAACTTGAGCCTTGTCCATGTTCATAATGTACTTTTTCTTTCGTAGGTAGACTTATGAATGTGTTGAACTGAACCAATCCTACTGCTCCTATCACTGCGTTAGCTATGAAATCCGCTAAATTGTTCCCCTCCCTCAGTGTATGTTGAATCCTTGCTTTGGTGATCTCCATTAATACCTTACATTCCTTCACCTGCTCAACTCTTTCCCAGTGAACTTTCCAAGAGTTCCTTAGACAGTTAACAATGCTGAGGGAGTCTGATTCCAACCAAAACCCCTATAATCTAGCCCTTTTACAGTATCTTAAGGCCTCCAATATTGCAATGATTTCTTCTTCCGTATTGGTTCTTAAACCAATATCTTCTCCCTGTGCATATAAAAGATTACCAAATTCATCCCTAATACAAAATCCATAAGCACTTTGTCCAGGATTCCCTTTGCAAGCACCATCTGTATTCACTTTAATTTTATTCCTTGGTGGTGGAACCCATCTTACACTCATGGCATGAAACTTAGGTTTGTATTCACTAAGATATTTGACTATATCCTGCCATTTTGTAGGGATTTTTGTATCCAAGGGTATTTCAACTTAATGAAAAGACGTATCTGAACTCTGATCTGATCCTTCATCTGATTATAACTGCATTTTCCTCCATGTTTGATTGTGTTCCTTCTTCTCCACAGAGCCCACATTATCATTGCTGGAACTGCTCTCTGAATTGCCATTAGCTTTATGTTAGCATCTTTGGTCCACCATTTTGTGATTAGATGTTGCAAATGCATGCCTTCTATGTTTATACCTGCACAAGTAGCAAATTGCTTCCACAGCCTATTGGCTATAGAAGCTGTTAGAAAAAGGTGGGTCATAGTCTCATGTTTGCTTTCATCACAACACCAACATTTTGAGACAATCTGTATGTTCATCCTTTGCAAGTTATCATCTGTAGCTATCCTTTTTTTTCACACCCTCCATAAGAAGAAACATAATTTAAAAGGCATTTTGGGATCCCAAATAAATTCAAAGTCTCTTCTTTTCTCCTTTTTATTCCTCAAACCCTCCCAGGCAGATTTCACAGTGAGTTCTCCATTCTTTTCCAACATCCACCAAGCTTTATCATTCCTCCCCTCAATTAACTCTGGTTTAACATTATCTATTATACATTCTGTTATTTCTTCTGACAAGTTATTCAGAAGCTTATGTTTATCCCTACTCCCATTATGAATAAACTCTTTGACCTCTATTTCTTCTTCCTTAGCATTGTCCCCCTCTATATAGTATAGAGCCCCTAGCTTTGTCCAATTTTCATACCAGAAAGTTGAAGACCCATCAATGGTTTGCCACCAAATATTATGTTCCACCTCTTCCCTGATCATCACCATCTTCCTCCAAATGTGAGATCCCCCTAAGCTTTTGGCCATTATAGGATGGACTTTCTTGCAGTATTTGTTCAAGTCTTGGCTCAAAAAATTTCTGGGATGTTACAATTACTTTGTAAAATTTATTATTTTCATCAACATAAAATTTATTATTACTTTAAATCAATTCCTACTTTATTATTTATATTAATTAAATTCATTATGTCTTATCAAATTTATTTATCAACCATGTGTTGGGCAATATCATTCAACACTATAATTTCATGCTCATATACAATTATTTCAGCACTCGTTTGGTATTATCGCAAATAATTATGTAACACGGTAAAGGTTATGACAATTTTCACTTGTTTGTCAATATCATATGGTTCATGCCTTGTTTCACTTGTGTGCAATTGCACATTTTTTAGTGCATTAATTTCGTGCTAAAATCAAACATATTGAAAGTAATGATTATCAAACATACATCACCAATTTTGTCCTTTTTCATATTAAATTGCTTTACACATTTTTATATGTAGGCGAAAGAGAAGTTTTTTTTTATTATGAAAAACCAAAAATATATTACTCCCTCCGTTTGTATTTATATTCACCAAATCAATTCCTACTTTATCATTTATATTCACCAAATTGAAAGCAATGATATCTTTTATGTTGGTGAGAAAAATAAATTTTAAAAAGTAATGGCATGATTATTAATTTTATTTACACATGAAATAAATGGTCAGTAGATACCATGTGAGGTTGTTTTAACAAAATATAAACTTGTGGTCAACTTTTGTATTTAAAAAATCTCGAACCATGATATGGAATTCCCAAATCATGATTTTTGGAGAACATTGTATTCCATCTCATGATTTGAAATCATGAGATGGAATCAGCGTGAAATCGCATGTCCAAACGCAGATTTCATATCGTGATGTGGTATCTCATGGCCAAACACCTACTTCATGTTAGAAAAAGGTTTTTCATCTATATTGAGTAAAAAAGACTGACCACAATGCTTTGTAATAATTTATTATGCGATTTTATAAAATTTTATTTATTTGGTGAAATTGAATAAATAATTTGGACTATTTTGATGGTTTTAACTTATGATATTCTTATGTTTATGACAAAATATACAACACAAAAAATTCAGATCGCATGCCTAAACAAAACTTTAATTTCGTCTCATAATTTCATATTATGATTTCATATCGTTAGGCCAAACAAGCAGGCCTGAGTAAGGGAATTTCAAACATATCATGCACTTTTCTTTTATATTTTCGATTGTCTTATTTGAGCCAATTATTTAATTTATAACCACGAGAAAGTAGTTGGCTCGAACACTCGTTTAAGTCTCAAACTCACGATTTAAAGGACTAGACCTCATTTTCTTTTCTCTTTATTTTTTGCGCCTGAAATTGTTAAATGTTCTGAAGGACCCTTTTATAATTTTAAGAAATTAAAGGTTTAGTTTTAAAATTTATTAAAATATATTTGAAGTAAATACAGTTTCTATCTTGAGCTTCAATATTCCCGCTATCGATCGTCTCTCTCAATTCTCTTACTCCTTGCTCGATTTAAATCCACGATTGTCTATTTTCAGGTATTAGATCTTATGTAATACATTCTACCATTTCCTTTAGAAGCTCGAATTATCCGTCAAAGTAATTGCAGGATACTCCCTATCAAAGCCCCATTCTTGAGAAACCCTAATGCAATAAAATTCTCGTTCCTTTTTTTTTTTTTTTTTTCAATTTATTGGAACCGTAAGTTGTTTTTCTGAAAATATGTGTTAATTAGATTGATTTTCCAACAACTTGTTTGACTTTGTTGTAATGTTGTCGAGTAGGACAATAATGTTAAAGTGATATTGAGCGGGTGAATATTCGAATCACCTGCAAGATGCTTTTTCTGGGCCTCTAGTAAATTCTTTTTTAATAGTAGGTGTGTGTAAAAATCGAACAGACTAATAAATTAAATGAAAAAATATTCTTAGGTTATTGGTATTGGGTTAATGGATTTTTAATGATTTTATTAAAAAAAAATTATTGGGTTATCGGTTTTGGTATAAGTTTGTAGTATTGAGTTATTGGATAACCGATAATCCATTAAGACGATAGTAATTTACTACTATATTTTTTATAAATATTAAATATTAATAATTTAACATAACTAGACACTATATCAGTACTCTACACTACGGTCTACACACTTTAATACGTCACAATACTTCTATTTCACATCAGAAATTTCATATTATGTTTTGGTTGTAACATGAAATTCTAGCCTTTGTAATACATCTACATTTATTTATGTAATTTCTCATTATATTTCTTGTTTCACTATATCAAAAAATTTACGATTGATTTGTTTGTCTCACTGTATGACTGAATCGCGTCAAATTGTTAGAGAAGTGAGAAATCATATATTTATTTTATGAGCATTTTCTTATTGGAAAAATCTAATCTTTAATGAACAAAAATTGATAAAGAATATTTTATTGATTTGTTATTGGTTTAGCGTATTTAAAAATCAATAAATCGAATCGATAATACATAAAATTAAATTGGACCGACTGATGCACACCCCTAAATGTGATGATTTAAAGGGAATGTGACATGGCAACACATAATGATCCTAGTCCTTGAAGTTGGGTGTGCATCGGTCGATTTAGTGTGGTTTATATATTACTCTTTCTGTGTTCAACAATACTTGTACACTATTGATTTTGTACACTTTTTAGAACCTATAAATAGAAGTGTAATTTTACTATATCACCTTTTTGAATATAATAAATATAATGTCTTGAAAAATATAATAGAGAAATGATCATAATTAATGATAAAGGTAAATTAGGAACTAAGTGTAAAAATATCTATTGATTTCATAAAGTGGACAAGTATTGTTTGACATATCAAAATAGTATGGTGGACAACTATTGTTGGATGGAGGGAGTATTGGTTCGATTTACTAGTTTTCAGTTTCTAAATACACTAAGCCAATGATCAAACCAATAAGATATATTTGTATCGATTTCCGGTTTATCGTTTTTGGTCTTTAATAGTTCGGTTAACTAATAAGAAAATGCTTATAAAACAAATATATGACTTCTCCAATAATTGACAAGACAAGGCAATAATATAACTTTATAGAGCGCACATAAAATAAATACAATAATAACTAACATGAAAAATACTATGCAAGCGCAACACAAAAAGGAATTAAGAGGAATGTGATTTTTTTCTTTAGGTTTTAATATTTGTATTTATTGAGACTAAGAGAAACGAAGAAAATATCTTTTGTATTGATTGAATGTAACAGTATCTGTACAACTATATTTATAGACTAAGCAACTAATCTATAATTACCTCTAACTACCACTAATTACCATTAATTAGTTAACTAACTAACAACTAAATATAACTAAGGGACAATTATCCTATACATGTGCAGGGCATGTAATCCTTTCAATACTCCCCTTCAAACTGTGTAGTGAGAACAAGTTGACATTCCCAATTTGTCTAACAGAAAGTCATGTTGTGTCTTTCTCAAACTCTTTATTAGAATATCAGCAAGTTGTAGTGTAGTATTGATGTGTTCAGCGTGTATTAATCCTTCTTGTATATTTTTTTAATAAAGTGACAATCGATTTCTATGATGCAATCTCACTGGAAGTTGCAATTTGAAAGATAGTTCTTCAAATATTCCCATTGTCCATACTATCTCAACAACTGCACTGGCTATACTCTTATATTTAGCCTCTGCTGAGATTCTTGAGACTGTGTTCTATTTCTTAGATTTTCAAGATATCAAGGATTTCCCCAACTTCACTATAAATCCAATGACTAATCTCCTGCTCATGGGAAAAGATCTTCAGTCAGCATCACAGTACACTGAAAGTCATGTAGAATTTTCTGATAGCAATGGAATTCCAAGTCATGGAGAAATTTTCAAGTACCTTACCACTTTAGCTTTTGATAGCTTCTAGGATTTGTGAGCAGTTCATCATCTGCATGCCCTTCACAATCTTGGTCAAACTCCACACTAATAAGTTTTGATTTGCTTCCAATGGTGTACTAGTAGGTTTTTTTTATTTATTATTGGAACGACCCTTGGGTGGGTCAGGGGCTTAGCAACACCCCAGGCCTTAACATAAATAAAAGTAAACAAAATACAAGGAGGGGGACATAAACCTAACCTCCGATCCTATGGTGGTTCAGGAGCCGACTTACCTACTAAGGTTAGTCAACTCATCCCCATAATAGACAGGTAAACCTAGAGCTACGCACTTAAAGATAGGACTCTTCTCAGTACAATATACTAGGAAAGCGTAAATAAGGGAGACTCTCCCCTTACAAAGGAAAGACTAAAGGAAAAGGACCTATTCCAAACAACTATACCTAACTAAGACATAGTCAAGCTGAAAAGGATAGAGATAAATAACACGAGAGAAATATTCAAGGAGGTTTTTTAATCCTTTTTAGCTTTTTCCTTCTGAAGCTTTGAATTCCCATCTTCTCCAGAATATAACTACCTCTTGCTATATTAGGTAATTGGTTGTGAGTGTAATAATGTTGAATGATATCCTGTCTGTGACTTTGTTTGGAGAGGAAATTTGCAGTGCTGTTGGCCTCTCGGTATGTATGAAAACACTGAAAGAATTCACATTGATTAACAAGTATTTGGAGCTCCTGTACAAATCTTTGAATCCGCCAAGGGGGAGTAGAAATCTTCAATAACCACTTAGTCAAGAGTTCTGAGTCCACTTCGAGAATAATGTTGTTGTATCCATGTTGAATACACCAATTTAGACCTTAACTAGCTGCCTGGACTTCTGCCTGGTTGTTGGTCCCTTCACCTAGAGGTATAGCAAATGCATAAATAATACTTCCATGTTCATCTCTCAGAATGCCCCCCCCCCCCCTCCAATCTTCCCTGGATTGTGCAAAGCACTACCATCAGTGTTAAGTTTGTATCTATTTGGATGAGGTGTTTTCCATATTACAGCAATGACTTTAATATCATGCTTACATCTTTCAATTGTGTCGACCAAATCTGTCCACTTTGTAGGCCACTGTATGTATGGAAAAAAAGAGTTGAGCAGTTGGAGTATGTCCTTGAAGACCATGAATTTGACTCTACTGATGCTGGATTTCTTATCCCCATATTATGCTGAGCATCTGTTCTTCCACAGATTCCAGCAGACGACTATGGGCACTGTCTGTATAAGGATCTTGTGTGCTTTATTTTTTCCTTGGATATCACACCAGCTCAGTAAGCAGCTGGTCAATGAGGATTGCTGGAATGTAGCACCCAAGATACTTGAGAAAAATCTCCAGATATGTGTTGCAAAGTGTCCTTGAATGAAGATGTGATCCACATCATCCCACCCTTGTTTAATACAACAGACACACTTCACTGGCTCCACCCCAAAGTTTGCCAGATTTTCATTGGTTGGTAGTTTACTTCTTAACGCTCTCCATAGGAGAAAAAACATCTTGAAGGGAATGTACTTATGCCAAATCCGGGAGTAAATCACTTCTGTACTTTTCCTATGTCTGCAAATTTCCCAGGCTGAAGCACATGAGAAGATTCCAGCATCATTAGGCTTCCAAACTGCAGTGTCTTTCACTCGTTGTTGGTATTGAAAGTTGGTGCTCAAAATGTGAGGAATGAACAATGGTGGCACTTGTTGTCGCAGCTTCCTTTCATTCCATTGTCCATTGACAAGAAAGTGAGCAATAGTGGCATTATTGAGACTGGAAATATTAGTGGTATAATTAGCTAGAGCACCATGCCCTAGCCAGTCATCCCACCAGAAAGAGCAGGTTCCAAATTTAATCTTCCAGGTGATGTGCTCCTCCACTTTGTGCTTGTTTTTTGTCATGTATCTCCACACTAGGGATTGACCAGTACCCACCTTTTTTGCAACTGGATTGGCTCTCTGGCAATATTTTGCTTTCAGGAACTGCCCCCATAGTGAAGATTTAGCCCTGAAATTCCACCATTGTTTATATTGTAGAGAAGTGCAAATATCTGTGAGCCTTCTGATTCCCACACCTCCTTCTTTACAAGGTAAGCTCATGGTTTTAATTGATGCCCAGTGATATTTCCTTTTATCCTGTTCTCTTCCCCAAAAAAAATCTGCAATAATAGACTCTATGTATTTGATAGTAGTACTGGGAGGTGAGATTGCAGCCATTGTGTGGACAGGTATGGACTGCAAAGCATGTTTGACCAACGTGATTTTGCCCCCAAAGCTAAGTAATTTTGCCTGCCATCCACAGATCTTTTTGGAGACTTTCTCTACTAATTGGGAATAATAAATGATCCTTTGTCTACCAATATAGAGAAGGCATCCCAGGTAGGTGATTGGACTGTCCTTCTGAGAAAAACCAGTGACCTCATGTATGTTATTGATGATGTCTTGAGAGGTGTTGACAGGAACCATAAAGTGGCTCTTCTCCTTGTTAATAAGCTGATCTAAAGTATGTTCATATTCCTTCAAAGTTTGCATGATGAGTTTCATAGAATGTCTATCAGTTGAAGTAAAGATAATCATATCGTCTGTAAAACTTAGGTGGTTGATCTGAGGACCTTTGGGCTCCATACTGAAACCTCTGTACATTGGATTCTGGTGAATGTGATTAAGCATTCTTGATAGAACATCCGCACCTAAAATAAATAGGGCCGGAGATAGAGGATCACCTTGCTTAAGGCCTCTTGTTGAATGAAAAAAACCATGCTTGTGGCCATTAATAATGATAGAATACCAATTGTTGCTCATGATTCTCCACACCATGTCAATGAAGAATTCTCCAAAACCAAATCTCCTCAACACCAAACAAGTAAATGCCCAAGACACTTTGTCGTATGCTTTGGTCATGTCTAGTTTGACCACCGCATTTTCTCCCACTTTGGGTCTTTTAATGCCATGGGTGATTTCTTGTGCAAGCATGATATTTTCTGTAATGCTCCTCCCCTTTACAAACCCTGATTGATTATCTGAGATGAGTGTTGGAATAATATCAGCCAATCTCATACTTAAGAGTTTGGAAATGATCTTATTTGAGAAATTGCTGAGACTGATAGGCCTGAGGTCAGTGAATCTGTTAGGCTGTTCTGTTTTGGGAAGCAGAACTAAGCATACATGTGACATAAACTTAGGCATAATGTGACCACAAAAGAAGGACTGTACAGCTACTAACAAATCTTGTTTAATGATGTTCCAGCATGCTTAGTAAAATTTGCCCCCTATACCATCTGGACTTGGTGCTGAATGTGGGTTCATAGCAAGTACTACCTGTCTTAGTTCTTCCAGTGTAGGCATTTCCTGTAGCTTCTGATTCTGTTCAGGAGTAACTAAGGTAGGCAAGTGTTGAAGAATTCTTTCATCTATTCTGCACCTCTGACCAGTAAACATCCTTTGAAAATATTCACAAGCTGCTTGTGCAATCTGATCATCACCTTGTACCCACACATCATTGCCTGTATTGATTTTATGTAGAAATAATCTTCTTCTTCTTCCCCTCATCAAGGCATGGAAGTATTTGGTGTTGGCATCCCCTTCTTTGAACCATTGAAGCTGAATCTTCTGCTTGAGAATAGATTCCTTCAATTTCAGATATCTAATATATTTGGCATTCATAAAATGTAGTTGCTGTCTAAGAGTTTCTGTTTTATTTGTCTGCAATTCTTCCTCAGCTTTCCTGATATTCTCTTCAAACTCTTTTACTTTAGCATAGATATCTCTATATTCTTTCTTTGACCAATTGCTAAGAGTGGTGGTTAACCTCTTCAATTTCTGATGCAATTGCCTCAAAGGAGTACTAGTGACCTCCCTATCCCAACACTTTTGAACGGTCTCCAGAAAGTTCTCATTGTCAACCCAACAGTGTAAGAACTTGAAATACTTGGTGTAACTTCCAGTTTTCCTAGCTATTTCCATCAATAGAGGACTGTGATTCGATCCAACTGAAGAGAGGTGTTCAATAGTAGTTTGAGGAATAACCTCTAGCCATTTGTCATTGACCATGGACCTATCTAACCTTTTCCATACTCTATCCTATGCAGCCCTTTGATTACACCATGTGAATGGAGGCCCTGTATATCCGAGATCAATCAGACCACATGCTTCTATCACACTTATAAATTCGAAGCTCTTGTTCATATTGTAAGGAATTCCCCCAAGCTTCTCCTCTATATTTGTGATGACATTGAAGTCTCCAATGGTACACCAAGGGATGTCCCTGCTAGCATAATGCAGTAACTTATCCCACAAAGGCCTCCTCATATGTTCCTTACATTTAGCATAAATAAAGGACACCATGAATTTCTCGGTGAGATCAGAATGCTTGAATTCTCCTATGATATGCTGCTCACTATTCTCATGAATATTACCATTGATTTCACTAGACCAAAGAAGCCAGATTTTCCCATTAGGATTACTAACTGCATGGTCCATTTGAAGCTGAATTCTGACAGTATTGATATGAGAATTATTTGCAAAAGGTTCAAGTATAGCAATCATAGATAACTGATGCATTTTCTTGAGTGTTTGAAGTCTTTCCAAAGAACTTTGGGTGCTGATACTCCTAGCATTCCAACAAATGGCCTTAATCATTAAAAACCTTTTGATTTGGACCTTGTGATGGGCCTGCTGGAAGTAGCAGACTTGCTGATGGTGGCCTGTTGTCTGGTCTGTCTGCCTTGTTTCCTACCTCTTGGGGATAGACCTTGTTGTTCTGTGAGTTCCTGGGCCTCCTCTGTCAGTGCTTCATGAAAAGTGGATCCAAATGCTCTAATAAGATGATTACTAGTTTCTTCTTCCTCTTCATCATATTCTTCAATGGACTGGTTGTCAGGATCCAGCTCATCTTCTGAATTCAAAGCCCCATAATCATCTCGTATTGGCCTATCCTTCTTGACCTTGTTCGTAACCTGTTTCTCTGATTGTTGACCCTTGTCTGTAGAACCTTGTTCCTGCTCTTTACTTTTTTGCTGTCTCTTTTTTATAGCCTCTCTTTTCTTTTTACTCAGCCTTGCTCCTGATTTATTATTGGGCCTGCTTTCCTGTTGTCCTGCTTCAGTAGTCATACCATATTCTTTCTGATTGGCTTGTTGTCCAGCTTCCTTTTGATTATATATAGGGGGTAGCAGGGGCTGTAGAGTCAATCCTATGGTCTCTATCCACTACCTCATGCAAAACATGAGTCAATTCCCTCTCCCCTTTGGATACCCCATCCTGCAGATTAGTATGTATCTCCTGTACCCTCCCTTTCGTACCTCCAACAGCTTCCTCATCCACATCAATAACAAGATTATCAAAGGGTTTAAGGGATGGGAGTATAGAGTCAATACCTGAGGTTTTGTTGTGTGTGGTGGCTGTAACATGCTCTTTATGCATAGTTACTTCATTGTGAGCTTTTAGTAAGGATGGATCATTGGCTGACCCTTGTATTAAATAACTTCCTTGACCTGGAGTCCTGTTGTTGTTTCCCTCCGCAGCATTGTTTGTATCTTGTAGTTCCTGCATTTCTAAGTTAGTATAGTTATTTTGTGTATGAATTGTAAATATCATACATGTGGGTGCTGGTTCCTGTTGCTTGCTGTCTTTATTGCTTTTGTGTTGAGGTGAAACAGGTCTCCAAGCCGTCCTGGGGTTGGATTGTTCCTGGTTTCTGTTTTGTTTCTTTTTTTGAGTCTGCCAGTGTTCCTCTTGATTACCTGTTTCCTGTTCTTGTTGAGTCTGTACCTGGGGAGCTGTTGTTTGTTGTTGGCCTGTGGCTTGGTCTTTTCCTTGAGCTTGCCTGTGAGTTCCATCCGGTCTGTAATCTCTTCTTGGAGCTGATTGTTGCTGTGTTTGAGAATTTGTAATTGTCTCTGAATTAACATTGTCCTGTAGTTGGACGGTTTTAGTGCCTCCTTTCTCTTGCTCTCCTTTATTCTTGTTCTTTTTTTCAGCCTCCAGTTCTTTCCTCCTTTTGAAGTCTTCATCTCTTTTCTTGATGGTACAAACATTATCCACATGTCCTTGGTGTTTACAGTACATACAATAATCAGGGATGCCTTCATATTGAATTTTCTGCCACCTCCCTTTGTTGGGATCAGAATTCTTAAATCCCACCCAAACATGAGGAGGCCTTTCCTTAGTGAGATCAATTTGGATCTTCACTCTAGCCATGCTGCCTCTAGTCTTTTGAGAGGATGGTGAATCAAGATACAATACCTTACCAATGGAACTCATAATAGTCGTCAAGAAAACCTTATTGTAACAATGCCATGGGAGTTCTGGTAAAGCTACCCATATAGGGACTATAGGAGTTTCTTCTTCTGGTGAAAAATCAGGGGTCCATGCTTAGATTCTCATTAGTTGACCTTCGATACTCATCCTTTGTTTAGTCTAGGCCGTAACATAATCAAACTCATTATCCAGATCAATATACACATGTCTAGAATTATAATGAGTTATTTTCACCCCCCCCCCCCCCCCGTTAATTGAGTTTGTAGGGTGAAGCGTTTCTTAATTATCTCCATTTTGGGCATGGTGTTGGTGAATTTGCCCACTAAGGTGTGCTTACAGCTTTCAGCTAGTTTGATATTATAGTCTTCTTTTTCTAAGAGCACAGCAGGTAATCCCTGCCTGGTGGTGTGTATAAGACTGTCTAGTACAATAGGAGTTTAATTCTTGGACTGATTGTATCTCAAACGAGCAGCAAAGGATTGTATAATAGTGAATGGAGCAGGTTCAGGGATTGTGTCCTGTTTAGCATTATTTTGGGCTTGTCCCTGCTGCTGACTGTTTGGATGTTTCACATTACCTTGAGCTATCTTGTTGTTACCCTGATTGTTAACATTTCGATGCTTCTGAAGATTAGGATTATACCTGGCATAATTGTTGGAGATCCTAGGGAAGTTGTTCTGATATTCCCTATTAGCTATATTGTTATCCTGTTGAAATTTACTGGTTCCTCCCTGCTGATTTGTATCCTTGTGTATATGAGCCTCAGTGTTAGTATTATCAGTTGGAATACCATTTTTCCTAACTGGTTCACCTGTCTGCACCCCTTTGCCTTTAGTTTGATGGCTTTGACTTGTTTGCTCATTCATTTGTTGTTAATCATGTCCAGGTTTCTCCGTTGACTTGTCCTGGTCGGTATCCTGTATCACACAAGGAAAAGGATTAGAGGTTAAGTTCAGTGAATTATTCTCAATGCCAAAGGAAAAATTCGATGATTGAGTTGCGTCAGATAAGATTTCTGAAGGCTGTTTCTTGGAGTTTTGTTCATTATTCTGTTGCTCATTCAACTCCCTTTGCTGCATTAAATTAGTTTTCCTTTGCATTGTTGTTGCTCCTGCTGAATGAATCATATCCAGTTGGCTACTGTATCCTACAAGTGGAGCTGTGAATGAGCCATTCTTATCAGTTTCTTGGCTATTTCGATTTGCTTCTTTGTTCAAGCTCATCACAGATTCCGCTGGTGGAGTTGATTGGTTGTTATTGTTGTTTCCTTCATCCACAATGAATGAAATATCTGAAAGATGGGTACCCAATGGAGGTGAATGATTCCCATTCCTAGATTTTTCATTAACTCCGGCGGTCTGCAATCGATTTTCGCCGAAATTTTCCCCGTTGACGAATCTGCCGTCCATTTTGCCTGAAATTCCTGGGAGATGGACCTCTTCATTAGGGGAGTAATCCCTAGTGTTTGAATCTTCTCTAACTTGGCTAGAAATGGTTCGAATTTGACGGCGCATTTCTGGCGATTCGTTTGCACTTCTCGCTAAAGTCGCCTCTTGATTACTATCGATTGGGACGGCGAAATCAGCTAGTTTTTTGCTATGATGTGAATCTAAACTAGGAGATTCCTTATCTCCAATCAGTTTTTCATGAATCGAATCAGCAGTTCCTGGGGAAATGATTTGTCGTGTTCCTTCTAACTCTTTAACTGAATTCGTTGTGCTGATCGCGCCTGTATTTTGCGAATTCGTGGAGTTGTGGGATGAATTAGAGAGAGTGGCTGACTGGGTTTTGTTGCTGACGTTAAGGCGCTCCGTTTGAGCTTCATCCGGTGGCCGGGAGAGCTCTGTCGGCGGCTCATGCGCCATTCCGATAGGGCGAGTAGTGGTTGAAATTATAGCCGTTATTGGCTAAGTGCTGAGCGCGTTTTTTTAGTGAGAATCTAGAGAGAGAAAAAAATTGGGAAATGAAGATGCGATCTATGTGGCTTTACTAGTAGGTTTAGATCCAGCTAAACTCATGTCTGCAATCAAGTGCAGGGTGAACTTCCTTTGGCACACAAAAATGTTGTGATGACTTCTAAAAGTTTCATCAAAACAAAGGAAATATCTTAGCTCCCCCAGATCCTTGATTTTGAAATGATTATGTAATAAATGATTGGCTTTTTCAATGAGTGAGAAACATGATCTAATGATGATCAGATCATCAACATAAGCTAGAATCAAAACTATGTATGTGCCAGAAGTCTTGGTAAAGAGAGAATAATCATGATGGCTATGTTGGAAACTAGATACAATAAGGGCCTCAATGAGCTTCAAGTTTTATTGACTCGGGGCTTATTTGAGGCCATATAGAGATTGGGCCAGCTTGCACACAAGAGAGGACTCCTCATGTTTCAAAAAGGCTATAAGAAGGCATTGAAAACATCCATAAGATGTAATTTCCAACCTTACTTAGCAGCTAAATTAAAGTAAGTACAACCCTAATTGTAACCATCTTCACACGAAGCTAAGTATAACCTTTGGCCACTAATCGAGCCTTATACCTATCAACTTGACCCTGATCGTTGTATTTGGATTTAAAGACCCATTTACTCCCAATTTCCCTCTTTTCAGTAGGCAAATGTGTCAAGGACCAGGTCTTGTTGTCAGCAAGTGCTTGTAGTTCCTGGTTCATGGCTACACTCTTCATAAGATTCAGAATTTGTAATAGTAGAACGATTACATAAAATTTAGAGATAGGGATAAGACATGTCATCGTATGACAGATAGTTTGACATAGGATACGAAAAAGTGGTGGGCTATTTAACAGGCTTATAGACAAAATCATGCAACAAAGTAGGAGGCTTAACAACTCTATTGGATCTTCTTCTAGGTTCAGCAGAAGGAGAAGTTTCTACATGTTCCATGACAATGGTCAATGTTTCTTGTGCAGGAGAATCCACTAGTGGATGAGGCATAGGCAAAGACATACACACTTTTATAGACTTATCCCTAATCACCACAAAAAGATCTACATCCACAACACCTTCATCTATATTTTGTGCATTTACTGATAATGATCTATCTCCGGAGAAGAGCTACATTGGAAAGAAAAGAATATTTTTCACAAACTACATATCTCTACTAGCAAAAAAACCAATCTGTTAGCCAAATCAAAAAGCTTATAACCATTTTGAGTAGAACATGACCCAATCTCTTATGCCAGATGTCATTATTTATGGATGCAATGTAGGTTGCTACTGAGTGCTGAATACTTCCTCTGGACTTGAAGTGATACATATCATCTATCATTTTACCAATTTCTTTCACCTGACCAATGTGAAGGTCAGGATAGAATTTCATAACACAATTCAATTCTCTTGTCAACTTGGCTACTAAAAGTAAATCCATTTTGAAACTTGAAACATATAACACATTCTGGATCTTCCCTTGGCCTACCTTACAATTACCAACATTTAGAATAGGAAGTTTGCTTCCATCAGACAAATGCACATCACCAATTCCCTTACGTACATTCACTAAAATCTGATAACATGTGATGAGTAGCCCCAATATCTACTATTCAATTACATATATCCTTGTTATCTAGTAAAGTAGAACGATTACCTACCATATTTACTGATGGTGCAAAGGTAGTGCCCTTGTGGAACATTTTCTGAACATGTGCATATTGATCAGGAGATACAGATACATTGATGTTCTCATCAATCCTCACCTTTCACATAGTCCTTCCCTTTATCAATTCCTAAATGGTCCTACTATAAGGTTCAACACCAAGAAAATGTCCAACAACAAAGTGATTTACACCATGTACAATCCCATTTGTTGATGTGTTATCTCTAATGCCTGAATAACCATAATAAGAGCTGGGTGACTAGTATGCATGTATAGAGGCGAATATCCAGCTTGAGTACCCTAAGGGGGGAAATTGATGTCGTCCTAGTGTTGCATATCATGTATGATTCGCCAGAGGCTTCCTCTTCCCCTTAAAATTCTCTGAATAACCTATGATTTGATAACAATCTAACATTGTGTGGCCATGCATCTAACAATGGTCGCATTGTTCATTCCAAATGTAACATCTCGCAATTTGAAATAACTAGGAAGAAGCTAATAATTAGAAATAGCCATTTTTGGAAAGAATGAAAATCTGGAAAATTTGTTTAAGTTAGGAAAAGTTGAGTTTTGGTCAACTTCAAATGGCCATAACTCCTATCTTAGGATGATTTAGGTGTACTTCCAGATATGATTGGAAATCTCTTAGAATTATCTTTCCAATGCTGCTAAGTTTGCACAATTCCGAGTTCGTATGAATGAGTAATGTCCTTTGGAAGTTGGGATGTGCGATTAAGGAAAGTCTAATCCGGATTTTTGAAGGGTAGATTAGTATTTTCCTTACCTAATTAATTTACTTTGTTTTAGTGAATTAATTAAGGGTCAAATCAGAATGAGATCAGTTTAGTCAATTGGAAATTCACACTAGGGCTTGGAGAAAAGAGAAAAGAGGAGAAAGGAGAAGAAAAGCTCAGATTTCGCTAAGATCGTGTGATTTGGTGGTGAATTTCACCAAGGAATTAATCTTACAAGGTATGTAAGTCATTCATAGCGTTGGGTTCATTCACCCACGCGCCAAACATGTTTAGTTCAGCGAAATTCGTCCTAAAAGAGTTTGAAATTTGATGTTCTTGACATGTATTCTTGAATTTGGATGTTGTTCTTGAATTGGGATGAATTGAGAAGTTTCTGAGATCTTTGAGTCGAATTATAGAGTTGTTTTGAGCTAGGTTCTTGAGTCCATATGCTGGGTATCGTAATTTAAAATGAATTTGAGATCAAAAGTCGAGCATGATCTGGCACGTAAGTCCGCGTCGCGGACTTGCTCCCCCAGTGACCAAAAAGTTTCTCCGCATCGCGGTTAAGACACGGAATCCTCTAACTCAAAATTTAATTTTGCGAGTAATTATTTAAAACACCTCCTCGTCGCGGACTTGTTCCAAGACGATGATTTCGTGTCTTTTCTCATGTTTACCTATTTAAGATCATTCCTAAACATCATGTGATCCTGCCTATCACAAATCAAAATCCTTGAATCCATAATCCAATTCAAGGACCAGTTAAGAGTCAAATCAAGAGCAGTTAAAATCAAAGTCTAGAGAAGTTCTTAAAGTTTTCCAAAAGTCTTTTGCAAACGTTTTAACTTTGATTTAAGACTTAAGTTTTGAGTTTAGTAAAAAGTAAAGCTTAAAGTTCATTTCTTCAAAAGTATATGGAGACTATGTATTCCCAAAGGGTTTAAGATGTTTCACATTTAAACAAGAAAGGAAACCTCGATTTCCAAAAAGCCTTCGGACTAGTTTTCAGAAAAGAGTAATCTCTTTCTAAATGAAGCAAGAGGGGAAACTTTGATTTTCAAGATAGCCTTTGAGCTAAGGTTTTGAGCAATTATCTCAAATCATAGAAAGAAGTATGTTTTAAACATAAAGAGCTAGTATCATATTTTGGGAGTAGTATTGAGTACCAATATGGGGATGAGCTGAGTTCAGATAACTCACGTCTCCATAAACCATGTAGCCATCATAGGTAGAAAAGGGTCATACTTTTTAGATGAATTCTTTTCACATAAACTAGTGGATCCACTTAGTAGTTCAGGTCTTATACCTGTGGCAAGGTATAGGATGCGCTGGTAGCGTGAGGAAGATCGTTATATCATTACTATAGCTCTTAAGTGATGGTTGTCGATTAGAGAAACTCCTACAAAAGTTATTTGTATTCTTATATACACAGTTATTTTGTATTTTTACATACATTTCAGAGTTTTAGTGTATCTTTGCATACGCCCAGAGTTAACATCATGTTTTAAACGGCTTTTCTTTATATTACACTTATTTTAAAACTGCTTTATATTGAATGACATCAGTTATGTTGAGCAAGTTCAACCAGGTAAGTTCTTCAGTTTCTTTCTGATTCTTTTCAAGCCTATGTTGTATTTAGCATTCCAACTCGCATACTCGTACATTCAATGTACTGATGTCAGTTGGCCTACATCCTATTATGATGCAGACACATGTATTTCCTTTTTATTTCCTATGTTAAAGACTTGAGTTGCCTTAATGTCCAGTTGAATGTTCCTTTATAACATTCTAGTTACTTCATAAATGCGTATGTGATGAGTTATGTCTTCCGCTGAGTTAGTAAGTCAGGCCAAGGGTTCGCTTGAGGCCAATAATGGTCTTCGAGTGCCTAGGGAGTCTATGAAGCTGTGTCTGTAGAGTCCTCGTTATCGGTATGAAGTGCGCCACATCTATAATTAAGAGGTTGCAATATTTAGGAAAATCTCTCACTTCTTTCACACTCTTTTCGTATGTTAGAGTTGATCTCTAAAAAGTTCCTTCTAATTTGTGCTTGCGCGTGTTTTCAGATAATCATGCCACCACAAAGAGCAGTCAGAGGATGTCCAACTAGGAGAAATATTAAGGAATAAGAGTTACCAAATGCACCTGAAGTGCAACCTCAAGGGGAAGTCACTAATGTTGAGTTCAGAGAAGCAATTAGGATGCTAAGTCAAGCTTTGACTAACCAAGTTGGGCAACAAAGAGGAGATCGACAAGGAGAGGCTGACGCTTCAAGGATTCGTGAGTTCTTGAGGATTAATCCTCCAAGTTTCACTGGTTCAAGTACTTATGAGGATCCGGAGAACTTTGTTGATGAACTGAAAAAAGTGTTTAATGTGATGCATGTTGTTGTTACTGAGAGGGTTGAGCTAGCTGCATATTAACTGAAGAATGTCGCTAGGACTTGGTTTGACCAGTGGAAACGGGGTAGAGCTAAGAATGCACCACCTGTAAGTTGGGCCTATTTTGAGGAGGCTTTCTTGGGGCCTTTCTTTCCCCGAGAACTGAAAGAGGCCAGGGTACGTGAGTTCCTCACACTTAAGCAGAATTCTCTAAGCGTTCATGAATATGGGTTGAAATTCACCCAATTGTCCCATTATGCTCTGAAAATGGTTGTGGACATGAGGAGTAGAATGAGCTTGTTTGTTGTTGGGTTGGCTTGTTTGTCGAGTAAAGAAGATAGGGTCGCAATGCTGATAAGGGAATGCGATATTCCCAAGACAGCATTCAAGACCCGTTATGGTCACTATGAGTTTCTGGTCATCTCGTTTCGTTTGACCAATGCATCTGCATCGTTCATGGACCTTATGAATAAAGTTTTCGAACCTTATTTAGATATGTTTGTTATTGTCTTCATTAATGACATACTAATCTATTCAAAGAATGAAGAAGATCATGCTAGCCATCTCAGTATAGTTCTTCAGACTTTGAAAGATAAAAAGTTGTATGCTAAGTTCTCGAAATGTGAGTTTTGGCTTGAGTCGGTGGCATTCTTGGGCCACATAGTTTTTGGTAATGAAATTAGAGTTGATACTCAGAAGATAGATGCAGTACAGAGTTGGCTTAGACCCACATCTCCAACTGATATTAGAAGTTTCTTGGATTTGACTGGCTATTATAGGAGGTTTGTAGAGGGGTTTTCGTCCATTTAGTCCCCTTTGACCAAACTGGCTCAAAAAACAATTAAGTTTCAATGGTCTGAAGCTTGTGAGAAAAGCTTTCAGTAATTGAAAAAGAGGTTAACTACTGCCCCTGTATTGACCTTACCAGAAGATACGCAAGGTTTTGTGGTGTATTGTGATGCATCTAGAGTTGGATTGGGTTGTGTGTTAGTGCAGAATGATAAAGTTATAGCTTATGCCTCCAGACAATTGAAATTTCTTGAGAAGAACTACCTAACCCATGATTTAGAATTGACTGCTGTAGTATTTGCTTTAAAAGAATGGCGTCATTATCTTTATTGTGTTCATGTGGATGTGTTCACCGATCACAAGAGCCTTCAGTATGTGTTCACTTAGAAGGAGCTCAATCTCAGGCAAAGGAGGTGGTTAGAATTACTCAAGGATTATGACATGAGTATTCTTTACCACTCAGGTAAGGCTAATGTTGTTGCTGATGCTTTAAGCAGGTTGTCTATGGGTAGTACTTCCCATGTTGAGGAAGAAAAAAGAGAGTTAGCAAAAGATGTGCATAGACTTGCACGCCTGGGAGTCAGACTTATGGATTTCACAGAAAGGGGAGTAGTGGTGATGAATGGGGCTGAATCATCATTTGTGTCAAAAGTAAAAAGCAAACAAGACCAAGACCTTATTTTGTTTGAATTGAAGGCAATTTTTCATAAGCAAAAAGTATTAGCTTTTGAATAAGGGGAAGATGGCGTACTGAGATATCAAGATAGATTGTGTGTACCAATGGTGGATGGACTCCAAAAGAGGATCATGGAGGAAGCTCATAGCTCCAGATATTCCATTCATCCAGATTCCACAAAGATGTATCATGATTTGAAGGAGGTGTATTGGTTGAATAGTATGAAGAAGGGTATTACAGAATTTGTTGCTAAATGTCCAAATTGCCAACAAGTTAAAGTAGAGCATCAAAGGCCCAGTGGTTTGGCTCAGAATATAGAACTTTCGGAATGGAAGTGGGAGATGATTAATATGGACTTCATCACAGGTTACCAAGGTCTCGCAGACAGCATGATTCTATTTGGGTGATTGTCGATAGAATGACAAAATCAACCCACTTTTTGCCAGTGAAGAGTACTCATTCAGTAGAAAATTATGTCAGGTTGTATAATCAGGAGGTGGTAAGACTTCATGGAGTCCCAGTCTTCATTATTTCAGATAGAGGTGCACAATTTACTGTACAATTCTGAAAATCTTTTCAGAAAGGTTTGGGTTCAAAGGTGAACTTAAGTACTGTTTTCCATCCTCAGACAGATGGGCAAGTAGAGTGCTCTATTCAGACATTAGAAGATATGTTGAGGGCCTGTGTGATCGATTTCAAAGGTAATTGGGATGATCACCTACCTCTTATTGAATTTGCATACAACAATAGTTACCACTCTAGCATCCAGATGGCTCCATACGAAGCTCTTTATGAGAGAAGATACAGATCTCCTATTGGATGGTTTGAAGTTGGTGAAGCAGGGTTGATAGGACCAGATATAGTCCATCAAGCTATGGAGAAGATGAAAGTGATTCAAGAGAAGTTGAAAACGGCACAGAGTCGTCTGAAATCTTACACTGATGTCAAAAGAAGGGCGTTAGAGTTTGAAGTAGATGATTGGGTATATCTAAAAGTTTCACCCATGAAGGGAGTTATGAGGTTTGGTAAGAAGGGGAAACTTAATCCCTGGTATATTGGACCTTATCGAATATCTAAGAGGATTGACACAGTACCTTATGAGTTGGAGCTACCACAAGAGTTGGCCGCGGTTCATCCGGTGTTTCACATCTCCATGTTGAAGAAATGCATGGACGATTCTTTATTGATCATACCAACTGCAAATATTGGGATCAAGGATAGCTTATCTTATGAGGAGATTCTTGTTCATATTCTAGATCACCAAGTTCGCAAGTTGAGAACAAAAGAGGTAGCATCAGTCAAAGTCCTTTGGAGGAATCAATTTGTTGAGGAAGTTACTTGGGAAGCTGAAGATGACATGAAGAAGAGATATCCACATCTCTTTGAGTCCAGAGAAAATGCAGACCAAGGTACTAATTCTCTTCTTAGTGCTCTTTAAATTATGAGTGAGCATGTTGTTTGTTGCATTTGCTTGTTGTGTGTTTGAACTTGAAATTACACCCTTAGCCTAGTAAGAGTATTCTCATTCGAGGATGAATGTTCCCAAGGGGGAGATATTGTAACATCTCACAATTTGAAATAACTAGAAAGAAGCTAATAATTGGAAATAGCCATTTTTGGAAAGAATGAAAATCTAGAAAATTTGTTTAAGTTAGGAAAAGTTGAGTTTTGGTCAACTTCAAACGGCCATAACTCCTAGATCAGGATGAGTTAGGCGTAGTTCCAGATATGATTAGAAATCTCTTGGAATTATCTTTCCAACGCCACCGAGTTTGCATAATTCCGAGTTGGTATGAATGAGTTATGTCCTTTGGAAGTTGGAATGTGCGATTAAGGAAAGTCTAATCCGGATTTTTGAAGGGTAGATTAGTCTTTTCCTTACCCATTTAATTTAATTTGTTTTAGTTCATTAATTAAGGGTCAAATCAGAATGAGATCAGTTTAGTCAATTGGAAATTCACGCTAGGCTTGGAGAAAAGAGAAAAGAGGAGAAAGGAGAAGAAAAGCTCAAATTTCGCTAAGATCGTGCAATTTGGTGGTGGATTTCGCCAAGGAATTAATCTTACAAGGTATGCGAGTCTTTCATAGCGTTGGGTTCATTCACCCACGCGCCAAACATGTTTAGTTCAACGAAATTCGTCCTAAAAGAGTTTGAAAGTTGATGTTCTTGACATGTATTCTTGAATTTGGATGTTGTTCTTGAATTGGGATGAATTGAGAAGTTTCTGAGATCTCTGAGTCGAATTATAGAGTTGTTTTGAGTTAGGTTCTTGAGTCCATATCCTGGGTATCAGAATCTAAAATGAATTTGAGATCAATAGTCGAGTTTAGGTGAATTAGGGCTGTAAAACGGAAAAGGAAATATTCGAGCGTGATCTCCCCCAATGACCAAAAAGTTTCTTTGCGTCGCGGTTAAGACGTGGACTCCTCTGTCTCAAAATTTAATTTCGCGAGTAATTATTTAAAACACCTCCGCGTCGCGGACTTGTTCCAAGACGATGATTTCGTGTCTTTTCTCATGTTTAGCTATTTAAGATCATTCCTAAACAGCATGTGATCCTTCCTATCACAAATCAAAAATCCTTGAATCCATAATCTAATTCAAAGACCAGTTAAGAGTCAAGTCAAGAGCAGTTAAGATCAAAGTCTAGAGAAGTTCTTAAAGTTTTCCAAAAGTCTTTTGCAAACGTTTTAACATTGATTTAAGAGTTAAGCTTTGAGTTCAGTAAAGAGTAAAGCTTGAAGTTCATTTCTTCAAAAGTATATGGGGACTATGTATTTCCAAAAGGTTTAAAATGTTTCACATTTAAACAAGAAAGGAAAGCCTTCGGGCTAGTTTTCAGAAAAGAGTAATCTCTTTCTAAATGAAGTAGAGGGGAAACTTTGGTTTCCAAGATAGCCTTTGAGCTAAGGTTTTGAGTAATTATCTCAAATCACAGAAAAAAAAGTATGTTTTAAACATAAAGAGCTAGTATCATATTTTGGGAGTAGTATTGAGCACCGATATGGGGACGAGCTTGAGTTCAGATAACTCACTCCATAAACCATGTAGCCATCATGGGTAGAAAAGGGTCATACTTTTTAGATGAATCATTTTCGCATAGACTAGTGGATCCACTTAGTAGTTCAGGTCTTATACATGTGGCAAGGTATAGGATGTGCTGGCAGCGTGAGGAAGATCGTTGTATCATCACTATAACTCTTAAGTGATGGTTGTCAGTTAGAGAAACTCCCACAAAAGTTATTTGTATTCTTATATACACAGTTATTTGTATTTTTACATACATTTCAGAGTTTTAGTGTATCTTTGCAACGCCCAGAGTTGACATCATGTTTTAAACAACTTTTCTTTATATTGCATTTGTTTTAAAACTGCTTTATATTGAAATGAGTTTAGTTATGTTGAGCGAGTTCAGCCAGGTAAGTTCTTCAGTTTCTTTCGGATTCTTTTCAAGCCTATGTTTTATTTAACATTCCAACTCGTATACTCGTACATTTAATGTACTGATGCCAATTGGCCTGCATCTTATTATGATGCAGACACAGGTAACTAGGATCGACATCCGACGCATTGTTGATCCAATGAGTAGTTCAAAGTTTGTTGGTGAGCCTCTTTGCATTCCAGAGGACTCCTTTTCATTACTTTCAGTTTTAGTATTAGTTCATTAGGATGTCGTGGGCCTGTCCCGACGTCCATCTCAGTTGTTTAGAGGCTTCATAGACAGATAGACAGTCAGTTAGTTAATTCAGTTGTCTTTACTTTTTATTTTCTATGTTAAAGACTTGAGTTTGCCTTAATGGCCAGTTGAATGTTCCTTTATAACATTCTAGTTACTTCATAAATGCATCGTGATGAGTTAAGTCTTCCGCTGAGTTAATATTTACTATTTATCTAGGGGTAAAGTAGTAAATCAGCTACCGGCTTAATGGGTTATTGGTTTATCCAATACCCAATATTAAAAAATCAAAATCGAATCGATAACCCGATAATATTTTTTATAAAACTATTAAAAATCCATTAATCCAATAGCAATAAACAAATAATATTTTTTCGATTTGATTTATCGATCTGTTGAATTTTTGCACACTCAAGCACACCATGTTTGCATATTCATCCTTAGAGTTCAATCGTGGAATCACGTCGCAGGTTGTCTCTTAACTTATTTTTGATTTCTTTGTGAATTTACAATACTTTCATTTGGATTAATTGTTTTTAACGTATGTTTTACACTACTATAATTTAGTAAAATTTATTAAATTGTGACATGAAGATTATTTTTCAAATAAAAAATAAGTATCATCTTTCCACTATCAAAATTTCATTATAACTTATTGATAAAAATAATACTCTATAGGTAGTTGTACCAGCCCCTGAAATTTAATTAATCACTACACCTACCTCCAATCGTCTCTTGTAAGTTGTTTGTTTATGAAATAGAATAAAATAATTTCATGAAATGGGAAACTGAATACCTCCTCTCTTCATTGATAGCAATAATTTGAAGTCTAATATAGTGATAGTTTGAATAATTATTAAAATTAGCAGTAAACCAAAATTCTATTTTTTTTAATAAAAATTTTAGTACTGCAACTAGGACACTATTCCCTTCGTTTATTTTTAATTGTCATAGTTTCCTTTTTTAGAATCAAACTATAAACGATAAGAATTTTGATTAATATTTTACGATGCATTTTTTATCATGTTTATATGCAAAAATTGCAATTTATAGTACTTTTCGTATAGTTTTTGAATATTTAAATTTTTTGTTTAAAATATCAAATTAATAAAATCTAATTTCACTTTGAAAATTAATCAAATAGACTTTCGAAAAGTGTAAGATGACAATTTAAAATGGACGGAAGGAGTATATATGTCGAAATTATCAGCGAGCAAACATCTTATCAAAGAAATTTGTTTTTTCATAAATTCTTATCAAAATAAGATATGAAAGGTTCTCTAATTGCGTGTTTGAAGGGGTACACTTCCATTTTCAGCTGACATTTTCTATTTTTTAGACCAACGTGTGAAGCGGCCACTTGTTTGTTTACCATTGATAAAAAACATCGATAAATCATCCAAAAAAATCTCACATAATTTCTTTGTTGTCCTTTTTTGTATGTCGGTAAGCAATTATTTGACCCAGTAATAAGTTTCAAAAATTAAGAAAGTTTATCGATTATCCATTTGGTTAACTTTCACTTTACATGATTATTCAGAGAATATTAAAACACGCATACATAAATTAATAACAGAATATTATAAAAATTTATGCTTATGAAAATCAAATAACTTAGTAAAAAATATTTTGAGACGAATGGACTAATTCATTGATAATTGTTTTGTCTTTGTCAAGTAATATTTTAATGTGGAAATATCTTGAAAATGGAGCAGTGGAGAGGTATATTCTCGTGGGTTCTAAATTTGGTCCCTTCATATTCATAAAGTTGTGACAAATTTTCAGCTCGGATATTCTACTAGACTTTTTTTTTTTCCGTAAAGTGTCCGAAGTTTATATTGAAATTTGAAATATCAGTTTTTTTTTCCTAAAAAGAAATATCAGATATTACTATAGCTTTGTGTGAACACTGTTGGTGACCTAATTGGCTAATTCGACCTACTTCCTTTTCTTATATTTTTCACAAAATATTCCATTCATTTTTCACAAGTTCATTTTTAATTCTATATCTTTTTTCATAGATATCTTCATTTTTCCACATAATAAATAGATCTGAAAATAACGGATGGGACAAATCATTATTTTTGGAAAATATAGCCCTTGTGGAGATATACAACAATAATATACTCGGTAAAATCTCACAAGTACGTAGAATATGGACATAATATAATGTACACATATTTTATCTCTAATTTATGGAAATGGAGAAATTATTTCCGAAAGACTCTTGAGTTTCGACATAAGTACAAATCAAAATAGGCATGAAAAAAAATGCTAGTAATAAAACATAACAACTAATTAACTAAAAAGGATTAAAATTTCCTTGCATTACTAATAATATAGATTTTCATTTATTAGTAATACATTCCTTAATACACAATAGATGACATTAGTTATATATATCATGAAAAAATATACTTCCTCCGTTTTACAAAGAATGACCTGATTTGACTTGACACGGAGTTTAAGTAAATAAAGAAGACTTTTGAATCTTGTGGTCCTAAATTAAAGTTATGTCAAATGTACAAAATTGTCTTTAATCTTGTGATCTTAAACATGTCATGTGAAAAGCAAAAAGTAAAATGTTACCAAAAAAGAAAAGAGATCATTTTTTTTAAACTGACTAAAAAGAAAAGGAGGTCATTCTTTATGAAACGGAGAAAGTACTAAACAAGGTATTACTAAAATAGAAAGTTAATATATGTATTAATTTGCTAATATAGTATACCAAATGATTCTTAAAGCTAATACTATAAGCGACACACAATATATATATAATTATAAAAATGTAAAAGCAATACAACCTACTACTCCCTTCGTCCTATTTTATTTGACAACATTTGATCGGGCACGAAATTTAAGAAATATATGAAGACTTTGAAATGTTTATCAAATTGCCCTTTAAAAAGTAGACTATTTTTTCTCTTTTCTCATAAATATATTGGAATATTACTTTAAAATTAAGTGGGACCAACAAGAATAAAAGAGATATTGTACCTTTATAAACTTACCATATAAAAAAATGTAATATTCTTTTTGAAATTGATAAAAAAAAAATAATATCACATAAAATGAGACGGAGAGAGTACTATTCACAAAGTTAAAAAAGTCAACTTTATTATTCCACCATACAATAATATTATCACACTAGAACAATGACATTTCATCAAATACCATTCTTGTCCCTGATAAATTTCACACTCACAAGGATAAAAGAGGAAAGTGTCCTGGCCCGGCCCGATAAAGCCTAATAACCGTAGACTTACATCACAGAAACATGTGGAGTAGATTCAATTTCGCTAACCGGCCGACGCATCTCATCGAACTTGGTCTTCTTCTTACATAGATCTCTAATGGCAGTGAGCTGATAAGGCGACGCATCAGTCGCGAGCCACTGTTCGACTTCGAAATTCTGTTGGTTGCATTGTTTATGGACTCCGGTGACGGTGACCTCAACGTAGTTACAGTACCATCCATGACCTGAACCTGTTCCATCGGAAGTCAAGTTCATTTTACAGATCGGCGCCGTCAAACAAGGAGCTCGACCACTGAAGATATCCAAATTTCCTCTCTCAAAATAGTTGTAACCCGGGCCCATAAGCCCACCCCAAGCTTCCAGGTTTTTTATTCGAATACCGTACCCGTTTGCATCGTACAGAGTTAAACTGATGATCGAATCCGTTCCACCTTTTATGATTGATCCAGTTCGGATGTATGCACTGTAAACACAATCCTCTTCCTGCATTTGCACAAAATTCAGAAACTATATATCAAAAAAATTGTTAGCTTTAACCAAATTTAACGATAAATTAGAGATAATTCGCCGCTAATAACTTACGGATCCAGAAATGGAGGAGAGGGAGACGGAGAAATAGAGGATGAAGAGAAGGAACCAGAAACGATTGAAGTGAGCTGCTACTCCCATGGCGATTTTTTGTTTATCTCTTTGTGTAATGGCTGTAGTAATCCTCTTCATAAATCACATCAATGTTTGTGGGGCGGGTGGGGGCGGGGGGAGGGGGGTCGAGGGGGCCTGCCGGCCATATTATATATAGGGTGTGAACGTGATTTGTAGTAGTACTATTTTTCCTTTATCATATCTTTAGTAACTAATTAAATGTTTTCCTTTTTCATATGTTTAGTAACTATAGGTGTTTTTGTATGTGTGTACTGTGTATCTTATTAATTGACTATAAATGTATATAATAAAACAAATTATTGTATGTATGTTATATTATTAATTGAGTATAACGTTTTGAAATGATAAATATATAATTTTTTAAGATAACAAATATACTTATGTACAACAATGGTTTTGGTTCAATGGTAGTTGATAGTGGTGCATGGATAACGATTAGCTATCAAAACGAATGAAGTAGTGATAAAATTGAAATACATATTCTCTTTATAGAAACCTTTAAATTATATTTAAATAATATTAAGAATTTGTCACAAATTTTAATCATTTAAATTTATTTAGACTCCTTAAATAGTTATAAAATCAAGTCAATACACAAGCAAGAGAAAGTTTAAAAGAAAAACTAGGAAAACTTGTCACACTTTTTTTTTTCTTGGTGTTCTTTTATTCCTATTTACGATTTACCTTTGGACCCAACTAAAAGGGAAAATATTTTTATCTAGAATTTTTTAAATTTTCGAATACGAGACAATATGATAAAGAGTGCAACAATTATTCATTTCATTGCGACATTTATTTATAAGTAGAATCGGAAACTTTTTAAAAGAAGCCACTTCAAGTCAACAAAACATTCAAATAATTTTGGTTTTTTTCTTTTCCTTTACAAATTTTCATCAAAATAAATTATAACATGTTTTTTTCAGCACCAGCCTTGTTGTTTGAAAGGGTCATCACCAATCAACTAAAAAAATTTAATTTTTGGACACTTGGTTCTTTGGCAATGATCGAAAAATTGATATAACTTACATAAAATAGAATCTCAGATATTTGTAGATATAAAATAACAAGAAGTCTTTTTCAGTATGACACAATGTTAGACATAGATATAGTGAAGTGTCAGAAAGTAGATTAGAATAAGTTATGCTAGGATGGGATCAGTTATGTTGGGTTTTAAAAAGTGTGAATGAAAAATGAAGAGTTGCGATTTTTCTGAAGTTGTGACTTTGATGAAAAGTTGCGACTATTATGAAGTTGTGATTTTTATGAAAAGTTGTGACTTTAATGAAAAGTTGTGACTTTAATGAAAGGTGGTGACCTTTCTGAAAGATTGTGACTTTTCAAAGGTTTGTGACCTTTCAGGTAAGGCACAATAAGAACCTTTTCACACTACCCTCTGTTTTCTATAAATTGAGGGATTTCCTCTTATTTTAAAAGAACCAATTTCTGGACTTCTTCTTCTACTACTAAATCTAGTATTCTAAGTGTACTTTACTGTCGTTGAGTGGCTCGCTGACACCAGCGTTTTGGGTATCAATACACTGGTGATTGAGATCATTCTATCCAGGGAGGACATATTCCAAATCAAACCTTGGATACTAGAGGGAAATAATTTCCTTAAGGGGATACTGTGCATTCAGTGGGCTTGATCTTCTTTCTATTTTTCCGCATTCAGTATGTGTTACAGATTTTAGATTTGTGAATTAATTTATGTTCTTCTGTTCTTCACTGGTTCATTAAACTTTGATAACTTCATGTTTCTGCAAAGTTTGTTGGAATCGGTAAGATTCTTTAAACACAGATTGACAACAATTTTTCTTTAAGAAATTCTAATATGTTTCTAATTCTAGTTTCTCTACTAGTTTTAATTTTCTAGTTGTGAAAATGTTCTTAAACTTTATTGTGTCTTACCAAGTTCTTCAAAGTTTTGTTCTAAGTATCTTAGGAATACAAGATGAACAACAATCTTAAGGAAATTATTATACTGTTGTATTTCTTGTATTCTACTGATTGAGAGAAACAGATCATGGAAGTACAAGATTAATGCATTACTTCTCCAGAATTCGGTGCTTTGTTTAGCAAGGTCAGAGTGAGAATGTACAGAAAAAGTGGTGGTATTCCGGTTAAAGATTACACCAGGTAACCTTCTTATTATTTTTTCTAAAGAGGAAAATAGTTTCTAAGAGTTAACAACTTTGATTTTTTATCATGTGTATCTTTGGAAAAAGATCTGCAAACCATATATTGTGGAATGAATTTTGCTTGGCAAATAGTGTTGCCTTTAAAATTCTTTAGTTTGCAAAATGAGAGATGCATATTTTTATTTGATCAAATAGTATGTCAAAATGTTATAGTTGGAAGACTATTGAAAATAAAAACATTTCTATGTGATAAAGAATATGTTTAATTATGCTTGGAGACGAAAAAAACTTTTGTAGTTTTGTACTCCATGTGAAATTTGATTGTGTCTGATTTTTGTAGACTAAAAACTTTTGTAGTTTCTACTCTGGATAAATCAGACTATGCAATTGGTTTGAAAAATATGAAAACTTCACATAATAAGTCAATGTTGTACTTTTGACTTTCTATAAACTTCACTGTTATATAGAAACAAATTGTCCAATTTTTTTTGTCTTTATTGTTAGTATTCTAAATACGAAGTGGTATGTCTATTTGTGATAGAGGGGAAAATACCATTGACTTAGAGTTTGTGATTTTGTGCCTCTATGGAATGAACTTTGACACTATGTAAAGATTGTCAAAGAGAATTGAAGCAATATAATTCTTTTGTAGAATAATATTTCCAAAAGAGGTTTCATACTGCCAATGACATTTTGATAGTTTGGGAAAATATGTGGTAAAACTATTTTCAAATACTTGAAAAATATTTTTGAGATCACATTTAAAATGTGGGGGTTCTTTGCTTATGATAAAGATAAAATTAGACTTGGTGTGTAATTTAATTTTTGAGCAAAAGATATGAAATTCAATGATATATTTGTATTATGTTAGACCCACAAAATTCTTGGAGTATATTTGATATTGTGGTTGTTGAGTTTCTCTATTACTAGTACATGATGTGACTAGTATGAAACTACCAAATTATATATATACTTGTTTAAAATAATTGTGTCCTTTAATTTTATGAAAAAGTGTCACTTAAAATGTTGTGATATTTCATGAAAAGATGTCTATTATAATAAAAGTATTTGTATAGACATGAATATTACTGAATAGTTATTTGTTATGTTTTGTAAAAGAAACATTTGGACTATATTGCCTTTATTGGACTTGATGAAACTTTGTTCATGGGTAGTTCTATAACAATCAAATTGAAAGTTATGGAAAAGTCCTGCTGAAAAGGACATTTGACAAGGTGATGACTCTAAACAATGTTTGTGCCATACAAAATGGTAAGAAATAGGAACAAATATCTGTGAGAAAAAACTACCTCGCGGAAAGCTTTTCAAACTCAATATTTTTATTTGTTCTTACTTGCTTGAGTCAAACTATTTGTGACATGAACACTTGGGACATGTCAATTACAAAACCTTGTAAGGAAAACTGGTCAACTTAGAAGTTTTGTCTAACTTTGAGTGCAATAAATAAAAAATGTCAAGTTTGTGTGAAATCTAAGTATGCTGAGCATTCTTATAAATCTGTTGAAAGGAATTCTAATCTCTTAGAATTGATTTACACTGGCATTTGTGATATGAAGTCAACACCATCTCGTGGTGGAAAAAAGTATTTCGTAACTTTCATTGACAATTGCATTAGAAACGACTATGTCTATTTGCTGAATGGTAAGGATGAAGCAATAGAAACGTCTAGAAAATATAATATTGAAGTTGAAAATTAGTTGGGAAAAAGATAAGAAGTGATATGGATGGAGAGTATAAATCTCATTTTGCAGAAATATGTTTGAAAAGTGGAATTATCCATCAAACTGCTGCCCTATTCACCTCAATCTAATGGAAAAAAAAAACTGAACTTTGAAGGAAATGATCAATGCATTACTTATAAGTTCTGGTTTGCCACAAAACTTGTGTGGAGGAACTATCCTTACTGCAAAAGGGAACAACAAAAAGTTTTGCCTTTTCATAAAGAAAGCAATAAAAAAGTTTTGTTTTTCCAGGACATAATCTATTCCATATGAGAAATGAAAATGAAGGAAATCCAACTTGAAATATTTCAAAGTGTGGGGGTGTCTAGCCAAAGTCCAAGTTCCTATTCCTAAAAGGATTAAATAGTACCTAAGATAGTGGACTGTAATATTAGACTTGAGTAATCTAGTGAAAGGTCTAAACGACCTTGGAAAGAACAAAAGGAGAATGTACTTAAAAAGAGATTCTGAGGTGTAGTAAATGTCAAAGGACATCTACTTTCTTTGAATATGATTTTGTAACATTTCTTGTGTCTTTTGTAGACTTATCCTTTTGGACAGATGGTGTTAATAGTGAGATTGGTTCAATTGAGCAAATCCTATTGGAAGTTGGTTGATCTTCCCCCAGGAAATAAACTTTTGGGTTCAAAGTGAATCCTCAAAAGGAAAATGAAAGTTGATGGAACTATTGACAGATATAAAGCAAGACAAAATCAAGGTCTTGATCTTTTCGACACATACTCGCTAGTAACTAGAATTACATTAATTTGGATGTTAATTGTGTTAGCTATGGTATATGACCTCCAAATTCATCAAATGAATGTGAAAACAACTCTCTTAAATGGATAATTAGAGGAAGAAATTTACATGGAACAACCCGAGGGTTTTGTGGTTCCTGATAAAGAAAAGAAAGTGTGTGAACTTGTTAAGTCACTTTATGGACTAAAACAAGCGCCTTTGACCAAACTATGTTGGTAAATGAATTTAAGAATGATGGAAGTGATAAATCTGTTTACATTAAAATCACTAGGTCATTGTTTGTTTGTATAATTGGTGATATGTTGATCATCAATAGAGACACTAATGACATAAATGCTACTAAACGTATGCTAGAAAACAAGTTTGTAATGAAAAATCTTGGAGTTGTTGATACGATCTTAGGTATAAGAATCCTTAGAACTCTATAATGTTTAGCATATTCACGGTCACATTGCATTGAAACGGTACTTGACTAGTTCAAATATTTGGAGTTCAATATTGTCAAGTCTCCAATAAATGTGAGCTTTGCATTTCAAAAGAGTGAAGGCAAATGTGACTCACAATTGAATTGTGCTAGAGTATTGGGAAGTATGATGTATAGCACGAAGTGTGCGCGATCAGATATAGTATTTGCTTTTAATGAACTGAGTCGGTTCACGAGTGATCCCAATCGAACTCATTATATGACAATGAAAAGAGTTTTGGAGTTTTTAAGAAATACTTAAAACTATGTCTTGCATTATAACAATATCCAACAGTATTGAAATGATATAGTGATGCGAATTGGATCACCGAACAAATGAAGTGAAATCCACGAGTGGATATGTATGTACTCTTGGTAGAAGAGCAGTCTCTTGGAAATATTCCAAAAAAAAAGAAGACAAGATACCGTTAGAAAGCTACTCTCTAGTGGAATTATCAGAATTGACTATGTAAAGTCAAAGGATAATTTGTCGGATCCACTTACAAAAAGGCCTAACTAGAGAGAAAGTTTAAAGATCATCTAAGGGAATGGGTTTACGGCTTAGGACAAGTCATCATGGCGGTAACTCTATCTAGCAGACTGGAGATCCCAAGAGCTAGATTTAAGGAGAAAAACAAAGTTATGACTGACGGTTCGGCATTGTCAACAAACTCAATCCATTCTCATGATGAAGACAATGCTCAGGAACAAGGATATAACATTAAGGCTTGTTAATGAGTTACTAAAGCTTAATGTTTTTAATGATTTGCTAAGTTTGGCAGATTTGACCAAATAGTGTATCTACGCGATAACACGGTTAGAAATCACCTATGTGGGTGTGAAGAGTAAGCCATTTCAAAGAGAATTATTGTCAAAAGCCTATTCTCTATACACTTATTTCAGGAATCTGATTCAAGATTACTTGGACAAAGGTTTGTTCCGGATAGCAGACCGACCAATGAGAATCGAGACATCACCGTTTGCGGGAGCAATAGAGAGATCAATATGATGTCTGCTGACTTAAGGAAGTTGTCTAACCCACAGAAAGAGTTGGAGGTGGCTGAGCACATCCCATCCCACAAGTGTTAAGCCCTTCAACGGGTTAAACGTGCCATAAATGGGCTTTTAGTAAACTCAAAAAAGAAAGAAACCAGGAGGTGTTCATGGCTGAAACGAACACAATTGTAAGAACCATAAACGGTAAATGGTTAATTGTGTGACATATGGTTGTCTAGGTATACACCAAAGCTCGACGGTTCAAAGATTTTGCATCTATCGATTGACCGAGTATATCCGACATATGTTCACTACAAAAAGTCCAAGGGGAAACCAACTTATCCAGATGCAATTACTTCTTGCTTGTAAAGTACACATACTTGTCAGTTTCTTTGTCTTGGAGTCATTCCCCATTCATGCGGGGGATTGTTGGGTTTTAAAAGGTGTGAATGGAAAATGAAGAGTTGCGACTTTTATGAAGAGTTGTGACTTTGATGAAAAGTTGCGACTTTATGAAGAGTTGTGACTTTGATGAAAAGTTGTGACTATTATGAAGAGTTGTGACTTTTATCAAAAGTTGCGACTTTTATGAAAAGTTGTGACTTTTATGAAAAGTTGTGACTTTAATGAAAGGTGGTGACCTTTCCGGTAAGGCACAATAAGAACATTTTCACACTACCCTCTGTTTTCTATAAATTGAGGGATTTCCTCTCATTTTAAAAGAACCAATTTCTGGACTTCTTCTTCTACTACTAAATCTAGTATTCTAAGTGTACTTTACTGTCGTTAAGTGGCTCGCTGACACCAATGTTTTAGGTATCAATACACTGATGATTGAGATCATTCTATCCAGGGAGGACATATTCCAAATCAAACCTCGGATACTAGAGGGGAATAATTTCCTTAAGGGGACACTGTGCATTCTGTAAGCTTGATCTTCTTTCTGTTTTTCCAGATTCTAGTATGTGTTACAGATTTTAGATTTGTGAATTAATTTATGTTCTTCTGTTCTTCACTGGTTCATTAAACTTTGGTAATTTCGTGTTTCTGCAAAGTTTGTTGGAATCAGTAAGATTCTTTAAACACAGATTGACAACAATTCTTCCTTAAGAAATTCTAATATGTTTCTGATTCTAGTTTCTCTACTAGTTTTAATTTTCTAGTTGTGAAAATGTTCTTAAACATTATTGTGTCTTACCAAGTTCTTCAAAGTTTTGTTCTAAGTATCTTAGGAATACAAGATGAACAACAAGTTATGTTGAAATTAGTTATTCTGACTTGATTTTTTATAAATTGTTTGGTTTGTTCTACTAAAATAATAACATTGGATACTTCCTAAAAATAAGTGGTTTGATTACAAATATACCTTTTTGTATAATATTTTTATGATAAGAGTTTTAGTTATTCATTCTTAAAAGTAAAACTTTCACCTTATTTATCTTAATTATTTTTATGTATGAATTCTCATGAATTTTCTTTGTGTTCGATTATGTGCCAATTTTGGAGGTGTCAATACTCCTCGCTAAAAAAAATATATGGTGTGATCAGAAAACTCTTTTAGATATCACATTTACTATAAAAATGTGTATAAAAAATGAAGCAATTTATGGCTCAAAATTTAGTAGCGAATGATTAGAAATATAGCAAAGTTTGGCCTAAAAATATAACAACCAGTACAGCAGTAATTTGCATCCATACGCAGCAATAAATTGGCTTAAAATGCGGCCACAAATTTACTCAAAACGCCTAAAAAGTATAGCAGTAGATCAGCCTCAAATTTTCTCCAACACAACAGTCTTTTGGCTTTGAATACAACAAATAATACGCCCAACATTTTACTTCAATATCTCCATATTTGAAGCCTCCAAACAAATCCAGCAAAATGTTGACAATCTCTTTCAACAGAAGTTCATAATTAATTAAAGGGTTGGAAGGATAGTTTTGTCATTTAATAAATTTATCCCATGATAAATTATGATGAGATTATTATACCACCCCTTGGAAGGGATAACTTATCCCGGTACTATTTATTAATCCTGGGATAAGTTATCCGAAACTTTCCAACCAAACACTAAATTAAGTGCCACTAAATATATTTATCCTTCACACCAAACGACCCCAAAGTGTTAATTTGGTAATTGATACATACATTCGACGTAAAGAGAAAAACAAACTATATTATATATGGAAATAAAGAACTTACATACAACAATTAAATTTTTTGTAGCAACTATTTAGTAGTGATAATATAATTACCATTATACTATGTTTAGTAAAAATAATATATGGTACATAATTAACACTTTATATAAATATTAATAAATGTTTTAACTATTCTAGATACAATGATATTAATTTATTACCGTTAAATATTTTTGCGACAATAAATATCAGCACTAAATTTTTTTATTGCTACTAAATATTCCTTTTGGTATAGTGTTATGTATTCGATTCACTTTTATTGGCACGTATTCTATAGACAAAATTATTACATGCAAAATTTAAATATGAGTAATTAATAATAAATAATTTTTAAAATTATTTCTTTTCTGATTAAAATGAAATTCGATTGTACCATAGCATGATGCGTATAATTTATGTAATAAACCTAAGTAGTTTGAAATTCACCGTGTATTTGGAACTGAAGACTTGGGATTCAAAGACATATATTTCTTCTTTTTTTTTTTTTTTTTTTTTTCTATTTTGGAATGGTTAGATTTGTTGAACTTTGAACTTTTCTTTGCCCTTTGAATTTAGAGCATAACTTTCGATTAAAGATTTCAAATTTAAATTTTGTTATCATTCGCTATTGAAGATAACAAAGGAGGAAAATATGAATCATTTTGAGTGAATAATATATTAAAAGAATTAAGCTATCGAGAGGAGTTCATATCTAAAATTTTGAGTTGTGTTTAGAGGAAGACATGTGAATTGGTCGGGATTGAAAAAGGAATCAATTATTTGAGGAAGATAAGTTTTTACAATAAATAAAGAGAAAATGGTCTAAAGCCTCCCCAACCTATACCCGAAATCCCAATTACACACTCCAACTTTACGGGTGTCCTATCATCCCCCCTGAACATTTTATATCTCTATTTAGTGCACACCTGAGTGCTGACCAGTACACATAAACCAAATATATTGACTAATGTGATTTGCACGCGCGGCCCCACTTCAACCTATCCTTTTTCCTCCTAAAGATCGAACGATCTCACCCCTTAGCCCCAATTCTTTCTTTTCGCTTTTCTCATTTGCATCTCCCTCACCAAAGTCCGATTACATCTTAATACACATTTTTGGTAATGATCCAAGAATTCTTGTGTGTATTTTCTTTGTCCCTTATAAAGAGAAGCAAGAATACAAGGGAAAAAACATACACCATAGCATGGGCAAGACAAAAATCTACTTTTCGAATTTAATTTCTACCAAGAAGTTTGCGAATTCGCAATATTTCATGTTTGCATCTCACTACAACGTTGAGCATCGAGTCTGATTCATCGATACAAAACTTATTCAAGTTTTCATTTGCCATTTTCAACGAATTTTGAGAAAATTCAAAATTCAAATTAGAGAACATAAATAAGAAATTAGAGCATATTACAAACTTCAACTTCAAGATTAAAGTAGAAATAAACATAAACAACTAAAACCTAGCCATTTTTGAAAGAAAATCGTCAAAATATTGAAGAAGGAACAATGATTAATGGTGGGGAAGAAGGAACAAAGGTTTATTTAATTTGGGGAAGATGACCATTGCCAATTTATTGCCTCTTTTAACGTGTACCAGTTTATTTCCTCTTCTAACGCGCCTAGAGGAGGTGTTCTCACCTCCTATGACATGTCAGCACTCAGGTGTGCACCAAATAGAGAAATAAAATGTTCAGGGGGGTAATGGGACACCCGTGAAGTTGGAGTGTATAGTTGGGATTTCGGGTATAGGTTGGAGGGGCTTTAGACCATTTTCTCATATATAAATAAATTATAAACAACGTGCGTATATATACACACACTTTAAAAATAAGGAAAAACTATAGAATATGGCAAACATCAATAGACATTTAAAATAAATAGCTATAGTTTATTTTGTTTTATGTTATATGGATATAACTACACAATAAATAGCAAACTTAATTATATATAATTAATCAGAAAAGTTATTAAATATTAAATAGGGAAGTTATTAAATATCTAGAGCAACTTACAAAAATGACTATATTTATAAGGTTGTTAAAGTTCAATAGCTATAAGTATGTTATTTACAAAATAAAAGACTACAATTTATGTCTTTTCTAGCTGTATTTTTGAATATGTGTTTTTTTTTTCTATTTATATACTGAAACAGTTTTAATTAGACAGCCTTTTAATTACAATGAACTAAATAAGGAAAATGTATTAATTGTACAATTAACATATGAATACTTTGAATTCAAATTGGTATCTCTATTTATAAAACTTAAAGTATTAATATATCAAGGATACAAACATTTATAAAAACTTAATATATTAATATATCAAACAATGTAAAGTATAACAATTTAGTATATGAATACGACAATTTGAAAAATGAATACATTGTTGTTAAACAAAAAATGAATACACGAATATAGTATACATATGAATACATTGTTGTTAAACAATAGCATGTGTAGGTATCAAAGTGTGTAAGTATTCAGCTGTAAAATAATTGAAAAGCCAACAAACGTCAATCTCTTTTTGGTCAAGTTTTTCTTGTAATACTTGAGGCTTGATGTTAACTCAGATATTTGCTTATAAAAATATAGTATTAATGTATCCAACTATACTTAGATTGTATTGCCTAATCAACCTTTCAAATTGGATAGATTACTTATATATCTAGATATACTTTTATTCACAAATCACCATTTCAACTTGTGTTAATATTACAATACAAGTATCTATGGATATAAGTATTCTACTATACACAAATTTGACAACCACACAAACCTCAATCTCTTTTTGCTCGTCATGTTCTTCCTGTACTACCTTTTTTTTCTTTCTACAACTATAGCCATTGTAATGGAGAAACTAATAATTCTTCAATCGAAACCCTATAAAAATAGATGAAAATATAGATATATACAAATATAATCTTCATAAAAACGAGGAAAAAATTCAATTAGAAGATACATGATGAATTCAAATTACAAAAATTGCTCCTAGAGTCATGCAATGGATCTTAAATTAGAAGAAATTTGGGGGGGGGGGGGGGGGGGATATAGAAAATTTGTGATAGAGGGATACTGATGAAAGATAAAGTATTAATGAGGGTACACATGGAGACCAGATCGCATCAAACGTGCCTTGACATAATTAATTATGTGTGTAATAATAACTTTTTCAATTTTTTTAACTGCTGAATACTTACACACTTTAATAGATACTTACACATTCTATTGTTTAACAACAATGTATTCATATGTATACTATATTGGTGTATCATTTTTTGTTTAATAACAGTGTATTCATTTTTCAAATTGTCGTGTTCATATGCTAAATTATCCTTGAGGTAAGTTATGGTATATTCATCTCTTAGACTTGGTTAGTGACATGTTCTACGTCGTTGAGTTACGAGGGATAACATATTTAATAAGCCTACAGGATCGGGAATGCAAGTGTTGACTTTAAAAATGCTCTAAGCAAAATATTATAGCGTGTTGCAATTATTATGTGTTGTTGATTTTATAATTTAACTTTAAAATTGTAAAATTGAATGAGTTGTTTGAAAATTACATAGGGTTTAAAGACTAGAGTCAATTGAGAAATTAATTTAAAGTAGTCTAGTTGTATTGATTTAGGAAGTAGTAATAGAGATATTGTGCTTGGTAATATTCATAGAAATGAAAATGTTATTTAATGATCTTGATGCTCTAGTAGGTTAAATCAAAACTATAGTAAATAAATGATTGTCATAATATGTTAACGAACAAATGTGTTCTCCATCTATATATTGAGTTAATTAATAATAAATATTTATAAAAATATATTAATCCGTGTAAGTTTAATAAAAATAAAATTACTGATTTGTTTTCTGTTACTATTTTCATTCATAACTCACCATACAAAGTTTTGTACAAGTAATTGGTATCTAAAGGTTGTGCCAAAATTGATAAAAACCAAACTTTGTCAATCAACAATTAGGTGGCAATTATGGCCAACTCCAAATAATCTCATTAATTCCCATCATTTTTCCCCAGCGTTAGTGTCTCCTCTAATCCCTTAACATCCACCGCTCCTCATTCTGGCATGGAGGAGCGGTCACCACCTGCAGCCGGCGGCAAAGCCAGAAATCTCCTTTCATCAGCCACATCGCTTCGCCTCTCTCTAACACCGGCTCGTTCACAAGATCATACCTACGTTGTTCAAATCCCTCGTGATCAAGTTTATCGTGTCCCGCCTCCTGAAAATGCCAAAATTGTTGAAAATCATCGACAACCAGAGGCTCAAAAGAAAAGGAAATGTACATGTTGTTGTTGGATATTTTCAGCGTTACTAATTATAGGTATCGCAATTGGAATCATCGTGTTGATTGTTCACACAATGTACACACCTAAATCTCCTGAATTTTCAATTATTAATGTTCATTTCAAAAACGTTACACAACCTTCAAATGGACAAAAGAATAAGAGTCATCCAGTCCCTCAATTTGAGATCGATTTGAAAATCGTAAACATTAATGAGAGAATGGAGGCTTCTTTTGGTAAAGGTGATAATGGAATAGCGGCTCTTAATTTTAAGAATCATGAAATTGGACATGGGAAATATACCGCGATTTCTCAAGAACCTAAAGATTCAACAAATTCTCAATTTAATCTTGATGCTGGGAAATTACCTGCTGATTTTCAGAAAAGTCTTAATGATGACAAGAAGGCGATACCAATGACTTTAACTATTAATGCACCAATGGAGATTACGAGCTGGGCAAAAACATTGAAAAAAGAAGTGACTGTTACGTGTGATTTCGACGTTGAATGGGTGAAAGGTAAATCCAAGATCAAATCCGAAGATTGTAAGACTGATTTTTAAATGCAAAGAAGATGGATCGTACGTGAATGGAAAATATTCAAATTGTTTTTCTACGTGGTTTCGATGCATTTATTTGTCATTATAATCTCTGTTTCGGTTAATTTTAAATCTAGAGCGTCACACGTACGGGCTTGTTGTAAGTTGTAACCTCTTTTCTTCAATGCTTTTCTTGTATTCCTTATTTTTATTTTTCTCCTCAATTGATTACCTAAGTTCTTTCTTCTTTTGAATTTGTGTGTCATGTGTTGTATAAGGTATATAACTTGGTTATTTTTAGATTGAATGAAGTGTAAAGCATTCTATCGTCATTTAAGACCTTGCCTTTTTAGATTAGATGAAATATGAGGTCTTCTTCATTTCTTTTATGAGGATTGAACTCAAAATGTCACATTCTTGCCCTTACCCTGCATTATTTCAAGTAATTGTGATATTATTTGGGATATGATTGAATTGCTTACTCAAGGTATTAAATTATAATTAAATAAGTTGTTGGTGAACATATAAGTACAATTGAAGATGAACAAGAAAAGTAAATAGTTCCTCAGGTTAAGGCACACATATCAATTAATCTTTAAGGAGATTTATAACTTGCTTGGTCAAGATGGTAAAGTAAGCTTATTTTGAAAAATGTTAGTAGTATTTTTTTTTTTTATGAGAAGCGGTTTATATTTAGCTAATCAATTTAAAAAGTATTTTTGAGCAACAATTAGTGTTTCACTAGATTTTGACCACATAGGACTCATGTGTCTATTTGTTCAAATTTATACAAGTTTATGTGTCTACTTGTACACACCCAGAGTTGGAGGGCATAAACGTGCCCTTTAACTTGGTTTCATCTGACATTTATATCCTCTAACTTCAGATGTGTACAAGCAGACAATTGATCTTGTACAAAATTGAATAAGTAGACACATTCATCCTATGTGACGTCCTACATGACAATTTTGTGTCCTATGTGGCGTCTTACGTGTATTATGCCATGTAGAACACGTATATTTACTTGTTCAATTATTCATAAGTTTAAATATTTACTTATGCACATCCAAAATTTAAAAACATAAATATCAGTTAAAACAGAAGGATGGTTTTTGATTATTTCTTATAGTAATATACATCCATTCACTAAAAATAATTTTTTTCCTATCCAAAGTTTCAACATGTTTTTCAAAATCTTTTAACTACACCACTAGCAAAACATAATCTCCAACTTGTCTTGGTAAAATAAAACCTGACAACCAACAATTCAGATACTCAAGTGAGGTATCCTTGGTGGATGATTTTCTCGATCCTCTATCGAAATCATATTCCAGCTTCATTCTAATGCTAGGTGTCTCTTTGTTATAGAAGTCACGTATAAGATAACTTTTTCGTAATACACATTTATTCCGACAAAATCACTAATTAAAATAAAATAAGCAAATTTATAAAATATGATTAAAATGAAGCCGGAGTAGATAGACATTGCTCTCATCCGTGCATGAAAACAACTACTGAGAGTTGAATCAGGGGCGTAGCTATGTTATAGTCTGGATGTTTAATTGGACACTCTTTATCGAAAAATAATATCGTATATATAAGTAAAATCATATACATATTTTGGACATTCTTAATAGCAGAGGCGAAGCTAGGTGGGGTTTTATGGATTTGGTCGAATCCAGTAGCTTTTTCGTAGATCCTGTATTTATACTAAAAAACTAATTAAATATATATGTATATTAACCTATGAACCCTTAACAAAAATTAATTAACGATTCAGTGAATTCCCAAATTCTTAATCTTGATTTCGCCTCTACTTAATAGAACAAAGTGCTCCGCCACGGGGTTGAATGAATACTTGTTGCTGACCATAGGCAGCGGTCTACCTCGGCGTCCATAAGATTAACGACGTCATCTTAATCTTAAAATAGTAATTTATAGGCATATTTTGACAAAATAATTAAAGCGCCATAGTTGACTGGACACATAAAATGACAAACCATACAGGGATGGGGCCACAAATAATTTCCAAAAAATAAAAGAAAGATCATATGCTAGTGTTTGAATTAGAATTTCTATAATTCGAGAAATCTCTTTTGTCAACTGTATCTTGGTTGAGTAATTTTAAATATGCTATAGACAATATAACATGAAAATGCACTTCTACTAGAAGAAATTATTAAGGTAACGATATAATTACACTAAATTGACCGTTACACGAAATGAAAATTTTCTAATATTTTCTTCCTTAGTTCATAATATCAGTAGTAAATTTAATCTGTTTTGAAATGTTGTCGATCTTAGGTAAAATTTTGTTATATTTATGAATAACATTATCTTTCACAAAACATGACCCCTGTTTTCCCTTTTATGGACCCTTACTAGTGGAAGTGCTATCTCATATCAGGTTGAAGTAGTCATGATTTTCACTAAAGGGTTTGAAATATAAAATATAAGTATTTAAGAGGTTAAAATGGGTTCAACCTCTACTATATATACGTAAAAGATAATTTTAATCATGTGTATAATTTTCTGCAGAAGAAAATTCGAATGAATCTTATCGGTCCTTCCTAGCTTCGTCCCCTTGTACATGTATACATTATCTAATCTATAATATCCTAGCTTTTATTTGCCCATGTGTGCCGTCTCCCCTTCCCCTAATAATTACGATAGATCTATTTTAAGTCTCTTTCAACTTTGGCCATCATATTAGACCGCAGACTATGCTTTTTTAATAGGCCATGCTATTTTCAAACATTTTTTACTAACATATCTTCATGTCAACTAGCTTCAGTGCAACTAATGAATTGATAGACTATATATATGTTGGCATGCCCTCTGTTGTTTTACAGAAAAATTGATTCAATTTCCATCAATCCACGATTTTAAAATCTTAATAAGAAATTGAAGGGATGGCACAAATTGGAGATGGAAGATGGTCTCTTCATGGCATGACTGCCCTTGTTACTGGTGGTACTAGGGGCATTGGGTAAGCAACATAAATAACTTTTCCTCTGTTTTTTGAGAGTTTAATTTGGAGTTGATTTATTTAATTATTCGTCTTTACTTATGATTTAGGTATGCCATAGTTGAAGAATTAGCGAGTTTTGGTGCATCGATCTATACATGTTCTCGCAATAAAAAGGACTTGGATGAATGTTTGGAGAAATGGCAAACCAAAGGTTATAAAGTAAATGGTTCTACATGTGATTTGTTCTTAGAAGATCAACGAATCGAGTTGATTGACAAAGCCACTCAACGTTTCAATGGGAAACTTGACGTCCTTGTAAGTTACATATACTGACAATGTAAATGAATTTTTACGCGATTAGTGCAATTTGAGTGACGATAGTTAGTTTTTATATTGTAGGTAAATAATGCTGCTATATGTGTACCAAAAGAGACAACACAAATTACTTCAGCAGATTGCTCACTAATGATGGGAACCAATTTTGAAGCTTCATATAACTTGTGTCAATTAGCATATCCTTATTTGAAAGGTTCAGGAAAGGCAAGCATTGTGTTCATCTCTTCTATCTCTGGGATCATGGCTATTCCTTTTGTTTCTCTCTATGCAGCAACAAAAGGTACTTGTGATTATACTTAATATGAAGTTTCTATAGTCATACAAGTGTTATGATGATATTTAATATATATACACCACATGTTTCAAAAGTCATTAGTGATTTGATTCTCAAAAACATTTGAATTCGCGTGTTTTACAATTATATATTCAATCAACATAACAAACACTAAATTACTACTTATTTTACTAACCATTTTGATTTGATCTATGTTTGTTTAGGAGCAATAAATCAATTAACGAAGAACTTGGCCTGCGAATGGGGAAAAGATAATATTCGAGTTAACGCTGTTGCACCTTGGATTATTGATACCGCCCTTACAGATACTGTAGCTGTAAGTATCTTTTCTCTTTATTTAAAAGGGAAAATGGTCTGATATACTTCTCAACTTTGTGATTCAAAGTTGTTTTACAAAAGTGGTTCATAGATATCCTTATTGTTACACAAATGACTCAGATATACCGTTAACTTATGTCGTTTTGTTTTAATATTTGTAGGAAGATTTTGAGTCATCAGATGTGGAGAAGTTAATAAAGAGAACTCCAATTAGCAGGATGGGAAAGCCAAATGAAGTATCATCACTTGTGGCTTACCTATGTTTTCCAGCTGCTGCTTATATAACTGGCCAAATCATTTGTGTTGATGGTGGAAAAACTGTTTCTGGATTTCCATGATTAATTACTTACTTGCATGTCTAAACTTTCTACTCAATTGGGGAAAGGCTCATAAATCATAATAATTGTCAATTTACGAAGCAGTCACACGTAAAACAAGTGTATTATTAATTTTTATTTAGTCTTTGTAGTGTCGTTATGGTATGATTGTATTTACATACAGCAGACAATAAAATTCGCGTCGAGAAAACAATAATCAAGAACGGAAAATTATGCAACAATCGTATTTATTATTTCAAAGTGTGAGTGTTACAATCTCTATGATTCCTCTGAATTTGCCTTTTCAAATATAAATTCAAGGGCTCTTGAGCTTGATCTTGAATCTTCGATGAACTTGAACTTGATCTTGACTTTTACTTGAACTCAAGGGCTTTGAGCTTGTTCTTGAATCCAATGGTCTTGATCTTGATCGTTCTTGAACTTGAATGCTTGAATTCCTAAACTTGTAGCTTTATAGAGAATTTTATGGCGTTTTTACCTGTCAATTTTCTGCTGAATGCCTCTCAAAGTGAGAGAGTCTTTCCATTATATAGAGAAAATAAAGATTACACATCCCTAAAGATCCGCCTCCTATCCCTAAAGATCAACTATTCTATCTCTACAAATCTGCTATTCAATCCCTCTAAATCTGCCTTGCTATCCCTCCAAATCAGCTATTCTATCACAATATTTATTCCTTTGATTCTACAACAAATGTATATGATCATGCTAATTTATATCACTATATAATTACATTAATATATACGATCATTTAGTTGTCCATCATGCTAACATCCCCCCTCAAATTGATGCTGGTGGATCAAGAAGCATCAATTTGCCTACTAGAAATTGATGGCGTTGCCGTGCCATGAATTTTGTAAACGCATTAGCTATTTGAAGATCACTGGACACATGTGGAAGAGTAATGACTCCTTTATCTACAGCTTCTCGTATATAATGACAATCCACTTCGATGTGTTTGGTCCTCTCATGAAAAACTGGATTAGTAGCAATCTGAATAGCACTTGTATTGTCAGCGTGGAGATGAGTAGGATGAGATTGAGGAAATCCAATCTCATCAAGTAATCCACGAAGCCATACAACCTCAGAGCAAGCAGTAGACATGGATCGATATTCAGCCTTTGTTGAAGATTTTGACACACGATTTTGCTTTTTTACTCTTCCAAGATATCAATGATTCTCTAAGAAACATACACCAACCAGAGACTGAACAACGAGTATCAGGACATCCCACCCAATCAGAATCGCTAAAAGCATTAAGACGAATAGGAGAACCACTTGGAAAGAACAATCCATGAGTAGATGTTCCTAGAAGATACCGAATGATGTGACGAACAGCCACCAAGTGGAGATGACAGGGAGCTTGCATAATTGACTAACTTGTTGAACTGCAAAAGAGATATCAGGCCGAGTAATAGTAAGGTAATTTAGACTCCTAATAATTGTCTAAATATAATTGGTTCAGGAAGAATATCTCCTTCCTCACGACGATACTTCACATTCAATTCCAATGGAGTATCTACGGAGGATGAATCTTGAAGACCAGCCAAAGAAATTAGATCTTGAGTATATTTGTGTTGGTTTAGAAACACACCTGAAGCAACATTATGAACTTCCAAACCCAAAAAATAAGTAAGAGTATCAAGATCTTTCGTATGAAAATTAAAGAATCTTTCAGCTGCTGTTAGAGGCTAGTGATTAGTTAAGAATAAGTTCCTGTGATAATAATGTCATCTACATACACCAAAAGAAGAACACAACCTATAGATGTTTTCCGAAGAAACAAAGATAAGTCATATTTGCTCTGCTCAAAATAAAATTGTAGAAAAGTAGACCAGAACTTATCAAACCAAGCTCTTGGAGCTTATTTTAATCCATACAAAGATCACTTCAACTTGCATACATCTGATGTAGGCGATGAGAATTAACCAGGTGGAGGTTTCATATAAATATCTTATTTAAGATCACCATGGAGAAAAGCATTTTTGACATCCATTTGATAAAGAGACCCGTTTTGTGAAGCAGCAATGGCAATAATAGTTTGCACCGTAGTCATTTTGGCTATGGGTGCAAAAGTCTCCTTATAGTCCACCCCATACTCTTGTCTGTTACCAAGAACAACCAATCGAGCTTTGTACCGATCAAGAGTTCTATCAGAATGAATTTTCATTGAATAAACCCATTTACATCCAATAGGGCAGACATTTGAAGGACATGAAACAATGTCCCATGTGTCATTTTCTTTAAGAGTCAAAAGTTCTTCCTCCATTGCTTTCTGCCAACATTCATGCTTGGAAACTTGTGAGTAACAAGATGGAACATATATGTTGGATAAAGTAGAGGAAAAGCCATACCAATTGAGAGTACGAGATACTCTAATAGACCGCCGAGTAGGCTTAAGAGGACCAAATCTTGAAGAATTCTCAGATTCTAGTTGTGGTATAGTTTCAGGTGGCGGATCAGTGTCGGGATAGGATAAAGTTGGCTGACGTCGTTCATACACAAATCCAGGTTTGAACCTCTTAAAAGAAGATGATAAATCCTCAAAAGTAGGAAGAAGAGGAGAAACATAAGATGGATCTTCAATCGTTGGAAAGAAATACTGATTTTCAAAGAAAACAACATTTCTAGAAATACGAAATTTGTGAGAATATGAATCATAGCAAATATAACCTTTTTGTGAAGTACTATAACCCATAAAAGCACATTTAGTATACTGTACATAAAGTTTATTGCGCTGCGAAGGAGGCAAATGCATAAAACATACATAACCAAATGTATGAAAATCACTATAGTTAGGATTTTGATGATAAAGACGAAGATATGGAGACTCAAGATTTAACACTTTGGATGGCAATCCATTAATTAAATAGACAACAGTAGACAAAGCTTCCACCCAATATTTAGATGGTACAGAGGACTCAATCAATAAAGTACGAGTGACATCTAAAAGATGGCGATTTTTTCGTTCAACAACTCCATTTTGTTGTGGTGTATATGGGAAAGAGTGTTGTGAGACAATTCTTTTGTCAAGAAAGAGGTTTTTGAATTCATAAGACATATATTCTCTACTAGAATCAGATCTTAATAATTTGATGCATGTAGAAAATTGAGTCTCAATGTAAGCCAAAAATGTCTTAAACATGGAAAATACCTGAGATTTGGATCGAAGAAAATACACCCATGTAAATCAACTATAATCATCTATGAATGTCACAAAGTATTTGAAATGAGCATGAGAATTAATTGGTGAAATTCCCCAAACATTACTATGAATGACATCAAAACACTTTGTAGCACGACTACCAAAATTAGGAAAATGAATAGTTTTACTTTTGCCTAATTTACAAGTAGAACAATCAATGGAAGCAACTGAAAATTGATTTTTATTTCCCAATAAACTAGAATTTGATAAATGAGACAACACAATAGAATTTGGATGTCCTAGACGTTTATGCCAAATCTCAGTCTTACTAGCAGTAGAAGTACAAGCAAATGATAGAACATGAGGAATGGAAAAGTGTATAGGAAACAATCCTCCAATTTTAGGCCCCTTCGCGATTATCGTCCCCGACACCTAATCCTGGACAAGACAACCATTATGAGAAAAATTCACATCACAATTGTTATCTACCAATTGTCCAACTGAAATAAGACTAGTTGAGAGCTTTGGTGAAACAAAAACATTCTTGAAAGTTGGAGTAATGTCCCCAACCTTGGTAATGGATAAATTACTACCATTGGCAATCTGTGTTTGTGATGGACCTTGATACTAATGAACATTTTTTAGGATGCTCGTTGAGTTGGTCATATGATTGGAAGCACCTGAATCAACAATAAAAAATTAGATGTAACATCATTACCTTGTAATCCCATCGCTGAAAAGGATAACACTATCATTTGTTGTACCATTTCAGGAGTAAGAACTTGTCCTGAAGATGAGTTATCATTAGTGGAATCATTTATCCCAACTTGAAAAGCATTGATCCTGCGATTTTGAGGGCGCGTGGGACACTCTTTGATAATGTGTCCTTGGTGTTTACAATAATTACAGACTTTCTTGCTACAATTGCTAGCAATATGACCATATTCCTTGCAACTGTAGCATTGAGTTCTACTCATATCCTTGCCCTTTCCTTTACCTTGAGCAGCAAATGCAATAGTGACATCATTTTCTTTCTTGAAAGCATTTTGTGTGACAAGACATTGCTCTTCACGAAGTAATTCCCTAAAGCAAACATCCAAAGAGGGAGATAGGTCACGATTCATCAAGTTAGAGTGAACACTCTCAAAGTCAGAGAGTAATTTCATAAAAAATTAGTCTCGCTTGCTTTGCTCATGAACTGCCTGAATCACTAATAGAGATTCAGTAGGTATTTTGGCATAGACAATATTTGTAAATTCAGCCCATAAGTTCTGAAATCCAGAAAAATAATCTTGGACAGAAAGACCCCCTTGAGAGTAATTAGCAATCTCATACTCTAACTGAAAGCGTCTTGCGCTATTATCTTGGTTGTAAACCTTTTGTAAGTAATCCCACATGGCCTTAGCTATCTTGTACGGCCTGAGATTAAGAACAATAAGAGGGTCAATTGACCCTAGAATCCATGTCATCACCCGAGCATCTTTAATCTTCCATTCACCTAGCTTTGTTGCATCAGTAGGAGCAGGATCGCTTTCATCTATATGTCCACATAGTTCTTTGCTGATGACAAACAACTGAAACTGAAACTCCCAAGAAGAATAATTTTTTTCCAGTAAAACGAACACTGAAGGATTCAAAGTGATGTGAATTCATGCTTTTGAATAGCTATGAAAACTATAAAGACTCAAGAAAGTAACTAGAATGACCAAGAACAAAATTCTCAGGTGATAGGACTGATTATCAATGAACAGTCAACCAAAAACCAAGATTTTCAATTTTTTTTTAGAAGGAACCACATATGACTCTATGAAACAAGACAACCAAGAGAAGGCTCTAATACCATGTCAATTTTCTATTGAATGTCTCTCAAAGTGAGAGAGTCTTTTCATTATATAGAGAAAATAAAGATTACACATCCCTAAAGATCCGCCTCCTATCCCTAAAGATCAACTATTCTATCTCTAGAAATTTGCTATTCAATCCCTCTAAATCTGCCTTGCTATCCCTCCAAATCAGCTATTCTATCACAATATTTATTCCTTTGATTCTACAACAAATGTATATGATCATGCTAATTTATATCACTATATAATTACATTAATATATACAATCATTTAGTTGTCCATCATGCTAACAGTACCACATAATTTCTCTAGCTTCTTGTTTAGAATTTTTGGTCCCTTTTCTGAATAATGAGGACCCTTATTTATAGTTTTAGAACAAGGAGTTGTGATTGGAACAAGATTCCCTTCGGCCAATCAGATTTAAGTGACATGACATATGGGCTTTATGAAGCGGGTTTGTCATCCTTGACACATGTCATGGTCCTATTGGCTTCTTGTTTGACTTGGCATGCCACGTCATTTGCCACGTGGCACCAAAAATGGGCCTCTAGGATGAGATGAATTTGGGCTTAGCAAATTGGGCTCATCTATTGTAGCTCAAATCAATTAATTTTGACTTTAATTAAATCCATATTTATTGGACTTGAATAATTAGCCCAATTATATTAATCCCTAATTTATTTGGACTAATATATTCATGAATTTAATATAATCTGAATTATTTTATAAATTTATATTTAATAAATTTTAAATGATTATAAATGCCCTCTACTTCAAGTCTTATCGAGATATTTTATCTTTTAAAGACTAGGCTTGAAGCATTAACCAGTTACTAAATTGATCTTGAATCAAATAAAATAAACTAATCAATTTATTTATTTATTTAACATTTCACCAATTACTTGGAAGATTCCAAACAATATTAAAAGTATATATATATATATACACACATATACTGTCAAAACTTCCAACATAAGTATATACTTCAGATGGTCTTTTGAACGGAGGAAGCTAATTTAAGGGCCCACATTTTACTGCCACCGTTTCATGTCTCCAAATTTGTCAAGGATTAGGCTACAAATTATTTCAACGCCACAAACCGTTCCTCGTTTTATTCGAAGTGACCAATCGCCCTAGTTAAAAATGAATTGTAATTGAACTACGAATTGTAATCCTATTTAATTTCTTATTCATATATATGTTTTATTGTCTTAATCGAAAAGGAATTGTAATTGAACTAGGAATCGTAATCCCACTAAATTTCATATTCATATATCTTTTCTATTGCTTTAGACGAAAATGAATTTTAATTGAACTAGAAATTGTAATCCCACTCAATTTCATATTCATATATCCTTTTTATTGTCCTAGCCAAAAAAGAATTATAATTGAACTAGGAGAATGATTTAATTCCCATCACATGACATCTATAAATAGGCACATTGTCTCCACAATTTCGTCTTCAATTACAAATTGTGTGCTACGAGCCTATGACGAAAGGGGCATAATTCAAGGTAACCTCCCTCCCCTTTCCTGATTTTCGTCACTTTTTTACAGTTTGACACATCTGTCGTAGAAAATTCATATCTCATTGTAGAAAAATCAAAATCATGAATGGTTTGATTTTTCAGAAGCTAGACTTCCCAATCTCTAACATATCCAAAATTCAGAATTTAATACCTTCAGAATATTTTTATATGAGTTTTTGAAGTTAGCTCTAGATTCTGTCATGCTGAAAATTTCAGATTTGTGTAGCTTTTCTAAAACTCTTGTGTACTGATGTCGGAACAACGAAATCACAAGACGCTTGCTTATTTCGAATCTAGACACAAATGTCTACAGCATATCCGAAATTCAAAATTTAATACCTTCGAAATCATTCCAGATACTATTACAAAGTCAACTTTAGATTTTGGTGCACCAAAAGTTTCAGATTTGTGCGATGACACCAAAAAAATTGTATCTCAAGGTAAAAGTATCGAAATTGTGATCCACTTGATTCTAAAAAAACTAGACACAAAATTCCACAACATACACAAAATTTAGGATTAAATTCCTTTAATATTGTTCTAGACAATTTTTTGAAGTTAACTTTAAATTCTGTCACATAGTTGATTGCAGATTTTTGCTGCCTCACAAAATATTTAATATCTTGATGTTGGAACGTCATCACCAAAAAAGGGTTGTGATCGCTGGAAACTATACTTCAAGGGTTTTATTATCACCAAGAAAATATTGTCTCAAGTCTAACCTAGTTAGCTTAGTATAGCTTCCAAGTCTCAAACGTCTTGACGGGTAACAATCTCTCCTTTACTTATATCTTCTTTGTATTGTCCTTTTTTGTGTTTTTTTTGTAGATCAACAAAAACAATATTTGTATTTTTCGTGGAGGCTACACAATGGAGAGCTTTATCATACAAGAATTTGATCTTGAGGTGTGAAAGGATGTGTTTAACGTCACCGCCTTGAAAAAAACACTAATCTCAAGGCTTTACAAGGTCCCAAATACTTAAGCATAAGGTGTGAAGGGATGTGTTTAACATCCCCGCCTTGAAAAAAACACTACTCCCAAGGCTTTACAAGGTCCCAAATACTTAAGCATAAGGTGTGAAGGGATGTGTTTAACGTCCCCGCCTTGAAGATCACTAACTTGAGGCTTTACTAGAATACTTTGTTTAACGTCCCCGCCTTGAAAAATACACTACTCTCAAGGCTTTACAAGGTCCCAAATACTTAATCATAAGGTGTGAAGGGATGTGTTTAACGTCCCCGCCTTGAAGATCACAAACTTGAGGCTTTACTAGAATACTGTGTTTAACGTCCCCGCCTTGACAAAAAATACTACTCTCAAGGCTTTACAGGGTCCCAAGTACTTAAGCATAAGGTGTGAAGGGATGTGTTTAACATCCCCGCCTTGAAGATCACTTACTTGAGGCTTTACTAAATTTCGAATACTTGAGCATAAGGTGTGAAGGGATGTGTTTAACGTCCCCACCTTGAAGATCACTAACTTGAGGCTTTACTAGAATTATGTGTTTAACGTCCCTGCCTTGAAAAAAAACACTACTCTCAAGGCTTTACAAGGTCCCAAATACTTAAGAATAAGGTGTGAAAGGATGTGTTTAACGTCCCCGCCTTGAAGATCACTAACTTGAGGATTTACTAAATTCCGAATACTTGAGCATAAGGTATGAAGGGATGTGTTTAACGTCCCCACCTTGAGATCAACAACTTGAGGCTTTATAAGATCTTTTTAAGGATAAATCCGCGAAAAGGCCAGCTTAAGGTGCAAAGGGACAAATCTTTTCCACCTTAAGGCATGGAAATTTAAAGATCCTTTCAAGGATAAACCCGTGAAAAGGCTAGCTTAAGGTGCAAAGGGACAAATCTTGTCCACCTTAAGACATGGTGTAACATCCGACCATTTAAAACGAATAGGAAGAAGCTTGTATTGGAAATTAGTCTTTTTGGAAAAAATTTAAAATCTGGAAAATTGGCTTAAGTATGGGAAAAAGGGAGTTTTTGGCCAACTTTGAGCAGTCATAACTCCTAGCTCAAGATGAGTTAGGAGTAGTTCCGGTTATGGTTGCGAAGCTCGTAGAATGATCTTTCCAACGCCACTGATTTTACTCTATTCCGAGTTCGCATGAGTGAGTTATGCCCGTTGGAAGTTGGGCAGCTGGCAGGGATTTTGTCCGAAATTTTGAGGGCATTTTGGTCTTCTTCCCTAATTAATTCTTTGTGTTATTTTGGTATTGTTGGACTGATTTTGATCAGTTTTACTTCCATTTTCAAAGAGTAAAAGTTAGGGCTTGGAAGAGAAGAGAAGAAGAAGAAGAGAAAGGGGAAGATCAAGCAAGGAGTTTGTCGTGGTTTTCGTCAGGGGTGATCCCTACCAAGGTATGTGAGTATTTTTGATGGGTTGATCCTTTTCCCCCACACACTAACTCGTTTTAGTTTTGAGAAAAGAATTGGATTGTGTTGTTGGAAGTTTTAGTCGATTTAGTCCTTGACTTGTGTGTAATTTAGGCTGAAATCTAGTGTATATTGAAGGATTTATGAGTCTAAAAAAGTTATAAACCATAGGAAGTTGTTTCACCAGAAAGTTTTAGCAATTGGCAGTCGTTCCCATCTACGATCACGACCTACAGACCGTAGCTCGATTGACGGTCTATACTGGTCAACCGTCGATTGGGACAGAAGCTAGGCCTTTTGGTGTGTCGATCTACGGACACGACCTACGGACCGTAAGTCCCGACCGTAGGTCAACACTTAGCCATTTCTTCAGACTGAGTTCTTGGGGGAAATTCTCTGTCATGAACGCGGACCTGCAGTACGGACCGTAAGTCCATCTACGGTCCGTTGATGGCCTCCGTAAGTGGCACTTGTGTCACCAGAAGTTTGAAATCTCAGCCAAGTTCCCCCATTCTTTTATCACTTTCTCATTCAAGTTCCTGATATTATACCTATGTTTCATAGTTGTTTCCGACACTTCAAAGTACGTCTAAGCATTCAAGAATCCCTCCATAATATGTGATCAAACACCTTGAATTCATAATTCCAATCCAAGGAAAGTTAGTTTCCAAGTCAAGTGAAGTTAGACGTCAAGTGAAAGAGTATAGAGTTTCAAGTCGAGTTAAGTCAAGATTTACGAGTTAAGTGAGAGTTCAAGTTGAGTTCTTTTCAAAAAGGGCTATTAGGGAACTAAGTATTTCCCATAAGAGTTTATAAATGTTCTTTTACATTTGAGTAAGAGGGGAACCATGGTTTCCAAAAGAGCCTTTGGGCTAAGTTTTGAGTAATTATCTCAACTAAAGAAAGCTTGTGTTTAAAGCATTTATGAGCCAAAGTATTTTTGGGAGTAGTTTTGAGCACCGAGTTGGAGACACGAGTTTATTTTAACTCAACTCTTCATAAGAACCATGCGCCAACATGGGATTCTCGGGTCATACTTTTTAGATGATCACGAAAGTTAAGCTAGTGGATCCACTTAGTAAAGTTAGCTTCCTATATCACGGCAAGGTATAGGATGGTCCTTGGCAACGCGAGGTAAAGCGTTGTATCATCACTAGGGCTCATAGTGGTGGTTGTCGGTTAAAGAACCTCCCACTAAAGTTATATTACTTTTATATAAGTAAAGTTGCTTTTGTTATTGTTTTATCATTAACGAGCTGAGTTGTTTATACTGTTTTACAAGCTTTATATATATATTGCATGTGTTTTATTGCTTTATATATATATTGAGTTCTGTTATTCATGAGTCGAACAGAGCCAAGGTAATAGTTCCTTTCTACTTTTTTCAAGCTTAAGTGTTGGTTTAGCTTTCCAGCTCGTATACTCGTACATTCCATGTACTGATGCCAGTTGGCTCGCATCGTCTTATGATGCGTATACAGTACCCTGCATTAGCATCCTGCACGTCGTTGATCCAGTTGAGCATTCCAGAGTCAGTGGTGAGCCTCCTTGCATTCCGGAGGACTCAAGTATTTTGTGTTCTGAGTTTTTGTTTTATTAGGATGTTGCGGGGTCTGTCCCAACATCCATCTCAGTACTTTAGAGGCTTCATAGACAGTCAGTCAGTTAGTTTTGAGTCTCTCTTCTACATATATAATATTCTATTTTGAGACTTGAGTTGCCCTTTGTGGCCAGATTTCATCAGTTGGTTATCTTACAACCTTTTTCATTTCTATTGAGTTAAGTTTCCGCTGAGTTAAGAAAGCCAGGCCAAGGGTCCGCTTGGGGCCAGCGATAGTCTCCGAGTGTCGGTCCCGCCCAGGGTGTAGGCCCGGGGCGTGACACATGGAGGTTTTTTTTTGTTACTCCTAGCCCGCAAGAGTATAAATTGTGTACGGCAAACAAAAAAAATTCATCTAAGGATAAATTCGTGAAGAGGCCAGCTTAAGGTGCAAAGGGACAAATTTGTCCACCTTAAGGCATGGAAATTTAAAGATCCATTTAAGGATAAATCCGCGAAAAGGCTAGCTTAAGGTGAAAAGGAACAAACCTCGTCCACCTTAAGGCATGGAAATTCAACGACGTGCACATTTGGAGGATTTGGAGACTTCTACTTACATACTTGAAGTCTTGCTTGCACACTTAGAGGATTCGAATACTTCAACTTGTATACTTAGAGGATTCTAATACTTCAACTTGCATACTTGTCTAAATTTAAAGACTTCTTGCATACTGTTAAAGAAACTCATATTTTATAAGGGTTTGCCCCCTTCATTGACCCATCAATACTGTGTACAAGTCTAAAGTTTGATGAGACAAAAGATAAAACAAAATACTTATCGCTTTGACTGTCATGCGACAGATCAAGTGGGAACATTTGATTTTTTGGCACTCATGCAACTGAACTTAGGATATACTCTAAGCGCCTACGTACTGCAGTGAAGAGGATCAAGTCACAACATAGTTCTGGGGGAGTGAGTGATTTTTTAATTTTATTTTTTATTGTGCCGTGCACAGTTTATACTCTTGCGGGCCAGGAGTAACATGTAGTTTAGGCTCGTACCTTAAGGAGCATCATCTTACTTCAAGGGTAGTACCTCTTTAGGAATTTTGCATTAATAGGACCGATCATTACGCCATCTGCATCAACAAGCTTGTACGTACCATGTGAATATGTTTCTTGTACAACATATGATCCATCCTACTTTGAGATAAATTTTCCCCCAGACTTGTGCGAAGTAATGATGGGTCTTCTTACCACGAGAACTTGGTCTCCAACTTGGAAACACCTCAAGCGAACCTTCTTATTGAAAGCACGAGATAGACGAGCTTGATAACATTTAAGGTTTTGTTGGGCTTCTAGCCTCTTTTCATCAAGTGCTTCTAACTCAGCAAGACGTAGTCGAGGATTTTCTTCTTCGGTGAGCCCTTCTTAAATAGCAAGCCTTAAGGAAGGTATTTGACACTCTAGTGGCAGGACTGCTTCAACTCCAAAAGCAAGTGAATATGGTGTTGCTTGAGTTGGTGTGTGGTATGTTGTCCTATATGCCCACAAAGCTTCCATTCTTTCATGCCAATCCCATTTGGACTTGGAGACAACTTTCTTCAGGAGGTTGCATAGAGTCTTATTTAATGGTTCAGCAAGACCATTGGCGGCAGCATGATACATAGAAGACCATTGGAGACAAATTTTGTTCGTTAACTTGTTATCAACTGGCTTGCCATTATCCGTTATTTTGTAGCGAGGGATGCCAAAGTGATAGATGATATTCACTCGGATAAAATTTGCAACATTCGTTTTCTTCACTTCTTTAAGAGCGATTGCTTCAGCCCATTTCGAGAAGTAATATGTTGCAGCCAAGATGTACAAGTGTCCACGAGAAGATTTTGGTGGTGGTCCCAGAACATCCAATCCCCAAGCGTCAAATAGCCAAGATGCGATAGTTAGGTGCAATACTTCAGGCGATTGATGTATGAAATTCACATGAAATTGACAAGCATCGCACCTCCGAGCATAATCTAAGAAATCCTTCACCATGGTTGGCCAATAATACCCCGTCCTCTTTATGTGAAAGTGGAGTTTTGGTTCAAATTAATGTGATCCACATACTTCTGAGTGTGCTTCTTGCAGAGCTTGAATTGCTTCTTCCTCCCCCACACATTGTAATAGTACACCCTCAAATGATCTTCTATATAATATGTCCTTGTAGTAAAAGCGAGGTGAATGATGATGAATGTCAGTCTTTCTCCCTGGATTTTCTGGAAATATCCCATAACACATGTAGTCAATAATGGGTTGTCTCTAATCTTCCTTTGCGGCGTTAGAAACGGCAACGATATGCTCAAGCTCATTTTCTATATATTCTTCCTTATTTGGTGGTGGTATTATCCATTTTTGACAAATAGTCACTTGCGTTTAATCAGGAAGGGTTAGCGTTGAAGCTAGGGCAGCCAATGCATCAACTTTCTTATTTTCCGTTCTATGCACATGTTGGAGGGTTACATCTCCAAGTCATCCTATCAATTTTTGAGCATAATCATGATAAGGACGTAATTCGGGCTTCTTCACTTCAGAACTTCTCAAGAGTTGGTTGATCACCAACTGAGAGTCACCAAAGGCTTGTAAGTGTAATTGCTTCATGTCGATGGCCATCTCACATCCAAGTATCAACGCTTGGTATTCAATGACATTATTGGAGCAACATTGCTTTAAAGTAAAGGAGAATGGTAGAATCTCTTCTTGTGAAGTGATGAACATTATGCCAGCGCCAGCTCCACCACGATGTGCAGCCCCATCAAAGTACATTTTCTAAGGAGGTTGAATTTCAATACACATTGCATCTTCATCAGGAAGCTCATCAATTAACTCCCAATCATCAGGTATCGGATGGTCTTCCAAGAAATCCGTTAATGCTTGTCCCTTCACAGCTTTCTAAGGGATGTACACAATCTCAAACTATTGGAATTGGAGGTACCATTTTGCTAGTCAGTCACTAAGGACGGGTTTTGACATAACAAACTTGATGGGATTTGTTCTAGAAATAAGGCGGACAATATGAGCTTGAAAATAATGTTTCATCTTTTGAATTGAGAAGACAAGTGCTAAGCACAACTTTTCAATTGGTGAATATTTCAGATCATTCGGCGTCATCGTTCTACTTAAGTAATAAAGAGAGTTTTCTTTGCCTTCACTATTATCTTGGGCTAATAGGGCTCCTACAGACCTGTCTTGTGTCGCAATGTAGAGTATCAATGGCTTTCCAGGTATAGGGGCTGCCAAAACTGGAGGTTTCTCTAGATACGATTTGATATTTTTAAAATGCATCGCTACATGTTTGGTCCGAATTAAAAGAAGCACTTTTCTTCACGAGATGACCGAATGGTTGGCATCTTTCCACTAGATTTGAGATGAACCTCATCATGTCGGCTAGCTTTCCTTGGAGACTTTTTAACTCATAAATATTTCAAGGCTCAAGCATCTTCGATATTGCATCAACTTTGTCTTGATCAATTTCAATTCCTTGATGTGTCACAATAAATCCAAGGAACTTGCCAGAAGTAACTCCGTAAGCACATTTCAATGGATTCATCCTTAGTTTTTATATTCGGAGCAACTCAAATACCATTCTTAAGTCTTTCAAGTGATCACCCCTCTTTCTTGACTTTACCATCAAGTCATCAATGTAGCATTCAACATTTTTATGGAACAAGTCATCAAGTATATTTTGCATAGCCCTTTGATATGTGGCACCAGCATTCTTTAAACCAAATGACATCACTTTGTAGCAATAAATACTCTTAGGTGTACGAAATACGGTGAATTTTTCATCCTTTGGTGCCATGCGGATTTGTTTATAGCCAGAATAACCGTCTATCAACGACATCGCCTCATAACCAATGGTGACATCAATCATCAGCTCTGCAATGGGAAGAGGAAAATCATCTTTAAGGCATGCATTATTGAGATCTCTAAAGTCAACACAAACATGAATTTTACCATTCTTCTTCCTCACATGAACAATACTTGAAATCCATGTAGGATATTTGACCTCACGAATAAAGCCTGCCTCAATGAGTTTGTCAATTTCATTTTCTATCAATGGAACGAAGTATGGCCTAAAACATCTTTGAGCTTGCTTAACAGGACGAGAACCATTTGTGACTGCCAACTGATGGACCGCTACTTTAGGATTCAATCCATGCATTTCTTTATAACCCCAAGTGAAGACATCCCTATATTCTTTGAGCATATTCATAAAAGCGATTTCTTCATCAACTTCTAGAGAAGCACGCAAGTAAGTTGGCCTTGGGTCTTCATCAGTGCCAAGGTTAACTTCCTTCAAAGGATCTATTGTGGTCTTTACTCCTTCTTCAAGTTCCGGTAGAGCATCTCCAGCATCTTCCTCTTCTAAAGGATCATTGTCATTGACAGATATATGACAACACCTGACAATATCTTCTAACTCTTCATCAATCTCCATTTGAGGCAAATAATCGTACTCATTTTGGATTGTAACATGATTTGAGGAGCCTACACTTTCTTCATCTTCCTCGTGCTCGTTGGTGTAAACCATAGTGTGAGCCTTTGTATTGAGTTCCTCTTTACACGAAACCACAAGTTCCACTCGTCGCCTCAGTCTAGAAGGAGTCAAACTTTTGAAATCCTTTCGAATAAAATGTGAAGCAGGTGTTGTAACTTTTAGATAACTTCTCCGATTCTTGTTTTTCTTCAATGGACCCGACCTCTCAAAAATAGAAGTCCTTGTAGTTGATTCTCCAAGTCGATCAAATACGGAAGACTGTTTGTTGGGAGTAGTGACATCATCTTCAACAGTTATATGGTTATTGCTTGCCCTTCTTATGGAAATGTGAATTGGTGGCGGTTGGTTGTAGCCTAGGCCTTCACGTGCTTTCCTAGTTGTATCTTCTGATGGAAGTTTCCCTAACATTGATGGCTCATTAGGGTTGTATCCAACCTTCACAAATAACTTGTAAGCACTGGGATTAAAACTTCCTCTTGTGTGTTTTGTATGGAGCACCACATCTCACACTTGATTTTGAGCGATTGACTTTTCTGGCAACTTTGAAGACAAGTTTAATGCATCAATCCATCTGATAGGAATAGTTAGCCCTCTCAATACATTTTCTTGAAGGTTAGATGATTGACCTTCTTCTTTCTTCAATTTTGGAACATAGCAAAGTCTAGAAGTCAGCTTCTTCTTTGAAGACATAATCTTATCTTCATTAAGAATGGGACAAAGTTCTTTAGTGTCAACTTTTACCTTTCCGACATCCGCATCGATTCTTTTGCTTATGATCTTATTGGACATGATTGGTTTAACATCATTAGATTTGGCCCCTTTAACAACATAACTTTTCAAATAGAATTTCACATCGACAAATGTGTCTCAACTTTGGTGAAAGGATTATCATCTGCAACTATCTTCCTTTCAATCCCGCCTTCAAGATACTTCAAACATTGATAGTAAGAATATGAGAAAATTTTATTCTCATGTACCCAAGGCCTGCCAAGATATATATTATATGACGTCTTTGCGTCGATCACATACATCCATGCGCTTGATCGCAAATCTTTCATGTGGATCTATAATTTAATAGAGCCTATAGACCTCTACCCCTCTTGTATAAATCCTTGTATTAACAGACGTCTTTCATGAAGTTCTCCAGTCGTGATGCCTAGTTCCTTCAATGTGTGGATAGGCAGAATGTTAACTCCAGATCCTTCATCTAAGATCCTATTTATCTTCTTCTCTAGCACGTGACCCACCATATACAAAGGATGATTGTGTAGTGTTTTACCAAATAGAAGATCATTATTTGTAAATGTGATTTTTGTATCACATGCATGTACTTCTTGGAAAGAAGGTTCAATAGGTTTTTCAGAAGGTGAGGGAGACATCATTGATGAGATTTCCCTTATTGCCTTTTCATCGTCACTAGGAGACACTTTTGGTGAGGATTCACTCGTTGTTCCTTTTTTTTAGTAAGAGGCACCTTTATTGCTTCTGCTTTATCAACATTGAAACATGATGCCTCGACATTGTCTTGAGTAGACTTTATGTCAAATGAACTTGGTAAGAATTCCTTTAGAGTCACAGGACGTCGGGGTTTTGGGTAGTGATACACTTCTACCTTTGAACTCTTTGGGAGTTGGATTGATTTCTGCGTCTCCAATTTCTTCACTATTTTTCCTCTAATTGGTTGCTCGGATGATTTTTTTCGTACGCTTGACTTGTTGCATCTTCGCCTAGTCACAAGAATCCAGTCTTCATCACCATCTATACCATCTTGAGATTTATCTTGCTCCAATAACTCTTCTTCATGTTTTTCAGAGATATATATTTGGATCAGATTGAGCGAGCCAAATGTGATAGAGATTTGGTTAGAACTAGCCTTCTCATCATTAAGGACAATTTTCTTTTCGTTTACCAATCGCATCACTCTATCCTTGAAGACAAAATATTTTTCAAGAGGATGACTGATGAGTCCACAAATTGAACTCATTTAGAGCTATATTTTAATAGAAATTGTGTCCTCAAATGCTTATTTTTATCTCAATATCTGATGAAAACCCTTAAGTTTCAGGTATTTAAAGTTTGAAGAAAAGCATGGATACTATGTCGCAAAAAGGAACGAAAAGGCTGAAAAGAAGAGAAATGAAGGCTTGAGGATCGCTGAGTCCACTTGGCGAGTCACCGAAGGGTCTTACTTCGCCTTTTGTTCTAGTGTGCTGAGCCTTGAAGGAAAGGATCAAGTCGGCGGAAAATGGGAGCAGTCGGCGCATCGCCGAGAAGTTCCACGAAGCATTGCCATGTCGCCCAATGACCCAGAGCACGATGATGCTGAAGGTTGGTGCAAAACGGTGATGAACTACACCAAAGAGTGAATCGCCGAGTTGATCTGCGATTTTGACTAATGACGCTGAGTGATCCGCTGCAACACAAATCTGTGAAAACTATAAATACTAGTTAGAGTTGTAGTTTTAAGTGTCGAACAATTATTATAATTTTCATATAGATTAGTACTTTTTGATGTTTTTTCTCTAACTTTGAGAGGGTTGTGAAGACTTGAAGATCCAAAGGGTTTCATCTTTAAGATTTGGATTTGGGTCTCTTGGATTCTTCAATTTTGGCTTGTATCAAGACTTAAATCTTCATACCCAGTTGAATGCGAGCTCAATTTGGTATAAATTTCTATCTCTTATACATGTGTGGCTAAAACCCCCAATTCTTGGGGTGTGATTTAGCGAATATGGGTTAAGATAATTGTTGGGTCTTGCTTGTTGATAGTGTAATCGAAGTTTAATTATGATTTTGTTTAGTAGTTGTGGATGAATTTAATGAATTTGTAGTTGCAAATACAAGTTTATTTATGTGTTTTTGGCTTGTTCGAGAGAGAGGTCGTAAAACTAAAACTACTAAATTGATGGCCGATGGGAGTGGGTCGATATGAGGTTCAGCTCGAGAGAGTGAATCCTAATCTCATTCCCACACACTCAGCTCAATAGAGTGAGTGGGTTAAGGCGTAGGCTGGTCTTCATGCGGCAAGTGGGTGTTCGAGAGGAACACATTTGAAACGGGGTAAGTTTCTCGAGAGAGAGCTTATCCCCCTTAAAATTTAGCCTAGTCACAATTATTTTATGAATATTTTATCAAAAGCATGTACCCAATAATCTAGCTTAACCCGTATTCCCATCACATCCCAAGGATCCCCTCTCATTACTTAGACATCCTTGCTTTTTTTGTTGTTTTTACTTACTTGTGACAAAACCCCTATTGTTAATTGACACTCTTGTGTCCCCTTTTAATTTACAATGTTTTTAATCGTTAATGTCTTTAGCTACGACTAGTTAGAACTAAATTGTATTTTTCTATTAATTCTCAAAACCACTCCCTTGGGAACGATCCCAACCCTTGGTTGGGTTACCAAACTATTGTACGATCGTAGACATTTGCATAGGAAGTTATGTCTTGATTTAACAAACATCAAAATGGCGCCACTGTAGGGTAGGAGTGTTATTTGGGAATTCTTAGTTAAGTAGAATTTCTATTTTTAATAGTTGTAGTTTTACTAATTTTATTTTTAGTTTTATTTTTCTCTAAGTTGTTGTATGCAAAAACCCTGAGCATGGCTGAGGGAAGTGGTGGCAAGTTAGCTAAGGCGACACAAGAAGTTGAGGGTGACTTCAAGTTAGCTGCACTGGTAACTCAGCTGAACGACTTGGCCACCAAAATCTCAAAGGTGGAAAACCAGTGCAAGAGTCAGGGAAGTTACATACCCTTTCATGAGCGAAAAAAATGTTTAGAGATAGAGAGTGAAATTGTGTTGCGGACACACTACAAATCATTCTCCAGAAGATCACTGACCAAGATCAAGTGTTAGAAGATATGAAGGAGAATATTGAAGTGTTGAATCAGATGATTGGATCTCACTCTAGATCGATCCAGCTGATCAGAACACTCATGAATTTTGCAATACCTCATCTCCACCCAAATGATCTATTGAGGTTACCTAGGGACACTAGGGCTGACCCCAATAATGGAGAGTGAGTAAAGACTCGCGTCGAGCCACGACGTTAAATAAGGCGCTTCTTGGGAGGCAACCCAAGGTTTTAAATGCTTCAGTTTGGTTTTATAAATAATGGTGTGTTGATTTTGTAGGTTAAAACGAAGAATGTGTTGAAAAGTGCAGGTTGGTGAAATAACGATCCAATTGGCAAATCGTGAAACTAGTTGGCGATCCCGCTAATGTCCGACGTTTGAATCTCCATGTAAACTGAAAGTCCTCTAAAACTCGGCGAGATACGAGACCATTTGGCGAATCACCGATTAGATCGGTGAACAATACTAATGTTGTTGAATGGACACAAACTCGATGGTTTACAATGGCCAAAAGTCTTAAAATTTGAACTTCTTTATTTTCCCTCGCTTTCTAAACTTCAAAAATCACACCAAGGTAGTACTCTCAATCTCCTTGCTTTTAATTAGTACTTTCGTTGTTGATTGGTGCTCGGAACTAGGATTTCTTTGCCGCCTAGCATTTCAATCACGTTTTAATCGGCACAAAAGGTTGGTTTAAGAATCCCAAGCTTACATTTAAAAATTTTACACTCATTTTCTATAATTGTATGGTATTGATGTGCTGGGCCTCTCTGATAGGGTTAAAATGCTTAAATGCCTTTTTTAATTTTAAAATCTTGCCCGTAATTCTTGTGCTTTTTAATGAATTGGGTTGTGATTGTGTGTCGTTAGATTGACTGGGTGAAGTCTGAGTAACTCACATTTGCGCTAAATGTCAAAAATTTGCACAAAGATAGAGCGGGTGACACCATTCTTAAGAGCAAATATCATTAAATAGCCAAATTAGGCAAATCCGGGAGAAATCTGAGTATCTTGGGGCAATGGGTAGTGCGGGTCTTGTTTAAATTTCGTTAATGCATGCTTTGATTTTGTTTTTGGGTTTGCAGGATTGAATTCAAGAAGGTGAATTGAAAATGGGCACGTTGTGCCATTTGGCGAGCTGGGTCGAGCTTGCCAAATCATTTGACGGTTCACCCAATGTCTCTATCTCGCCCTTAATATCGTGTCAAATTGGATGTTTGATTTAGTAACTTTCGACGAGAAGTCATAGGTTGCTGAAAGCACTTGGTGACTCGTCGAAAGTTCTCTTAATCGCCCTTTGTATGCTATTCTAACTTTCTAATGCACTGTAACTTTCGGCGGACAGACCCATGCTCGCCGAAAGTAGTCGGTGATTCACTAAAAGGACCTTCCCATTGCCGACTTGCTATAATTTGAAGAGAATCCTTTCGGCAACCCCGAGTTAGCTCGCCAAAGAGGTTCGGTGACTCACCGATCCATTTGGTGAGTCTTCATACAGTAGATTGCCTATGCTTTTATTTGATTTTCCCCCTAACTCTTCCCAATCTTTTGCAAATATGGTATGTACAAATCAAAACATGCCACCCAAGAAAGCAGCAAATGACATTAATATAAATGAAGGGGGTTCAAATCCTCCGTAGAGAGGAAGAGAAGAACTCCCACCGAGAGACAAAGGCAAAATGAAGAAACATATAGCAAAGAAATGAGTATCTATTGAGACCCAAGTTGAGTGGTCTGAGCATGAAGATGATCAACCCTTGATTCACCGATAGAATAGGCTCCGAGTTTGACCTCAACCCATACCCACCAAAGTTTCATCAGCTGCAGCTCTTTCTGAATCAGATGCAGTGCCAACTCAGGCACCCCAAGTGACTCCTGCACTCCTTATCGTTCCTCTATGCTGAACAGGTTAAAAGGTGAAGGGGTACGAACTATCATAGAAGAAAATCTTCTATCTATGAAGGGCATAGAAGGTAAATATCTTAATGTTATGGACACCCTCCACTATCATGAGTTTGAACAGTTCACAAGACCCCGAGCCCCTTACATTCCTTCCTGGGTTAGGAAATTTTACACAACTTATGATGAGTTGGTGTCCAAGAACAAGAAGATGGCAAGTGAGTTTAGACCGGTGAAGTCGATTATGATCGGAGGCAAGATGGTTAAGTGCCACAACGAATATATTAAAAGTGTGTTGGGTAGACCACTGCACACGATACTTCCTTATGAGGGGTTACCTATTATTCATTCCCTAGATGATTTGATAGGTTGGTTAGCTCCAATGATTTCTAACACCACCCCAAGGTAGATAGATGCGGGGGCTCCTATTGAGAAGAGGGACTTGAACATTGCTGCCAGGTTCTGGTTTGGCTTCATCAGCAACACTATCATGCCATCTCAGAACGAGTCCATATTGCATCATCCTAAGGCAGCTTGCCTTGGTTCTATTATAGCCAGGAGGCACATTGACCTGGGGCTGCTGATTTCAGAGGAGATGGCCATGAGAGCCAAACAGAAGCTGACGTCTCTGCTTTTTCTAGTTCTGGTTAATGAGCTGTGCTAGCGAGTTGGAGTACCTCGTGATACTACAAAGGATGTTGAGGACACCCCATCTTCCGCCACAGATATCCGGTGTAATGAGGCTGAGTTCACATGAGAGAAGGTTGACAAGAGGAGAACAACTCCAGCAAACAGTTCTCCAGAGGTCAATGTTGACTCATTACCAGTAGAGGCATCTTCGCCTACTCCAGCTTCTGAGCCTTCAGGTACATTCACCCCTTCCTCTTCTTCACAGGTCCGAGGTGTTTCATCATCCTCCCAGCCTGCCAGGAGTACTTAGACCATGATCCTGAAGATGGGGTGTTTAGCCCAATCAACTGATACACGAGCGGGCCAACTCGAGTGGTCTATTCCAGAGATGATCGAGAGCGCCATACTTGCTACACTCACCTCGCTTCAGACTTCTGTTGATGCTTTGATGGTGAGAGTCACAACTTGTGAAAGCAGACAAGGGAAGTCTTCTGAGGTTTCGGCTTTACAAGTCGAAGTAGCAAATCTAAGGAAAGATGTAGACTATTTAAAGTCTACCAACTTCGGTTCATTAATAGAGAGGGCAAATGACCTGGACGCTCCTGAGTCCTCAGGGATCCTTCCGGCTACCACCAGAGATGTGCAGAGGGGTGGCACAACAGATGATGATTCAGATGCAGGGACAGATGAGGAGCTACTAGCAGCATTTGAGAAGGAGATGGTAGAGAGCCGAGAAGAGAGAATATTCAGAGATTTGCCAGATCTTATAGGGATAGTTATGCAGCCGGCACTGCTATTCCTCTTGAGGCTACTTCAGGCACTGATGCCCATATTCAGATTGCTACATCGGGCACTGAGACCTCGATAGATGAAGAGACTGCATAGATAGGACTTTCCTTACCTCCCTCTCTGTCTTATATACTTTTACTTTTGGATACTTTTATTTTGCATTTGAGGATAAATGTTTTTGTTTGTGATGGGGTGAGGCCCACAACTTTTGTGTGCTATTTTTGACTCGTACTTTTATGTATATATTTGGGCTGTTTTGTTTAAATTGTGTTATTACACTGCTTTCTATGGATGTTTGAGCTTGTGGATCCTTTTATTTTAAATTGCAAAATGATTTTGACCCTTTCGAATTTTTTTGAATCTTTTGCAAATTTTTGCCACCCTTTATATGCTCTTGTGTTGAATGTGGCTGTTTCTTGGCAAAATTGAGTCTCGGTTTCGATTAATATCGATGACTTGAATAGTGATGACAATCGAATGAACATGAATGTACGGCTATAATAAGGCCAAATGAAGTTGCATAGACAATATGTGAACTCTTTGCATCTCGTTGTGATTAGCCATTTATCAAATCAATTATCTTGTAATGACCATTGGACACTAGCGAAAGTGTGGAGTTTTATTTGACTTAAGTGTCGATGCCTTGTGTGATAAACTTACCTAGAACAATGCATGACAACACCTAGAATTTGCCATGTTGGTCCGGTTGACTATGTAAGACTTTCTTTTGATATAATCTTAGGCAACTTCGAATAATGTGAACCAATTTGACATATACCTCTTTTGTGACCTAGCTTGTGTGCGTGTGATTCTCTCTTGAGTACCCTTTGAGCCTTACCTTTCTTTGGAAGAAACTGATGAAAACTAGACCTTTGTTAATCCATTACCTATAATCCTCTTGACTTGTGGTTAATTGAGTTGCCAAGTTAGGCCAAAAGTCTAAGTTAGGAGTGTGGTGAAAAAGAAAAGGGAAAGTCAAAAAGTGCAAGGAAAGTCTCCTTTAATCCAAGGCGTTGAGAAAAATGGAACCCTTCCATATAAAAATAAAGAGAAGAAAAGAATAAATAAAAAAAAAAGAAAAAAAAGAAAGTTGTGGAATAAAGTACCAAAGAAATAGGGTTCCGAACAATCCATGGAAAGCAAATAGTATGATGACCTAGGATGCACTAATGAAAATCATGAAGGAAAAATAAAGGAAGTGTTGAGAGCACTACACTAAATGACCATACATTTGCACTAGGGCTGCATATTGGTCGGTTCGATTCGGTTTTGAACATTATCAGTTTTGCTTATCGGTTATCGATTTGTAGACTAGCTAAATCGTTAAAGAACTATTAAGTTATCGATTAATCGGTTATCAGTATCGGTTCGGTTATCGGGTTAATCGTTAACATATCATAGAATTTTTAAAATAAAAAATCACATGACGAATTGAAGACAATAAAATTAAACTAATCAACTCCATGTAATTATTTACTACAGACTGCAATTTGCAATCAGAAAACTGGAAAGAAGAACGAAACAGAGGCAAAACATTTTCTTTTTAAAGGTTGTCACCAAGGCGCAAACTACAAAGTAGTACTACAACTTTAAAAAGTTAAAAATATTAAAACCAAATATGGTAATAAAAGTATTATATATAAATGAAATCATGTATAGTTACGACCTATTTGTATATCAATTCTTAGTAATACCAATTACCAACTCACCATATTTTCCAAATTCTCAACAGCCAACACAACAACAACACCCATAAGGCCCTTGCCAGTTGCCGTCACCCAACTCTCAACACAACACAACAATTCAACAACACCAAACACTTAACAGTCAACACAACAGCAAGCCATCAACTCATAGCTAGGCGCTAGCAACACCAAACTCTCAATACTCAACACAACAACACTTAGATAAACTTTTCAACACAAATATGAAATATCATATTAAAATAATGGAATAAAACAGCAGAACTACAAGCTGCAAGCCAGCAACATTGCAAAAGTCAAAATGCAGCACAACATAAAGTCACTGCCAGTCTGCCACAGCCCACACATGCACAAATAGAATTTCAAAAATTCAAAATAGCAGTCACACAACATGAAAATTAACTCCAAACATATTAATAAAAGTTCACGTTCAAGTAAACAAAATAATAACTAGTCACAATCCTTGAAAGTTGATGATTCTGATTCCTATTTTCTAAACAATGCTTAACATGCTTCCTTAAGGAGGCAGTCCCAGCTTTGTGTGAATGGTAATAAGTAACACAACCACAATGAACATATTGTACTGTCCACGATCCATCTTCTTTTTCTTCAAGCTTTTCATAGTGATTCCAAACAGGTGATTGAGCATTAGAACCATGAAGTCTGGGCATGATGAAATCTGATTGACAAATAAACAGAGAAAGTATTAGATATTTTAATGGATAAAAATGAAAGAAAAGTCAAGATAAACTGATGAAGAACACCAAGTTCTACAGGGAGCTTGTTTTGCACAAGTATTTGTATTAACCATAATTTAACACACTCATTAGTCATCAGAAAAGTGAAGTCAATCATAAATCAGACATAGATAACACATGTATATAAAAATCCACCTCAATAGTAAGACATCTACCTTCCTTCTCCTTTAGTAGAGTTAGTGAAGGAATCCTCCAATTTTACATGTCATCAATGCAAAGTTCATTTCCAAGTTTAGCCAAATCTAAAGAGAAATACGATAACAAGTCAAGCCTCAAGGCTTAGACAATAAAAATATTAAATAAACTATTCACAATTTTACATCAATGAGGTTCTTTTCTTACCTTCTTCAAGTTGCTCAAGAAAATCTAAATCTTCCTCAATACTTATGGGTTGTGGCTCACTTCGAAGCCAATCTTGAAGGCACGCTAGAGCTTGTACCAATTTAGAAGTTAATGAACTCCTAAATGAATCAAGTATACGCCCTCCAGTACTAAAAGCACATTCAGACGCCACACTTGAAACGGGAATAGCCAACACATCTCGAGCCATCTTAGAACAAAGTGGAAATAGAGGTGAGTTAAGTTTCCACCGAAGCAATACATCAAAATCTGATTTTCCAACTTTAATTTCTTCATCAAGATATTTAACTAATTCTGAATTTGAACTTGCTCCTCCCTTTTCAGATGTATGATTTTGTAATTCCTCAAAAAAATTCCCAAGCCTCCTAGAGACCTTGAATCAGAAGTGTCCACCTTAACTAAAGAACATTGATCATTTTTATCATTTGAAATAGGCATTGTATACTCATTAAACAAAGATTCCATGTCGCACACCAATTTCTACAGCAACCCCCTTTTCTCCAAACATCTTCTTAAGTGCAAAGCCAAGAGTGCTAAATTTGTGACGACGATCCAAAGCACATGGTATGAAAACCATCTTATTTATCTTTTCAGTATTACCCCAATATTTGTCAAATTTCTCCATCATATTTTTTGCCATTTTAGCCAAAACATGATCTTCATTTGATATCAATTGATTCAAGTAAACACCAACTTGACAAATTTCAAGAAAATAAAGATTTGATGTAACATATCGTGATCCAAATATCTTTAAAGTAAGATTAAAAAACATTTCAAGAAATTTTGTAATTCTCTTTACGCCCTCCAATTCACTACTCAAAAGTGTACCTGTAGAATTTTTATCCACAATATCAACAAACTTAAGATGTAGGGCCAAGCCAATATCACGATCGGCGTACTTTACAATTGCACCTTCATATTCAATAACCTAATTTAACATCATGTAGGTGGAATTCCACCTTGTAGGAACATCCAAGCATAAAGATTTTTTAGCAAGATTTTCATCTTCACAACATTCTTGGAACTTTTTCCACCTAGCAGGAGATTGCCTGATGTATCTCACTGCTTGCTTAACCCGTTCAATACACACATTTGCTTCTTTTGCACCGTCTTGAACAATAAGATTTACAATATGAGGCATACACCTTATATGAAGGTGATTACCACTTATTAGGTTGGTCCCCCATTTTGTTAATTGCTTAGACAACTCAGTTATTGCCATACTATTTGAACCAGTATTATCAACTGTAACAGTGAAAATTCGATGCAATCCCCACTCATGTAAGCACTTACAAATAGACTTTCCAAGATCTTCACCTCTATGACTAGAGATTGGACAAAAATTGATAATTCATTTATGCAAAGTCCAATTTTTATCAATCCAATGAGCAGTAATGACCATATAATTGATTCTTTGAATGGAAGTCCAAGTATTCGTGGTTAAAGACACATTTTGTTGTGTTTCCTTAAAAATAGCCATCAACTTATGTTTTTCTTCATCAAAAAGATCAAAATAATCAAGAGTCACAATGGTATGGGAAGGAATGTGAAAACAAGGTTATGCTACTTTCATAAATTGTTTAAAACCTTCCTTTCCAACAAATCTAAAAGGAAGTTCATCAATAATTACCATACGACACAAGGCCTTTCTACACTTTTCCTGGTCAAATTTCCATGGAACAATAACTACATCACCCTTGTTACCCCCATATCATTGGTTGAAATGCTAATCTTGATTGTTTAATATCAATATTATAAGGCATCTTTGGGCATTTGGCTATATGAGTAAGCATTGACGTCATACCATGTTCTTTTGTGTCAGCAAAATACTCTCTCTTACAACAGTTGCAAACACCCTTTTCACTTCCATCAAAATCAGTTTGACGAGAAAAATGATCCCACGCACGAGATTTTTTTTTCCTTCCTTTCTTTACTTGGGACTCAACAGTTTGACTTTTACCTATTGCATTTGAATTAGAAGCTCCACTTTTACCAATAACCTTATCAATTATTATATTTTCAGCCATGATACTTTCACCAAAAAATGTGAAAAGATATAAAATAATCGTTTATTGAACTATTTTTTATAAGAAGTCGATGAAGCAATGAACTGTTGAAGCCTTGAAGGAACTAAGCAAAGAGTAATTAGTTTTATTAAAGCAAGAACTACAAAGTACAATTAGTTGGCTAACTAAATTCAGATTTTACAATGACAATAGACACATCACAGTATCACACAAAGCATCAACAAAGACAAGTACAAACAAATGAGCCAAAGTGCCAAACAAACCAAATGCTAATTCAAATAAAACAGTAATGCCAAACATCACACTTCATATATAGTTCATAGTGAAATCTTGAAATTAAGTGAATTTAAAATTTTGAGACTTACTTGTGAGGCGTGAACAGTGAGCGACTGAGAAACTAAGATTGGAGAGCCGAGTAGGTCTGTGCAGAAGTTGTGAGAACTGAGAAGAGTAAGACTCGAAGTCTAGTCTCGAGTAGTCGAGCTTCTAACTTCTGAAATTTGAGCTTGTTCACCTATTAGACAACTAACAAATGACATTTAAAGGAGGAAATTTTAACACCAATGCAGAATAGGTTTCTATAAATGAACTCCACCATCGCAAAAATCAACTATTAGACCAGAATATAGTACACAAATGCACTGAATTCATATCTCAATCCGACTAGACAACAAATGAGTTACTGAAGCTCGACTAACAAGTCAATATTTTGTTCATTCGTTTGAATCATGAAAATAGACATACATGATGATAAATGGAATGAATAAAAAAATTGCAGGCTTGAGGTGTCATCGTTAGTCGTTACCTTGCGAGTTGCGTCCTCACCTGAGTGACTGGAGTAGTCGTCGCCTCGCCGAACGCCTGAGTGACTGGAGTCAAGTTGTCACCTCGCCTAATTTTGGAAATTGGAGAAACTTTGGAGTTTGGAATTTGGAGAAACGAGAGGAGCGGCGAGAAGTTGAGAAGAGTTTTCAAGTCCTAAAAATTAAAAACCCTAAGTGGCTAAGTCCCTAATTCAGAAATGAGAATTGTGAAATTAGAAATTATGGGAAAAAATAGCGGGTCTTATTGGGGTATTAGGTACCCCGAGATTTTTCCTTCCCAACTCGACCCTCGAACCGTTAATCAATAAAAAAAATTACTGAACCGAGCCCCGAACCAATTACCCAATATCCAACCTGTTAGCCCAATAAACCAAAAATCAATTTGGGTTAATGGTTTGACTCAATTTTTGCACAGACCTAATTTGCACTCAGCCTCGTTATAAGCCTTGTTAAGACATTTGTGATCTTGAGAAAGTTGAAACAAATGTTGATAGAAAAATACGGGTAAACCTATGGGTGAAAGTATGTATTGTGTTCATCTTTGTGAGTGTGAGCGTTGTATCTAATTCCTAAAATTTAAATTGATTATACATTTGCATGTGAAAATGGAATCATCATTTGTGTGAGGGCATTCGAAAGCTTTTGTTGAGCTTTAACTTGCATTTGAAGCAAGTATTGCGAGCTTGAGAATCTTTGGTAATGGTGTGTCACAAGGTGAATCTTTGAGTACACAATTGATCCTTGCATAAGTAAATTGAGACTTGTTGTGTACATTCATAATTGAGTCTTGTGTTACACTGTTTGAGACATCCTTGTTGAACTGCTGAACTTGAGTTTTACTTGAGAACAAGCAAAGGTTTAAGTTGGGGTGTTGATGAGTCCACAAATTGGACTCATTTAGGGCTATATTTTAATAGAAATTGTGTCCTCAAATACTTATTTTATCTCAATATCTGATGAAAACCCTTAAGTTTCAAGTATTTGATGTTTAAAGGAAAGCATGGACACTAGTCGCAAAACGGAACGAAAAGGCTGAAAAGAATGAAAAAATGAAGGCATGAGGATCGTCGAGTCCACTTGGCGAGTCACCGAAGGGTCTTATTTTGCCTTTTGTTCTAGTGTGCTGAGCCCTGAAGGAAAGGATCAAGTCGATGGAAAAATGGAGCAATCGGCGCATTATCGAGAAGTTTCGCGAAGAAGTACCATGTCACCCAATGACCTAGAGCACGACGATGCTGAAGGTTAGTGCAAGACGGCGATGAACTACACCAAATGGTGAATCGCTGAGTTGATCTGCGATTTCGACTAACGACGTCGAGTGATCCGTTGCAACACAAATTTGTGAAAACTATAAATACTAGTTAAAGTTGTAGTTTTAAGTGTCAAACAATTATTATAATTTTCATATAAAATAGTACTTTTTGATATTTTTTCTCTAAGTTTGAGAGGGTTTTGAAGACTTGAAGATCCAAAGGGTTTCATCTTTAAGATTTGGATTTGGGTCTCTTGGATTCTTTAATTTTGGCATGTATCAAGACTTAAATCCTCATACCTAGTTGAATGCGAGCTCAATTTGGTATAAATTTCTATCTCTTATGCATGTGTGGCTAAAAAACCCAATTCTTGGGGTTTGATTTAGCAAATATGGGTTAAGATAATTGTTGGGTCTTACTTACTGATAGTTTAATCGTAGTTTAATTGTGATTTCATTTAGTAGTTTTGGATGAATTTAATGAATTTGTAATTGCAAATACAAGTTTATTTATGTGTTTTTGGCTTGCTCGAGAGAGAGGTCGTAAAACTAAAACTACTAAATTGATGGTCGATGAGAGTGGGTTGACATGAGGTTTAGCTCGAGAGAGTGAATTCTAGTCTCATTCCCACACACTCAGCTCGAGAGAGTAAGTGGGTTAAGGCGTAGGCTGGTCTTCATGCGACAATTGGGTGTCCGAGAGGAACACATTTGAAACAGGGTAAGTTGCTCAAGAGAGATTTTATCCCCCTTAAAGTTTAGCCTTGTCACAATTATTCTATGAATCTTCTATCAAAAGGATGTACCCAATAATCTAGCTTAACCCGTATTCCCCTCACATCCCAAGGATCCCCTCTCATTACTTAGAAATCCTTGTTTATTTTGCTGGTTTTACTTACTTGTGACAAAACCCCCCATTGTTAATTGACACTCTTGTGTCCCCCTTTAATTTACAATGTTTTAATCATTAATGTCTTTAGCTACGACTAGTTAGAACTAAATTTTATTTTTCTATTAATTCTCAAAGCCACTCCCTTGGGAACGATCCCAACCCTTGGTTGGGTTACTAAACTATTGTACGATCGTAGACATTTGCATCAAAAGGTGTATCTTGATTACGTAAACATCAATGACTCACAAGTCTATGATACTTGCAATAATCTGGGTCATTAGCTTTTCCCGCTTCATCAGGTCGCTTCATCTCTGGCAAGTCAAGGAGCTTTAACTTGAGCAACTCATCAAAAATCTCAGAATCCAAGAACAGATATTCTTTCCCTTGCATCTTTCTTAGTGTCGACTTTTGATTTGAACGTGCTTGGAAAGTCGTTCCCATATTTTGCTTCATGCCCTCATTCGTGGTGAACTTCGCAGATGACTCATTAACATTCATGGATTCTTTGTTGTCATTTCTGGGCACAAGTTTGCTCCATCTCTTGGGTTCCTGCTTGTCCCTTCCTTTGCGAGGATCATAAACAAACGTCATATCTTTTCCAGCAGAGTATATGCTCAACTCCATATCATGACTGCGAGTAGCTAGATCTTCAAAGGATTTTGGTTTTATTCCTTGCAAGATGTAAAGAAGCTCCCAATGAATTCCTTGGATACATATTTCGATTGTAGAAGCTTCACTAGGCCTATCCTTGCAATTTAGGCTTGCGTTTCTCCATCGATTTATGAAATCTATAATCGGTTCATCCTTCCTTTGGCGAGTATTCGTGAGTTCTACCATGCTCACCGTATGCCTTGTGCTAGAGAAGCGATTGAGAAACTCGTGCTCTAGTTGCTCCCAACTATCAATAGAATTAGGTTCGAGATTCGTGTACCAATCAAAGGCATTTCCTTTTAGAGAGCGGACAAACTGTTTGACGAGATGGTTTCTGTAGGTGCCAGCATTATTACATGTTTCCATAAATTGTGCAACATATTGTTTTGGATTTCCTTTACCCTCAAATTATTGAAATTTGGAAGGTTGATAACCAACATGCATTTTGAAGTTATCAATTCTAGCAGTGTATGGCTTAGCATACATATGAAAAGACTTGGTAAGGACTTCATACTTATCTTTGATAGTGCCTTCAATAAACTCTTTCAAGAGATAGAGTGGGATCATTCCTTCAGAAGAAACTGGCATCTCATTAACAAGCGCTGCTTTCTTCACAGGATCTCCGATCTCTTGAACTTCAACATCATTTCCAGGCGCATGGCTCGCTTCTCCATCTAAAAGTCCTTCCATCCTATCCATCAACTTATCAATTCGAGACTCTTGGTGTTGTACATGCTTTGTCAATCCTTCAACCAACTTCGGCAAATTTGTGAGTTGTTCCTCAGAAGAGGATGCAACAGTCACCATCGTTTGCATGATCATTGGAGATGTAGGAGAGTAGCATGGATTGTCGAGTAAGTTAATCTTCAGTGGACTCACGTTATGCGATGCATGTGGAGATGATTCATTAGTTGAATCATAGTTCTCCCTAGTGGTAGAGTTCTTGGAACCAGATTGCTCAAGTAGAACTAAGGTTTTCTTGATCTTTTCAGCAACACTGCTTCCTCTTTCTAAAGCATTTGTGGAGGAACTTGATCTTTTTGAAGTCACTGACCCAAAAACTAGAGTTGACGTGGACGACACTTGAAGTGTCTGTTGTCCTAGCGTAGCAGCCTTGCTCCTTGTAACAACTTCTAAACTTCCAAAGGTAACACCAAGAATTTCTTCAACTTCAGTAGAGAATTTGGAGCTAGTGGCCTTAGAGGCAGTTGTTTGAGAGTTGTTTTTCATGGAAGTCATCTTGATATTCTTTGATGCTTGAAAAGTTGAGATGAGAGGTAGAGATTGTCTCACTGGACGTGCCAATTTGTTTGCAATAAAATTTAAAAGTGACAGAAAATAGATGGCAATCACAATAAAACAAGAAGAAACATAACTTTATTGATAAATATACAGGTGCAATTCTGTTCCTCCCTTGATTCTACTCTCCTAAGATTTATCCATAATTCGAGGGCCGTGTATTTCTCAAACTAGCATGATTTAGATTTGACCTCTATATGAGTATTCCATGACTTTTGTGGAATATTCGAGATCCTGATCTTTAAAAATACCCAAGAGTTTATGAGATATTTTGAGATGCCTTTTAAGGGAATTTAGTACCCTTTATGTAGGTATAAACTAGGGTTTAGGGTTAAGTAACCTCCAAGAATTCTAATTGAAACTGAACACATCTTCTATAGTCCAAATTCAAATTGAACACGTCTTGTAGAGTTCGTAAAATTTCAATGTCTACAAATGAATTTGTTTGCAACAAATTTTTAAAGTGACAGAAAATAAATGGCAATCACAATAAAATAAGAAGAAACATAACTTTATTGATAAATATGCGGGTACAATTCTGTTCCTCCCTTGATTTTACTCTCCTAATATTTATCCATGATTCGAGGGCCGTGTATTTCTCGAACTAAAATGATTTAGATTCGACCTCTATATGAGTATTCCATGACTTTTGTGAAATATTCGAGATCCTGATCTTTCAAAATACCCAAGAGTTTATGGGATATTTTGAGATGCCTTTTAAGGGAATTTAGTACCCTTTATATAGGCATAAACTAGGGTTTAGGGTTGAGTAGCCTCCAAAAATTCTAATTGAAACTGAACACATCTTCTAGAGTCCCAATTCGAATTGAACATGTCTTGTAGAGTTCATAAAATTTCACTGTCTACAAATGCCCCCTGCTTCAAGGCTTGTCGGAGTGTAGACTCGATGAAACTCAAAGACGAGGCTTGAAGTACTCATTCTTCCACCTTTGCAGCTTTAGATTTTCAAATTTGATTTAAGAGAGAAGAGATGAAGGACAGATTTGGTCCCACTGGGCATGCCAGAATTTGTAGACAATAAAATTTGCGTCGAGAAAATAATAATCAAGAACAGAAAATTATGCAACAATTGTTTTTATTATTTCAAAGTGTGAGTGGTACAATCTCTATGATTCCTCTGAATTCGCCTTTTCAAATATAAATTCAAGGGCTCGTAAGCTTGATCTTGATTCTTCGATGAACTTGAACTTGAACTTTATCTTGATCTTGACTTTTACTTGAATTCAAGTGCTTCAAGCTTGTTCTTGAATCCGATGGTCTTGATCTTGATCGTTCTTGAACTTGAATGCTTGAATTCTTAAACTTGTAGCTTTATAGAGAATTTTATGGCGTTTCTACCACAAATTTTCTCTAGCTTCTTGTTTAGAATTTTTGGTCCCTTTTCTAAATATTGAGGACCCCTATTTAAAGTTTTAGAATAGAGGAGTTGTGATTGGAACAAGATTCCCTTTGGCCAATCAGATTTAAGTGGCATGGCATATGGGTTTTATGGAGCGGGCTTGTCGTCTTTGACACATGTCATGGTCCTATTGGCTTCTTGTTTGACTTGGCATGCCACGTCATTTGCCATGTGGCACCAAAAATGGGCTTCTAGAATGAGATGAATTTGGGCTTTAGCAAATTGGGCTCATCTATTGTAGCCCAAATCAATTAATTTTGACTTTAATTAAATCCATATTTATTGGACTTGGATAATTAGCCCAATTATATTAATCCACAATTTATTTGGACTAATATATTCATGATTTTTAATATAATCTGAATCATTTAATAAATTTTAAATGATTACACATACTTTACGGAATTTCATTTATGGGACATTTCCAAATTTAGTGATGATTTGAATCGAATGTCAAATTGAACTTTGAGGTTGACTAAGAATAGTTTTATGATTGTCACTTGCATATCATTTGTATGTCATATGTATATCATCTATGTAAAATATTGATGCTCTACTTTGATAAATACACGATATGCACATGACATTTATTGATATACAATGATGATACATAGATATATGGAGGACATACACTGCTAGCTATCACTAAAAATTCTCTGAAACAACCTCTAATCTCCAAGAAAGCGCTCAATTCAAATCTCGAATGTTCGTCAATGAAGTTATGTGGCATCTTCTTCACGATTTAATTCTATAATCAGTATTCGAACTCTTAGTGATTGATTTGTGTTTTCAGCTTCGAACAATGTTATCCAACTTAGTTGCAACAAATAAACACTTAACTCACTCTTTTCCAAAGACATACATGATACAACCGTAAATATGGATTTTTACATTCGCCCTTCAAATCCAGCAATAGAATTTGAATTACAATTTACACCAACATGCAATAGTGTTAACTTTCTATTTTTCAAGCTCAGTAACTGAAAGACCAACTGATTCATTCTCATTGGTGTTACTTGGGCTAAGCATTATCAACACTTGGGCTTATGGCTTTTTTTGGGAGGGATGGACAGGTAAGTATACAATCTTAATAGAATTGACAACTATTAACCCACAATATGTTAGCAAATTCTAGGCCTAAAGTATCAACAAAAATTAGTGCAATTGTTAAAAAAAAAGATTTGTTTTTAGAGAAAATTTTAGAAATAGTAATCATAACAGATATAATAAGGTTCTATAGCTATAGTTTTGATAATTGCGCTCCATAGCTATAATATGTTTGTTATGGAGGTTGCGGTTTGTATATTTCGCTAGCTAATATACAACTATGATAAATATATATAAATTCTGTATTTATACATTTAGGAATTTTTAGAACCCTGTTTGTATATTTTGCTTGTCAATATACAAACAAGGTAATTTATTATGAATTTTTCATAAATCGTATACAAATAGCTAGGGTAAGCATATACAAAATCCTAGATTTACACAATTAGGAATCAAATTATATAAATTTTGAATTTATACAAATCAGACAAAATATGCAAATCAAGCAAATAACAAGAATTGGGAAAACTGTAGTGCAGATTACAATTTTCTTAAACTGTAGCTATAGTACCTAATATATGCTAAATGTTTGCTATTTTATATAATTTTCTCTTGTTTTTATGGTAATAAAATTTTCTTCAGTGCTTTTAACCCTCATAATTTTAAGGATTTAATATCCCACTTCATGTGATAACTTATACTTATAAAATAATATTAATTGTCATACTTTAAATTAGGGGAAAAAAATATAGATTCATGTAGCATATTAAATTTTTATGTATACATTAATTATCTTATAATTTTTCATTTTATATATATATATATATATATATATATATATATATATATATATATATACTAGTATCACGGCACGTGTGTATCATATCATATAGTATACGATGTTGTAAAATAGAATTAATATTACTAAATTTAATGTTTTTAGTAAATAATCATAACTGAAAGAATATTGGGCAGGTGCTTTTAAATGATTAATATAGTTTTTCATAGAGTTAATTGTTTTATGAGTTAAAAATGACCAGATATCATTGAAACATTTCAAAATGCATTCAAAAAATTTAAATATGGGGAGAAAGTGATAATTCTTAAGTAGTATTGTTCTTTACTTTACTCAATCTGGCAAACAAACTTAACCAACAAAACAGAAAAATAATATCAAGATAAAAAAATGGCTAGCATTAACTTTTCCTCTTGAGGTTATGACTGTAAAATATTTTAATATTTTATCTTTAAACGTGATATATCTTGTACAAAATATTATTATTCAATTAATATTTGAGTAAGGCTATGATATAGATGTAATTTTCCAAAAAAATAAAAGTGTACTTAAATAGTGAATGTTAATACTTTTATAAGTAGAATGTTATAGTGAAAAGTATATTATGTCAATAATTAGTTCTAAAGAAAACTATCCTTTATTTTGCCGCATACATATCATATAGATGTTGTCTTATGAGAGTATCTAGTATCTTATATATGTTCTATCGTGATATAAAACATTAAACTTTTTCAATTAAAAAATTAAAAGATGAAGAAAATTTAAAGTATTATTTGTAGAATTTTTAATTTGATTTAAGATCATTTTATGATCAATCATTATTTTTTTATTATTTTTATATAGCTAGCAAAGAGTCTATCTTGTGACATAACATTTTCTTAGATCAAAATGAACACAAAATAACATGAAATTAATACTTTATAAAATTAATACTCAACATAAATATAAAAAAAAAGTAAAGATATGTGGATCAATTCATAGCCAATGAAGAAGGAAGGTGAAAATATATGTTCATGATATATTCACCCTAGCGTTTCATTTGATTGAGATCTCTTGCCACCAACACTTTACTTTCTCCGTTCATTTTTACTTACATATCTATAATAATATAATTATTATCATGGTTATATTATCATATTATAAGTAAAAGTGAAAATCTATTTTTGAAACAATAGACTTAACATCAAAACTACTAATTCAATGAACTATGTTGATGCCCGATGTTTTAGAAAAATTAGAAAGAAACTCCTTCAATTGATGTTAAAAGAATAAGAAATGGAGATACAAACAAGAAATATCTTACCGCAATCATGTGCCTTTTTTGTATTTATTTATTATTATTGTCTCTCCCACATCTTTATCTATTTATTTTATTAGAACAAAAAATAAACAATGTGTGTATTTAAAGTCTCTGTCAAATGAAAACACAAAAGAAATTATTCAAAAAACAAAATAAGAAAAATAAATGAAAGTTCCCACACACTATATATAGAAGATTTATGTGTGAAGCAAAGTTCATAGATAATTGCATATTTCTTTGTTCTCTTCTTTAATAGAAAATCAATACCTAAATTCCAATGCTAAGAACTTCGGCGAAACATATCAATGTATTGGGGATGACTCATTTATGAAAAATTTACATGATCTCAAATTGTCACAGAAAAGAGATCCCCAAGAATTTATAAGGAGTGAATGGTTGTGATTTATGACCGAAGAAACATGAAGGTAGAAATTGTTGTGACTATTCGTAGGTAATTATTCTTTTTTTAATGAATAAAACATGTAGGTTAATTAAAGAGTATTAATGTTCTAAAATGATATAAATAATATTGATGTATGTATGTGATTAAAATCGTCAGAGGAAAATAAAAGTGTGAATTAATGAATGATTTGCTACAATTTGTTCACCAACTCTTTATTATGTGGTACCTCGAATTTCGTTGGGTTTTGAACTTAATCAACTATTGCAACTAATAGTTGAGATTTTTTAAGAAGAAGAAGAGTATAAAACCTAAAAAAATTGTAGTTTAAAAGTGAGAGGAAACCCCTCTATTTATAGCTAGCAAATAGTAGTATGAATATGTTCTTATTGTGCCTTATTAGATAAGTCGCAACCCTTCAAAAAAGTCTCTGCTCATCGGTAAAGACATAACCCTTTGAAAAAGTCACAACTCATCGGATAAGGCACAACTCTTTGGTAAAGTCACAACCCTTTGAAAAAATCACAATCCTTTGGAAAAGTCACAACTCATCGAAAATGTCACAATCCGTCAAAAAAGTCACAACCCTTTAGAAAAGCCACAACTCATCGCAAAAGTTACAATCCATTAATGTGAAAAGGTATCAACTTTTAATACAATATAATTAAATAAATTGAGTATTTTTAATTGGGGGTATTATAGTAATTCAACATTCATGTTTGGGAGTTCATGTTTTTAAGGTAGTATAGATATATTTAACGTGTTCATTTAGTTGATGTATACTTTTCTTAATTGACTCAAAATTTATTATATACATTGATTGTGACATAGTAAACACAATATGTATATCTTATTTATATTTTATTTGTGTACATTACTAGTGTAGATATCTAGAATTTTTTTGAATGAATGGAATTTGATGTTTATATATTGCTTATTAATTTTTTTTTTATGTATTATAAACTATATTATAAATTATTATTGTATATATTTGTTTACCTCGTTGATTTAGTTGATGTATATTTTTTTAGTGAAAATTTTATAAATGACATATATAAGACTAATATTTTCTTATATGTCATTTATAAAATTTTCAAGTTGTAACAATAAAAAATTTCAGGTTGTAACATTTTATTAAAAAAAAGATTTTTAAAATAATAGTAAAAAACATTTTTTTGAAAATCATAAAAAGAAAAAAACGGATATGTCATTAATTTGAATAAATTAAGGATAATGAATAATGCCATAAATGTAGGGGATTCAAAACAAAATATTTGTTTTCCTTTTTATACTCAATCAGTTAAAATTAATTAAAAAAAATATTTGTTTTCCTTGTTTAGCTCAAAGCAGTTAAAATTCGTTCAAACATATTTCTTTTCTTTTGTTGGAAGGTTTCTCTCTCTTCTCAATATTTTCTCTATAAACTGTCACTCTCATCTAATTCATATTCGTTTTTATTCAATAATCTTTATTTTCTTGTAATGGACGGCTTCTTATTAGTATTAATAAAGCATGGTGGTAGATGTGATCCTTCAGGTTAGTGTTCTTTGCGATTTTTTATTTGTATTGTAATACAAATCAAACGTTAAAAAAAATATGAACAGTGATTCTGGAAAAAACAATATTCAGATTTTGTTTGTGTATAATAGTTTTAACTATGGCGTTTTTGGTATGAATATTCACTTTTGAAATTACATAAAATTTGTTTGAAATTGGTATATATTTTGGTTTGAACAATCATTCTTTTTGTATGTTTCTGGTTATAAAATTACATAAAATTTATTTGAATTTGTTATATTGGTTATACCATTTTGGTACGATTTTAGAATTATATTTGAATGAATTTCGTATACTATTTGTCTAATAAATGACAATTAATAGTTAGAAGTGATATTATTTTGGTATTATAGTGGCATGATTCTACTGTGAAAAAGTGACGACTTATGGCATGAAATAGGTATGAAAAGTGTGCATAATAATTGTATGAAATTTGTATACTAATTTTAGATTTTTTGTTGTGTATAATAATTTGAATTATGTCGTTTTAAAAAAAAATGTATAATGTTATATTTTGGTATGAATATTGAATTTGTTCATTTGTCTGACCCATTTTTTATTTTTTGGTATATTTCTGGTTAAAAATAGATAATTTTTTCTTTGGAATTTGTATACTAATACTACCAGACATGTATGACAATCGATAATGTTTTTTGGTACGATTTCTGGTTTGATTGGATTTTATTTTTTTTGGCATTATATTGTAATGAATTTTGAGAATAATAATGTAATGAACTTGATATACTGTTTATTAAAAAAAATGACAATTAATATTTCTAAGTTGGAGTTATTTTGGTATTCTAGTGGCATGATCCTCGTATGAATAATTGATATCTTTTGGCATGAAATAGGTAAGAAATGTGTGAATAAGAATTGTATGAAATTCGTATACTGATATAACATATGTGTTTTTACTTTTGTATTCTGTAATAACATATGAAATTGTTTAAAAATAACATATGTATTTTTACTTTTGTATGCATAAAAATGTTATGAAATTTGTATACTGCTATAACATATGTACAAAAGTTATTTGTATTTTTGTATGATGTAATACTGACACAATAATTTATGATGAAACAGGAAAATATGCAATTCAAAAAGTGTCGGAGCATAAATTATTATCGCCTGGTTCAAAAAGAACTGTAGGGATACCACAACTTGAACGTTGTAAATGGTTTGCTGATGTGAAATTCAAGAGGTCTAAGATTACGTGTAGTACATGTCATCGGGAGGAACACAACAAAAAGACATGTTCAAATTACCCTTCTGAAAAAAGACATAATTTATTTTGATTTTGATTTGGTTGTTTTATTGTGGCAAACTCATGTTTTGATTTATTTTATCTTTTAAGTTAATGAATTATAATTTCAAAATATTTATTATGTGTGCTAGTTAATCATTTGTGTATTCCATGTTTTTCAAATGTATACTAAAAAAATAGGTAATGTTGGTATGCAATTGATATCAACTGGAAAAATTAAGTCAAATTTAAGTATGAAATTGGTATACATTTGGTATCCAACTGACGTCCCAGTGGTAGAATTGAAAAAAACAACAACATATAATTGAGATTTCAACTGAAATAGCCAACGTAAAACTAGTTAATATAGTATCCAATCTGTATAAATTTAGTATCGAATTGATATCCTATTGGAAAATTAAAAAATCAACATGTAGTTGAGATTCCAACCAAATTAGACAACCTAAACAAGTTAATGTTGTATTTAATTGGTATCTATTTGGTATCCAACAGATATCCCACTTGAAAATGAAAAAAAACAAAAAATGTAGCTGATATTTCAACCAAATTAGACAATCTAAAACAAGTTAATGTTATATCCAATTTATATACAGTTGGTATCCAACTTGAAATTTTTGAACAAAGACAAAAAATAAAAATGTATGAAATTGATATCCAACGGGTATAAATATGGGAAGAATAAATCTGACTGTAAAACAATGCATATTATATATTGTTGTTAGAAATTGTAGCAAAAGAAATATACATCACCCAAAAATCAAAACATGTAATTAAAAGTCTAAACTACAATAATTAATACAAGTTCTATATTTTACTCTCTCTTCAATTTATATTCCGTATTTAAGTGTGATTTTTTAAAATCATATTTAGGCTAAAACTTAGGAACTCCTTATTAAAGATTTTATGATCTCATATTATCTATATATATCAACAAATTTCAGAATTAAATATACTTATTTCACCCACAATAATATTTTAGATATAGAAAAACACACCAAAAACGAGTTCAAAATTTCAGTAAAATGATTTTTTTTCTCAAAAAATCAAGTTTTAGATTAATTAAAATAAAAAACGAAATCAATTTTTCAAAATATAGAATTCTTAATTCTAAAAAAATCAAATTAAAAAATTAAAAAACAATATCAAAATTGAAAAAAAAAAAACATCAAGAAAAGGAAAAAAGATAGATTAAAGTGAAAGAACATTACATGTTACAATATACGGTGATAAAGTTATTTAAAAAAAAAAATTAAAGTCCCCAGTAGTCATTAATAAATAAAAAGTATTTGAATAGTAATCAATATTTATATTGGGAATAATAAAATAATCAAAATAAAAATCACTAATTAGGAGAATATCAAGGTAAAGATTTATCTTGTCAATTATAAATTACTATATTTATGAAAAAGATATTTTGAGAGTAACGTGAGGGTGGGGTTGTGGGTTGACATATGATATGTTAAAAAATCTCATAGATAATTACAAATTGAGTCTCTCTCATTAATATTATTTCTCTCACCTATTAATTATATAACATTATATATATATATATATATATATATATATATATATATATATATATATATTAGTTAATAATATATAATTAATTAATTTATAAATTAAAACTAATCTATTAATACTTGTAATTAAAATGTTTTAAGTAGTAAAATAAAAAAAGTAGATCTAAAAGTTGTAATATTAACCCTTAAATAGATGTGTGGTGTGATTTTTCCATTTTTTTTACTTGATTTCAAAATTTATTGTATATATTAATTGTGACATGGTTAATGCAATATGTATACATTATTTATATTTTATTTGTATATATTATTAATATACATAATTATATTGCATAACTATTGATGTGTACGTCTAATAGAAATATTACCTTATGTCAAAATATTTTGAAACATATAATCAGGTTTCTATGAATATTGTCAATTGTGTATATATGATATATATAATATTTATAGCGTATACATTCAATTTGAAAATGTGTATAGTAGATTATTGTTATAGGTCCTCCCTCAATGTATACAAAAATCAATATGATTCACATTAATTAAGAATCAATTTTTCTTTTACATGAATACCGAAGTGAGTTTGCAATATGTTGAAATTTATTTTGTAGGTGAAGAATCTTCAAAAATTAAAATTATTATCCATGATAATTTTTAAACTTATTGTCGTTTTTCATTTCACTCATTTTCTCCGAGAATTTCACATAGTTGTTATAATCTTCGTCACTTTTTACATTTTTTTTTTTTTGAGAATAAACTACTCTTACCCATTGAAATATAACAGAATGCGCAAAAAGTTTATAAAAATTCTTGCGCCCAACTACAAGATAGGGACAGTAGAAACCCTCTATTTTATAGAAAATAAATTACAGACAATCAATATGTATATATATATATAGAAATTAGTGTGATTAGAGTTATCTATTGTGAAGATCCGTTTGTAATTGATCTCAGATATTTTAGGAAAGAAAATATAAATCCTAAAATTTGAAAGAAAGAAAAAAGAGGGAAGTAAAAGGAGAAGTTGAAAAAATACGGTGAAAAAAATTATAAAAAAAATCAAAATGTGAGACATTTTCATCAAACAACTTTGAGAGATCTCCAAATCTAAAAGGAGAGATTTTAAGAGAATAAATAAATGTGCATAGGAATTAGGATGAGTGTAGTGATACCGATTCTTCAAATTTTGAGTCGTTCTCAATATGAGTGTTTATAGGACATATAATGTAGAATTAATAACTCAAAATATGAGTGTCTCCTATCTCGTTGAACCAACAATCACCATTACACCATTGCTCAACACAAAAGATTCTATCATCTTTTTCTTTAAAAATCGTTCTCCAAGATTTAACCTTTGAAAATAAGTGATATAAGTTGGCAACAATTGTTATAATAGAACAAATGAATATAAGTAAAAAAGTGATATAAGTTGACAACAACGGATATAGTATAGAGCATAAATCCAAGTGAAATTAGAACTGTATTCAAGTAATACAAGCTACCGGTAACAATTGATACAAGCGATTTTCGAAGTTGTAGGTAAATTGAAGATGTGTTGTATCTGCAATATAATGTTTCTAGTTTGCATATAAGATCGAGATCTGAATTGATGGTGCTGGGTGTGGTGATTTTTTTGGTGATGATATAAACGTATCTCATAAAATATAAGTGATACACTAATACACTGAAATATAATGAATTTTTTGGATCGTGATTTTAAAAGAATTATTTTTTTCCGATGTAACATGGATTTCAGAATGGTTACTACGTTTAATAATTAATGAACCTCTTGCTATATTTATTTTATTTGATAAATAGACATCAAAAATTTATTTTGTTTTTGTTTTGCTAAGAGTTGGGGATTTTTTTTTAAAAAAATGCTTGATCATGCAACTATTTTTGTGACACGTTGACTATATAACTATTTACTAAGGATGTAACGCTGAGTCAGAATTTTGAAGAGAACAAACAGAGTTGCACCAACAAAAATAAAAAGGTCTTATTTAAGAAAAATTGACACAAAGTGTGATTATATTCTTTTCTTAACGATGTTTCATCAACTGAAATCTAGTTACATTTCATTTTCAAGAATGTTACAACTACAGTCTACTAATTTTAAATGATATCATATCAAAGCTTTCAACCATACTCCACTAAGGTAAGCAAATTCCGTATTTTGATTTTATGGGTTCTAAAAAAATTTAGAATACTATTTATTGAGCTCAGGATACTTATTTAGAAAATCAAACAATTTAAAAAAAAATATAAATATAAATTATGAGGTCAAAATTTCTGAGTCATATCAGACATGTAACTATTGATTGATCCTTTTACTCATTAAAGTTCCACTAACGGGTGACAGTTATTCAACAAAAAGATTAATTATTAAACTCAAGTATTTGATATTCTTCTTCAACTATACTTAATGGCCAACCTATATTAATGTTTTCTTTTTGGCACGTGTCAATGTCATGGACATTAGAAATATAGGCCACCAATAAATTAAGTAATAGAAGAACAGAAAAAAGTACTTTTACTTTGAAATTTTTATCCTTCATTCCTTTAGGATTAGGTAAAAAGGTATATTTAAATTGTTAGGATTCTATCTTCACGACTTATAAAAGGGTTAAAGAGAAAAAGGGAATGAAAAAGAGAATGTAGATATGCTTCTTTTTATGTGAGAGTTGATCTTTGATTAGGATAAGAATCAGAGTCATAATTTAAAGTTTATGGATTCAAAATTCTACTTTTAAAAAAGTTATTATTGTATAGATATTAGACCTCACCCCAAACTAGCTCAAGAGGTGCGGATAGTTCAAATCGTAATCAGAATGAGTTAATTGCTTTGATACCACGTAAAGAAATGAATCTTGAGTTTAACTTAACTAGCTCAAGACATAAGGATTATTCAAGTCATATTGAAGATATCACTCATTCCTTAAATAGTTGACGTGTGACTCTTCACAATTTCTAGATTCCAAATTAATAATTTAAACATTCGCGATGGAAATACACTCTTCTCCCAAGTTTTTGGGGACTAGCTTGCTTCTATAGTGCAGGCGGGTGAAGAATGTTATATAAATTTCTTTGGACAAATATGAAATTGGAGAATTATAGTAACTCAATTGGTTGTCTAGCTAAATTTTCATCTTGTTAGGAAAAATTTAATTCTCCACCAAATAGTTTTCTCTGAACAATAAACTAACTATACATGGGCTCTGCTCCTGAATTCACGATTCTTGATGGTATTGACTGTTCAAATAACGATGCAATTTTATTTTTTTTAGGTCAAATACATTGGTTCTACCTTTGAAATTTTGTTCAAAAGTATCATTTCAAAATTCAGTCAACTAAACAATGTCATTTTGGCAAGGGAGTTGGCTATGACTCGATACCAAGTTTTCTTTTGTTTGTTTATGTTTTTAATCCCCGTAACTCTTTCAAGATACGGTGTATCTGTAATCATTTGTCAATCCAAAATGAGATTAACATAATTTACTAATTGTGGATAATAAAATTACACCATCAACTCATTCAAAATATTTGTCAATTTACATATTTAATTCTACATATAAATATATACCTTAAATTTTGGTTGTAGTGTCTAAGTATATACCTTAATTTAATTCTACACAAATGAATTAATTTAGTCCGATTAAAACTTTAGAATATTAGAATCAATATTTGGCAAGGGAAAAGTAACTAAATAATTAAAATATAGAAAATTACTGTGACAAATATCACAAATACGTATATGACATGGACACATAGTAATCACATAATGGACTACTGATTCGTCGACTATCGTCCAATATCTTTAACATTAAAATAATCGAGAGATAATTACAGTTCCATATCTCTAGGTGATTTCATTTATAATTTTGTTAGCAAATAAAATATAGATTTTACAAACTTAAGCAAATGTGATATATATACTGACCCGTGCCAGCATGGGCTCAATATTATAAAAATTAAACGCATTTAAAAAGAGATCAGACAATGCAATAAATAATTATGTACCTAATGACAATTCGTATTAAGTATGGTCAATTATATAAGAACTTAAGAATCAATGAGATTATTTAATTCTATAAAAGATGGCAGATAATTTACAAGCTCAATTTGGAATAAATATGATCTTATATAAAGATAAATTATTTCTTACAATTTCCACTACAATGGAATAGTGATCCCAGTAACAACCAAAAGTTGTTCACCGCAATGCGCACCAAAAGTGAGTCAAGATAACAGTCTCCTTCCAAGCTTGTGAAGAAAAAAAAGAGAAATTGTCACTACTATCTATTGAAATTGGCTGATAACATTGTTAATTGTACCGTTAGTTAATTAATCTATAGCTAATTGTTCACGTGTAAATTACTTAGTTAGAAGTGTCAGATTTAGGTAGCACAGCTAAGTAGTTAGTTTGTTAGTTTGTTAAAGTGTATATAAATAGCAGTGCATCATTGTATTCATTAGAACATTTTTTGTGAAATAAGAATTCTCTTTCAGTTCTCTTGTTTATGGTGTGAGTTTCAATATGGTATCAAAGTTGTGAGTCGAGATTCGATTCAATTGCTTAGAATAGGTTTCCGTCATTGTAGATTCTTTGTGGAAGCAGAGGAACGATGACTATCGGAGATTCAGTATCGATTGGATCTGCGTCTGCAACACAGAGTGTTGAAACTTTGGAAGAAATTGAGAAGAAGAGGAATCATCCTCTTTACCTACATCCGTCTGATACTCCTGGATGTGTTCTAACCACAGTGCAGCTCACAGGCATGGAGAACTACTCATTATGGAGTTGATCTATGCTAATTAATCTTCGAGCAAAGAGTAAAGTTGGTTTTGTGTTGGGAACATGCAAGAGGAGTGACTATAGAATGGAATTGAAAGAACAGCGGGAGAAGTGTAATTGCTTTGTGTTAGCTCGGATCATGAACACCGTCTCTAAGGAATTACTCAGTGGGATCGTGTATGCTGATGATGCAGATACAGTATGGAGTAATCTCAAGGAGAGATTTGACAAGGTTGATGGATCCAAAATTTACCTGCTACATAGAGAGATATGCACAATACATCAAGGTAACTTGACCGTCTCTGGTTATTTTACGAATTTGAGGTTATTATGGGATGAATTCGATGCTTTTGTTCCTTCACCATCATGTACCTGTGATAAATCGAGGATTTATGTGGATCAACAAGCCTACTTGAGGCTATTTGCATTTCTGATGGGATTGAATGAGGTTTTTGGTCAAGCTCATAGCCAAATCCTAATGATGAATCCTTTACCAAATGTTAGTAAGGCCTATGCTATGATCGTAGAAGATAAAGGTCAGAGGATGACTGCAGGCACTCAATCAAGAAGGGAGTCGCTAGAACCTATTGCTCTTTATGCAGGAAGAGGAAATTTTCAGAGGAACAATGATGCAAGGAGAGGAAATATTCAAAGGAACAATATGAGATCTCCACAATTGAAGAAGAAAAATTGGGATAAAATCTGTGATTATTGTAACGTGCAGGGTCATGTTAAGCTAGATTGCTACAAGTTGAATGGCTATCCACCTGACTGGAAGTTTAAGAAGAAACAACCTGAAAATTTTGCTTCTGGATATGATCAAAATTTCACAGGACAAATGTAGGGAATGAAGGCAAATCAAGTGAGAGTCGATCAAGGAATGATACAAGATGATTTTGCACCAATCTGCATAAAAGAAGAGGGTCAAGGAGTGAGATCACATGAGGCTTTAGCACTGGTAGTTCAACCTACATTCACTCAAGGACAATATCAAAAAATTCTACATATGCTGGATAAGGAAGAAGCAGGAACTTCAGGAGTCAATATAGAAGCAAATATGACAGGTATAACTGGACCTATTGCTACAATATTGTCTGTAAATAGTACTGTAAATGAAAGCTGGATAATTGACTCAGGAGCAACTTGTCATATGACTCATAATCTGAATAGATTATACTCTGCTTGCAATTTTCCTGATCATTTGAATAGAAATGTTCACCTGCCAAATAGAGAAGCTGTTTCTGTCACACACTGAGGGAGTTGTCATACACCAGGAGGAGATTTACTAGAGAATGTTTTGGTGGTTCCTACATTCAAATTCGATTTGCTCTCAGTGTCACAGTTAACAAAACAACTGAAATGCTCAGTAAATTTCTTTCTTGAATTTGTTATTTTTCAGGACCTCTCCAATGGAAAGGTGAAGAGGATTGGTAAGGAGGTGGATGGACTCTACTATCTCCCTAGTCAAACACCACATGGAGAAGGGAAGAGAAATGAGATGATATTGATGACACACAGTGAGAAATTGAATAACACACAGTTATGGCATAGCAGGTTAGGGCATCCTTCAGCCAAGGTATTGCAACAACTATCTCTGACTTCAAATATTGGAGATGATGTCTGTAAGAAATGTCCTATATGTCCACTTGCGAAGCAGACTAGATTTTCTTTTCCTTCGAGTTTTTCTACAACTAGTAGTATATTTGAATTAATCCATTTAGATGTTTGGGGACCATACAAAATACCAACTCATAATGGTTACAGATTTTTCTTGACTATTGTTGATGTTAAGTCCAGAATGACATGGGTATATTTGATGAAGTTGAAAAGTGATGTGTTCCCTATTTTGAAGTCTTTTTATGTTCTTGTTAAAACTCAGTTTAATAAGCACATTCAAAGAGTGAGGTCTGACAATGGGACAAAATTCTTTAATAAAGATTGTAATGATTTCTTTATAGCTAATGGTATTATTCATGAAAGTAGTTGCCCTTACACTCCACATCAAAATGGAGTAGCAGAAAGAAAGCACCGATATGTGCTTGAAGTATCTAGAGCACTCAAATTCCATGGTCATATACCTCTCAGATTTTGGGGTGAATGTATCCTCACAGCTGTGTATTTGATCAATAAACTACCCACAACAGTATTGGAAGGGAAGACACCTTATGAGGTGTTTCACAATGTCAAAGCAAACCTTGATCATTTAAGAACCTTAGGATGCTTAGGCTCTGTTACCAGATTGCCTAAAAGAGACAAATTCTCACCAAGAGCTAATGATGGTGTATTTTTGGGTTATTCTGATACTCAAAAGGGGTACCTCATGTACAATTTGTACAACAAAAGGTTGATAGTAAGTAGGGATGTCATCTTCAAGGAAGATGTTTTCCCATTTCAAACGATGGTTACTAGACAATTGCCTCTATTTCCAAATCCTTTATTGAATACACGACATGATCTTAACCATGAAGAGTTACATGATGAGATGAATAATATGGAGACAATCTTACCTCAGGAGCAAACATTTCTTGAGATTGACATGCATAATGACAGTGCAAACAATATAGATGATGACAATGTTGATGATGAAGATGTGAGAAACGAAGGTATGATGAATGCAATTATTGAGAACAATGAAGAAAATGAGTTGCATGTTGATAATTCAGTACCTGTTATTACTGAAAATCCAAGACAATCTCTTAGGTCCTCAAAACCTCCCATATGGATGAAAGATTACATAACACAAGTCTCAAACACTGGTCAGCCTTATTCACTAGGGAAATACATTTCATACCAGGATGTATCTTCTAGTTATGCAGTATACCTATCAAAATTCTCAATTGAAATTGAGCCAAGAAACTATGAAGAGGCCATTAAAGATAAAATGTGGGTTGATGCAATGAAGTTGGAGATCCAAGCCTTGGAAGAAAATGGTACTTGGGAAGTGGTTAAACTGCCAGCAGGAAAATCTGCAATTGGATGTAAATGGGTTTTTAAGATCAAGTATCAAGCTGATGGGAAGATTGAAAGATTCAAGGCTAGGTTGGTAGCAAAGGGGTACAATCAAATTGAAGGTATTGATTATAAATAAACATTTTCACCATTGGTAAAAATAGCGACTGTTAGAGCTATAGTCTCTTTGGCTGCTAAGCATTAGATCATTCACCAAATGGATGTGTTTAATGCTTTCTTACAAGGAGATTTATTTGATCAAGTGTATATGGAATTGCCTAAGGGGTTCAAAATAAAAGGGGACAACATGGTTTGCAAGCTAGTTAAGTCTCTTTATGGACTTAAACATGCAGCTAGACAATGGAATGCAAAATTGACTACTGCTTTGTGCAGTTATATACAAAGTCATTTGGACTACTCCTTATTCACCAAAAGAAGAGGTGATGGAATAATCATTGTTGGTCTATGTGGATGATCTTTTGATCTTTTGGTCACAGGAAATGATGCAAGTTTGATAGAAGAAACCAAGCATGTACTGCACAGTCACTTCAAGATCAAATACTTAGGAGAATTGAAGTGTTTTTTGGGGATTGAATTTCTCAGATCCAGCAAAGGGATAGTTATGAATAAAAGGAAATATGCTCTAGAAATGATCTCTGAGGTGGGCTTAGCTGCTGCAAAACCAACAATGACACCATTAGAATGTAACATGAAGTTAACTAGTGTGGAATTTGATGAAGGCATTATCACTACTGATAATTTGTTTCCAAATGTTAACAAATATCAAAGGCTTGTTGGGAAGTTGTTGTATTTGACAAACACTAGGACAAATATAGCCTTTGCAGTGCAATCCTTGAGCCAGTTCATGCAGCAGCCAAAAAGGTCACATTGGGAGGCAATATTAAGGGTGATTAGATACATCAAAACAGAACTAGGAAAAGGGTTGTTAATGAGTGCAGACACAAGACATCAGCTTACAGGGTTCTGTGATGCAGATTGGGCTGCTTGCCCAAATACTAGGAGGTCTGTGATAGGTTTCATATTGAAGTTTGGTGATTCTTTGATATCTTGGAAGTCTAAGAAGCAAAACACAGTATCTAGAAGTTAACGAAGCGAGAATATAGAAGCTTGGCTACATTAACTGTTGAGATTGTTTGGGTTAATAATTTGTTTCATGAGTTGAGAGTAAAACTGATAGGACCAGCCATCATTCATTGTGATAGCAAGGCAGCTATACAAATTGCTGCTAATCCTGTATTTCACGAACGTACTAAAACACATAGAAATCGATTGTCACTTTATTAGAGAGAAGGTGCAGCAGGGATTAATCAGACCTACATACATACATACAAAGGATCAACAAGCAGATGTACTGGCTAAGGCTTTGGGAAGACTTCAACATGACACTTTAGTTGGCAAGCTGGGATTCCTGAACTTGTTCAATACATCCAGCTTGAGGGGAGTATTGGAATTGGCTAATAACATTGTTAATTGTACGGTTAGTTAATTAACCTGTAGCTAATTGTCCACGTGTAAATTAGTTAGTTAGAAGTGTCAAATTTAGTTAGCACAGCTAAGTAGTTAGTTTGTTAGATTGTTAAAGTGTATAAATAGCAGTGCATCATTGTATTCATTAGAACAATTTTTGTGAAATAAGAATTCTCTTTCAGTTCTCTCGTTTATGTTGTGAGTTTCAATACTATCTGCAAGATTTGATGCAAGAATGAGCAGCTTATATCAATGGCATGGCTGCAAGATTTTACGTTTTGTCACCAAAACAGTACAACCAGCTTGGAGCAGCTCAAGTTGATACCAACATGATAGAATATCAAATACATTATGGATATCGTAGAAGGGATAATCACCCAATCGAGAAGCAAGAAGAATGCACATATATTCTAGACAGTTTGGCCAATAGTGACTTGGTATCAGATTTTTCAAATCGAAATGTCTACACATCCCCCTGGTTCTTCTTCTTCTTCAGAATTAAGTTTGTAATCAAGAACTTGAGAAGCAAGAAAATGCTAGATAAGTACTAACCAATTCTTTGATCAAGATGATTAATTGTAACATGTTTGAAAATTTGGCGCCAATTTGGTCTAGCAAAATGAGTCTTCACCCTTATCCTAAAGATTGTACGTGTACTCAACACCACTTTTATCTTGCTGGATTGATTGAAGGTTCTTTACCTCTTCTTTCAGATTTTCGAAGCAACATGTCACATAATTAGGAAGGATCATCCAATGTGTCCATGTGTGTGCGTGATTCTAAAGTGCAGAAATTAGCAATAAGAAGAGATTTTATACGAAATAGAATAGAGTAGAGGATACAATACTTCGACGATGAACTGAATATTTTTAAATGTCATGTGATTCATAGCCAAATAAGCTTCATTTATCCAATTAACTGTGTTGTTCCTCCTGCAATCTCTCCAAGACTCTAGCAAACAAAAGACATTGATCAAAATGTCAAGGACGGGATGAGGTCAACTACTCTTACGAAAAAAACAATAGAATTATAACTATTGAGAACGCTCCCACCAACATAACTAAAAGAGATCCCTTAAGTCGAGAAAAGACTCAATTTTATTCAAGGAAAAACTACCTATATAGACATACTATACTATCATATATACATATTTTATCTCTACTTTAAAAATATTACATAGAGTACCACTTTTTAATAAATATACCATACATTTAAAAAAATTAAATCAGATACACAATTCCTTAAAAAATGGTAGTAAATAATTATCTTAAAATTACATCTCCTTAATTAGTGGGATATTTATCTCTCTTCAACTCAGCCGCTTCCCTCCCTAATCCCAAAACATTTGTATCCTATTCACACTATCCTACCGTTACCCCTTCTTCCCCACTCCCACACGTATCCCTCATTACCCCTCCTTCCTTAGTAGTTCAATACACCTTTTGCATTGTTTGAGTTTGTTATTTCTCCATTTAAAAAATTTTAGTTGATAGATTTTAGAATTTTTACATTGTTTGAGTCTGTTATTTCTCCATTCCATTTTAATGGCTCATAATTCAAAAAATGGTATGAATCTTGTTAAGGAATTGTTAATGAACAATAAATTTCCGATAAAGAAATTTTTATTTGTTTCTTTTCATAACCATTTTGTAATGGTTGTAGGATCCAACTCTTAAGTTTAAACAAGACGCAATGGAAGCTAACCAGATACATGTATGGGTACATTTTTTTCTATTGCAATTTTTAATATATTGTTATGCTTATCAATGATTCATGGTTTAGGACCTGTAAACTTTTTGTTTTTTCCGTGTATATTGTGATTTTTTAAACATTTTCTGATTTGGAGATTTACATATCATGATGAATATTTGTTAGATACAATGGGGATTTGTTAAAAATTTTACAAATTAGGTTTTATATTTTTAAATTTGTTGTTTCTCAAACACTTTAATGGTTGAACATTCCCAAAATCGGACTCGTTAAATGTACTACACATTAACAATATTATACTAAATCAAACAACATTTATTTGTTCATTTCACTCATGAATTTCTCATTGCAGGGACTGACTCTTCATACGCCAACATTCAATTCAAGAATAGATCTACGTATAGGAACGACCCAATCAAGATGAAAGAATTACGCCAAGCTTTAATTAACAGAAAAAAAATACACCATGCACATCAAGTGCAACAATGTTGGATACACATTAGGTGTACATGTATCTAGTTAAGAGTTCATCTATCTGAATTAAGATTATATGTATCAATGAGAAAAAAGTTCAAATCCTTAAAGAAGGGAGAATTTGGAATTTTTTAACTTTTTTTTGGATTAATGATAAGATAAATACTCCACCGTCGTGATTTGTTCCTAAATTCATGTGTTTCAATTACATTTCATATTTAGACACACATAATTATATGTGTGTTTACTATGTATCTGAGATACATGATTTTGAACATAATGTATGAAATTGATACTTGATACATCGAATTAATAACAGATACATGAAACTAAAATTAGATCATATAAATAGATACATGAAATTAATATTATATCATATAAATAGATACGTGAAATTTATACTAGACACATATAACAAATACACAAAATTAATATTAGATACTTGTATGATACATATGAATGTACTTGTATGATACTCATGTATCTAAGTGTTTTGTTTGTTGGATACATCATATATTGATAATAGATAAATCAAATTAATGAATTTTATTATTTTAAGAGTAATAAAATGAAATTAATCAAATTGCATGACCAAGATATACATGTTTTTTTGTCTTTTATTAATAATATTAAAGAATTTATTATTTCAAATAATAATAAAATGAAGTTAATTAAACATAGATACACTCCTTGATTTCCGCCTTATATTAAGGAAATCAGTTACAACCAATCAATTTAAACAAATAAAATACGTATCTCGATTTTAAAATTCGGCAGATACATGTATCTCACAGATTTGAACTCATGTATCCTAAGTATGAAATATGGTAGAGGAAGTAATATTTAAAACTATCGAGAATCTGAGTAATTAAGACCTAAACTAGTGGGATTTATGTAGTTTGCCCATTTATTTAATAGTCGAAAAATCCCCTTTTAGTTAGCTAGCCTAAACTCAGTAGTTTGTCAGGAAAATTGAAGAGTATGGACATGCCCATCTGTTATGATTTCACTCAAATACTTTCCCCAACTTTGAGTAGAGGACAGAGTTCAAACTCGCGACATGAACATCCATCGCCGTAATTATATTATTGATTTCCCAACTCGCAAATTCTGTTTACTCGAATAATAGCAATAATTTGAATTCTAGAGGTTAGGATACTAATCTTAGTACTTATAAATCCTACTATCATTTAGCGTCTCGATGGTCATACTAATCATGTTTTAGAAACTCTTTTCTCAAAACTCATCCTTACTTTCTCAAAAAAATAATAATTAAGAACTCAAGTGTTGGTTTTAAAATGCTTTTAAATTTTTTTAACTCAAATAATAGGGCTCATGCCGAATTATTGACATGAACGACTCAACTCAGGGGTTTTAATAGCAATAAGGAAACTCAGTACTGAGAACTCAAGGACTCAAGAACTCGGAACTCAGAACTAAATGATACTACTCATCTCAAAAATACTCAATTCATATGATTCATGCCGAAATATAAACATGAACGAATCAACTCAAGAAATGCATAGTATATAGCAATTCAATAATTAGGAATAGAATTTCAAAAAGGAAGAGGAACTTGAGAACACAAAAACAATTCATCTCAAGAATACTCAAATCTAGGGGTAGAATCCTAGATATCTCTATTACTGATTTGAAAGTAGATTTCGAGCATGAGGACTAACTAGTCCAACACTATGATAGTCTTACATACCTGGAAGAACAAGGTTCTTGAAGAATCTTGAGATATCTTGAAGAAGTACTTGATTATAAGCCTTGAAATCCTAACTTGAAGGAGAAAACTAAAGAAAACCTTTCTTGAGATTCTTGAATAAGTTTCTTGAAATCTCTATGGCCAAGAATTCTTATTTTCATTAGTGATTCATAATTGTATAAGGAAAAAGAATTTACAAGAGTTTATAAGAAGAAAATGAACGAACCTCTCAATTTGTGCCAAACGTTTTTAGATGACATGATAAGAACTAGTATTTGCTTAAACGATGAGCCCTGTTCGAAAAATAAGTTAGGAAAATTATAAGTAACAGAAGAAACCCATCATGAATGAGTAAACCTTACTTCTTTCTACAAACTGCGTGTGCGACTTCGAATTCTGGAATTGATAATCTTCTCCTAAGTTTCTTAACCTCTTTGCGATCATGCTAGACAAATACAAAAATGAAAATTTATCAAAAACAACAATATCGCATCCGGACCAAAAAAAACATGATAGAAATTTGTTTATTTCATAGAAACAACAATAATCAAATATCCAATTGAAGGAAAAATAACCTGAACTATTTTCTGGTATGAGAAAAACCCAAATTCATCACATTAGGGAATGAGAATGGAGGAGACGAAGAGGGAGAAATTGTGGAAAGATGTTGAGAATACATATTAGGCTTTGGATAAAATTAAGGCCTGAACTGGTGGGCTACGCGTGTGTTTAGAACGAAAGACACGTATAACCAAATGGCTGAAAAGTCAATATATCCTTAACTTTAAATTTATTGACATTAAGTAGCCATGTTGAAACTGCCTCTTCTAATATATAGAAATATATATATTAAATTAGCATGCATAATTAAGTATAGTTTTATGGGCCAAAATATATTTTTTTTAAAAAGGAAAAATTACCTAACTATGGTCTACACACCATTTATTGTCATATTTTCTTGTTTTTCCTATCATTTCAAAAAATATCAAAAATCCTCTCTTTTGATCCCATCATCCCCTTTTCCGGATACATTAATTTGAAATTTCATACACATGATTTTGTTTCGTTTTTTCAAGCCACAGATCTATCTACAGTTACCTACATTAATAAATTTTTGAATTTCAAATCTTTTCTCTTTCCAATTAATAATTTCAAGTTATTCAAGAGGTAGATTTATTTCCATCACTTCAATTTTCAATTTCTTTTAAAAAATATTTTTAGTTTTTTCATCTTAAATATTTTTATTGAATTTGTTACTCCCGGTCTCTTTATTGAAAAAGGGGTGGAAAACATTGCTAATGTTGAGAGTTCATCTTGGAGTGCATTTGGAATTGTTCTAGGAATTTCTAATGGTGGTCTTGATACACTTTATTCCATTGGTTCGATCTTTCAGTATTGGGCTTACCCAATTAGTCCGAGAAGGATACATCTTTGTTTCTTTCTGTTGATTAGATTGTTGACTCTTTTTTTTTTTTTTAATTGTTCATCTTTTCTGATACATATAGGTTCAGACTTTTAATGTATCTAGTTGATTTTGTTTGTTAAACAAATGTATACTGCTTTCGTTTCAACATCATGATACATTACAATTTATAATGCACAGTGTATCATGTTCAAATATTAGTTTTGATACATAACCTAAATTAGTATTGATACTTGATACAAAAATTCTGTCAAATATATCATTTATCATGTATCAGCCTTTTCATGTACAAATTTCTGCTACATGTGGATTCTGCTCTCAAACAAAGTAAGTTACATAAATGTATCATGCACTAATTTTCTAGACATGATACGTAAATTCAAATTTATACTAAATGTAACTAATACATAACAATTACCAAACAGTAATGTATCGATATCAAACCTAACATCTTATGGGTAACAATTTCTTATTTAATGTATCTAGTAGAAATACAACACTTATCGATCTCTAATTTAGTTGCAATGACTGATTTGAGATTCACAAACCAATATTTTGACCAACAACAATTCATCACTTTTGTATCGTTCATACCTCACCTCACTTTCTCAAATTCTGGAATGTCTCAACAAGATCGACATGTTCATGTTGTATCAGTACAATATGTCAACAAGTTTGATTCAAAAATTGAGATTTTTTTTGGAATAATGGAAAGAAGAATTTTGGAATCTAAAAACACATTACATATACATCAAACTAGTAATGTATCAATTTGTAATCAGTAATGTATCACAACTTATATATCAATACATAAATAAAAATAAATAAAAATAGAGGGTATACACAACAAATCCAAACAACTTGGATCAAAATTGAAAGGATCTTCGATGAACTTGAAGATTCAAAAGGAAATCGTTTGTCCAACAACAATTTCATCACTTTTATATCCTTCATAACTCACCTTGCTAACCCAAAATTTCGACAAAAGTTTTTGAATCAAATCTGAAATGTTTCTTCGCTGAACGGAGGGGCAGAGCAATTTGAAATTTTGAATTTCTTCGTTCTGGATTTGCCTCTGTATGATTGAGAGTAAGAAGAAACGTTAGTGTAATTTATGGGATTAATTAGATTTTCAGATTTTCTTTCCTTTTTAGCGCAACAGAAGGATTCTTTTTGTATTAGAATTAATGTATCCAGATGGTGACTTATGTATCCGGAAGGTACAAATTTTAAGGGATTATTGTAATTAGAAAAAGAGTAGGGATATAATGTAATTTACTCTTTACACTATGGAATTTACGTAGTTATACTTAAAAAACCCTAGAATAAACCGGCCTCTTTTGAGGTAGGTATTACGGGTATTTAAGGAACCGATAGTTGAAGGGGACCATTAGTTATTAAGGGCTTCTCGGAGGTTCTAAGTTTTTTTTCTTTTTTAAAAATAAATAATTTATATACGTAAACAACAATAATTATATTTGAGTATACTTTAATTTATTTCTGATTTGAAAATACAGTTTTTTTTATATTAACATTCAAATAATAAATGTATAAACCCCCGAAATAATGAAAGTCCTATGTTAAAAAGGAAAAATAGAAATACCTATAGCACACGAAGAATATGTGTTGTATGAGTTTGAACCAACTCCTGGTCTAATGGCGTTAGCTACAAACTCATATATATAACACATGGACATGTGTTATATCTCATTCTTTTATTTTATTTTCTAGTTATATGTACTTTTCGTGTATTTATTATATGATACTTGATTCTAATATGTGATGATTTTAATAGCTTCATTGTTAATTTTAAACACACATGATTAAAAGCAAGTAAGAGCAGTCGATAATAAAAAAATAGATATTTTTGTATTCATCGTTTAAAAATATGTATGTAAAAACACAAAGTTTTGTTTGATATATACAAAACCATCAATATGTGCCACAATTTATATGCCTTAGCTTATTTGATGTCCAGACCATTATGGTCATAGTAAGGGTCATCTTAGTCGCACCTCTTAGTTAAAAGACACTCTAAAGCTTGATTGTCGAGGTGAACACTTTATTTCCTCTTCTTCTTTGCATTATTTAGAATGATTTTTTTTACAATTTTATTGCCACAACATAATTAAGTATCGATATCATTAGAATCAACGAGAACATCAACATCATCTAGATTATTTGTATCATCACAAGACGATACCGAGTTGAAGGGGGATATAGCACATGTATTTCATATGCTTGAATCCATTATAGCCAACACCCGTTAAAACATATTTTAATTCAAATTAATAGGGCACATAAATTATATTCATATACACTACATATATGTGGATGGCGATGTTAAAAAAAGTAGACTGGGAGTGGACGGTAGGATCGAAAAATAGGAATATATGCTTATTCACTGCGGTGCAATAGAGGAATATATTAATGCTCACTGTAATCGTCTTTTATTCTATAATCTAGTTTTAACTGCCCAACTGCCATGAATTTCTCAAAGGAAATGAATACTCTTTAAAAATTGAATTTATTTTTTAGCATATATATTATTATTATTATTAGAACCAAAAGTAAAACTAGTAAACCATACCAAAAGAATACAAGAAGATAAAAGGATTGGGTCAAGTATATTCGTCACACATTGAAATTGAAATTGAAATGTACATTAATGAGTTGTTACCAAGAGAATAAAACTTCATCCCCTTGGAATACACCCAAAAATAATTAAACGGAACTTTTTTCCCTATCGGAAATAAATTTTGTTGTAACATTTAAATTCTATATGTAGGTGGTGTGAAATATTAGCAATATAAAATAATATAAGACAATAAATATTTAGACAAGATAAATGAGAAAGAATGCTTTCTTATTTCTTTCTTCTATACTTTTCGATTGTATTTTTTATAAAATAATCATCACTATTTGTAGTACAAAATGTCTTTGAAAGTAACATGAATTAAATATAGTTCATTTATTTTGTACATGAGCTTCACAAAAGAGTTAGGGAAGACATCCACATTAATGCATTTATAACACTCCCCCTTGGATGTCCATAGATAATGTGCCTCGTTAAAACCTTACTAGGAAAAACCTATTGGGAAAAATTCTAGTGAAGGAAAAAGAGTACACATATCTTGTAATACGCCTTGAGTGCTGCCTCATTAAAAACCTTACCAGGAAAATTCAATGGGCCAGAACCTTGGTTAAGGGAAAAAGAGTACAACGCGTATTTTACTCCCCTAAACTTTATTTGATAACTTGGAGACGATGCATTCCAATCTTATATCTTAACTTCTCAAATGTTGATGTTGACAATGCCTTAGTGAATAAATCTGCAAGATTATCACTCGAATGAATCTGTTGAACATTTATCTCACCATTTTCTTGAAGATCATGTGTGAAAAAGAACTTAGGTGAAATATGTTTTGTTCAGTATCCTTTGATATATTCTCCCTTTAATTGAGCTATGCAAGCAACATTATCTTCATACAAGAAGTAGCAACTATTGTTTGCTTCATCGAACGCCATGATGTAGTTGTACCTTCATATGTCAATTATAAATAGCCTGTCTGAGATCAGGCTTTATGTGGGTCAGACAAATAGCCAACATCTTCATAACCGATCAATTCTGACTTGGATGCATTAGAATACAACAATCTCATATCAATTGTTCCTTGAAGATATCTAAATATATGCTCAACACCTTTCCAATGTCTTCTTGTTGGACATGAGCTGAATCTTGCCAATAAACTTACTGCGAAACAAATATCTGGCCGGGTATTGTTGGCAAGGTACATTATTGCCCCAATAGCACTGAGATATGGTGTTTCATCACCAAGAATCTCTTCATCCTTTTCTTGAGGTCGAAATGGATCTTTATTTATATCAAGAGATCTTACAACCATCGGGGTACTTAATGGGTGTGATTTATCCATGTAAAATCACTTCAAAACCTTTTCAGTATATGTTGATTGATGGATAAATATTCCATTTGTCAAATGTTCAATCTGAAGGTCAAGACAAAATTTTGTCTTACCAAGATCTTTCATTTCAAATTCTTTCTTCAAACACTCAATGACTTTTGAAAGCTCTTTAGGAGTTCCAATGATTTTCAAGTCATCAACATAAACAGATATTATTACAAATTCAGATTTTGACCTTCGAATAAAAATACAAGGACAAATATGGTCATTCTTATACCCTTCCTTTAGCAAGTATTTGCTAAGACGATTATACCACATTCGCCTTGATTGTTTCAATCCATATAAGGATTTCTGAAGCTTTATTGAACAACTTCCTTTTGAATTTTTATATGCTTCAGGCACTTTGAGTGCTTCAAGAATTTTTATAAATATATTGTGGTCTAGTGAGCCATATAAATAGGTCGTGACAACGTCCATTAGATGCATTTCAATCTTTTTATGAACTATCATGCTTATTAGATACCTGAAAGTAATTACATCTACCACAAGAGAATATGTCTCCTCATAATCAATGCCAGGCCTTTGCGAAAATCCTTGTGCCACAAGTCGTGCTTTATATCTTATGACTTTACATTTTCATTGTGTTTTCGCACAAAAACCCACTTGTACCCAATTGGCTTGACACCTTCAGGTGTTCGGACTATTGGTCCAAAAACATCACGTTTTTTAAGTGAAGCCAATTCTGTTTTGAATTGCTTTATTCCATTTTGACCAATCATTTCTCTGTCTACATTCATTGATAGATCTTGGTTCTAAATCCTCATCTTGTTGAATTATTTCAACTAAAAATATAGGCAAAAATATTATCCATCACAACATTATTTCAATTTAACCTTTTTTATCTTGATCATTTATTCCTTTCTTTTTCCAAGGATTTTTATCCTTGGAACCAATTGGTCTATCACGTTTTAAATGTGGTCCAGACTCATTTCCCTTAACATTTTGTCCTATCGGGACATCAACTCGAACTTGAGCATTAGTAGTTGGAATATATGATTTAGTAACTCATGGAAGGTTAGTAAATGCATCCGACAGTTGATTTGCAATATTCTGCAAATAAATTATCTTTGAACTTCTTGCTCATATTGATTTGTTCGAGGGTCTAAATGAGACAGTGAAAGTGAATTTCAATCTATCTCATTTCCCAACTTCTTTTGTTCTCCCTCTAATGTTGGGTATAGTGATCCATCAAAATGACAATCAACAAACCTTGCTGTAAATAAATTTCCAGTTCTAGGTTCCAAATATTTTATAATAGAACGAGATACATACCCAACATATATCCCCAGTCTTATTTGGGGACCCATCTTTGTGCGTTGTGGTGGAGCAATTCGAACATATACCGTACAACCAAAGATTCTTGTCACGACCCTAGCCTACACCCTGGATGTGGCCAACACTCAAGAACCATTGTTGGTCCCCAAGCGAACCCTCATCCTAGATCACTATAAGCAGAAGACTAACTCAAGCATACAAAGCTTAAAACTGAATAAAATCAATAACTCAAATACAATGCTTTAACTCAAAAGATTAACTCCGAATAAAAATAATATATTCAATTCGCCATAAAATAGACAACTTAAGTCTTCAGACATTTAACAAAATAAATGAAAAGACTTCTGAAACTCTACTGTCTATCTATTAAGCCTCTAACTGACAAAGACGGAAGTCAGGACAAGACATCCTAACCTGATATAACTGAAAGTAAAAGTGGAACTCTCCAAAAGCAAGGAGGCTCACCATAGCTAACTCGAACTCCATGAGGTATCAATGAAGCTCCTGTTGATAATTTCTGAATACTTGTATCTGCATCATGAAACGAACCAGGGCAAATGCTCAGCACATGGAATGTACGAGCATGTAAGGGGAATTCTAAAGCATAAACATAGGCTTGAACTTGATAAAAAGGAAACATACTTACCTCTTTTCAAACTAACGTACTCAACTCAAGGAATACTAAAGGATACTTAAAAATACTCCAATTTGCTCAACTTAGAAGTACTCAAGGATAAGATACTCAACTCAGTAATAAGGTTCTCAACTCAGTGAAAGTCAACAATAAGGTACTCGACACAATGAATCACATATCAACTCAAGATACTCAACTCATGATACTCAAGAATAAATCAACAGTAAAAGATGCAATATATAAATTGAAAGCTTTAAAACTATAGATAGCAACTCAATGTATTGAAAAATACAATACTACTCAGTGTGTATATAAAAATACAATATAACTCTGTGGGTGTTTCTCTAACCAACATCCATCACTATGAGCTATGTGATGATACAATGTCTCACCCACACTGCCAGAACTATTCTACACTTTGCCAAGGTATAAGACCTCTCAACTAAGTGGATCCACTAGTCTTTTCTAAAAAAGCACTAAGGAATCAACTAAAAAGTATGACCCTTTCTACCCACGTCAGCTACATGGTTTATGGAGACTTGAGTTATTTGAACTTATCCCCATATCGGTGCTCAATACTACTCCCAAAATATACTCAGCTCATATGTTTTAAAAACATAACTCTTTCTGTGGTTTGAGATTATTACTTAAAATCTTTCTCTAAAAAGAGATGTTACTCAATTGCTCAAAACTCTTTTGGAAATCTCAGTTTCCTCCTCTTTTAAATGTGAAAACATTTACTCTTGGGAATACTTAGTTCCCATATATCATTTTAAGGAAAATGAACTCGACTCTACTCTTTATCAACTCAAGTGCTTAAGTCTTAAAACAAGTTTAGTAAAAGTTGTAAAAGACTTCTCAAAATAGGGTTCATGCCGAATGATGGACGTGAACGACTCAATTCAAGATTTTCAATAACCATACAAAGAACTTGATACTCGAAACTCAACAACTCAGAACTCAAAAACTTCAATGATACTACTCATTTCAAGAATGCTCAACTTATAAGGTTCATGTAGAATTATGGGCATGAACGACTCAACTCAAGGACTCAATGATACTCTTCATCACAAGATTTCTCGACTCATATGGTTCATGTGAAATTTATGGTTCTATATAACAATATGGAACTCATGTATCCAACTCTTCTCATTCATATACTTACTTCCTCAAAACTTAGCTCAAATCGATAGTTGATCTCAAAAGATTCACAATTGAACTCAAAGACTTTCTTGAACTCTACTCTTAACTCTCTCTTGAATGTGAATTATGAATTCAAGAATTATGGTTTCATGATATGAAGGATATCGTGATGATAAAGTAGACTTATGAATACATTCTCCTCATTCTCATACTCACTTGCTCGAGTCTTGGAGTAAGTTACTAGAAGTAGTAGAAGACTCCACAAAAGGACTCAAAGGGACTTTCTTAGAATGTTCGAAAGAATTCTCTAAAACTTAACTCTTAACTCTACCTTGAATTTGAATTATGAATTCAAGGTTATGATCATGTTATAAATTATTTCTAGGTGTTTAGAAGTAGCTTAGATTGTTTAGAATCAAAAGGGAGTGGGTACACTTTAAAAGAACTCAAATGGAGCAACCAATTGCAAACTGGACGAGGAAGGCGACACTAGCGCACTGAGTGACACGGGGCACCAGACCCTAAACTTCAGAGCATAATTTGGAGTGCACTGGCTGGCGCGACGTGCCAAGCCCCAACCCAGAAAACCCGAAAAATTTCCTTGCTCGTTTTCTCACCCTAACTCACCTAGAATCGAACGGTTTCTTCCCCTAATCACTTGGATTTGATTACTTAACATAAGCACACTCTAATCTACTCAATACATCCCTCAAAACACTCACTTACATCTCAAGAAATCATCAAAAACCCCAACACAACATGATTTAGGATGAACTTCAAGAACTCTAATCTTTCAACTTCAAGAATGAAGTTTCGCTGAAAATAACATGATTGGAGTGTGGGTGAACAAAAACAACACTATGGAAGCTTACATACCTCTTAGGGATCGAACCCATGGCAAAAATCCATGACAAAACTCAAGAACCTTGACGAACGCCTTGATCCTCTCCTCTTTTCTCCTCTTTCTCCTCTTATTTTCTCTTCTCTCAAAACCCTAACTTATTTTTATGAAGCGTAAACTGAATCCAATCAGTTTTGTCCCCAACTTAATTACCAAAAACAAATTTAATTAATTGGGTAGTGAAAATACCATAATACCCTTCTAAAATTCGGTTTTGACTTTCCTTATCTAGACAACCAATCATTAAATGGACATATCTCCCTCATACGAACTCGAAACTGAGCAAACTCGGTGGCGTTGGAAAGATAATTCAAATATCTTTCCTACAGTATCTGGTAGAACACCTAACTCATCCTGAGATAGGAGTTATGGTCTTTTTAAGTTGACCCAAAACTCATGCTTAGCTTAACTTTGTCAAACTTTCTAAATTTGATTATTTACAAAAATGGCTTCTTTCCAATTCTAAGTCTTGCTAGTTCTTTCAAAAAGCAAGGTGTTACAATTACTCCTCCTTAGGATCATTCTTCCTTGAATGACGGCTGGACTAGGTATGGGACGGGGTTACTCTTATCATCTCTGCCATACTAACTAGAATTGTCCGCATTACTATTCGAAACCTAAGGCCTCCCATTTAACTATTTCTCATAGAAAACCCCATCTTTTTCTCCTTCCTAATTAATAACCTTAGACGGAATAAACACACCATCACTATCACAATAAGATCATTAACCTTCTCTTTTGAACATCACTCCATTACTAAAAAGGACCTCTAAAAAGATATCCCCCAAACTCTTTGGAACTCGTTACTTACTCTGAAACACTTGACTTGATTTCTCATATTGTCAAATACCCCTTAGGTCTAAAGCTAACACTTGAAAGCTATGGACCTATTCCAACATCTCTAACTGGTCTACATCTTCTTTTACTCTAACACTCGGTAGAAGTTAATCTCATGACTACCGAACTCTCAATAAGCATGTACTAAGACCTTTTTCTAAGGTGTTTCTCTTAACCTCTTTTGATTACACACCCTCTCAGTACACCTCTTAATGCTTCTTGTTACTCTTGTGACTTAGCCACACTTCACTACCCTTATCTAAAGGTTAGGGTCTCTCATTTGTACCACTCATATTTATTGTAGCTTATCACCTCAATTCCTCACTTACTTTATGTCGAGTCTTCCTTATCAAATCTCAAGACTAACATCATCACCCTCATGTTGCCATTCTTTTGATCATGACACTCATCTCAAATTCTAGCTTAATGTTTATTACTAAACCCAAATATCAATATGATTTCTCGCCTACCATAATACACCTCATTACTTGATCAGTCTATAACCTTCTGAACATCATGGCCCTCTCAAACAAATCATAAGCCTAGCTTAGATCTATCACTTCATAAATACTCTATTCTCTTATTCAACACATGCATTTAGTCTCCTCTAATACGATGGCACATCGACATTGTAACACCCTGAATCCAAAATAGACCAAAAATGCAGATTTTGAGAAGTTGCAGGTGCAACCTACGGTTGCCATCCACAGATTGTAGGTCAAACCACGGCCCGTGCTGGTGGTCCGTGGTTTACCACTGCAACCCCTCCCCAAACCAGCTTAGAAAATTGGCTAAGTCCCGACTCACGAACAGACCTACGGTCCGTAGATCAGACCACGGTCCGTGGTCTGTGTCCTGGGATCGAGACTTCCTTTACCCATTCTCTGACACAAACTACGGTCGACCAGCACAGACCGTCATTCGATGCACGGTCCGCAGGTTTGACCGTAGATGAGGGTCAGCAACCAGTTAGCTGAAAATTATTGATAGATTAACTTCAGATGGTCATAACTTTTATCACAAAATGAATTATGTGTCCCATGACCTATGATATGATAAATAATTGAATCCTCTTTCCAATGCCATTGAGCTTGCTAAAATCCAACATCTGAGTAAAAAGTTATGCTCGTTTTAGTGAAGCCCTGTCGGGCAGACTCGACGGACGACTTGACGGACTGTCGATTGACCTACGGCCCGTCAGCCCAATCCGTCGGTCACTTCTATGGCAGTTAAGTCAGGGGTCTTTTGGTCTCTTCCTATTTCATTTAACCCCTAAGATACATCGTTTAGACCCTAAATCATGAGGTTTTAGTCAGTTTTAGCCTAGAAACATAACTAGAACTTACCTTAGTCAAAATCATTAATCAAAACTTAGAAATTAGAAGCAAGAAAGGAGAAAAAGGTCAAGAACCCTAGTTCAAGAATGCAGCAAAGTTCCATCAGTTCTATCCCCAAAATTGAAAGATTTCTTCGTGGAATTCGTTACCAGGTATTTGGGATTTCACTAGTGGGTTCCTTTCGCCCATTAGATCCCTAGAATTCAGTCAGATTCTTGATTCCATGATTATAAACAGACCTAGGGTTTCTAAAATTTTAACAGATCATCATGAATTAGTTATTTAAATGTTCCAAATCAGATTGTCATGTTATTTCTCAGTTTATTGCATGAATTTCAAAACCCTAGCTATGTATTTCTTTAGTTCTTGAATTACACATGCTAGGTCAGATATTTCAATATTCAGTTATACATGCCTCAGTTATTAATGCATCATTATCAAATTAATTGTTTTATTCTCAGTTTGCATGTTCAGTTCGAGCTATCCAATATTTTACAGAAATTCAGTCATAACCAGTTAACCACTTAATTCATTGGGAGTAGCATAATATCGAGTTGGACTAGGGTTCAGCATACCCATATAGTCCCAAAACTACGAGCCACGTAGGTGTAAGTCCCCACTGTAGGCAACATCAATTTAGTGATCACGCCAGTATGCCTCTATACCTCTGGCAAGGTATATTGGGTCCTCTCGATGGGGCGTATACATCGGACTCCACATTTAGCTCATGTGGTTTGATGTCGGTTATTAGTAGCTACCACAGTTCAGTCAGTATTCAATCTCAGCATGTTATAAATTTGGTCATTGCATCATGAAACGACCCCAAAAATGCCCGAAAATATGCTTCGGAAACACATATAATTGTAATTTCCATATATCTCAAAATTTGTGCATGATTTCAGAAATTTGACTTCATATTCTTATTCATGGGGTCAAATTGAGTGGGAAATGGGTCTAACCCAAATTTTAGAGCAATCGTATCAAGATTTGAAAATCGCAAAAAATGCGATTTGGAGGGTCAACTTTAAAGGGGCATATCTCTTAGCACAAAGGAACTGGAAGGACCACAACCTATCAAAATTAAAGCTCTTTGAGTTAGCTTTCCAACGCACTTAGTTTCACCTCATTTCGAGTTAGGATGAAGGAGTTATGACCATTTTTGTAAAATCTGTCTGTGCAAATTTGCAATTTCCAGTGAGCTATTTTTAGGCTAAATGTTGGGGACGTTTTTTTTATAAAGAGGGGATATGTCCCATACTTAGTCATTTTTTTTTACTTCAAAACACTCAAAAACACTCTCTAAGCCCTCTCCAAAATTCCACCAAGATCCTCAACCAAAGTCAAAGATCTCAAGCTCTAATTCCGGATTCAAGACTCAATCTCAAGCTTCAATTCTCCATTCCAATCTTTATCAAGGATTCTCCAAAGTTGAGGTATGTGGGTTTGATTGTGGAAACCTTCCTTTGCACAAGTCCAACCATTTATCCTCTATTACTACTTCAAGTTTATGGGTTCTTATGATTATTTATAAACTCTTGAAGTATGGAATTACTACTACACACCCTATTATGGTCTATTTTGCATATTATCATGAAATGAAATTATTATGTGATGTTATGGTTTTCATGCTTCCATGATCAAATTATGAAGGTTGATATATATATGTATGTTGTTAGTGGGCTGATTTATATGGATTTTGGAATTGGTTGGACTTAGTACTCTTGAAATACATGATTTTATTTACATGAACAGTAGCCCACTATGTGTTTGATAAAATGCTCATTTATAGAATTCTTAGGAAATGGAAGGTCCAATGTACGTCCTATGAGTCGGGTGATTATATAATTATTGAAATGATGATGAAATGGATACAAGTATATGATTTTCTCTATATAGTGTTGTGAGTCGACTAAGCCTAGCTCGGGGGGTGGTAGGCCCGGGTAACCGTATCGAGGGGTTGGTACCTTGGTTGCCTAGTATGGGGGGTAGTAGGCCCGTATAACCATATCGAGGGGTTTGTACCTTGGTCCCTAGCTCCGGGGGTGGTAGGCCCGGGTAACCACATTGAGGGGTTTGTACCTCTTTCGCCTCTCCAAGGGGGTGGTAGGCCTTGGAAATACTATATTGATGATCACTCGCTACACATGTACTACGCCCTACTAAATATGATTTTTATGTAAGCATCATTATACATATCATCTCATTAATATGCTATCTATCGGGTATGATTATGCATTTTGCCTATGATGTTCATCTATTGTTGCATTGTATTGCATCTCATATACTTAGTACATTCAAACATACTAATGCATACACTATGCCTACATGATGTCACCATGTAAGGACCAGAGCACCGCTTGACCATCCTCCTCCGCGTGGCTAATACGATTTTCTATCGAGCTCATTGGTGAGTTCTCCATTTCGGGGACGTTGCTTATGATCTCTTGCTATGTATAAGACTTTTCCTTTTTGATTATGTATTGACTATGAGTGTGAGCCCGGTAGTTTGTCTTGGCCCCCGCTAAGTACCCATGTTTAGAGATGGTGTTGGACAAGTTGTGTATTATGCTTGAGCTTGACTCATCTATGGTATTTATGTATTATTCTCCTTTTCTCTTTCTCTCTTAGTCCCGATTTTCCCTTGATTATGCTTATCGCTTATGGTCATTTTAATTGCTTCCGTGACCAAGGTTGTGTAATGATATGCTATGAGGCTTGTTTGGGGTTCCTTTGGGTTCCCCTTTCGCCGGTCACGTCTAGGCCCTAGGCTTGGATCGTGACACATCAGTTAGCTCAGTATTTAGTATTTTCAGTATCTATATCATGTTCAGATTATTTCATTGCTTTATTGCTTTGTTCAGTTATATGTTATTTCAGCTTTACTCTATCCTGCATGCTTAGTACCTTTCAAATACTGATGCATACGTGTGCTACATATTCTCGTGATATAGGTTTAGGTTCTCAGCATCCAGATCACACTTAGATCGATTCCCGATCTCCAGTTCAGCAGCATCAGTGGTGAGTCCTCATTCTTCGAAGACAATAGTCATGTCATCTTTCAGTTTTCAGTCTTTTAGTTTCAGATTTTCTAGACTTAGTTGGCGCATGTCCCAACACTTCTAGTCAGTTTAGAGGCTTATTTCAGACATAGATAGATTCAACTTAGTATTGAGTTAGTATCTTCCTTGTATTAAACTCATTAGTTTTCATTTATCTCAGTTATAGTATATGGGTATTCCCCATCTATTCATATTATTATGATTTAGCTTCCGCATCAGTTTATTTTCTTTAGTATGCTCATGATCATGCCAGCAGGGTTAGCTTGGGATCACTTGTGGTCCTAGGTCCCTGGTCCGCATCTCGGAGGTAGCTGAGGGCATGACAAACTTGGTATCAGAGCATTAGGTTTAAGTGTCCTAGGATGTCTGAAAAGTCGCACTAGGTAGAGTCCTTTTCATGGATGTGTAGTGCGCACCACATCTAATGAGGGGGAGGCTACAAAGTGTTTTAGGAAATCTTCATTTTCTTGTTACTCTTATCGTGCGTAAGGTATGATCTAAGCTACATTCTAACTCGACGTTATACGTTTCAATGATCATGCCTCCTCGTAAAGCTTATGCCAGGAATGTGAATGACAGGAACGAAAACACAATTCTTCTAGTCCCAGACCATGAGGTTAAGAATGAAGAGTTCAGAATGCGATCCAACTATCAGCTCAAAGTATGACCAATAAGAACTATCAGCAGGTTCCAGTTCCTACTAATAGAAATGGTGGATTAGTGGCAACTAGAGTTTGAGATTTTGTTAGGATGAATCCACTTGAGTTTTTAGGGTCACAAGTTGGTGAGGACCCATAAAACTTCATTGATGAGGTTAAGAAAATCTTTGGAGTGATGCAAGTGACTGGTAATGGTAGGGTTGAGTTGGCATCCTACCTGCTTAAGGATGTGGCTCACATATGGTTCACTCAGTGGAATGACAACAGGGGCTACTTTGTCTTTTATAAGTCCCTTTATAGCAGTAATCTCAGTTGTCAGTCCAGAAACTCTATCAGAACCCTTCTCAGTCTCTACTCCAGTCGGTGACCCAGTTATAGCTAGATGGGTATACAAAAATTGCCCTATCATAGTTTCTCAGAAAGTCACCTCAGCAGATCTTGTAGAGTTAGAAATGGTAGACTTTGATGTCATTCTGGGCATGGATTGGTTACATTCCTGTTATACCTCAGTCAATTGTAAAACTAGGATTGTTCGTTTTCAGTTTCCAGACGAATCAATCCTAGAATAGAAGGGTAGTAGCTTAGCGCCTATAGGTCGATTCATTGTTTACCTTAAGGCTAGAAAGATGATCTCTAAGGGTTATCTCTATCATCTAGTTTGGGTTAAGGATGCTAGTTCTGAATCCCCAACCCTTGAGTCAGTCCCTGTAGTCAATGAGTATCCAGAAGTGTTTCCAGAAGATCTTCCCGAAGTTTCTCCCAAAAGGGAAATTGACTTTGGAATAGAACTCCTTCCAGATACCCAGCCTATCTTTATCCCTTCTTACAGATTGGCTCCTGCTGAGCTTAAGGAATTGAAAGAGCAATTGAAAGACCTTCTAGATAAAGGCTTCATCAGACCTAGTACTTCTCTATGGGGTGCGCTAATGTTGTTTGTGAAGAAGAAAAATGGTTCTCTCAGAATGTGCATTGACTATAGGCAGTTGAATAAGGTCACAATCAAGAATAAGTACCCTATCCCCAGGATTGATGACTTGTTCGACCAACTTCAGGGAGCTAGTCATTTCTCAAAGATAGACCTCAGATCAGGTTATCATCAGCTTAGAGTCAGAGATAGTGACATTCTGAAGACCGCCTTCAGAACTCGGTATGGTCATTACGAATTTGTAGTTATGTCATTTGGACTGACCAATGCTCCTGCAGCTTTCATAGATTTGATGAACAGAGTGTTCAAGTAGTACTTAGACTTGTTCGTTATCGTCTTAATTGATGATATCCTCATTTACTCTAGGAATGAGGAAGAACATGCGAGTCATTTGAGGGTTGTTCTGCAAACTCTCAAAGATCGCCAGTTATTTGCAAAATTTAACAAGTGTGAGTTTTGGTTACAATCAGTTGCCTTCCTTAGGCATATTGTATCTAGTGAAGGAATTCGAGTAGATTCCCAGAGAAGATAAAAGCAAAGAAACAATGGCCCCCACCCTACCTCTGCTACAGATATCAGAAGTTTCTTAGGTCTAGCAGGTTATTACAGAAGGTTCGTGGAAGGATTTTCATCCATAGCCTCACCATTGACTAGGTTGACTCAGAAAAAGGTTAGGTTTCAGTGGTCAGATAATTGTGAGAAAAGCTTCGCAGAATTGTAAACTAGGTTGACTATATCTCTTGTCTTGACTCTACCAGAGGGTTCAGATGGTTATGAGATCTATCGTGATGCATCTAGAGTCGGCCTAGGTTGTGTGTTGATGTAGCGAGGTAAGGTTATAGCTTATGCTTTTAGACAGCTTAAGGTACATGAGAAGAATTATCCAACTCATGACCTCGAGCTTGTGGCAGTGGTGTTTGCACTCAAGATTTGGAGACACTACTTGTATGGTGTTCAGGTAGATGTGTTCACAGACCATAAGAACCTCCAGTATGTATTCACCCAGAAAGAGTTGAATCTTCGCCAGAGAAGGTGGCTTGAGTTCCTCAAAGATTATGATATGAGCATGCATTACCATCCGGGTAAGGCGAATATAGTAGCAGATGCTCTTAGCAGATTATCCATAGGTAGTGTAGCACATGTTGAGGGAGAAAGAATAGAGCTAGCAAAGGATGTTCACAGACTTGCTCACCTAGGAGTTCGTCTTATGAACATATCAGATGGTGGTGTAACGGTTCAAAATGGGGAAGAATCTTCTTTGGTAGTAGAGGTTAAGGAAAAGTAAGACAGTGATCCAATCTTGCTTGAGCTTAAGGGTACAGTCCACAATCAGAAAGTGGAGGTTTTCTCCCAAGGGGGAGATGGTGTACTTCGCTATCAGGGTAGATTGTGTGTTCCTGATGTGGCTGAATTGAGACAACATATTCTCGCAGAAGCCCACAATTCCAGATATTCTATCCATCCAGGTGCCACTAAAATGTACCGCGATCTGTAGGAAGTTTATTGGTGGAATGGTATGAAAAGAGATATAGCAGACTTTGTGGCTAAGTTCCCCAATTGCCAGCAAGTCAAGGTAGAACATCAGACACCAGGAGGTATGACTCAACAGATTGACATTCCTACTTGGAAGTGGGAAGTGATCAACATGGACTTCATCACAGGTTTACCTCGTACTCACAGACAACATAACTCAATTTGGGTGATTGTTGATAGGGTTACTAAGTCTTCTCGCTTTTTGGTGATCAAGACTACAGATTCGGTGGAACATTACGCCAAGCTTTACATTAATGAGATTGTGAGGTTGCATGGGGTTCCTTTGTCTATCATCTCAGATAGAGGTCCTCAGTTTACCTATAATTTCTGGAAGTCATTTCAGAAGGGTCTTAATACTCAGGTTAACCTTAGCACAACGTTTCATCCACAGACGGATGGTCAGGAAGAGCGTACCATTCATACATTAAAGGACATGTTGAGAGCTTGTGTGATCGACTTCAAGGGTTGTTGGGATGATCACCTTCCTCTTATTGAGTTTGCCTACAACAATAGTTACCATTCCAGCATTCAGATGGCCCCTTATGAGGCATTGTATGGGCGTAGATGTAGATCTTCAGTTGGTTGGTTTGAAGTAGGTGAAGCAGCCTTGATAGGACCAGATTCAGTCCTTGATGTTATGGAGAGAGTGCAACTCATTAGAGATAGACTTAAGACTGCCCAGAGTCACCAGAAATCTTATGTATATGTGAGAAAAATGGAACTAGAGTTCCAAGTTGATGATTGGGTTTTCCTGAAAGTGTCACCTATGAAAGGGGGGATGAGATTTGGGAAGAAAGGGAAGCTCAGTCCCAGATATGTAGGCCCTTACCGAATCTTGAAAAGGATTGGTAAAGTGGCTTATGAGTTAGAGTTGCCAGCAGACTTAGTAGTAGTGCATCCAATCTTTCACATTTCTCCTTTGAAGAAGTGTGTGGGTGATCGAGCATCCATTGTGCCATTAGAGAGTATGGCCGTGAAAGATAGCCTTTCTTATGAGGATGTACCAGTTGAGATTCTCGATTGTCATGTTAGAAGGTTGAGAAATAAAGAAGTCGCTTCAGTCAAAGATTTGTGGAGGAGTTAGTCAGTAAAGGGAGCTACTTGGAAGCAAAAGCAGCAATGAAGTCCAAGTGTCCTCACCTCTTTCCTTCCGATTCCATTCCAACTTGAGGTAATAGTTCCTCTTCAGTTTTTCAGTCATTCATGCGTAAAATTCAGTCTTAGAATCATGTTCCTTCAGTTGTACTTACATTTTTAGCATATTTGCATGCTCTTGGAACTCAATTCAGTCAGAAATTCAGTTCTCAGTGTTTAGTGGTAGGGATGGCAGCCCTCTCCCTCCATTTCAACTAGTTTAGTCTTCATTCGAGGACGAATGGTCCCAAGGAAGAGATAATGTAACACTCCGAATCCAAAACAGACCAAAAATGCAAATTTTGAGAAGTTATAGGTACAACCCACGGTTACCATCCACGGGCTATAGGTTAAACCACGGCCCATGCTGGTGGTCCGTCGTTCACCACTGCAACCCCTCCCCAAACCAGTTAAAAAAATTGGCTTAACTCCCGACTCACAAACAGACCCACGGTCCATAGATTAGACCACGATCCGTGGTCTGTGTCTGTGGATCGAGACTTTCCTTACCCAACCTCTGACACAAACTACGGTCGACCAGCACGAAACGTCATTCGATGCACGGTCCGTAGGTCTGACCGTAGATGAGGGTCAGCAGTCAGTTAGCTGAAAATTGTTGATGGATCAACTTCAGATGGTCAGAAATTCTAGCACAAAAGGAATTATGTGTCCCATGACCTATGATATGATAGATAATTGAATCCTCTTTCCAACTCCACCGAGTTTGCTAAAATCCAACATTCGAGTAAAAAGTTATGCTCGTTTTAGTGAAGCCCTGTCGGGCAGACTCGACCGACGACTCCAATCGACGGACCGTCGATTGACCTATGGCCCGCCAGTCCAATCCGTTGGTCACTTCTATGGCAGTTAAGTCAGGGGTCTTTTGGTCTCTTCCTATTTCATTTAACCCCTAAGATACATCGTTTAGACCCTAAATCATGAGGTTTTAGTCAGTTTTAGCCTAGAAACATAACTAGAACTTACCTTAGTCAAAATCATTAATCAAAACTTAGAAATTAGAAGCAAGAAAGGAGAAAAAGGTCAAGAACCCTAGTTCAAGAATGCAGCAAGGTTCCATCAGTTCTATCCCCAAAATTGAAAGATTTCTTCGTGGAATTCGTCACCAGGTATTTGGGATTTCACTAGTGGGTTCCTTTCGCCCATTAGATCCCTAGAATTCAGTCAAATTCTTGATTCCATGATTATAAACAGACCTAGGGTTTCTAAAATTTCAACAGATCATCATGAATTAGTTATATAAATGTCCAAATCAGATTATCATGTTATTTCTCAGTTTATTGCATGAATTTCAAAACCCTAGCTATGTATTTCTTTAGTTCTTGAATTACACATGCTAGGTCAGATATTTCAGTATTCAGTTATACATGCCTTAGTTATTAATGCATCATTATCAGATTAATTGTTGCACTTTCAGTTTGCATGTTCAGTTTGAGCTATCCAATATTTTACAGAAATTCAGTCATAACCAGTTAACCACTTAATTCATTGGGAGTAGCATAATACCGAGTTGGACTAGGATTCAGCGTACCCATATAGTCCCAAAACTACGAGCCACGTAGGTGTAAGTCCCCTCTGTGGGAAACATCAATTTAGTGATCACGCCAGCATGCCTCTATACCTCTGGCAGGGTATATTGAGTCCTCTCGATGGGGCGTATACATCGGACTCCACATTTAGATCATGTGGTTTGATGTCGGTTATTAGTAGCTACCACAGTTCAGTCAGACTCTATTCCATTGGCCATATTTCAGTACAGCCAGTATTCAGTCTCAGCATGTTATAAATTTAGTCATTGCATTAGTTAGCTCATTATTCAGTATTTTTAGTATCTATATCATGTTCAGATTATTTCATTGCTTTATTGCTTTGTTCAGTTATATGTTATTTCAGCTTTACTCTATCCTGCATGCTCAGTACCTTTCAAGTACTGACGCATACGTGCGCTACATCTTCTCGTGATGTAGGTTCAGGTTCTCAGCATCCAAATCACACTTAGATCGGTTCCGGATCTCCAGTTCAGTAGCATCAGTGGTGAATCCTTATTCTTCGATGACAATAGTCATGTCATCTTTCAGTTTTCAGTCTTTTAGTTTCAGATTTTCTAGACTTAGTTGGGGCATGTCCCAGCACTTCTAGTCAGTTTAGAGTCTTATTTCAGACATAGATAGATTCATCTTAGTATTGAGTTAATATCTTCCTTGTATTAAACTCATCAGTTTTCATTTATCTCAGTTATAGTATATGGGTATTCCCCATATTTTCATATTATTTATGATTTAGCTTCCGCATTAGTTTATATTATTTAGTATGCTCATGATCATGCCAGTAGGGTTAGCTTGGAATCACTTGTGGTCCTAGGTCCCGTGTCCACGTCTCGGGGGTAGCTTAGGGCATGACAAACATCAACTCTATTCTGGTTAACAAATATATACTCTACTTGACTGGTAACTCTTACTCTACCCATAAGGGAAAACTCCTCATCAATAAATTACTGGGTGCATGACTATAGTAATATAGCTCTTCAGAACACTATCTCCCTTTCTTAAATCACTAAACCTCTGCATACCTTCCCCTAACTCTGGGCTCTTTCACTACTACTGTTCATGATCTCGTAACTTATGCTACCTTTTAGGGTGGAAATATTACCCAGCCTCAAAACATACCTCCTCATAAGGATCTCAATTGAAACAAGGTTTAAGGAAAATAGTACACCTCACTTTTAGCTCAAATGCACGATTCATATAATTATGGGTGCATTCCTCTAAAACTGAACACTTAACTTACTGTTGGGCTTCTCTTAAGCCCCCTCTAGAGTCTTATGACTTTCTCAATAATCTTGCTAAGAACAACTCATCCATAAGGATCTTTACACGTAACTTTTCAACCACCTCTAGTATGATAGGTAGTCAAATGAATCTGAGAAATGCACGAGTATGAATAATCTCTATGACTTAGCTCTATTGCACGATTAAAAGTATGAAGAAGGAAAACTTTTCCTAAATGTCTGTAGTCCCTCATTTATAGAAGTGGGACCTCACAACCATAAATAAGATGCTACTTGACACGACCTCATAGACACCCTTGGACACTTGAACTCTGTGCCCTGATACAAAGTTTGTCATAACTCAAGCCTACACCCTAGATGTGGTCGGGACTCAAGAACATTGCAGGTCTCCAAGCGAATCCTCATCCTGGCTGACTACAAGCGGAAGACTAACTTAAACATACAAAGCTTAAAAATGAAATAAAATCAATTACTCAAATACAAAGCTTTAACTCAAAAGATTAACTTTGAATAAAAATAATATATTCAACTCGCCATAAAATAGGCAACTTAAGTCTTTAAAACATATAACAAAATATATGAATAAACTTCTGAAACTCTACCGTCTATCTATTAAGCCTCTAATTGACAAAGATGGAAGTCGGGACAAGACCCACGACATCCTAACAACTGATATAACTGAAAGTAAAAGTGGAACCCTCCGAAAGCAAGGACGCTCACCATAGCTAACTCGAACTCCATGAGGTATCTACGAAGCTCCTGTTGATGATTCCTAAATGCCTGTATCTGCATCATGAAATAATGCAGGCCAAATGGCTTAGTACGTGGAATGTACAAACATGTAAGGGGAATTCTAAAGCATAAACATAAGTTTGAACTTGATAAAAAGGAAACATACTTACCTCTTTTCAAACTTATTCAACTCAAGGAATACTCAAGGAAACTCAAAACTACTCAAATTTACTCAACTCAGAAGTACTCAATGATAAGATACTCAACTCAGTAATAAGGTTCTCAACTAAGTGAAACTCAACAATAAGATACTCAACACAATGAAGCACAGATCAACTCAAGATACTTGATTTAATGTTTTTAGCACATATCATCCAATTCTAGGAGTTTAACGATCGTAAATCAATATAAAACCCAACTAAATGGGTTGGGGTCGAATTCCACAGGGAGCGGTACGTGTTTAAGATTCAAATGGGAAGTAAAAATGTGGTCAAATCAGTCATAGGAATAAAAATTGTCGAATAAAGACATCATTCAAATTACGTGGTGACACAAATGTCAAATGGTAGGTTTTGGTTTTGATTATCAACTATAAACAGTCAAAAACAATACAAATTATCAATAATGAGACGGGTTCTTGGGATGTGATCGATTATAGGCTAATATAGACATATTGGTAATTGCAATTATTTGAAACTAGCTACATATTAGTGAGTAAGCTAGGCTATAGTGGATGTAAATTTTTTCTCGAACAATTTACCCCGAATCAAGTGATTTCTCTCTAACATCAACCAGCATGCAAAATAAAACCAGCCCACACATTAATCCATTCACTCTCCTGAGTTGAAGGTGTGGGATTGGGTTTAGGATTCACTCTCTTGAACTAAACCCAGGTTAACCCAATACCCACGAACCATCAATAAAAAATTTTAATTCTAAAACCTCTCTCTCTCGCAAGCCAAGAACACAAACATAGAACTGCATTTGCAACTATAATTCTTAAATTAAACTACAATTAATGATTGAACTCACTTTCAAATAGAATTTACAATAAAAATTAGCAATACCCCTAAACTAAATCAGCCCATAATCACATAATCATACCCCAAGAATTGGGGTTTTAGTTAGGCATCATAAAAAGGTAAAATTGTTACCAAATTGATTATCCATCAACTGGGTAAGAGTGATTTCATCCTTACAATGCTCTAATTTCAAGATTCTCAAAGACCTACTTCCAATTTCTCAAAAGTGAATTTCTTTAATCCTTCAAAGCTAAGGAAAACTCTTTCAGCAATCTCCAAACTTGATTAAAATATTGTTCGAAAGAGTATTTGATAAAAGATACTAAACTAAAGGTTCAAAAATGTATTTATAGTCACCGAAAATAAGCTACGAAAGCTCATTCGGCAAAGTAAGTCGGAATCGCTGAACCACTCGGCGAGCCTCTCTTTGGTCTATTACATCGCCCTTCTTCCTTGGCATTCAACATTCTTAAGGTCTGTAACTTTGGACGATTTAGCAATGCATCGCGAAACTACTTGGCGATCCGCCGACTGCTCTTTTCTATCGCTGACTTGGTTTCTTTCCTCAGGGCTTGGCACACTGGAACTTTAGGCGATCAGATAGCCATTCGACGATTCACCAATTGAACTTGGCGATCCCCAGGCTTGCCTTTCTTCATTCTTTCAGTTCGTTTTGTTCCTTTTTACAAGTTAGTGTCCTTGCTTTGTTCCTCAATCCATATACCTCAAAAATCAAGGGTTTTACATCAGTTATTGACTAAAATTAAGCATTTGAGGACACTAAATCTATATAAACAAAGCCCTAAATGAGTTTAAATCTCGGACTCATCAACACCCCCAACTTAAACTTTTGCTTGTCCTTAAGTAAAACTCAAGTTCAGCAGTTCAAAAAAGATGTCTCAAATAGTGCTACAAAAGGCTCAATCATGAATGCACACAACAAGACTCAACTTACTCATGCATGGATCAATTACGCACTCAAAGATTCAAGTTGTGACTCACCATTATCAAAGATGCTCAAGTTCACAATACGTTCTTCAAATGCAAGTTCAAGCTCAACAAAGGTACTCAAATGCCCTTACAACAAAGATGATTTCATATTCATACACAATTCTTCAACAATTTATAGTTCTGGAATCACATACAACTCTCACACTCACAAAGATGAACACATGCATGACTTCACCCATATACTTACCCTTATTTTCCAATCAATATTCGTTTCAGCTCACTCAAGATTAAAAAGGTCTTTTCAAGGCTTGTAACGGGGCTGAGTGTAAATGTATGGTCATTTAGGCTCAGTGGCTGCTACCCTCATGAAATATGGTCTGAACATCACTTTTCTTCATTTTTTCTACATTTTTACTCATGCTCAAGATTCACCCCATTATTCACTTTCAATGGAATACCGGACACCCCATTTCTTTTGCAACTTTCACAACTTTATTTCACAACTTCTTCATTCTTTTTCTTTTGCTTTCTTCTTTTTTTTGTCTTTTTTTTTTTTTTAAATATGGAGGGGTTCCATCTGTTTCAAGTCCATGGATCAAGGAAGACATCTTCACACTTCTTGATTTATCTCCTCTTTTCACCACACCCCTAACTTAGGTTTTTCGCCTAAGTTGGTTATTCAAACAAACTATATGTCACGAGGATTATGGGTGAATGGATAAAGAGGGGTCTCGATTGCTCAAGTTTCTTTCAAGAAAATGATAAGGCTCAAAGGGGGTTCAAGCAAGGTTCACACATCTTACAAGGTTGGCCACAAAAGAGGTATATTGTGAAATTATTTCACTCTTCAAAATTGTTGTCAAAGATCATTTCAAGAGCTTGCATCACTTAGTCAACCGGACCAACGGGGCAAATTCTAGGTGTCATCACACAAGATTCACGGTAAGCTCATCACACAAGGCAGTGACACCAATATTAAACAAGACTCTACACTTTTGCTAATGTGCAATGTTCATCAGAAGAGACTCCATTCGATAATCAGCTAGTCACAAAGAGATGTAAAAAGTCCACATATTGTCTATGCAACTTCATTTGGCCTCATCGTAGCCGCGCATTTATTTTTGTTTGATTAAGAGCACTATTAAAGTCATCGGTATTGATCATAACTAATAATTAAATTTGCACAAGAACAACCACATTCAAACACAACAAGAGGTGGCAAAATTTTCAAAATTGGTCAAACACCATGTCCATTCAAAACACGGAGCCACAAGCTCAAACATCCACAAGATAGAAACAAGACACAATTTAAAACACAAGAGCCCAATATATACAAAATATAGTCACAAGAGGTAGTATGGAAATACCTCACCCACCACAAACAAAAAGTTGTTTTCCTTAAATGCAATAAAATAATAAAAATTCAATAAAAATGACAGAGTATAAGGTAAAAAAAAGGTCCTATTTACACAGTCGCTCCATCTGTTGGGGCATCAATGCCCGGTGCAACACTCTGATCTTGGGCATCAGTGTTCTATGTAAAAACAACACTGGCTCTAGTAGAGCCTACCATGGACGTCTTTGTCAGGGATATTTGAATGACTGACTGTACAATCGTCTTCTCTAAATCCGGTAGGTCTCCATAGATGGTCACCTCCTGATCATCCAATTGCTCCTCATCTGTCTCTGCCTCGGACTGATCAGCTGCCACATCATCTATAGGCACATCTCCGGTGGTGGCTGGAAGCATCTCAGAACTGGCTAGAGCGTCCCGATCCTTAGTTGACTCAAAGTGGGAAGTGAAGTCTGTAGACTTAAAATAGTCCACATCCTTTCTCAAATCTGCAACCTCGACTTTCAAAGCCATCACCTCTGAAGTAAACCCATGTCGACTCTAACAAGTCTCTACTCTCACCGTGAGAGCGTTAATAGATGTCCAGAGAGGTGTTAACGCAGCTAAGATGACCCGTTCAATATCTAAGGCACCTTGGCCTCTAATCGGGTAGCTCACACATTGGCAGAATGGGCTAGGTGGCCCATCTTGAGGATCATGGCCTGAGTAATCCTGGTGGGTAGGGAAGCAGCAGAAGAACCAGGAGTCTGGGAAGAAGTGGAAGAGGGTGTACCTGAAGGCCCAGATGCCGAAGTAGGCAAAGGTACCTCAGTAGGTAAAGAGTCAACTTAAACCTCCGGGGATGCATCCACCGGAGCCGCTCTTCTCTTATCAGCCTCATCCCGAGTGTACTCAGCCTCTATGCGCCAAATATCTGTGGAAGATATGGATGTGACCTCTATGTCCCTTTTCTCATCACGAAGAACTCCAGCATGCCGACATAACTCTGTAATCAGGACCGAGAAGGGAAAGGAAGTCTGGCATTGTTTGGCCCTTATGGCCATCTCCCGCTCAATGATGAGTCCCAAGTTGAGCTGCTTCTTTGCGATGATGGAACCTAGGCAGGCCGCCTTTGGGTGGCAGAGGATGGACTCATTCTGTGAGGGCATGATGAAGCTACTGTTTTATTTAAAAACAATATTTAGACTGGTTTTAGAGTCGCCACTTAATTTTTAAAGTAAAATTAAGAAAACTATTTTCTCAAAAGACATAAATCTAATGAAAATATTAAGAGGGGGTTAGGGGGTTCATATTAGCATTTTGGGAAGAGTTTGAAAGCACCCGAAATGTCCACTAATACGCGATTATCCGATAATTAACTATTTGGCTAATTGATTTTTTAAGAAAAGAAATAAGTATGCTTGACTCATTTAGGAAGTAAACAAACTATAGACTTCAAATCATTTCAAAGGGGAAAGGAGGATATTGTGATATTACCTAAGTAAAATGTCTTGCAAAATTATTTTTTAGTCAAGTAAAGGATAAATAATTTATTTAAGTAGTTAATTCAAAATGGGCGTCTTTTGGGGATTTGAATTTTTAAAACCTTAAGATTAATAGTAAATATTAACAAGTAAACAAAACACAATAAAATAAAGAGAGAGACTTGGCCCCAAGTCTGGTTTTCTGTCTGCTTGGGACAGTACTTGGGCCAAATTTCGTTTTGGGGCCTTTGGCCCATTTAAATCACTTGCACATGCCTTAGTCTAAATAAAAAATGCCTTTCTTTTGGTCTTTAGGCCCAACTCTTCCACCTGTCCTAGACTCTAACAAGATAATAATAAGTGAGCTTAGGCCCAAAAGCAACAAAATAGAAGAACTGAATTTTGGAGGCCTTTGGGCCCATTTCTTGATTTTTGTATGCACTAGGTGGGTACAATCCCGAATCAACTCCAATTTCTGTTTGTCAATTTTTTAGGGACTGACTCTTTAATTTTTTATAGTTGGCTGACGCGATAAAGGGAATTTGAGCCTTTATGGCTCTCTCGAAATGCAAGAGGGGTGATTGAAGTTCATTGGCGAACTCAAATAGATTTCACATGCAAAACAGAGAATAATAAGGAATTAAAAGCACAATACAAATAATTAAATAAACCATCAATGGACTGTAGATCAATCCAAAAAATTGGAAATGCAAGGTAAGATGACATCAGTGAATGAATAAACACAACTTATCTAAATCTCACAGAAATCACAAACATACTTAGCATATCCTTTAAAATGCAGTAGACATATGACCCAATTTCAAACAATTGATTCAACCATAACGAATTTATTTAAACCGAGCCAACAAAGTCGTGAATCACTGCCAAAACAATGCTTGGTGCACCAGAATTCAAAGAAAATAAATAGAACACAAAATTAGAGGGTAACCTATTCTACAGATAATGAGCATGTTTATGTTAAAGAAAAAAAATGTTATGCATGTTGAAAAAGTTAAATGAGGCTAATATGTTTTAACTAATAAAATAAATACATGGAAGATTGACCTCTATATCACAATTCATCAATCAAAAGGGGAGGGATTCAAATTAAGTTTTCTTAACAAACTAAACTCGATCCTAAGCAACCAGTAAGAGATAATACCAAAGAAAAATCATTAAAGGAGAACTGGCCTAAAACAGACCTAGCAAGACACAAGATAGACTGAAACAACGAGTAGTAAGCCAGATGGCAAAAATGAAACTTATTCAGTCGATATTTTTGAAATATGCTCAAGTTGCAATTCAGACAAACACCAAGCGTGCTAAAAGACATGGTAGGACCAACAATAACATACAATGAAAGCTCTAATGATCAGAAGCAAGCCCAAGTAAACAGAAAATAAACACATCTAGTAGTATATAGGCGAAATAAATTTGAAATGATACAGAGAGAATCTTAAGACAACTCAACACAGGAATACAAAACAGTTATAAGATCAACATACTATTCTAGTTGACAACGAAACTCAACATGGTTTACCCGAGTGACTGGAAAGGTAAGAATATTGCCCTTTAGCTTGAGAAACATGGATGTTCAGTGAATGGCAACATGACAATCATCAAAAAAATAAAAACTAATAAGAACCAAATAATGTTATCATGTACAAGTTAAACTCGTCCAAACAAGACATGCTGGAAAATAGTGCAAATGCAAAAAAAAAAAAATTTAAAAAAATGGAGAAAAGAAATGGTTACATCTAACGGACAATAGGTGTAACAACATTTAAAATCCATATTAACTAACTCGCAAACAAAACAACAACGAACATAAGAACATGTCTCATGCTTCAAAACGACTAAGACATACTCAACTTAAAACTAAACAACACACCAAATAAAATGAGTTTGAATCAACAAGGAATTTATACCTTTTCTGGGGCAGCGATCTGGGATGAGAACGAGTAGGGGACGACTTCACCATTATGCTAACTTGACTACGAGCAACGAACCAAGAATCTTGATAGAATCCAAGCCGTTCTATATTCGTAGTGTATTTTTTTATTTGTATTCAAACTACTTTTGTTCAAGCTATTCTCTCTATTTTCACTAAAAAAATTCCAACCCCCATAAAGGAGAAGAAGAGATGTATTTATAGGGGAAAATCTAGGGTTCAACATTTTTTGGGGGGAAAAGGATAGAGTCGGAATTCCAAAATTCAACTCTCGATTTGAATTATCTTCCCAAAGGATGGGGAAAAGCTGTCGTTTGTACAAAAAATCTGTTAGTTCCCAACAAAATCCAAATGAGGCAGCAGCATGGGCAGTTTCGATGCATCCAATCATTCTTGTGCTCGACGTGGCATCCATCCACGCGAGTCAAAGGACAATTTTCGCGGTTGCGAGGATGAAAATGGTAGGGGCTTTGTTGTATGGGGGCAGAAAGAGCAGAAAGCGATGCCTAATTGCACAGACGTGAACTTTCCATGGACTTATTCCATCTATTTGTGAACGTTGGAGGAGAGATAATTGATGTCATCTCTCACGTTGTGTACTTCTCTGCTTTTATCGTTGTTGTCGCTTTGGGAAGTTGTGGTTGTCGTGTATTTTCTTTTGTGAATGTTGGGAATCTCTTTTGGGGATAAGAAAATGGACCGGGTCAAGTTAAAAAGTGGGATGGGGCGGCTGAGTTTGGAAAACAGAAGCAAGAAAGGGAGTTGGGTCTTAGAAATAAGAAAATTATGGGTTGCTCAAGTGAAAAGAGCTGCTGGAAATTCTAAGTGAATGGGACAACTTTGGCTTCTAATTGCTTTAAAATAGAAAGGATTAAGTTGGGGCCAAAAGGTTAGATTTGCAAACACAAAATAGCTAGATGAATCGCAATTATAGTTGTAGGATTCAACACATAGCCGGATTGAATTTAATTTAGCGAATCTGGCTAAACTTTAAATACGATGAATTATAATCAATTAATTAACAAGCTTCTCCAAATCAATGAAATAAAATAATTAGACTAATAAGATAAATGACTTAAAATTATGAATATACTTAAAACCCAATTAATTCGATTGAAGATTTAATTACAATAAAACCCTTTTGAGACGATTTTTGAATATTTAAGAAATACCAATTACATATATAAATATAAAATACTTATAAAAATTGGCTAAAATTACTTAAAGTAAGCTCAAAATATTTAAATTTTATAAAGTTAATTATTCTAAATCATTTGAAAATTAAGAAACTCGAAAATTAATTATTATCGGGGAGGGTCAAAATTGGGTGTCAACAACTGCTAATGAGTCCAAACCAGTATCACACAGCTACATTCAAATCCTTCTTCTCAATCTAAGATTCTGTCTCGATCCACCTCAGGGTGGTGTCAGAAATCTAGGGACCAAGTCAGCCCTTCAGATCATTCAGGGCTTGTATTGTAGCTAGCCCCTCATACTCATGCCCAAACCCCGTGACTTTGTCAAGTGCATCATTGATGTGATCGTTGCTGCACCCCACTTCTTTCCCCCGGACCACTATGGACATCACCAGTCTGAAGGCACTGGCCAGGTCAGGTCTCTAGATGTATAACCTTGAGTTCCAAAAAGAACTAGATTGGAAATAGCAAATATATGAAATTTTGCAAGTTAATCTAAATATGAGTTTTGGGTTGACTTCAAACGAGCATAACTCCTAGATCAGGATGATTTAGGTGTGCTAATAGATATCGTAGGAAATATCTTTGAATTATCTTTCCAATGCCACTGAGTTTTCTCAATTTCGAGTTTATATGAGGGAGAATTATCCGTTCAAAGTTGGGCTGTCTAGATAAAAAAAGTCAAAAACCGAATTTTAGAGGGGTATTTTGGTCTTTTCCTTACCCAATCGAATTTAATTCGTTTTTAGTAATATTTTAGGGGTATAATCTGATTAGGTTCAGTTTTATAATCCTAATATATACCCAGGGTTTTAGTTGAGAATTCAAGAAGAGAAAGGAGGAGAAAGAGGAAAGGATCAATGCGTTCGTCGAGGTTCTTGAGTTTTGTCGCGGAATTTCACCATGGGTTTGATCCCAAAGAGGTATGTAGGCTTCCATATTGTTGGGTTTTTCACCCACATTCCAAAATTTTATTTTCAGCGTAATTTCACTCTCAAAAGTTGAAGGATTTAAGTTCCTTATAGGTGTTCTTGAAGTTCATTCTTTTCGTGGGGTTGTGATGATTTCTTGAGATGAAAGTGATTGTTTTGAGTGGATTAGTGTGTACTTAGGTTCGGTAATTGAATCTAAGGAAAACTTAAGAAAAAAATCGATTAAAAATGATTTAGGATCAAAAAATGAGAGGCAAAATTCGTCGAACTTGGACTGGGAATTAGATTGGGAGGCACCCCTACATTGCGCTATATGCAGCATTTGAAGTTTGGGGATGGCACCCCGCGCTCGGAATGCGACTGGGTCACCTGCCCCAGTCTTTTTCCATCGATTGTCCCGTTTGAGTCCCTTTTTAAGTGTACCTTCACTCCATTTGATTTTAAACTACTTCAAAACACTTAGAAATCAATCATAACATGAATCATAACCTTGAATTAATAATTCAAATTCAAGGTAAAGTTAAGAGTTAAGTCTTGAGAGTTCTTCCGAACATTTTGAGAGAGCCCCTTTGAGTCATTTTGAGGAGTTTTCTACAATCTCTAATAACTTTTTTCAAGACTCAAGTAAGTGAGACAAAGAGTGAGGAGAATGTATTCATCAGTCTACATTATCACCTAGATCCTTCATATCATGAACCATAACTCTTGAATTCATAATTCACATTCAAGAGAGAGTTAAGAGTAAAGTTCAAGAAAGCCTTTGAGTTCAATTATGAATCCATTGAGATCAACTATCGATTTGAACTAAGTTTTGAGTAAGTAAGTATGAAAATGAGAAGAGTCGTATACATGAATTCCATATTTTTGTGGAGACCCTCGAGTCGAGTCATTCATCCCATAAATTCCGCATGAACTCCATAAGTTAAGTATATTTGAGAGGAGTAGTATCTTCAAGTTCTAAGTCTTGAGTATTGATTATCAAATCCCTTTTAGAATATATTCTTAATAATGGGACTATTACATGTTACCCATGAAGTCCTTGAGATGAATTGTTCATGCCCATAATTTCTCATGAACACTATAAGTCGAACAGTCTTGAGATGAGAAGTATCTTTGAGTCCTTGAGTTAAGTAGTTCATGCTCATAATTTCACATGAAGCCTCTGAGTTGATCATTCTTGAAATGAGTAGTATTACTGAAGTTCTTGAGTTTCAACTATTGAGTTCTATCTATGGTTAATGAAAACCTTGTATTGAGTTATTCACATCCATAATTTGTCATAAACCATATTTTAAGAAGTCTTTTACAAATGCTTTAAACCTGTTTTAAGACTTGAGAATTGAGTTGAGTAAAAATAAAAGTAAAGTTCAGTTTCTTCAAAAGATTATATGGGAACTAAGTATTCCCAAAGATAAAAGGTTGTCACATTTAAACAAGAAAAGAAAACATTGATTTCCAAAGAGCCTTTGAGCTAGTTATAAGAAAAGAGTAAATGCTTTTGCAATTAAGCGAGAGAGGAAACTTTGATTTCCAAGATGGCCTTTGAGCTAAGTTTTGAGCAATTATCTAAAATCACAGAAATAAATATGTTTTTAAAAATAAGAGCTAGTATCCTATTTTAGGAGTATTATTGAGAACCGATATGGGGGAGAGTTCAAACAACTCACACCCTCCATAAACCATGTAACCACCATGAGGATAAAAGGTTCATACATTTTAGATGATTCTTTCGTGCTTTTTAACATATACTAGTGGATCCACTTAGTAGTCAGGCCCTATACCCTCGGCAAGGTATATGATGACCCTGATAACGTGAGGCAAATATTATATCATCACAATAGCTCTTAAGTGATGGTTGTCGGTTTGAGAAACTCCCACAGAGATATTTGTATTTTTATATGCACAAAGTTTACTTGTATTTTCATATACAAATAGAGTTTATAGTGTATCCTTGCATACAAACTAAGTGTATTGTCTTCTTAAAAACATTGAGTTGCTTTCTACTATTTAAAAATCTTTCCATATATTGCATCTCTTATTTTTGCTTTATATTGAGTTGAGTATCCAGAGTTTTAAGTACCAAGAGTCGAGTGTCTTATTATTGAGTTGAGCCTTATTTCACTAAGTTGAATATCTCATTATTGAGTTGAGCCTTATTTCACTAAGTTGAATATCTTATCTTTGAGTTGATTATCTTATTCATGAGTTAAGTTAGTTGAGTGAGTTGAGAATAGGTAAGTATGTTTCCTTTTTTATCAAGTTCATGCTTATATTGTAATTTAGTATTCCTCTTCATGCTCGTACATTCTATGTACTTAGCCATTTGGCCTGCATCCTTTCATGATGCAGATTCAGGTATTCGGGATCATCAACAAGATCTTTGTTGATACCACATGAAGTTTGATTTAGCAATGGTGGGCCTCTGTGCTTTCGGAGCATTTTATTTACATTTCAGTTATATCAGTTGTTAGGATGTCGTGGGTCTTGTACCGACTTCCATCTTGGTCATTTAGAGGCTTCATAGATAGATAGTAGAGTTTGAGAAGATTGTTTCATTTATCTTGTTAAATATATTAAAGACTTGAGTTGTCTATTATTAGCTAGTTGAATATTTTATTTTTTATTCAGAGTTATTCATTTGAGTTAAAGATTTGTAAGTTTTATGAATTATATTCAATTTTTAAATTTTTGCACGCTTGAGTAAGTCTTCCTCTTATAAGCTCGGGTCGTGAAAAATTTGATATCAAAGCACAGAGTTCAAGTGTCATAGGGTGTCTATGAAGCCGTGTCAAGTAGGTTTTTGTTTATGGTTGTGAGGGCCCCACTTCTATAAATGAGGGACTAGAGACATTTAAGAAAAGTTTTCCTTCTTTTATACTCTTAATCGTGCAATAGAGCTATGTCATACAGACTTATTCTAACTCGTGGGTTCTCCTATCCCTTCGACTACCCATCATACTAGAGGTGATTGAAAAGCAGAGTCAGTTCTTTGTCGATGATGAGTTGTTCTTAGAAAGACTTTTGAGGAATTCATGAGACTCTACAGTGGCTTGGGAGAAGCCCATGAGTGAGTTAAGTGATCAATTTCAGAGGATTGCACTCATATTCACATGAATCATGCATTTGAGCTAAAAGAGAGTTGTATTCTCTTCTTTAAGTCCTGTTTCAGCTAATATCCTTATGAGAAATTATGTTTAGACCTTGGGTAGTATTTTCACCTAAAAAGGTAACATGAGTTACGAGATCATGAGAAGTAGTTGTGAAAGAGCCCAGAGTTAAAGGAAAGTATGTAGAGGTATAAAGATCTATGAAAGGGAGATAGTGATGGGGAAGATTATGTTATTATAGTCATACACCTAGCAAGTTATTAGTGAGGAGTTTTCCCTTATGGGTAGACTAAAAAGTGATGTGTTGTGAAGATTCTATCATAAAGGGTAAAGTATGTTTTAGCTAGAAAGGAATTTGTGATGAAGTGTCATTGTGTTGGTAATGACCAAGTGTAAGTGTTGAATAGAAGAGCAAAAGTATTCATAAAGTGATAGATCTAAGATAAGCTTATGATTTGTTTGAGAGGGTCATGATGTTTAGAAGGTTATAGAACTGATTAAGTAATGAGGTATAGTATAATAGGTAAGAAATCGTATTGATATTCGGGTTTAGTAATGAACATTAAGCTTGAATTTGATATGAGTGTCATGATCCAAAGAATGGAAACATGAGGGTGCTGATGTTAGTCTTGAGATTAGATATGGTAGACTTGGCATATTGTAGGTGAGGAACTGAGGTGTTAGCTGTAATAAATATGAGTGGTACAACTGAGAGGTCCTAACCTTTAGATAAGGGAATTGAAGTGTGGCAAAGTCACAAGAGTAACAAGAGCATTAAAAGGTGTACCGGGAAGGTATGTAATCAGAAGTGGTTAAGAGAAATACCTTAGAGAGAGGTCTTAGTACCCACTTATAGAGAGTTCAGTAGTGATAAGATAAACTTCTCCCGATTGTTAGAGTAAAAGAAAATATAGACCAATTAGAGATATGGAATAGGTCCATATCTTTCAAGTGTAGCTTTAGACCTAAGGGGGAGATGACGAGATCAGAATCAAGTCAAGTGTTTGAGAGTAAGATAGTAATGAGTTCCAAAGAGTATGAGAGATATCCTTTTGGAGGTCCATTTAGTAATGGAGTGGTGTTAGAAAAAGGAGGTTGATGTTCTTATCGTGATAGTGATGCTGTGATAATTCCATCTAAGGTTATAAATGAGAATGAAGAAGATGATAGGTTTTACTATGAGAAATAGTTAAATGAGAGCACTTAGTTGGTTTCGGAGGAGTTAGTTAGTAGGTGTCCATGGAGTTTTTAGAGTACGAAACTTGAATATAGTGAAAGCATAACATTAAAATAAGACCTTAGTAAGAGTAACCCCATTCCATACCCAGTCCAGTCGTCATTCGAGGATGAATGATCCAAAGGGGAAATATTGTAACACCCCAGAATATTTTTTCCGAACTGAGACTCGAATCATCCTTCGCTGCAAGTAGGATTTTACTAAGGAATTTCAAATTTCTTAAGTATTAAGGTCAGGTCACTATATGTATAACTTTGAGTTCCAAAAAGAACAAGATTGGAAATAATAAAAATCTGAAATTTTGCAAGTTAAGTTAAGTATGAGTTTTGGGTCGACTTCAAAAGACCATTACTCCTATATCACGATGAGTTAGGAGTGATAAAAGATACGATAGGAAATATCTTTGAATTATGTTTCCAACGCCACCGAGTTTGCTCAGTTTCGTGTTCGTATGAGGGAGATATGTCCATTCGTAGTTGGGCTGTCTAGATAAGGAAAGTCATACCGGATTTTAGTGGGGTATTTTGGTCTTTTCCTTACCCAATCAAATTTAATTCATTTTTAGTAATGTTTTATGGGTATAATCTGATTAGGTTCAGTTTTATAATACTAATATATGCCTAGGGTTTTAGTTGAGAGTTCAAGAAGAGAAAAAAGGAGAAAGAGGAAAGGATCAAGGTGTTCGTCGAGGTTCTTGAGTTTTGTCGTGGATTTTCACCATGGGTTTGATCCCTAAGATGTATGTAGGTTTCCATAGTATTGGGTTTATTCACCCACATGCCAGAAATTTTATTTTCAGCGTAATTTCACTCTCAAAAGTTGAAGGATTTAAGTTCTTGATAGGTGTTCTTAAAGTTCATTCTAAATTTTGTTTTGTTGGGATTTTGATGATATCTTGAGATGAAAGTGATTGTTTTGAGTGGATTAGTGTGTACTTAGGTTGAGTAATTGAATCTAAGAAACACATAAGAAAATAAATCGATTAAAATCAATTTAGGATCTGAAAACGAGAGGTGAAATTCGTCAAACTTAGCCTGGAAAGATGATGGGGTGGCGCGCCCCAGATGCACCGTAGGGGATGGGGAAGCACCCCTACAGTGCGCCCATATGTAGCCTCTGAAGTTTGGGTCTGGCGCCCCCTGCCCGGAACGCGCCAGAGTTGCCTGCCCCCACTCTTTTTTCGTCGGTTGTCCCGTTTGAGTCCCTTTTAAGTGTACCTTCACTCCCTTTGATTTTAAACACTTTAAAATAATTCCAAACACTTAAAAATCATTCATAACATGAATCATAACCTTGAATTAATAATTCAAATTCAAGGTAAAGTTAAGAGTTAAGTCTTGAGAGTTCTTCCGAACATTTTGAGAGAGCCCCTTTGAGTCCTTTTGAGGAGTCTTCTACAATTTCTAATAACTTGTTTCAAGACTAAAGTAAGTGAGAATGAGAGTGAGTAGAATGTATTCATCAGTCTACACTATCACCTAGATCATTCATATCATGAACCATAACTCTTGAATTCATAATTCACATTCAAAAGAGAGTTGAGAGTAGAGTTCAAGAAAGCCTATGAGTTCAATTATGAATCTTTTAAGATAAACTATCAATTTGAACTAAGTTTTTAGTAAGTAAGTATGTGAATGAGACGAGTCGTATACACGAATTCTATATTTTTATGGAGACCCTCAAGTCGAGTTGTTCATTCCCATAAATTCCACATGAACTCCATAAGTTGAGTATCTTTGAGAGAAGTAGTATCTTCAAGTTCTAAGTCTTGAGTATCAAATCCCTTTGAGATTATATTCCTAATCATGGGATTATTATATGTTAACCATATGAAGTCCTTAAGTTGAATTGTTCATGCCCATAATTCCGCATGAACCCTATAAGTCGGACAGTCTTGAGATGAGAAGTATCTTTGAGTCATTGAATTGAGTAGTTCATGCTCATAATTACGCATAAACCCTTTGAGTTGATCATTCTTGAAATGAGTAGTATCATTGAAGTTCTTGAGTTTCAAGAATTGAGTTCTATCTATGGTTATTGAAAACTTTGTATTGAGTCGTTCACGTCCATAATTCGACATGAACCATATTTTAAGAAGTCTTTTACAAATGCTTTAAACTTGTTTGAATACTTGAGCATTCAGTTGAGTAAGAGCAAAAGTGAAGTTCAGTTTCTTCAAAAAATTATATGGGAACTAAGTATTCCCAAAGAGAAAAAATATCACATTTAAACAAGAAAAGGAAACCTTGATTTCCAAAGAGCCTTTGAGCTAGTTTTTAGAAAAGAGTAAATGCTTTCACAATTAAGCGAGAGAGGAAACTTTGATTTCCAAGATAGCCTTTGAGCTAAGTTTTGAGCAATTATCTCAAATCATAAAAATAAGTATGTTTTTAAAAATAAGAGCTAGTATCATATTTTGGGAGTAGTATTGAGCACCGATATGGGGGAGAGTTCAGACAACTCACAACCCCCATAAACCACGTAGCCACCATGGGTAGAAAGGGGTCATACTTTTTAGATGATTCCTTAGTGATTTTTAAAATAGACTAGTGAAACCACTCAGTAGTCAGGTTCTATACCCTCGACAAGGTATATCACAGCTCTGGCAGCATGAGGCAAAACATTGTATCATTATAATAGCTCTTAAGTGATGGTTGTCGGCTAGAGAAACTCTCACAGAGATATTTGTATTTTTATATACACAGAGTTTACTTGTATTTTCATATACAAACATTGTTTATATTGTATCCTTGCATACGAACTGAGTATATTGTATTCTTAAATACATTGAGTTGCTTTCTACTATTTAAAAAGCTTTCCATATATTCCATCTCTTATTTTTACTTTATATTGAGTTGAGTATCCAGAGTTTAAGTACCAAGAGTCGAGTGTCTTATTATTATGTTGAGCCTTATTTCACTGAGTTGAATATCTCATTATTAAGTTGAGCCTTATTTCACTGAGTTGAATATCTTATCTTTGAGTTGGGTATCTTATTCATGAGTTGAGTGAGTTGAGAAGAGGTAAGTATGTTTCCTTTTTTATCAAGTTCAAGATTATGTTGTGCTTTAGAATTCCTCTTATATGCTCGTACATTTCATATACTAAGCAATTTAGCCTACATCATTTCATGATACAGATTCAGGTATTTCGGATCATCAGCAGGAGCTTCGTTGATACTACATGGAGTTCGATTTAGCAATGGTTAGCCTTTTTGCTTCTGGAGGATTTTATTTACCTTTCAGTTATATCAGTTGTTAGGACGCCGTGGGTCTTGTCCTGACTTCCATCTTTGTCATTTAGAGGCTTCATAGTTAGATAGTAGAGTTTGAGAAATTTGTTTCATTTATCTTATTAAATTTATTAAAGACTTGAGTTGCCTATTGTTGGCTAGTTGAATATTCTATTTTTTTTAGAGTTATTCATTTGAGTTAAAGATTTGTAAGTTTCATGAATTATATTCAGTAATTAAACTTTTGCATGCTTGAGTTAGTCTTCCTTTTGTAATTATCCAAGATGAGGGTTCACTTGGGGACCAGCAATGGTTCTCGAGTGTTGGCCATGTCCTGGGTGTACGCTCGGGTCGTGACAAATTTGGTATCAGAGCACAGAGTTCAAGTGTCCTAGGGTGTCTATAGAGTCCTGTCAAGTAGGATCTTGTTTATGGTTGTGACAGCCCCACTTCTATAAATAAAGGACTACAGACATTTCAGAAAAGTTTCCCTTCTTTCATACTCTTACTCGTACAATAGAGCTATTTCATAGAGACCTAAAATAACTCATGCGTTCTCCTATCGCTTCGACTACCCATCATACTAGAGGTGGTTGAAAAGCAGAGTCACTTATTTGTCGATGAGTTATTCTTAGAAAGAGTTTTGAGGAAGTCATGAGACTCTTGAGGGTCTTGGGAGAAGCCCAAGAGTGAGTTAAGTGTTCAGTTTCAGAGGATTGCACTCATATTCATATGAATCATGCATTTGAGCTAAAAAAGAGTTGTACTCTCTTCTTTAAGTCCTATTTTAGCTAATATCCTTATGAGAAATTATGTTTAGAGCTTGGGTAGTATTTTCAACCGAAGAGGTAGCATGAGTTACGAGATCACGAGAAGTAGCTGTGAAAGAGCCTAGAGTTAGAGGAAAGTATGTGGAGGTATAGTGATCTATGAAAGGGAGATAGTGATGGGGAAGATTATGTTATTATAGTCATACACCTAGTAAGTTATTAATGAGGAGTTTCCCCTTATGGGTAGACTAAAAAGTAATGTGTTGTAAAGATTCTATTATAAGAGGTAAAGTTTGTTTTAGCTAGAAAGGAGTTTGGGATGAATTGTAATTGTGTAGGTAATTACCAAGTGTAAGTGTTGAATAGAAGAGCAAAAGTATTCATAAAGTCATAGACCTAAGCTAGGCTTATGATTTTTTTGAGAGGGTCGTGATGTTTAGAAGGTTATAGAACTGATTAAGTAATGAGGTATAGTATAGTAGGTAAGAAATCGTATTGATATTCGGGTTTAGTAATGAACATTAAGCTTGAATGTGAGACACGTTTCATGATCCAAAGAATGGAAACATGAGGGTGATGATGTTAGTCTTGATATTTGATCTGGTAGACTTGGCATATAGTAGGTGAGGAATTGAGGTGTTAGCTGTAACGAATATGAGTGGTACAACTAAGAGGTCCTAACCTTTAAATAAGGGAATTGAAGTGTGGCTAAGTCACAAGAGTAACAAGAGAATTAAGAGGTGTACCGAGAGGGTATGTAATCAGAAGTGGTTAAAAGAAACACCTTAGAAAGAGGTCTTAGTACCCGCTTATAGAGAGTTCAGTAATGATGAGATAAACTTCTCCCGATTGTTAGAGTAAAAGAAGACGTAGACCAGTTAGAGATATGGAATAGGTCCATATCTTTCAAGTGTAGCTTTAGACCTAAAGGGGAGGTGACGAGATCAGAATCAAGTCAAGTGTTTGAGAGTAAGATAGTAATGAGTTCCAAAGAGTATGAGAGATATCCTTTGGGAGGTCTTTTTAGAAATGGAGTGGTGTTAGAAAAAGGAGGTTGATGTTCTTATCGTGATAGTGATGCTATGATAATTCCATCTAAGGTTATAAATGAGAATGAAGAAGAGGTTAGGTTTTACTATGAGAAATAGTTAAATGAGAGCCCTTAGTTGGTTCCGGAGGAGTTAGTTAGTAGGAGTCCATGGAGTTGTTAGAGTACTAAACTTGAATATAGTGAAAGCATACCATTAAAATCAGACCTTGGTAAGAGTAACCCCATTCCATACCCAGTCTAGTCATCATTCGAGGACGAATGATCCCAAGAGGGAGATATTGTAACACCCCAGAATATTTTTTTTCGAACTGAGACTCGAATCCTCCTTCGTTGTGTGTAGGATTTTACTAAGGAGTTTTCAAATTTCTTAAGTATTAAGGTCAGGTCACTAGATCTAGAACCTTGAGTTCCAAAAAGAACTAGATTGGAAATAGCAGCTAAGCTAAGTATGAGTTTTGAGTCGACTTCAAACCACCATTACTCTTAGATCAGGATGAGTTAGGTGTGACAAAATATACCGTAGGAAATATCTTTGAATTATGTTTCCAACGCCGGCGAGTTTACTCAGTTTCGATTTCGTATGAGGGAGATATGCACATTCATAGTTGGGTTATCTAGATAAGAAAAGTCAAAACCGGATTTTAGAGGGGTATTTTGGTCTTTTCCTTACCCAATCAGATTTGATTCATTTTAAGTAATGTTTTAGGGGTATAATCTGATTAGTTTCAGTTTTATAATCTTAATATATGCCTAGGGTTTTAGTTGAGAGTTCAAGAAGAGAACAGAGGAGAAAGAGGAAAGGATCAAGGCGTTCGTCGAGCTACTTGAGTTTTGTCACAGATTTTCTCCATGGGTTTGATCCCTAAGAGTTATGTAGGGTTCCATAGTGTTGGGTTTGTTCACCCTCATGCCAAAAATTTTATTTTCGCATAATATCACTCTCAAAAGTTGAAGGATTTAAGTTCTTGATACGTGTTCTTGAAGTTCATTCTAAATCTTGTTATGTTTTTGATGATTTCATGAGATAAAAATGATTGTTTTGACTGGATTAGTGTGTAATTAGATTGGTTAATTGAATCTATGGTAAACTTGAGAAATGAAATCAATTAAAAATGATTTAAGATTAAAAAACCGAGAGGCGAAATTGGTCGAACTTGGCCTGGGAAGAGGCTGGGGCAGCGCGCCCCAGATGCACCCTAGTGGATGGGGAGGAGCCCCTGCAGTGCACCCATATGAAGCCTCTGAAGTTTGGGGATGGTGCCCCGCGCCAGGAACGAGCCAGGGTCTCCTGCCCGCACTCTTTTTCCGTCGATTGTCCCGTTTGAGTCCCTTTTAAGTGTACCTTCACTCCCTTTGATTTTAAACACTTTAAAATACTTCCAAACACTTAAAAATCATTCATAACATAAACCATAACCTTGAATTAATAATTCAAATCCAAGGTAAAGTTAAGAGTTAAGTCTTGAAATTTCTTTCGAATATTTTGAGAGAGCCCCTTTGAGTCCTTCAGAGAAGTCTTCTACAATTTCAAATAACTTGTTTCAAGACTCAAGTAAGTGAGAATGAGAGTGAGTATAATGCATTCATAAGTCTACACTATCACCTAGATCCTTCATATCATGAACCATAACTCTTGAATTCATAATTGACATTCAAGAGAGAGTTAAGAGTAGAGTTCAAGAAAGCATTTGAGTTCAATTATGAATCCTGTGAGATCAACTACCGATTTGAACTAAGATTTGAGTAAGTAAGTATGAGAAGATTCTTATACATGAATTCCATATTTTTATGGAGACCCTCGAGTCGAGTCGTTCATTCCCATAAATTCTGAATGAACTCCATAAGTTGATTATCTTTGAGAGGGGTAGTATCTTCAAGTTCTAAGTCTTGAGTATTAAGTATCAAATCCGTTTGAGATTATATGCCTAATCATAGGACTATTACTTGTTACCCATGAAGTCTTTAAGTTGAATTGTTCATGTCCATAATTCCGCATGAACCCTATAAGTCGAACAGTCTTGAGATGAGAAGTATCTTTGAATCCTTGAATTAAGTAGTTCATACTCATAATTTCGCATGAACCCTCTAGGTTGATCATTCTTGAAATGAGTAGTCTCATTGAAGTTCTTGACTTTCAATTATTGAGTTCTATCTATGGTTATTAAAAACCTTGTATTGAGTCGGTCACGTCCATAATTCGACATGAACCATATTTTAAGAAGTCTTTTACAAATACTTTAAACTTGTTTTATGACTTGAGCATTGAGTTGAGTAAGAGTAAAATTGAAGTTCAGTTTCTTGAAAAGATTGAATGGGGAACTAAGTATTCCCAAAGATAAAAGGTTTGCACATTTAAACAAGAAAAGGAAACATTGATTTCCAAAGAGCCTTTGAGCTAATTTTCAGAAAAGAGTAAATGCTTTCACAATTAAGCGAGAGAGGAAACTTTAATTTCCAAGATAGCCTTTGAGCTAAGTTTTGAACAATTATCTCAAATAATAGAAAGAATTATGTTTTAGGAAGTAAGAGCTAGTATCATATTTTGGGAGTAGTATTGAGCACCGATATGGGGGAGAGTTCAGACAACTCACATCCCCCATAAACCATGTGGCCACTATGGGTAGAAAAGGGTCATACTTTTTAGATGATTCCTTAGTGGTTTTTAGCATATACTAGTGGATCCACTTAGTAGTCAAGTTTTATATCCTCAGCAAGGTATATAATGGCTCTGGCAGCGTGAGGCTAAACATTGTATCATCACAATAACTCTTAAGTGATGGTTGTTAGTTAGAGAAACTCCCACAGAGATATTTGTATTTTATATACACAGAGTTTACTTGTATTTTCATATACAAACAAAGTTTATATTGTATCCTTGCATACAAACTAAGTACATTGTATTCTTAAATCTATTAAGTTGCTTTCTACTATTTAAAAAGATTTTCATATATTGCATCTCTTATTTTTTATTTATATTGAGTTGAGTATCCAGAGTTTGAGTACCAAGAGTCGAGTGTCTTATTATTGAGTTGAGACTTATTTCACTAAATTGAATATCTCATTAATGAGTTGAGCCTTATTTCACTGAGTTGAATATTTTATCTTTGAGTTGAGTATCTTATTCATGAGTTAAGTTAGTTGAATGAGTTAAGAAAAGGTAAGTATGTTTCCTTTTTTATCAAGTTCAAGCGTATGTTGTGCTTTAAAATTCCCCTTACATGCTCGTACATTCTATGTACTGTGCCATTTGGCCTGCATCCTTTCGTGATGCAGATTCATGTATTCAGGATCATCAGCAGAAACTTCGTTGATACCACATGGAGTTCAATTTAGCTATAGTGAGCCTCTTTGCTTCCAAATGATTTTATTTACCTTTCAACTATATCAGTTGTTATGATGTCATGTGTCTTGACCTGACTGTCATCTTTGTCATTTAGAGCCTTCATAGATAGATAGTAGAGTTTGAGAAGTTTGTTTTATTTATCTTATTAAATGTATTAAAGACTTGAGTTGCTTATTGTTGGCTAGTTGAATATTTTATTTTTATTCAGAGTTATTCATTTGAGTTAAAGATTTGTAAGTTTCATGAATTATATTTAGTTTTTAAGATTTTGCATGCTTGAGTTAGTCTTTCGCTTGTAGTCAGCCAAGATGAGGGTTCGCATGGGGACCAACAATGGTTCTCGAGTGCCAGCCACGTACCGGGTGTAGGCTCGGGTTGTGAGAATAAATGTGGTCAAATCAATCATAGGAATAAATATTGTCGAATAAAGACATCATTCAAATCAAGGGGTGACACGAATGTCTAATGGGGGGTTTTGGTTTTGATTATCAACTACAAACAGTCACTAATAATATGAATTAACAATAATGAGACAGGTTCTTATGATGTGATTGATTATAAGCTAATATAGACATATGGGTAATTGCAACTATTAGAAAATAACTAGATATTAGTGAGTAAGCTAGGCTATAGTGGAAGTAATTTTATCTTGAACAATTTACCCTGAATCAAGTGATTTCTCTCGAACATCAACCAGCATGCAAAATAAGACCTGCCCATACATTAATGCATTCACTATCTTGAGCTGAATGTGTGGGATTGGGTTTAGGATTCACTCACTCGAGCTGAACCCGGGTCAAACCAATACCCACAAACCATCAATCAATAATTTTAGTTCTAAAACTTCTCACTCAAGCAAGCCAAGAACACAAACATAAAACTGCATTTGCAACTATAATTCTTAAATCAAACCACAATTAATGATTAAACTCACTTTTAAAAAGCATTTAAACTAACAATTAGCAATACCCATAAACTAAATCAGCCCATAATTACTTAATCACATCCCAAGAATTGGGGTTTTGGTTAGACATCATAAAAAGGTAAAAATCGTTACCAAATTGATTATCCATCAAACTGGGTAAGAGTAATTTCGTCCTTACGATGCTCCAATTTGAAGATTCTAAAAGACCCACTTCCAATTTCTCAAAAGTGAATTTCTTCAATCCTTCAAAGCTAAGGAAAACTCTCTCAGCAATCTCCAAACTTCATAAAAAAAAACTATTCTAAAGAGTATTTGATAAAATATACTAAACTAAATGTTCAAAAATGCATTATAGTCGCCAAAAATAAGCTACAAAAGCTCATTCGGCGAAGTAAGTTGGGATCGCTGAACCACTCGGCGAGCTGCCCTTTGGTAACTTCCATTGCCTTTCTGTCTTGACATTCAGCACCCTCAAGGTCTGTAACTTTGGGCGATCTATCACTGCATTGCGGAACTACTCGGCGATCCACCGACTACTCATTTCTATCGCCGACTTTTTTTCTTCCCTCAGGGTTTGGCACACTGGAACTTTAGGCGGTCAGATAGCAATTCGGTGATTCGCCAATTGAACTCGGCGATCACCAGGCTTGCCTTTATTCATTCTTTCAGCTCGTTTTGTTCCTTTTTACAAGTTAGTGTCCTTGCTTTTCCATAATCCATATACCTGAAAAATCAAGGGTTTTACATTAGTTATTAGCACAAATTAATCATTTGAGGACACTAAATCTATATAAACAAAGCCCTAAATAAGTCTGAATCTCGAACTTATCAATACTCAACTCAAGATACTCAACTCGAAGGACTCAACTCATGATACTCAAGGATAAAAGAATAGTAAAAGATGCAATATATATATATATATATGGAAAGTTATAAAACTATAAATAGCAACTCAATGTATTGAAAAATACAATAATACTCAGTGTGTTTATAAAAATACAATATAACTCTGTGGAAGTTTCTCTAACTGACAACCATCACTATGAGCTATGTTATGATACATCGTCTCACCCATGCTGCCAGAACTGTCCTATACTTTGCCAAGGTATAAGACCTCTCAAATAAGTGGATCCACTAGTCTGTGCTAATAAATCACTAAGAAATCATCTAAAAAGTATAACCCTTTCGACCCACGTCAGCTACATGGTTTTTGGAGACTTGAGTTATCTGAACTCGTCCCCATATTGGTGCTCAATACTACTCCCAAAATATACTCAACTCATATATTTTGAAAACATAACTCTTTCTGTGGTTTGAGATTATTACTCAAAATCTTTCTCTATAAAGAGATGTTACTCAACTACTCAAAACTCTTTTGGAAATCTCAGTTTCCTCTTCTTTTAAATGTGAAAACATTTACTATTGGGAATACTTAGTTCTCATGTATCATTTTAAGGAAAATGAACTCGACTCTACTCTTTCTCAACTGAAGTGCTCAAGTCTTAAAACAAGTTTAGAAAAAGTTGTAAAAACCTTCTCAAAATAGGGTTCATACCAAATGATGACGTGAACGACTCAATTCAAGATTTTCAATAACCATACAAAGAACTAGATACTCAAAACTCAACAACTCAGAACTCAAGAACTTCAATAATACTACTCATTTAAAGAATGCTCAACTCATAAGGTTCATGCGGAATTATGGGCATGAAATACTCAACTGAAGGACTCAATGATACTCTTCATCTCAAGATTTCTCGACTCATATGGTTCATGCAGAATTTATGGGCATGAACGACTCGACTTGAGGGTCTACATAACAATATGGAACTCATGTATCTGACTCTTCTCATCCTTATACTTACTTCCGCAAAACTTAGCTCAAATCTATAGTTGATCTCAAAGGATTCACAATTGAACTCAGAATTTCTTGAACTCTACTTTTAACTCTCTTTTGAATGCGAATTATGAATTCAAGAGTTATGGTTCATGATATGAAGGATATCGTTATGATAAAGTAGACCTATGAATACATTCTCCTCATTCTCATACTAACTTGCTCGAGTCTTGAAACAAGTTACTAGAAGTTATAGAAGACTCCACAAAAGGACTTAAAGGTACTTTCTTAGAATGTTCGAAAGAATTCTCAAAAACATAAATCTTAATTCTACCTTGAATTTGAATTATGAATTCAAGGTTATGATCATGCTATGCATGATTTCTAGGTGTTTAGAAGTAGCTTGAAGTGTTTAGAATCAAAAGGGAGTGAAAGTACACTTTAAAAGAACTCAAACGCAGAAACCGATTGCAAACTGGGCGGGACAGGCAACCCTGGTGCACTGAGTGACGCGGGGCGCCATCCCCTAAACTTCAGAGTATCATTTGGGGTGCACTGGCTAGCACGACATGCCAGGCCCCAACCCAGAAAACCCAATGAATTTCCTTGCTCATTTTCTCACCCTAACTCACCTAGAATAGAACGGTTTCTTCCCCAATCACTTGGATTCTATTACTTAACATAAGTACACTCTAATCTACTCAACACATCCCTCAAAACACTCACTTCCATCTCAAGAAATCATCAGAAACCTCAACACAACAAGATTTAGGATAAACTTCAAGAACACTTCTCAAGAACTCTAATCTTTCAACTTCAAGAATGACATTTCGCTGAAAATAACATGAATGGCGTGTGGGTGAATAAAACCAACACTATGGAAGCTTACATACCTCTTAAGGATCACACCCATGGAGAAAATCTGCGACAAAACTCAAGAACCTCGATGAACGCCTAGATCCTCTCATATTTTCTTCTTTTTCTCCTCTTTTTTTCTCTTTTCTCAAAACTCTAACTTATTTTTATGAAGCGTAAACTGAATCCAATAAATTTTGTCCCCAACTTAATTATCACAAACAAATATAATTTATCGGGTAGTGAAAAGACCATAATACCCTTCTAAAATCCAGTTTTAACTTTCCTTATCTAGACAACCCAAATTCGAATATACATATCTCCCTCATACAAACTCGAAACTGAGCAAACTCAGTAGCGTTGGAAAGCTAATTGAAAGATCTTTCCTACGGTAACTGGTAGAGAACCTAAATCATCTTGAGCTAGGAGTTATAGTCATTTGAATTCGACCCAAAACTCATACTTAGCTTAACTTTGACAAACTTTTGAAATTTGATTATTTTCAAAATAGTTTCTTTCCCATTCTAAGTCTTTTTAGTTCTTTCAAAAAGTGAGGTGTTACAATTCTAAGATGGGAAATGTTTGGCTCCTGACATAAAACCAATTGTAATGGGGAGATGTCATGATAACTGGTTGGCCTTATGCACACAAGTGCCGCTGCATGCAAAATAACATGCCCCTAAACCGAAACAGGCAACTTTGTCCTCATCAACAATGGTCTAGCTATCAATTGAAGATGTTTAATCAATGACTCTGCTAAACCATTTTGAGTATGAACATGTGCAATAGGATGTTCAACTATTATTCCAATGGACAAATAATAATTATTAAATGCCTGAGATGTAAACTCACCAGCATTATCAAGACAAAGTATTTTTATTACGCAATTTGGAAATTGTGACCTTATTATTTGAGCCAATAACCTCGCAAAAGTCATATTGCGAGTTGATAATAAGCACACATGAGACCATCTTATAGATACATCTATCAAGACCATATAATATTTAAATGGTCCACATGCAGGGTGAATAGGCCCATATATAACACCCTGTATTTGTTCCAGAAATGCGGGAGATTCCACTCCAATCTTAGTCGTTGATGGTTTGGTGACCAACTTTCCTTGTGAACAAACAGTACAAGAAAATTTCTTTGATTGAAGAACATTTTGGTTTTTCAAAGTATGCCCAAGTGAATTTTCAACTATTTTGCTCATTATATTATAACTGGGATGGCCCAACCGGTCATGCCAAATGATAAAATCATTAGAACCAGTAAACCTTTTGTTTACTACGACATGTGATTCAACCGTACCAATAGTTGTATGGTACAACCCAGAAGAAAGTGCAGGCAATTTTTCAAGCACAGTTTTCTTCTCCGCATTTATCGTAGTAATATAAAGGTATTCCACCTTTTCTTTATTTGCAGTCTCAACATGATATCCATTTTGGCGAATAACCTTGAAACTTAACAAGTTTCTTTGAGACTTACTACAATACAATGCATTATTAATTTCCAATAATGTTCCTCCAGGTAGTAATAAGACCACTCTTTCTTATCCCTCAATCAACTTTGTACTACCGGATATTGTATTAACATATGTATTTTTCATAATCAAATGAGAGAAATATTTATTTTATCTTAGTATTGTATGAGTTGTGGCACTGTCCAGAAGGCACATATTTTCATTACTCATCTTGGATTAAACTAAAAATTGAAATTTTTTATTGATCTTCATAAAAATAAAAATACATAATAAGAAGTACAAAACTTAACCAAAGAAAATCTAAGTACATGAACTTTAAGTAAGACATTATAAACACATAACAACATTATTCATTTCCCAGTTCAATTATCAATCTTCAATTGCGACCCCAAAGAAGTCTTCAGCTTCCAGATGAGTAATATCATCGAGCCCATCAAAAACATAATCTTTCAATGCTAAATTTGTCTCAACATTATCATCATATTTTTGAGAAGACCCTGCCTGAGCATCATCTTTGAGAGTCAAATGTGCCTCTACTCAGGTATTAGAAGAGGAGGCACCGCTATTATTTTCTTTCCTTTTAAAGGAATTTTGATATAGCTTGACAAAATGCTCAAGTGCCCAACATTCATTTTTTCAGTGACCTTTAAGGCCACAATGATGACAGTGATCGCCATTGCCTTTTGAAGGATTATTTTGAGAACACATATTGTTCTCCCTTTTTTTATGACCGCCACCTTGACAATTATTATATCGTCTTTTGGCTTTTCCATACCCACACACATTATCATGGCCCTGATTACTTTGTCTTATTTCAGACTGACCGTGTGCTTCTACCCCGTGTGCCTCCAATAATGGAGCACTTCTAACGGGACAGGCTTCATGATTTTTCATTAAAAAGTCATTATGCTACTCAGCCACCAGAAGACATGAGATTAATTTAGAGTATTTTTAAAGCCTTTTTCACGGTATTGCTGCTGTAATATCATATTGGATGCATGGAAAGTAGTTAGTGTCTTTTCCAACATGTCCTCATCTTTTATAACTTTCCCACATAATTTTAATTGGGAAGTGATTCTAAATACAACAAAGTTATACTCAATTACGGTTTTATAATCTTGAAGTCATAAGTGTATCCACTCGTAATGAGCCATTGGTAATACCATTGCCTTCAGGTGGTCATACCTCCCTTTCAAACCTACCCACAATTCCAGTGGATCTTTCACTGTTAAGTATTCAACCTTCGGGTTTTCATTAAGATGATGACGCAGGAAAATCATAGCTCATTATTTCCTTCAATTACACTATCACCAAGACCCTTAGCGGTAAAGTGAATTTCAGCATCAAGTACCCATGACAAATAGTTCTTTCCAAAAATGTCAAGTGCCACAAATTCAAGCTTTGACAAATTCGACATGATGAAAACTATCATGAAATAGTTGAGTTAATAACATGATGTTGATTTCTTTATAATAAAAGATAAATTAATGTTTAAATGATTAGGAATTAGTATAAATATATTATATGCATTAACATGGAATGTTACAAAAACATGTAAACTCATAAAGTATGAAACGGTAAATTTAATATATATATTCTAATTATTTTACAATATTTATTACTAGTTTCAATTGTTACTTAACGCCAAAGGTTTGTAAGATTTTTAAGTCATATTTAACATAATACTATTATTCTTTATGACACACAAATACTTATCATAAATGAGAGAATTACTACTTTCAAGTATTTTAACTAGCATGCTATCATATTACTTAGTAATTAATTTAGAGTTATAAGTTAGTAGCAAATAAATAATATAAATCTTAAATGCATTGAGTAAAGTATCATAATAATAGTTAAAACAAGTTATGTATGGAGTATTTAAATTGCAAATCAAAGACTTATGTAAGTCCTATTCGAGATGTTATAAACATATACATGTATACCTGCCTCAGAAAGAAAATTGATCAACTTTTAGGAAAAAAGATAATTCTAAATTAAGTAGGTCTTAATTGGTTAGAGATTCGTGATGATAACGTGTTGTGAAATATTAGCAATATAAATTAATATAAGATAATAAATATATAGACAAGATATATGGGAGATAATGCTTTCTTATTTCTTTCTTCTGTACTTTTTGACTGTATCTTTTATAAAATAATCATCGCTATTTATAGTACAAAATGTCTTTGAAAGTTACATGAATTAAATAGAGTTCATTTATTTTGTACATGAACTTCACAAAAGAGTTACTAAAGACATCCACACTAATGCATTTATAACAGTAGGTTCATTTTTGTTGTTTTATTACCAATTGATAAAAAATATTTATATAGTGTGTTTATACCAAATTGATAAATAAAAGAGACTTGCCTTAAATACACACATTATCATTATTTACCAAAGCCTCTTGATGATATATGAGAATTATACTAGCTTCTCTTAAGGGCAAACTACATAAATCCAACAAGTTTAGGTTCTAATTACTAAGATTCCTGATAGTTTCAAATATTACTTCATCTACCATATTTCATGCTTAGGCTACACGAGTTGGAATCCGTGAGATATATGTATCTGTCGAATTTTAAAACTGAGATACATATTTTATTTGTTTAGATTAATTGGTTGTAACTGATTTCCTTAATTAGAGAAGTAAATGAAGATTTTCAGAATGCATGAACAATTAATTTTGAAAATTTAAAGTAATCAAATCCCTTAATATAAGGCGGAAATCAAGGAGTGTATCTATGTTTAATTAACTTCATTTTATTATTCTTTGAAATAATAAATTCATTAATATTATTAATAAAGGACAACAAAAAACATGTATATCTTAATCACGTAATTTTATTTATTTTATTTTATCACTCTTAAATAATAAATCCATTAATTTGATGTATCTATCATCAATATGTGATGTATTCAACCAACTAAACACTTAGATACATGAGCATCATATATGTACATCCATATGTATCATAGAAGTATCTAGATTTATTTAGTGTATTTGTAATATGTGTCTAGTATTAATTTCATGTATCTAATTATATGATCTAATTTTACTTTTCATGTATATTTTATATGTATCTAGTGTTAATTTGATGTATCAAGTATCAATTTCATACATTATATTCAAAAACATGTATCTCGGATACATAATAAGCATATACATATAATTATGTGTATCTAAATATGAATTGTAACTAAAACGCACAAATATAGAAACAAATCTTAATGGTAGAGTATCTGTTTATCATTAATCCAAAAAAAAGAAAAAAAAATCAAAATTCTTCCCTTTTTAGCATCTAATTTTTTTTTTTATCATAGATACATATAATCTTAAGTTAGATACATGAATTCTTAACTAGATCCATGTACACATGATGTGTATCCAACATTGTTGCATATCTAATGGTGTATTTGTTCTGTTAATTAAAATTTGATGTAATTCTTCTATCTTGATTGAGTCATTCCTATACTTAGATCTATTCTCGGCTTGAATGTTGATGGATGAAGAGTCGGTCCTTGCAATGATAAATTCATGAGTAAAAATAAACAAATAAAAGTTGTCTGATTTAGTATAATATTATTAATGTGTAGTACCTTTAACAAGAATCATCCGATTTTGACAATGGTCAGCATTGGAGTGTTTGAGAAACAACAAAATCAAAAAATATAAAACCTACTTTGTAAAACTTTTTAAAATTGAACTTAAGAACATTATGAATTTTAACTCAGATACAAAACCAAGATACATGAGAATAATAAAACAATAGAAACAAACCTATAGGTAAAATATTGATTTGAACATGCAAACATATATTGAGAAGATGAAGGAATAAAGAAGAAGTAGATGAAGAAAGAAAGTGGGTGGGTGGAGATGGGGTTGGGGAACGGTAGCTAATGGGAATAGAAAAACATTGACTTGTTAATGACCATTAATTAAAGAGTTTAAATTTGAGCTAATTATCCAATACCATATTTAAGAGATTTGTGTATCTGATTAAATCTATTAAAATATATGGTATAAATATTAAAAGTGGTAATATGTGTAATTATTTTAACCTAGAGGTAAATATAATATATATGATAGTGATGTATGTGTGGTTATGTAGTTTTTTCCTTCTCTTATCGTTTTTGTTTTTAGAAGGGAAAAGACATAAGTTCCCCCCTGAATTTGTCCCAAAAAGTCGACAACACGCTTAAACTATTGTGATGACCTATTACACACCTAATCTTATTTAAAGTGATATTAATACCCCCTTAGAAGGTGACATGGCACATAAAGTGTCTTCACCTTCCTTAAGGTGCGTGAGAAAAAGAAAATTTATCTTAAAATGACAAGTTTAAACACATGGCACTATTTTATTGGTCATTATACAATTAAGTATTAGAATTTCTAATTTATTAATTATGTATTTTTTTTCTTTTTATTGGTGACCCCAATTTCTATAAAGCTTTTACATTTTTAATATTTTTTTAAAAAAGTTCTTCTTCTTTACAAATTCTTTGTCACCATTGATGATTTCTTCAAATATCCATCACTCTATCTTAAAAAGAAATTCTAAACAGAAGTAAAAAATTAGTAGGGAGGATGTTGATTTCTACTGAGAAGTTAATAATTTTAACTTAAGGTTCATGATGTTTATTCGAACTCGCCGGAGGATTCACCGGAGAAGAACACCGGAAAAAAATATGAGAAAGATAATGGCTTCTATTGAAAATCCTATGACATTTATGCATAAAATTCAAGATTCATTGCCTACATTTTTCAAAAATTCATGGAAGAAAATAATTTTCTATCTTTGTCTTCTTTATTCTCGCCAGAGCACCACTCACAACCATCACAATGTTATTTTTGTCTCAAACCATCAATAGCATATTTGATTTTACACACAAAGAGTACTAATGAAATGCTTGATTTTCACCCATAATTATCAAGATTTGAAAAGAACTTTTACAGATCTAAAAGTTCTTATTTCTTTCGCCAGCAACAATGGTGTTGCCCATCGCCTACCGCCGCCAACATCACTAAACTTCATAATCGTCTTATTGTCTCATGTTCTCTATTAAAATTTCTTGTTTTCCTTTCAATTTATGAATAATGAAGAAGAAAGAAAAAATTGATTTTAAGAAGAAAGAAATGTAAGGTGAGCGGAAGAAGAAAACCTAGGTTTCTACTTTTTTGCAAAAGTCTAAGAAAATATTAAGCAAAAATGGTTTTAAAGAATTAAAATAATCTTATTTATGTGTAAAAACGTGTGTATAACACATTTCCACACAAAAACTGGTATTGTCTTCGAAAGGGGGTATTAATTGTTAGCTCCTTGTAATCAAGAAGTATTAATAATGAAAACATTTAACTGACTTACTACCTATTGCAGGAAAAGAAAGAGAACCAAGTCACGCACACAAACGCCCAAGGAAAGGAATCTGCTGACAGAGTCAAGCACACAACAAAGGAAAGGGATTATCTATTTAAATCAATCAAGACAAGCTTGCACATATCAAAAGACATATACAAGGAAACAAGAACAGCGAAAGAAGAAGATATTCACTCAATCAATCTAGGAGTACAATACACAACTTCCCTTGAACTTATATTGTAATCTTCTTTCATCCTTCACAAAGCTTTGTACACGAGAGTGAACAATTGTAAAACAAAAAGAGAAGGAAAGATTTTGAGTGTAGGTTATACAAGTAGAAGTAGTGTCGACATAGAAGCTCTGATTTGCATATTAGACAGTACTTGAAGATTACACTTCCTGTACAACCAATTTCACATCAAGCTCTAAAGGAAACCTTTGAAACCTAAGGGGACTGGACTAAGCACCACATCGGTGATCCGAACCAGTATAAATAACAGGTCTCACTTTTTAAGTGTTTAGCCACACGTGAAAAAATACCCAATGGCACACTATCAGATTCCTGGTGCTCTACTTCAAGATGGACGCTCTTCACATCGACCACTATATTTCAATGAACAACATTACTCTCACTGGAAAGACAGGTTCAGAATCTTTGTCTCTTTTAATGATCATCAAGCATGGATAGTGATCAAGAAGGGCCCAAACCCTATTCCTGGATTGACTGAACAAGATGGCACTGAAAAGCCATTTGACCCTGAATCATTCAATATCACTAAGGAACAACGAGAGGTAATTCAAACTAATGCTAGAGCTATAAGTTTGTTATATCGTGTAGTGAGTAGAGCCGAATATGACAAGATATCAACATGTGAAACTGCGAAAGAAATGTGGGACAAGCTTGAAATGACTTATGAAGGAACCACTAAAGTAAATGAAGCTCGAATCAGTTCACCTGTGAATGAATATGAATTGTTCAAAATGGCCAAAGATGAAAATGTTGAATCCATATTCTCGAGATTTAGTAAAATTGTCTGTGAACTCAAATTACTTGGAATGGTGTATTCAAATGCACTACAAATTGGGAAAATCGTTAGAATTTTTCCCAAGGCTTGGGAAACCAAAGCTGCCATTCTTGAAGATCTGCAGAAAATGACTTACGATGAACTTCGAGGTAACTTAATGGCCTATGAACAGAATCATATCAACAGGTACAACAAAGGGGATAAAAAAAAAGATGATGGCATTCACAGCTGAGACATCTGAAGTTGAAGAAGAAGTTGATGAAAATGAAGATGAAGGAATGGAACTCATAAATCGATGAGTGAGACAAATGCTTAGACAAAGACCTCAACAGGACTTCAAGAATAATGATTTCAAAAGAAACAATGATCGATGCTACTATTGTGGAAAACCAGGACACATCAAACAAAACTGCCTAGAATGAAGAAGGAGAAACAATCAAAGAAATAAAGATCCAAAAAGTCTCGGAGCACGGGATCAAGGAGAAACAATCGACGATGATCACGATGAAATGGAAAATCTATGTTTCATGGCACTAGGTGAAACAAGTGAGGTAAGGTCTTTTAACTGTTCAAATCGCAATGATCTATAAAATACTTTGGATATGGTTGCTGATGAATTACAAAAAGTTATTAATGAGTACAATAAGATTGCACAAGAAAAGAAAGATTGGCAGTTCTTCTAGAAGCAAGTCAGATTGAAGTTGACTTACTAACAGAAGAACTGGAGGACGTAAAAATGTAGCTAAATAGTGTCAGAAAATCTTCTAGTCATTGTTCTGTTAGATCATTCTCAACATGAGAAGATCTCCAAATCAAAGTTCCAACATATCAAATAGATCTATATTAAATTCTCACTCTCCTGATAATTCTTCTAATATTACTTGTTATACTTGTTGAGAATTTGGTCACAAATCCTTCAACTGTAGAAAATATTCCTCGGGAAAATGGATCTGGAGACCAAAAGTACTAATCATCAAGGACCCAAAAATACTTGGGTACATAAAAGAAACTAATCCTTTTGTCATGCAGGAGCAATCTAAGAAAACCTACAGAAAATGAATGTGGGTGCTTGATAGTGGATGCTCCATATACATGTGCGGAAAGAAAGAAAACTTCAAAACTATAAAATAGATCGATGGAGGATATGTTAGATTTGGAGACAATGCTAAAGGGGAAGTAACAGGAGTCGGGACTATCACTCTCAGTTCATCATTTGATTTAATCTAAGTGTATTTGGTTGAATGACTCAAACATAATCTCATGAGCATTAGTCAACTATGTGATGTTGGATTTCAAGTTACCTTCAACACAGCTAGTTGCATTATCAAACATCTTGAGAAAAGGCTCACCCTTATCGGAGATCGAGTAAATAATATATATGTCTTAAACAATGTTAATTTTCCTTCTCTTACGTGTCTTACTGCAGTTACAAGTGATCCGTGGCTATGGCATCGAAAACTTGGACACCCGAGTATGCATGCCCTCTAGAAACTATCTAGACTTGAACTAGTCATTAGTCTACCAAAACTAAAATTTCAAAAATATCATGTTTGTGACGCATGTCAGTTGGGTAAGCAGACTCGTTTATCCTTTAAAGGGAAATATATAGTAAGTACCTCTAAACCTCTTCAGCTTCTTCACATGGATATGTTTGGTCCTACTCGAACTGCCAGCATCGGAGGTAAACGATATGTTTTTGTAATTGTTGATGACTTCTCAAGGTTTACATGGGTAATGTTTCTCATTCATAAAAATGAAACCTTTACTAATTTTGAAGTATTCTGTAGAAGAGTATAAAGAGAAGCAGGTTACTTCATCACAACTATTCATAGTGATCATGGTGGAGAATTTGAAAACAAAGCATTTGAAGATTTTTGCGCTCAAAATGGGTTCACTCAAAATTTCTCCTCACCCAGATCACTTCAGCAAAACGGAGTTGTGGAAAGGAAAAATCGCTCATTACAAGATACAACAAGAACCATGTTGTTGGATCGAAATCTCCTTAATCACTTTTGGGTAGAAGCTGTAAGTACTGCTCGTCACATTCTCAACAGATGTCTCATTAGACGAATTCTAAAGAAGACTCCTTATGAACTCTGGAGAGGAAAGAAACCAAACATTAGCTACTTCCATCCTTTTGGCTGTAATGTTTCATTCATAACAATGGTAAGAATAATCTCGGTAAGTTCGATCTGAGAAGCGATAAAGGTATTTTCTTGGGATATGCACCTATTAGTAGAGCTTTTTGAGCTTTTAATAAAAGAACTTTAAATGTTAAAGAATCTGTTCATGTAGTATTTGATGATACTAACCCAAGAGTTTAGGAAAGTAAAGTTGGTGATGATGAAGTTATTGATGTCCAACAAACTGAAGATATTTCACAAGTCTCTCCTGTCCAATCAACAGAAGATATCTCAAAGGCAACTCTTGAACCTAACACTAACAAGTCAACTACTATAGAGATGGAGTCGATTACACGAGTCGATAAGGCCAACATTGCTAGAGAATGGAGACATAATGCAAACTATCTTGAGAATTACATTCTTGGGAAACCTAATGACAAAATGCAAACAAGGTCTTCACTCAGAAAACAAGCCTCTGTGGCTATTATATCTCAAATGGAACCAAAACGAATAAATGAAGCTATGGAAGATGATTCATGGGAACAAACAATGAAAGAAGAACTTGATCAATTCGAAAGAAATCAAGTATGAACCCTCATCAAAAGATCAAAGAATTGCTTAGTAATCGGAACCAAATGGGTGTTTCGTAACAAGTTGGATGAAAGTGGTAAAGTTATTCGGAATAATGCAAGATTGGTTGCTCAAGGCTACTCTCAACAGGAAAGTATTGACTATGATGAAACTTTTTCTCCCGTAGCAAGGTTAGAATCTATTCGCATTTTACTTGCGTATGCATCCTTTAAGCGTTTTAAACTTTTTCAAATGGATGCAAAAAGTGCCTTTTTAAACGGTTTCATAAAAGAAGAAGTTTTTGTCAAACAGCCCCTCGGGTTTGAAAACCCCTCTTGCCCTGATTTTGTGTATAAGCTCTCAAAAATGCTTTATGGCCTGAAATAGGCTCCTAAAGCATGGTATGAAAGACTTAGTACATTTTTACTTCAAAATAATTTTCAAAGGGGGAAAATTGATACAACCCATTTTATTCAAAGATCTGGTTTATATATTCTCATTGTTCAAATTTATGTTGATGACATTATATTTGGTAGCTCTAACTCCTCTCTGTGTGAGAATTTTGCAAATCTTATGAAAGGAGAATTTGAAATAAGCTTAATGGGAGAACTCACATTCTTCCTTGGACTACAAATCAAGCAGTTGACTAATAGATTTTTCATTAGCCAATCCAAGTATACCAAAGAGCTAATAAAAAAAGTTGGACTCGAAAAAGGAAAGGCTTTTGGGACTCCCATGAGTCCTTCCATATGTCTCGAAATAGACACACCAGGAAAAGACGTGGACAAAAAAATGTATTGAGGAATGGTTGGCTCACTACTCTATTTTACTGTGAGTCGACCAGATATCATGTTCAGTGTATGCAAATGTGCATGATTTCAAGTCGCTCCAAAAGAATCTCACCTCACTGCAGTAAAGCGAATCATTCGTTATCTGATTGGTACCACTAAAATGGGTCTATGGTATCCTCACTCATCTCACTTTGATTTAATTGGCTATTCAAATGCTGACTTTGCATGTGACAAAACTGATCAAAAGAGTACTAGTGGAACATGTCAAATTTTGGGAAAATCCTTAAATTCTTGGCATAGAAAAAAACAGACCTCGGTTGCTCTTTCCACTACAAAATCAGAATATCTAGTCATGGGAAGCTGTGGTACTCAATTGTTATGGATGATGCATCAATTACTTGATTATGACCTGTCTTTCGAGCAGTTCCTATTTTTTGTGATAATACTAGTGCTATTAGTCTTTCTAATTATATTGTGCATCATTCCAAGGCTAAGCATATTGATATTAAACATCATTTTATTTGAAATCATGTTGAAAATGGTGATTTTTCATTGGAATTTATTGATTCTAAAAATCAATTAGAGGATATTTTCATAAAACCTTTACTTGAAGAAAGATTTTGTTTCCTTCAAAATCGTCTGGATATAACTGTTTTTGCATCATAATTTTATTTCCATAAATTGCTTATTCGGTTAATTGTTGTTAGTTTACTTAATTGTTTTTCCTTATTCATTATGTCACTAATTAATTTATTTCCTTGATGTGTGTCCATCATTACTTTCTGCTCTTTTATTTCTTCCATTATCGTCCTTTCCCTTCTATTTTTTCACCTCTGACCTTCTTGAGTTTTCCGCCTCCCCTAAAAACCCTTCGTCTCCTCTCTCTCTCTCCTCTACTTATTCTTCGTCCACTCTTCTCTTCTCCCTCATCTCACTATGCCTAAAACTCGCTCTATGGCCTCTCTAAAAAGCTCTGATCATCTCTCTATAAATACCCAGATGTTCTTTCATTGTCATTCAACTTGTCTACTGATTCTCTTGCATCCCCTTCTCTGTCGACGAAGCGAAAAACACATGCTACTAAGACGAAAGGTTAGAAGAAACCCAGACCAAGCTCTTCTAGAACTCTCTCTCCAAAGGATATGCATCGTTTCTAGGGTATGAAACAAAAGAACAGGTATGAAAGATTCAAGTCTCGTCCTATAGTTTCCTGGCAGGGTGGTAAATCTCAATCAACTGCGAGACTCAAATTGTCCAGTAAGTTCGTTCCTTAAAGCTCAAAAACTCTCTTTATTGTTTCCCCTTTGTGGACTTGAATTGTTTGAGGATGATGTTCGTTTATTTTATGCAAATCTTCGTATATCTAGCGACAACGGTGAGTTGGAAACCCTAGTGTTGGGTAATCGTCTAATTATTAATGAATCACTATTTGAGGATGTGTTTGGCACCAAATTTTTTGGTGTGATTTCATACATGAATGGTATGTGACCTAAGGATTTTGAAGTGACTCTTAAAGGTGCTAAGACCGCCGTGGCTGAACCCGGTGCAAACCTGTCTGATTTTGGTCCTCTTTCTCTATGTTTTGAACATCACATTTTAGACTACTCTCTTTCCCAGGAAAGGTTCTCTCAGCAACATCTCTAACAGAGATGTGTTTGTGCTTTACTGCTTGCTTAAGAAATATCGAATCAATTGGGCGGCATGGTTTAAGGAGTATATGTGGGAAAGTTCTGAGGAATCTAATCCCTCTACCAGTTTACCATATGGGCTGCTCATCTCACAAATCTTAGTAGATAAAATGGTGGACCTCTCCATGTTTACACCCATTGTAATCAATGCAACTTATGATTCGCGCACTTTCTCAAGTATGGGATATGTGGAGGTAGGTGACAAGTAGGTTAAGAAGGACTCTGTTCAAGAAAGGGTTGATACTGCAAAGCCGACTAAGATATCTGCTGAGTCGGCTGCTTTCCTACTTAAAGAGTCTGATGAACTCAAAACTCGCATCCAGATGTGGACTGGAATCTCTCCATGATGCCGTCGAAAAGGTATTTCGGCTTCAGAAGGATACTAGTACAAATGTAGGTAAGCTTCGGATTTCTATGACTGGGATCAAGCAGGAAAGTATCTCAACTATCAACAAGCTAATCAGGCAAGTCGACTCTCTCAAGAATGGAGTCGATTCTTCCAACAATGAGCCTGCAATCTCGGTTCAGAACTCCTACTCTAGTTTATCCAAGACTGTGGAACGCTCCTACAACTCATTCAATGAAAAGGTTATCAATACCATGAAGTACTTCTGGGGTAAAATCGTTAGTTTTGTGTTTCTTTTGATCTTTTGATCAATTTCGGACAGGGGTATGTCCCTGTCTCTTTTGGACTGTACTATGAAGGCTCTATGCCTTCCTACTCTGCCTTTCTTTTAGTTCTAATCTATGCTTTCTAGTTTGTGCTCTCTCTTGCTCTTTATTTTTTATTATGCCAAAGGGGGAGAATGGTTCTCACTGTTACAGGAGAAAATAAAGTCAGGGGGAGCTTCAGCATATCAAGGAAGTCTTATTATCTCTTTAAAGTTATTAAGTCAGTTGTCATTATCAAAAAGGGGAAGATTTCTAGCTCCTTGTAATCAAGAAGTTTTAATAATGAAAACATTTATCTGACTTATTGCCTATTGCAGGATAAGAAAGAGAACCAAGGCATGCACACAAACGCCCAAGGAAAGGAATCTGCTGACAGAGTCAAGTCCACAAGAAAGGAAAGGGATTATCTGTTTAAATCAATCAAGACAAGCCTGCACATATCAAAAGGCATATACAAGGAAACAAGAACAGCGAAAGAAGAAGATATTCACTCAATCAATCTAGGAGTACAATATGCAACTTCACTTGAACTTATATCGTAATCTTCTTTCATCTTTCATAAAGCTTTGTACACGAGAGTGAACAATTATAAAAGAAAAGGAGAAGGAAAGATTCTGAGTGTAGGTTATACAAGTAGAGGTAGTGTCGACATAGAAGCTTTGATTTGCATATCAGACAGGACTTCAAGATTTCACTTCTTGTACAACCAAGTTCGCATCAAGTTCTAAAGGAAACCCTTGAAACCCAAGGGGACTGGACTAGGCACCACATCGGTGATCCGAACCAGTATAAAGCATTATGTGTCAATTTACTTTTAGCATCTTATCTTGTTTTATACTGTTGAACTAACTTGCAGGTGAGTCGACTACTCCTCACAGGAAGTCAACTGAAAGAATTTTTAATTCACCCCCCCCCCCCCTCTTGACTTTCATTAATTTAACTTTAAACAAGATTGAGTGTGTAATAGGTCGTCATGATAGTTTAAGTGTGTAACTGACTTTTCGGAACAAGTTTAGAGGGGAATTTATGTCTTTTTGCTTTTTAGAACAAGATTGCTTGATGCAAATTAAATGAAGAAATACATCCACGAATTCTTTGGTTTTTTGGTATAAAAAAAGCAATAATCTTTGTATTTGGTTATCTAGAATAAAACTAATTCTAATTTGATTTGAATCGGTATCAATCAAAACTCAATTTATTAACCATTTATCCTTACAATACAGCTAATAAACCCTTTTTCTGACATCAACTATATAACTCTTAAATTTAATAAAATACAAATATAAAAAATTTCCAAGTCCACATTACTATTTCTTAGACGACTGCTAATAATTCATTACTTAAAAACTTCACTTATATCTCTTATCTCTTCGTCATGTGAGTGGTTCCAAGTGCAATGAACGAATGGGAAAAAGGAACAAACCATGTGTATAGTTACTAATTAAGTTTTAACAAAAAGTTTACCTTGATTTGACATCACCCAGATGATATGCACATGTTGCTTTCTTTGTGGTGCCTTTATTAAGATTTCTTTTACATGTGCAACGACAACACGTATAATATTGAGAGGTCATTTGATAGGGTATTACGAATTAATGAATAAATTGTGTTGGTTGTGATCCATTTCCCCTTAGTCAAGTTTTGGCATTTGGTACCGTCACAATTTAATTTTACTACTATATGAGTTGTTTGAAATGAAATGAGTAAAATTCTACTTGAGGTGCTAAAAGTGTGAGTATATTTATATATGTATCTTTTCACTCTAGCGTTGATTATTGCATTGGGATACAACAAAGATTTCTTTTCACAATTGGTTTATAAGTTTTCAACAATATTATTAGAACAATTTAATTTTTTTCTACCAGAATTATTTATTTTATCATTAATAAATCGACCTGCAATGGTTAGCAACCATCTCTAATAGAAAAAGAAAAAATCTTCAGTAATGCGAAATTTAAAAACAATTGCATTATTGCTACCAAACCATTGTTGTTACTGCAAATTTTAAAAATATTTTCGCTACTTAACCGTCACATATGATGTGCCAAATTTGTGAAAACAAAAAATAGGAAAGTCCATCGTGGCAGCCACATCATTATCGACGTGGCATCCACTCTATTTCACGTGTTTACCTCGTCATTGCTACGAGGTTTTCATATCATTCTTTGTTTCATTTAAATTGTTTTATTCATGTGGATTTCCAAAACGGTCACCTTTGAATTATATGTATTTAATATCGAATATATTACCGAAAAAGTGTTTCTTTCGGAGGCATCCACATTCCACAATTTGAAATAACTTTCTATACTTGATATTATTTGTCCTTTGGAAGTTAGTCTAACTATATTCGATCCTTTTCGACTTCATATTACTACTCAATTATGATATCTTTTAAGCATAAAATTACGATTCCTATTTGCCATTCATGACCTTTTTTTAAGTAGTGATACGTTAAAATAGCTAAGTCGAAATGAGTTTTATTAAGGGCATCTTACATAAATTTCACTACTATAAATCCTAATTACTAGGATTTTTGATAGTTTGTAATATTACTTTTTATATATATTTGACCTTGAGATACATGTATGATTAATGGCGAGATACATGTATCCAACAGTTTTCAAAGCCGAGATACGCAATTTATTAATTTAAATTAAAGGGATGTAACTTATTTCCTTAATTAAAGGATTAATTGATGACTAATTAACAACCCACAGGATCCTTGAGTATCAACTCTAACAAGTTTCCTAAAATAACAAAATCATAAATCCAAGTAATTATGTTATTGTACTCTTCATCTTCTTCATGGGTTCCTTCCAACGTACAACGATCTAGTTGAAGGGTATCTCGCTTTAAAAATTATTGGATACATGTATCTTGCCATTAATGATACATATATCTCGGAGCCTAAGTTGTAAAAGTTTATACAATCATGTTGGGTTCTGAAGGGTGATTGGGCGGCATGCGAAAGCTTACAATTGCAAATAATATGATTGATAAATTAGATGACAAAAACTTATACTAAAAACTAATATTATTATATGAAACTAATATAAAGAAAAAATATTAAAATTGTTGAGAGATTAAATCTCCCCATAAACAAAACTCACTAAACGACTACATTGTGGATCTATTGTTTTTGTGTTAGAAGAAACAAACCTATATTTATAGAGTCCTAAAACCTTTTCTTACTAGAAAAAGAGTCCTAAAAGGAGAGAATAAACCAAATATGAAAAAATATTATATTTTCCTTTCAAGAAAAGTAAAAACATTTATGGTAATGTTTTGTCTTTTCTTTAAGGAAAAGTAAATCTTAAATTATGGTAAGAAAATCAGGACAAAACCTTAACAAATTTCCCCTTTTGGCTGGATTTTCTTGACAAAGTTTGATATGTCTTCTTCATTGCATGATAATCTTGATCTGTCTTCTTCACAAAATCTTCATCACTATTGCTTGTCATGGTTAAAAATAAACTTTAAAATATATGGGTTAAAAATGGGTTAAAAATATTTTATTTTTATTCTTAAAAATTGCAGCAACAGGAATGTTGAAAGTATGATTTGAAACTTCTTCTCCACATGTAGCTTAGACAAAATCTTCATTATCATCAAATTTGTTGCAAATTGGTTTGAAACCGCTTGAACCTTTCTTCAATCCTGTTAAACCATTGGATCATTGAACCATGTGCTCTGATACCACTTGTTGGGTTCTGAAGGGTGATTGGGCGTCATGCGGAAACTTACAATTGCAAATATTATGATTGATAAATTAGATGACAAAAACTTATACTAAAAACTAATATTATAATATGAAACTAATATAAAGAAAAAATGTTAAAATTGTTGAGAGATTAAATCTCCCCATAAACAAAACTCACTAAACGACTACATTGTGGATCTATTGTTTTTGTGTTAGAAGAAACAAACCTATATTTATAGAGTCCTAAAACCTTTTCTTACTAGAAAAAGAGTCCTAAAAGGAGAGAATAAACCAAATATTTTCCTTTCAAGAAAAGCAAAAACATTTATGGTAATGTTTTGTCTTTTCTTTAAGGAAAAGTAAATCTTAAATTATGGTAAGAAAATCAGGGCAAAACCCTAACAAATCAAACTTTAGAGAAATATGAACTCTATCTCAGATACATGAAAGAGATGTAAAATAAAGATACATTGAAATAATGAAAAAAAAAAAGTAATTTACCTCTTTGTATACTTGAGATTATCAAGATTTAGTTTTGAATTTGAAACATGCAAACATGTTTTGAGAAGATTAAGGAAGAAAGGAAGATGATAAAGGTGTTTGAAGATGGTGGGGTCAGGGGTGGGGGTGGGGGTGAGGGTGAGAGATACGAAAGGTAATGGGATTGAGGGAGGGGATCGACTGATTGAGCCATTGAGGTTAGAGGAAAAAATTGAATTAATAATTAAGCATTAATTAAAGAGTTTAAATTTTAAGATAATTATTCAATATCATATTTAAGGGATTGGTGTATCAGATTAAATATTTTAAAATATATCATATAAATGTTGAAGTGTTATTGTGTGTAATTTTTTTAAACTAGAGGTAAATTAAGTATATATGATAGCAAAGTATGTCTAGTTAGGTAGTTTTTCCATTTATTGTTGGTGGAGTTGAACGCATGTCTTCTATATTGATCGCAACAATTGATATATTTATAATATTCTTATATTTTTCATTTTAAAAAAAAAAAACTAAAAACGATATCTCGCTATCTAAGTGATCATGACACATTAAATGTAACTAAAAGGAGTGTGACTAGATTAAAAATTTTAAATCTAGTCCAAATTAATTAATTTAACACCGGATAATAATCTCATCTTTTGTTTATACTATTCATTTATTTATTGGCTCTAGATAAATCCAGTGATTAAGATAATACAATTTGTTAATCATAAATTTCATATTGAGGGTGATCGTTAATAAAATTTTGAATTGATTTCAGTAAATATAAAATTATCAACCGTACACAACTAAAAATATGAGTATTTATTTTATTTTTTTAAAGAGTGAGTAAAGAAAGTAGCTAGAGGGAGTCATTATCATGTTGAGGAATCAAATCATTAAAATCAAATCAATTAAGTATAAGTTTATAACAGCACATTAAATCTCACTCGTTGGACTTAAAAGTAAGGATTAAATGATGAGTTATTCCAACTTAATCTAAACATATTTTTTTGTTTTTAATATGGATGTCGATGGGTAGCTAGCGTGGAAGCTCATCATGCCTACTAGGAACCTTGTAATAATTAGGCCCCATAATATTTCACTATCACCAACTGTTTCTGTTGGAAATGGCCAAACTTTTTTATTATTAAAAGTTTATTTATTAAAGTAAGCTACTATTCAAGATAACTGAAAAAAGCATCCATGGTTTTTTACTTTTTATCTCAAATCCACCTTTTATCTTGTTATAAAAGGAGTGTAACAATTAAAGGTCATATAAATTTATTAGTTCATTTCAAGAAAACAAGAGATACATTTTTATACATGTATTTAAGTGTACAAATGTTACATATTTAATATCCAAAATTTCAGTGTTCTTTTTCTTTATTATATTTTGTGTAATGAACAATGTCAAACAAATGTAGTACTTTTTTAAACAATTAAAGGGTATATTTTAAATCGTAAAATTTCAACTGATACTCTTCCGCGAGAAAAGATCATCTTAAATTAAATAAAGTTTAAATTTTATACATGGACAATATAAACAATATTTACACAATTTATTTATTTTGCAGTAATTTAAATCCAATTAAATAGATATTTTCTTCGTCCTTTTTTACTTATCAAATTTTGACTTGACACACCTATATATTAAGAAAATATTAATTGATATAGTGAGTTTACCATTTAATCCTTATTAATTGATATGATCTCAAATATATTTACTCACTACATTTTTCAAAGACATTAACTCAATTTTAATAAATTGAGGGTATAATAGGAGAAAATAAATTGTCCAAAAATGACAAGTAAAAAGGTAAATCAAATTAAGAAATATTTGACAAGTGGGACGGACGGAGTACTTCCGCTGTCCAACAATAGTTGTCTACTATTGACTTGATATGGCGATTACGAAGCAATAAATGATATGAGTAATTTTACCAAATCATTCATATTAAATATAAGTTATCTAAACATTGAAAATGAACAACATATAATAGCAAGGGTAAAATAAACACAATATGATAAATTATTCGTTGATTTTATAAATTGGACAAGTATTATCAGACATTTCAAATTAGTATAGTGAACACGTAAAAATGAACGGAGGGAGTAGCTGAGTTGAGCAGGCTTGATGGGATATGAAGTAGTTACGTACCACAGTACCATACAAATTAGAATTGTATGTAGATTATTTTCCAGAGATATGTTATAATTATCATTAGTGGTCCTATCATACGACATTGACTAGTTTAGGCTGTAACAACGGTTAGTTTGTACATACTAGAATATTAAATTGGGTTATTAAAATATGCATGTATACTAATCAATTCTTATTTCTGGGTTTTATATGATTCATGCACTTTGCATTGGACTAAATCAAAATATATTTTAAGTTAAAAGGTCAATTTAAAATCTTCGCGAACCTAAACGAAAAACTTGGTTAGGGGTACAGGTGGTAATTTTATCAAAAATATTAAAATTAGAAATTTGTACTAAAAAAAAAGACAATAAAGAAAATGTACAGAGAAAGATTGATATATTGTTCACTTTAATTGATATACAAATGAATTCAATTGAGTTTCTAAATGTAAAAAAGAAAAAAGAAATTGTTGCAAGGGTTTTCAGGAAGTTGCAAGGCTTTTTCAGAAAGTAGTTGTAATTAAGGCCTTTTAGAAGCTGCCTTCTTGAGCTACTTACAATCTGTTTATTTAAGCTACTTACAAGTTGTTTGCTTGATTGCAAGTCTAAGAACACAGTTTTAAGTTGCTTGCAACTTATCTAGTACTCACAAGTTGTATGTTTGATTGCAAGTTGCCTGCAACTTCTCTACTTGAAAATTGTCTGCTTGATTGCAAGCTTACCCAGAAAATTGTATAATATATGTTCATAATATGATGAATTTCTAACACACACCTTTGCATGTTAATTAATAAATAATGTGTCTCAATAAAATCTTACTAGAATAGACTTCATGAAGAAAAAAGAAGGCACATATTTAATACTCCCTCTGTCCCAATTTATATGACTCACTTTCCTTTTTAGTCAGTCCCAAAAAGAATGACACATTTCTATATTTAGTAATAATTTAACTATAAAATGTCTATTTTACCCTTAATGAAATGATTTACAGCCACACAAATTTCTATCATTTATTTTGGACCACAAGTTTTAAAAGTCTTCCTTTCTTTCTTAAACTCCGTGCCGAGTCAAACTACATCACATAAAATGGGACGGAGGGAGTAATATGCCTTGTAAGTTGTCACGTTAAAAATCTTAGCAGAAAACCTTAATGAAAAAAACCTCAATTAAAAAAGAACCACTAATCTAAACTTCAAAATAGTGTTTGTGAATTGAGATAAAGCACAAGAAGGTGGACAAGTCCAAATCATATTGTCTATGTTAAATTTAAACTTCCCCATGGATCTCCAAATAGGTTGGCAGCTTTATTTGTTTCTCTATAAATGTGAAGCACTTATGATTTATTCATTACTTCAAGTAATTAAAGTAAGAACTTGCAGTCATTTGACTTATGTGAATAAAAAATCTTGCTTAGATCTTTTAATACCATAGAATCAATCTAAATCACATCATTGGTGATTAAAATGTCAAATTCTAAGTAGTCCTTCATCCTTAAATCAAAGGTTTCAGGTTCGAATTTTCTTGGGTATGAAATCACTTTGTTAGGATGCTTTACCGGACTTTTTGGTGCGAATCCGAATTTAATCGGACTCCAATACAGATATCGAATATTGAATATCAAATGAAACACCAAAAAGAAAAATGGTAAACCTAGACATATACTCTATACTCAAAAGTAAAAATTCCTGTTTTACTTCTTAACTACTGACAAAAAGAAAACGACATTAGGATACAAATAGGGAAAAAGGCTGAGAGGACAATGGCTCCTCTATAGAGCAAAGGGCAGTTTACTTTTTCGAACTTCCTCTTTTGGACTTCAACCTTAGCTTGTGAAAAATATACCCTCTATGATTGAAATATAGTTAAATTTGTCATTCCTAATCACCCATGTTACTGTTAATTAAACAAAAAAATTATGCTTAAAGTTGAAAATGAATAAAAATGGTTTTAAATCGAGTTTAGGGAATATCAGTTTAACCTCTATATATGCACCGTAAAATAAAATATTTTTTGATCTATCACGTCATTTAAAAAATAATTAAGATAGCAACTAACAATCCATAAGAAGCATACTTAATTAGTAGAAAAATAAAGCGTGCAACTACCTTCTTTCTATATATACACGTTAAAATATACCATTCTTATTGCATATAATTAAATTAATTAAATTCTTGAAGAAAATATAAATATTTTAAAAAGGAATTTAAAGGGAAATTTTCTCCAATTTGCGATAAGAATATACATATGGAATTTATAATTGAAGTTCCAAAAAGAAGAAGAAAAATACATACGACATAGGCATAAATTATAATACATAAATATGTCATTTAACTTGGTTTCAATTAATATTTATGTTCTCCAATTTGGAGCATGCACAAGTAGACACTTGAATTTGTATAAATTGAACAATTAAACGCACACATTTTATACGGCATAATACACAATGCAAATTGTCATATAGAACATACGTGTCTACTTATTCTACTCTATACAAGTTTAAGTTTTATGTCCACTTGTACATAGCTAAAATTGAGAGACATAAATATTAATTGGCATCAAGTTAAACAATACAGTTGATATATTATGTCAATCACATATATAGAAGCAAAAGATAAAATGGAAAGCACACTAATAAAAAGAAATAAAAAGAGAAATCAACAAAAAGTAGTAAAGGGAACTTGTAGTGACTCAAATGTAGCATGGTAAGTGCTAAACGTGGCATAAAGAACCAAAGTTGGAAATGATTGCTTTTTTTTTTTAACTCACATGGAGATAACACCCTTCTTTTTTTCTTTATCCCTTTCCACTATGCCGGAATTGGATGGATTTGCCGACCACAAAAGAATTGTGAGGATAAGAGGATGCCATTATCTCTAGAAGATTGACATGTTCATGTAGTTGATGATTGTAACCATGATAAAATTATAGATAAAATCCCTCCAAATTAAAGGTGGTTCTATAGAATAAATGGATAATGGAGGATAAGGATTAAGTTAAACCTAGACTTATAAGATCAAAAAGGGAAAAGATTTTATGATAATCTATTTTATCATCTCATATGATCAAACCCTAGATCCATTACGATAGCTTTGCTATTTATGGAGAAGATTTATGTGTCCCAAGGAAAAGAAAAATTATTACTCCCTAAAGTACTACTATCTAATTTCCGTATGTTGATTAAGTAGTTGTCTAGAAAAGAGGCTAGAATGATAAAATATAAATTTAACTAATTACTCCTTCGGTTTAAAAAAGAATGATCTATTTTTTTAGTCTGTTTTAAAAAGAATGACCCCTTTCTTTTTAGCAACACTTTAATTTCAAAATTTTTTCACGTGACATATTAATTAATTAATTAAGGCCATAGGATTAATAGGTCTTTTAATATATTTGGCATAACTTTAATTTAGGACTTTAAGATTGAAAAGTCTTCTTTATTTTCATAAACTTCGTGTCAAATCAAATTAGGTCATTCTTTTTTTGAATGAAGGAAGTATATTGTATATCTAGACTCTAGAATAGTTGATCCAGGCCATGCATGCAGATATAATACGTATATTTAACAAGATTAACATAGTTGTAGCAAATGTGTGTTATAAAAGAATATGTCATCCATTAAATGAATTTATGACTATATATTGGGTAATTTATGCTGGTGGGGGTGTCATCATCATATCTCATATGTTCATGACTTACGTACATAGATATGATTAAAGCGTTTCATAAAGGTGCAAATAGGAAATAGATGAAGAATTGCACTAAAGAGATGGAGTAGGTGACCTTTAATATTGTTTTATGGTGCAAGCTGTATATCACTTAATTGTTTGGATCTTATTTTATGATCCAATGGAGTAAACATACTTTATAATTTGATTCTCATCATTTATAGCTAACTCTAATTGAGTTTTAGTTCCTTCTCTGTATACATTATTAATATTATTATATTAATATACCCAACTTGGACATTTAGTTGTTTTATTGATTTAACGAATTAGTAGAGTACCTATCATTGAAACACCCCCAAAATATTTGCCATCGTTTATGCGGGTAGGTTAAGCTTTCGTTGGAGCATGTGATATGAAGTTATGATTTTAAATTAATGTTTGAATATGTGATTAAGAAAAAATGCAAATACAATGTAATATATTATATCTTAATTTGCACTAATACAAGAGAGTGACAGAGCATGACTGATGCTAGTAGGAGGGTAGTTGTTGATTATAATATTTATTAATATTATTTGGCTTTATATATCTAGCAAAAAGAGTTCCTACAATTACAAACAAAGGATGAACTATGTATAACAAAAAAGAGTTTGTCATATCTAAGTTAGTATCTTAGCTAGAATATATCACTTGATTTCCCTCTCGATATCTATGCTGCACTAGAGGGTTCCCCAGCTGTCGGATTAGATCCATGCAATAGACAAAATATTAGCATAGGGTGGGTGATCATCTTCTAAGTACCAGCTGATTTCTTTACAATCTATAGAGATTTCTAGGGGCCTTAAAGCTAATATGTCACTATGAAAGCTAACTTGATAAAGTTAGGTGACTTTTAAAAGACAAATAATAAAGGACTATAAAAGCTAATTAACCAAAATTAAGTAATCATCTAAGCTTTTTACTCTTATACTTTATAATCATCTTAACTTAGTAACTTCAAATACTACTCCATCCAACACTTGAAAGACATCATTGTCGATTTTTTTTCCTATTCAAGAATTTCATAAAAATATTACTTCATCTTATTTGTTAGTATTAGAGATAATGAATATTTTTTTAGAAATATCTTCTACTACATAACCAAACATAAAAAAAAATCCAGTCCAAGTTACCTTGCCAATCAAATCAAACGGAGATAACATCAGATTGCTACAAAGGTTGTGGTCACTTTCTCAATTTAGAAAAATCTGCACTTCATTTTTTCTTTCTCCTGATAATTTGAACTCCATAAATTATCTTTTCCCCCCACCACTATCACAGTCTCATCATAGCCCATTAAACTGTTTTCTCCAAAGTTTTTTTTTGTAATTTTTCCAAATATTTATAGGAAAAATTACCTAATTATACAAATATTTCAACAATATTTATGATTTTTTTCTTATAATTTAAAATAATTACATTTTATTCCATGAATTTATATTTCAAATCAAATTCATTTAGATACATGTTTTTTTTTATGTAAGATGCACTAAAATAGGAAGAAAAGCTTCAGCAAGATCACCAAAAGGGAGACGAGAGAGATTTATTTATGTATCCCAGACATGTGAATCACACTAGATACACACTAGACACATGTATGTGGTGTGATTCCCAGGTAATTGGGATACCAGATACGTGAATGAGATATGAGAGTGGCAAACGAGATGGGAGAGATCGAGCAAGATTTGCTTATGTATCTCAAATACATGCGAATTCACTTGGATGCAATGTATATAAAATAAATTACACCTAATTTTAACCACATATATCTTGAGATACATGTATTATAAACTAGTATGTATTAACTAATTACTCTTAAATTAGTGAGATTTCTCTAAGTTACCTATATTTATATTGCGGAAGTCAGGGGTAGTCACCAGTTGGACATCCTTCGTCGAAAAATTACGTTGTATATATATATGTCAAATTGTACATTTAAAGTATATATATTTAAAGTTGGACACCCTTAACAAAAATTATGTCTTTGACGCAATAATAATGAATGTTCATTTGAATAAAGAAGTTATGAATTTGAACCCAAATAACACAATACGTATTTTTTTATTTTTTTATTTTAATAACCATATACCATTATTCTTAGACATTCTTGATAAAAATTCAGAGTCATCCACCGATGACAGTTAGTTGTCAGGCAGTCTCTTTCTTTCACAATCATGGCTTTCTTTGATTATAACAAATCTTGTGCATCCAAACAAAATAACAATAATGATATTGAAATTATTTTAAAGGAGAAAACACCTGACAAGTACACAAAAACTTGATTACCACAAATTAGGCTGGGTAGGGCCATGTGTGGGCCTAAAAGCAGTGAACCCACGTTTGAAACAGTGGGCCGACACCCACCAAAACAAAGGGTAATTGTTCTTGTAACACATGAAGACATACATATACTTCTTCTATTCCAATTTGGACAACAAAAGTTGGTATCACAATCTAGTTTTTTAGGACTCTCATGCAAATCATAACAAGTGTAGTATTAATAGTCATTTTTGTTTGTTACTCCTACAATTCACTCTCACTTGTCATGATTAGATTAATTTAAAATATCAAAATTTGAAAATTGTATATATAAAAAGTTATGTTCTATAAGTTACGATCCTTCTCATATTAATACAATAAAAAAGAAAAGTTTTGAAAACACTTTTGAATTTGACACTAATTATTAGTTTCATTATCGAATTATTGACAGTACTCCTCTAATTGACTAATTAAACTTAGATACATCTCAATCTGCCACATGATATAGGAAATGGTTTCAAACTCTTGTAGAAGCATGCAATTCTCAATTAAAAACCGAGAGAAGTGTTGAAAACACCCTAAATTTGGAGAGAATTTAAGGGTGTATTTTACTCATGTTATAAGATCGAGGTTGTATTTAAGTTCAATTAGTCAAATAAAAGGGTGTTTTTAAGGCTATAAATAGTTCGAAATGAAACAACAATTCACGCCGAATTTAAGAATATTTTCCGTACTTCTCTCTAATAGAAAAATATATCTTAAGATGTTGCTCAAGCATGCCGTTAACTCTCAAAAATCAAAACATAACAAGTAAAAGTCAATAAAAAAAAATGTATTCTAGGTCACACAAAATTATTTTTTCGTAAATTGGTTGAGACCCTATTCAATTCAAGGGTTTAGAAACCATATTTTTAGGTTTTTGACTAATTACAATACTCGTAAAAGAATAGTGAAGGACTGGGGAAGCACATATCTCAGATAATTACTCTTTCTCCATTTTTTAATTTTACTTGTATAAATAAATTCTCATTTTATTTATCAAACTACTTTAGTATATTAAAAGAAAGACAATTTATTTGCTTTTGCTTTCCCATTAACCTTAATCATTTTTAGGGATCTTTTACAAAGAAGGCTTCTCAGCTGATCTGGGCCTTTCATTTCCTTTTTGTTCTTTTAATTCTGTTTTCTTTCTTTCCTATTTGGGTTCACTTGGCCCACTTTGTACAGATTTAAGCAATTAATAAAAGGGAAAATTTTCAAAACAACAATATTTTAGCTTCTTATAGGACTCTTTAGTCATATTTTCATTATTTATTTAAAATGTCAATATTTTAGTTTGTTATGGGCTGAGTTATGTATTTTTTTAAATTTGTTTAATGGAAAAGAATATAAATACTTAACAGCAGAATGGAGAAAATCATGGGACAAAATATTTTTAAAAAGGTAAAAATCTTTCAAAATTTTCATCAGTTACGTATTCAAAGGAGAAATACAAAAGTGGGCCTCTATCCATTGTTCTTTGAAGAGTCTTTCTCCATTATTCTTAAAAATTTCAAAAACGAGTTTTGAATCAGTCGACTCTTTTCCGAATTCAATATCGATCGTTTTGGATAGCAAAGTCAATTACACAAATTTCTTTAAAGTTTGATATTGTCGGTGAAAACTCAAAAAAAAATGATTAAGTATTTTTTTTTAAATTGTCGATTATTTAAATTGTTTATAGGTGATATTCGTAAATCTCGACGAGAAAATTGGGTAGAATTTTTTTTTTTTTTGTGATGAATGCAGTGGAATGTTTGTATGTATTGAGATTTTAATCTTTTTACGAAATTGTAGCAATTCTAGGATTTATAATGAATGAAAGTCCGTGATTTTTTGTTTTTGTAGCTGGTGTTTTTGAATACAACAAATATATTATATTCCAATACAATTATAATGAGTAACTAATTTGGGATACAATCGGCAAAATGTATGTGTTATAATAATTTATTGTTGATTTGTATTGAATACTGGATACAATTGAGTAAGGATACAATTTTGATTTTTGTATCTGGTGTTTTTGAATACAACAAATATATTGTATCCCAGTATAATTAAGTAATGAGTAACTAATTTTGGATACAATCGACGAAATTTATGTGTTATAATAATTTATTGCTGATTTGTAGTGAGTAATAAATACAATTGAGTACTGGATACAAATTTATGTTTTAACTGAGGAAAAATACACAATTTTCTAATAGTGCATTCTGGAAAAAAAAATTCTAATACAATTATGTAAAATATATAAATATGAATTTGTATTTATTAATGTAGTTATGGGAAGCATTAATTTTCTAATCATGCAAAATACGAAATTATTAAATATGAATGTATAAAAAATCAAACAATATAAGATGAATGAATGTTAATGTAGATTACTACAATATACTAAAATCTCAATTATAAAAAAAAAAAATCACAAAAAATATTAGATAATAGTGTTTAAAAGACGAAATCTCACGAAATACTTGGTGAATATGAAAACAAACTCACATCAAAATCGAAAAAAGACAGAAAATCTAAAATACATAAATCCGAAATATAAAATACTTGGTGAATATGAAAACAAAATCACAAGAAATCTCACAAAATATTTGGTGACTTTAAATTTACCTTTATAAATCATAATCTTTTGAATTAATTGAGAAATTTCTTGAACAAATTGTGGAAAATTGAAGAGTTAATTTTCTTGAACAAGGAATAAGTCAAAAGTGGTGAAAACAGGAAGAGAGAAAAAGTAGTGAGTTAGGGTAAAACCAAGAAAGATGAGTATGTGGGTAGTGAGTGAATTTTTTTTCTTTTTTACTCGACAGTGATGTAGAAATTGGTTCAATGTGGCTGTGGGCCTCATTTGAGAAATAAAAGAAAAAAAAAAATTATATTAGGTTATCATTTATTTCCTAAAATATTGACATTTTGACATTTTTAATAATAATTTTAAAATGTAGATATTTTTAATAATTATGTTAGAGATTGTGACTAGTTTGCTAATTTTTCCTTAATATCCACATAATTTTTTGTTTTTTTAAAAAAACCTTAATCATTCATTTCAAATCATTTCACAAGTCAATTAGACTATACACTAATCGATATATAAATATCATGATAAAATATATATTTTTATTTATTATTTCTTAAGGATGTGCATGCAAGTTGATCTATCATGGACAAGTAAAGTGAAAGGAGGGAGCATATACATGTCTAGAAAAAATTCTAAATTTACCATATAATAATATATTTACATAGTTTGTATTTCTTTTTCTTTTTCATCTTAAAAAAGAATTATGACTTAGACAATTGGTACTCTATCATGGAACCCAACTACATTAACAATACTAAGGCTAACTTAACATTTTTCAATATTTTGGATTCGAATGATTATTAAAATGGCCATGGTACTCTAATGCAGTTTATAAAATATAACAATTTTTTTTATTCTGAATATTTTATTGTGAAACTAAATAGTGGGTGAACATTGATACAAGAAGGATCATGTGCATAATATATTTTACTATAATTTTATTTAGAGTCAAGACAATAAAGTTTGCTGGTCTTCTTCCTCTAGTATTGACTTAGAAAAATACATATATGAAGTCTTTCTCTTGGCGGCCAAGGTATACAGAATATAGTCTCCTTGTGAAATATGGACTCTTTTTATTTCTTACGAATATTGAATTATATAGGCACATACTTTTAGGTACTTTTTTTTAACTATTAAATTAAATAATATAGGGTCTTCATGTTCCCATGCGAGGAGACTTTCTTGGATCATAGTCTTCCATAATGTCGAATAAATGTCCCATGTGAAGTTGTCTATACATATGACTTCTCTTTCTTTTCTATTTATCAAAAAAAAAAAAAAAAGAGTGAGCTAGTTGTAAGTATATTTATTGGCATATGGAATACTTATTGGTATAATGATTTTTATTTTTAATTAAAAATTTTGAAATTGAATTTTGAGGATGAAATCATCTTTAATAAGTAATTTTTTGTTCTCGAATAAAAATGTAAATCAAAAGGAAAAAATAATTACATAATGGTGAAAATGGATTTGTCATCAACATAGGTTGTGGTGCAATGGTTGAATTGTTTAATTCATAATCAGAGTCTTAGGTTCAAATAGACTCTGTAGTGCGCGATTCAAATTTAATCGAGACTCAATATGACTCTGTATGGGAAACCAAAAGAAGATTTGTCCATTATATATCACACTTATTGGTGATACATGAACCTTTTCTTACAATGACTTTAATGAGTTGGGTGAATATGCTTTTGCCTTGATTCTAGATTTCACTTGATAATTATTGTAGTACTTCTATTCTTTCTCTCCATTCTGTGTAATTAACACACCATGTGATAAAAAAAGAAAAGATACTGCACCAATAATCCTATCAATGAACATAGACTTATTAATTGTATCTTATTACTTTTCGTTTGAGAGCGCTAGTTTCTTGACCAACTTATATTATACTAGATTAATAAATTAAAAGGGGTCAACTACTTTAAATTTGACCCCTATTTAGTTATGTAAACACATTAATACCGTAGGGAATTATAATTACAAAAATATTGTATTGAAACAAGAACCTTTCATTAGACTAAATGGTAGTTTGGAAATCAACTTGTTGAAATATCCAATATTATATTTCTACATTATTTATAACAATATGGCTTTAATTTGCAACCAAACGACCCCTTTAAGGTATATAGTTCAAATTTGGTAATGATGTTTTAATTTTGTTCTGTTAAATTAGAAGATGAGAGATCTTAGGTGCATATATGATCTATTTCCTGATCCTTTTCATATTATTAAAAATATCAAGATACATTATTTATTTATTTTTCTCATTTTCTTCTTAAAATTAATTAATTTCTTTTTATAAGTATTTTAACTGTTGTAAAGTTCTAAAAAAAAGTCATTATTAATCTTGATATTAATGAATAAAACACATAAATTAAGTATATTAAAAATATTTAAAAAAATTAATTTTTTTTTAAAAGGCATCTAAAAGAAAATGAAATAAGTAATTAGAGACTAATGGAGTATAAAATCTCGTTTGATAACATATTCATATGTTCTACGTGGTGGTTTTGTGTCGTCAAATTAATTTATTAATTCACCTGCTAAACTAACACGCATGTGTGATTATATTGATTGGTCCTTCATTTCCAAAAAAATGTAAAATAAAATGGAAAAACATTTATTGTCTAAAGTTCTCTGTTCCCAAAATTACATTTCTCAAGACAATTATATAGGTTTCGATGACAACAAATTCAAAAACTTTTTTTTTAGGCGAAATGGTCTGGTGGACCCTTGTACTTGTTTATGATTGTATTTTGCATCCTTCTACTTACCCTTTTGTCATCTGGACCCCTGAATCCATCCAAACACAACATTTTAAACACAATTTTTGATGTGGTATGGTGTGTGTTGTACAAACACATACACATTGGCCAAAATAGAAAAAAGTTTTAATCCACGTATGAGTATTATATTCCACGTAGCAAATGACTCATATGAACTAAGAATAGTTCACTATGATTTTTCCAAACCTTCGGGACCTTTCCACTGTCTCCCCTTCTCCTCTCCGCGATTTCTCATAGTTTCTCTGTGATTTTGCTCAGTTGAAGCTCAGTTCCACTGCGATTTTCGTTGTAAGTTCTTGCCTTTTGCGTTAGTTTTGATTTTTTTTCATTTTCTTTGTGCATATTTGTTTGATTTTAGGGTCGATTGTCATTCGATTTTTCAAATTTTTTTGAGGATTTTACTTTGGTTTGGGTGTAATGTTAGTGTAATATGCTTTCGTTGATCTATGACTTCGAGTGACTTCAATGGCATATATCGTGAATTCGAGTAGATTCTAAGGTTTATTCGTAAAATCTCAATTTTGACTAAAATTAATATTTTATTTTCATCAATTGTCTTGGTATTGATAGTGTTAGTGCTCCATTGTTACATAAGATTCTTGACACATTGTTTCCTTAAAAAAAATTAGGGGTTTTTGTTATTTTTACTTACAGGCTTGGTAAGTTAATGGCTTTAACTATAGTTATTTTTCGTTTGACTTTACAGGCATGGTAAGTTAATGACTTTAACTATAGTGATACTTCAATTTCACTATGGGGGTTGTTTTGTATGTGATCCTATTTTAAGGTATGCCAATGGAATCATTAGTCTTAAAAAGATTAATATAGATGTAGATGAGTTGCATATTATGTTGTTTCATAAAATAGCACTGGAATTGGGTGTTGAAAATGTTGAGACATTTGAATGTAGAGTCAACAAGAATGGTGATTATTGAGGAGATACTTCTATTGCCTAGCACTAATGCTGATGTGTCCTCCTCTCCACAAAAAGATAATGATGATGTGTTCTCCTCCCCACACAAAAATAGAGATGATCTGTCATCCTCCCCACAAATAGATAGGATTGATGTGTCTTCATCTCAACCATTTGATGAAAATGAAAATAGACATTTAAACCAAAATCAGTCCCCTTTCGTTGAAGAGCAATCCCCTTTCGTTGAAGAGCAGTTCCCTAGAGTTGAAAAACATGCCCCTAGAGTTGAAGAACATTCTGATTCTGATTCACTCTATGATGTTGATAAAAATATTGATAATTTGAGTGATTTGGATGAAGAGTTGCTTCAAGCTAGGCAATCTAACATTCAAGAACAAGTTAAAGAAAAGGCTGATAGAGTAAATCTAGATGAGATATCATCTGATCATGTAGGTATAGATTCTGATTTTGAAGACATTTATAAGGATAAAAGGGGGAGATTTGAAGGCAATTTGGGTGGTGATGACCCTTATTTTGATAGCTCAGATCCTGGTAGTGACATCAGTGAAGATGAAGGGGATCCTGTTGAGAATGATGAAGTAGTAGATCCACTACCTAGGAATAAAAGTACAAAGATCTACTTTGATCCAACTACTAAAAAGGTTATATTTCAATTGTATATTTATTTTTTTGAATCATATTGAGTTCAGGGAGGCACTGCAAACTTACTCTATTCAGAAGAGTGTGAATATTAAGTTGAAACCTAATGAGAATGAAAGGATAAGGGCAAAGTGTAAGAAAAAAGGGTTGTCTTTGACATATTCTTGAAAGTATTGATGGTAACATTGGAAACTTCAGTGTTTAAACATATTTTCATGCCCACAAGTGTTTTAAAAGAACAAGAAACAAATTGTGTACCCCCAATTTGGATTAGTAAACATTACAAGGAGAGCATTATGAGTGAGCCTACCATCAAACTATATCAGATTCAGTCTTTGATACAAAAGCAGTACGGTTTGCATGTTAGTACGACAAGTTGTAGAAAGGCAAAACTAAGAGTTATGAATGAACATTTGGGAGATTTCAGAGAGGAGTTTGCTAGGTTGTATGATTATGCTGACGAATTAAAGACCACAAATTCTGAAACTACTGTATCTATTAGGACATCCAAGAACACAATTTCAGGAAAAAAGGTGTTTATGAGCATTTATATTTGTCTTGGTTCCTTAAAAATGGATGGAAAGAAGGGTGTAGAAGGATTATTGATTTAGATTGTGCATTTCTCAAAAGTGTATGTAAAGGTGAACTGTTATCTTGCATTTTCAAAGATGAAAATAATCAGATGTATCCTATAGCATGGGCAATAGTTGATAAAGAAATCAAGGACACATGGTCTTAGTTTCTCAAGTGCATCAAACATGATTTGGAGCTTACAGAAGGTGAAGAACTAACAATGATGTCTGATATGCAGAAGGTATAACTATATTATTTGTTAAATTTATTCTTTAACCTTTCTAGAGTAATTTATATTTAACATTGTTGTATGTCAAATGTTCTTTGTTTGAAAGGGTTTTCATCTTGCACTTATTGAATTATTGCCAAATGTAGAAATTAGATGGTGTGCTAGACATATATGGAAACTGGAAGTAAGAAAGGAGAAGAAAATTTTGGCAGGTTTGCCAGGGCATCATTTGAGGTCCTTTTACAAGTAAAACTTGATGACATGAGTCAGCTAGGACAAGGCATCGTAGAAGATTTGTTAAAGTATAACAAAGAAACATGGTGTAGGGAATTTTTTTAAAGAACATAGCAAGTGTGATGTGGTTGAGAACAACATGTGTGAGACTTTCAACATTTGAATTTCAGGTGTTGGATTCAAATCAATAATCACTATGCTAGAGGAAATAAAAGTCAAAGTTATGGAAAGAATGAATCAAATGAGAGAATTTTCAGAAAAATAGATTACGTATGTATCACCAATGGAAAAAATGCTGAAATTGTAGATAATTGTGAGGTAAAGTTTAATGGTGATCTTGGAGTTGAGATTCATGATCCACCATACAAACATGTTGTTGACCTAAAATAGAAGGTGTGTAGTTGTAGGTCATGGCAACTAAAGGGAATTTCGTGTGGCCATGCACTTACATCAATTCATTATAAGGATTGGGTAGTTGAGTCATTTGTTGATCACTGGTATAAGAAGGAAACATACCTGAAAGCATATAATAGGTTTATTCAACCTATTACAAACATGAAGATGTGGCAAAAAAAATACAAGACCAGCCATTGATCCACCTGAAATTACTGCCATGCCAAGAAAACCAGGAAAAAACAGGAGAAAATATAGTAATGAGCTTCTTAAGAAGAAGTTTGAAAAGGATACGAGGAAGGGAAGAAAAATGAAATGTCTGTGTGTAAGACTTTTTGACATAACAAGAAAGGATGTCCAACTCTGGTAAGTTGTGCTTTAATGTCTCTATGTTACTGAATTTTAATGTCTCTCTGTTACTGAGTTTTACTCTTTTAGTTATATTTTTCAATTTAATATATGTTTGCAGAAAAATGTTAGAACTTCATATGCTAGAACTTCAACTGTCAGAACAAGTGCTGTAAATACTGGGACAAGTGCTGCAACTGCTGAAACAAATGCTACAACTTCAGATTTTACAAATGCTGCAATTGGAAGCCAATGAAGTGTAAATGCAGGTCCAAGTGTTGCACTTGCCTCAACACTTGCTGGAAGGCCTACAAATGCTTCATCAAGTGATATGAGGCCTTTACCTACCTTAACATCTGCTAGAAGGCCTATTAGTGCTACAAGTGATGTGAGGCCTGCAACTACCTCAACATTTTGTGGAAGGCCTACAACAACTCCATTAAGTACTCAACAATCAACTTCTAGTGCAGCTGGCCATAAAAGAAAGACTAGCACAACTTTGAGAGGTGGTGCAACTCTTGGATATAAGAGACCAAGACAAAAAAAAAAAAAAGCAAAGACAACTGGTTATGGTCTCTTATTTGGATCAGGTGGCAGTGTAACTGAGAGGGTATGTATTTTATCATCTAAACACATTTAATTGTGTTAATTGATATTAGTTCATCTTTAGGTTAAGATTTTTGTTGTTCTCTCAATCTGGAAATACTGATAGGGTGTTACATAGTGCTATATTGTCAAGTTGAAGTCTTACCAATATTGATCTTGGTTACAAACCCAATGGACTAAGGTGGAAGGAAAGAGTTGCAGTTACTCAAAGACAACTACAAGAGGATAGTTATAGAAGCACTCAAGGAACAACAGACACTCATGCCACACCAATCACTCAAGGCACACATTAGATTTCACTTTGTTTAGATTAATGACTTGATCCCAACTGTTATTGGGAAGACTTTATTTTTGTACATGAATTTGTGTTAAGTTGCTATTGGGAAGACATTGTTTTTGTGTATGAATTTGTGTTTGAATGAAGCCAATGCCTTTGTTAAGTCGCTATTCAGATTTGTGTTAAGAGGCTATTTTAAAGCAAATGCAGTCAACTATTGAGGTCAATGTCTTTGTTATCCCATTACTTTATGTTTAGATTGCTAAAACATATCAATATATCTTAAAAATAACAGCTAGAAACCAAATCATGACAATCACAGTAATAGTTATACCAATACTAGTGTTTGATCCTTGTCTTTCTTGCCTTTCATGTCTTCATTATCTTCTATGTCTTGCTTGTCTTCCTTGCCCTGAATTCGTTGATGAATTCTTGATGTTGTATTGTTCTTGGCATGTTGAATCATTTGCGTCAACCCATCGAAAGAATCCACACCCATTACCAGATGAATAGTTTTGGCAACCCCAAAACATTCTTCCAGGATTAGTTGGTGTTCTTAACATCTTAAGTTCAGCATATATTCCACAATAGCAGCATCGAGCCGTCATCGTGAAGACCAACAAAATCAAACCAACAAAAATACAATAAAGTCACACACAATAAAAGAGATGAGTAAATCGAAGGAAAAAATAAAAGAGAAGAAATTTGAAGAGACAAGATCGAGAAAAAAACAAGAAAAAAGCTCAAATTTGTCCAACAATGGTGTTGAGTGAAAATAAAGAAGAGATGGTCTTTAAAGGTTAAAATCTGACTGTTACTGCCTTTTTAAGGTGTCTCACGCTCTTGTTTTGTGTGTATCACACGCTCCATGTGGAGTCTTTCTACATAGGACGCTACATCAAAAATTGTGTTTAAAATGTTGTGTTTGGATGGGTTCAGGGTAGATGACAAAAGGGTAAGTAGAAGGGTCCGGAATACAATTCTATACAAGTACAAAGTCCACCAAACCATTTCGCCTTTTAAAAATAAATAAATTATGATTTATAAAAAATACTAATAATTTCAACTTTTTAGAGATACTACGATCTTGTATTCGATTTTTTTTGTATCCTTTAAATATTTAATTTTGTATTTAGCATGTGAAGTTAGATTCATTGGTCCACATTACATGGGAAAAAGAGAATAAAATTGTCACAAGGGGGAGAAGGAAATTGTATGAACTTTTTTTTTAATTCATGTAACATATCACTTTTTTAGTTTGTTTTTAACAAAAATGTTACATTTTTATATTTGAAAATTCATCTTTTATTCTAAATAATTTTATACTCATACAAATGGTTAAAGAGCATTTTAGATCATAAATTTAAAATAACATTCCTTTTTAAATGAATGTTGTGTCAGATGAAACGATGATAAATTGAAACGGAGGAAGTATAATATTTGAGAGAGGGAAATATTAATTTTAATAGTTTAGAGAATCCAATCAACCGACCCAAAAGTGAATCTTATGTTTGGTTAAGATGTGGATGTACAAGTTGCTTCTTTTTTCTTTTCTTTGCTAGATGGCCCCTTCACATATTTGGTTTTAATTTACAAATCAACTAAAGACATGACACGAGTCAAACTTAAAAGTGTATTATGAAAAAGAAGTATACCAAAAAACACACGTGTGGTGTCGGGCACCAAACCCTACAATATTTAATTTGTGGTCTATTGTCTCTAAGTTTGTTACACACTCTTCCTACGTCTTAAACTATTTTCTTTGTATTTGTGTATTTGTCTCGTTCCATCTTATGTACAAAGTCAAATAAACTTTTATTATCACTTTAAAATATTTACTATAACAACACTATCATATTCAATGTGATTCAATAAAAGTGGTCTGATGAAGGAGCATATATTAGTTTTATTTTATTTTATATGTAGAGGTTGTTTTCAATAAATTATTGATTCAAGAAAAGTAATCTCAAAAACATATATATCAAATGCAAAGTAAAAGTTAGGGTGAAAGTGATATAAAAAAAATACCAACAACAAAACAATAAAGATACGCAAGTAACTACAAAAAAACCCTAAATTGCCAACAGATTTTACTAATAACTTAAATTGGTTAGTATTCTACTAACAAATTATCAACATATTTCTAACTGAATTATATTTTAAAACTTAGCAACGAAATTCTCACAAATTACCAACCAAAATCTTACTAACTAAGTATTTTAGTTGGTGAAAACGGCGGAAAAAAATGGCGCCAACTTTAGCAACATTTTATCAATGGATTACCAACTGAAATATTACTAATGCACACCTTTTGTTGGTAATATTACCAACGAAGTATATATCGGTTGGTAAATATGACAAAAAATTGTTTATATAATTTATTAACATATTACCAATGAATTACTAACTAAACATTTACCAACGGCAAGATTGTGCTGCTAAATTTACCAACCAAATATAAATGTTTTGGTAAATTAATAACGAAATGTAATTTGTTGGTAAACTTGCCAACCAATATCCAATTAGTTGAAAATTTTGCCGACGATTAAAGATTGTAGTTAGTAAATTACTAGCATCATTAAAATAGTTGGTAATATACCAACCGATGATTAATCCATTGGTAAAATTTACCAACATATTAATTATTAGTTGGTAATATTACATATGAATGTTTAGTTGAATAGTAACTATTATCAACTGTGATAAAATTTATTGGTAAATTATTAATTACTAACTTATATTTGAATAGATGGTAAATTTATCAATTGAAGTTAAACTTTTTGGTAAATCAGTGTCTACTGTTGAGGCTTTCATATTTAGTTTGTGTCATTAGGCGTTTTAACTTTTAAATTTTAGCCAAAATTTGACTTTGGTCGATATTTTTGGTAAACGTGCTCAGATTAGAACTCTGTCAGTGTCATTAGCTTCAAAAGGTCATTTTTTTATCTAACAAGAATGTTGGTTCAAGTTTTGAGGCTTCCGTTTTTTGTTTGTGCCGTTAGGTGTTTTAAATCTTATGTTTTGGCCAAAATTTGACTTTGGTCAATATTTTTGTGAACGTGCTCAGATGAGAATTCTGTCAGCGTAATTAACTCCAAAGGTCATTTTTTATCTAATAGGATGGTTGGTTCGGGTTTTGAGCCTTTCATTTTTAGTGTGTGCCGTTAGGTATTTTAACTTATAAATTTTGGCCAAAATTTAACTTCGGTCAATATATTTGATAAACGTGCTCAGATGAGAATTTCGTCAGTGCAGTTAGATGCGGAAGGTCATTTTTGATGTAATAAGATAGAGGGTTCGGGTTTTGAGGCTTCCATTTTTAGTTTGTGCCGTTAGGTATTTTAACTTTTAACTTTTGGCCAAAATTTCACTTTAGTCAATAATTTTGGTAATCGTGCACGAATTAAAATTTTGTCACCGCGATTAGCCATATAAGTTCAGTTTTGGTCTCATAGGATGGTTGGTTCGGGTTTTGAGACTTTTATTTTCAGCTTGTGTCGTTAAGCGTTTTAACTTTTAACTTTTGGCTAAAATTTGAACTAGGTCAATTTTTTTGGGAAACATGTTCAAATTTGAATTTCGTCAGCGTGGTTAGCTCTGGAAGGTCATTTTTCATCTTATAGGATGGTTGCTTTGGATTTTGAGGTTTTCATATTCAGTTTGTACCGTTAGGCGTTTTAACTTTTAACTTTTGGCCAAAATTTAACTTTGCTTTACATTTTTTGTAAACGTGCTCTGATGAAAATTCCATCAGCACGATTAGCTTTGGAAGGTCATTTTTATATCTAATAGGATGGTTGGTTCAGGTTTTGAGGCTTCCATTTTCAGTTTGTGCTGTTAGACGTTTTAACTTTTAAATTTTGGCCAAAATTTAGATTTGGTCAATATTTTTGGTAAACGTGCTCAAATTAAAATTTTTGATATAATGATTTGTGTCATATTGAGATTAATTTAATTTGTTATCATAGATTTTGCGTTGTTTCGTTCAAATATGATTTATAAAATTGATATTAGTATTTTTGAATTTATATTCGTGCTCTTAGATTTTTAAATGCAATAAATTAATAAATGTTTTACTATTGGATAATCATTCAGTTAATAATATTTTGAACATATTGTCAATTAATTACTAACCTAACATTGAACTTGAATGATATATTACCAACAAACTAACAATTAATTAGTAAATTTATTAGAAAAACAAATAATCATACTAACGTATTTAAAATTTATTACCAACAAGGGTTGTGGTGGAGTGGTAAGCACTCTTACATGCTTAACCAATAGGTCTCAGGATCGATTCCCCTTGGGTATGGAGCCGCCTTGAATGATAAATTACCAACAAACTAACAATCAATTAGTAAATTTATTAGAAAAACAAATAATCATACTAATGTACTTAAAATTTATTACCAACAAGGGTTGTGGTGGAGTAGTAATTACTGCATCATTCTTAACCAAGAGGTCTCAGGTTCGATTCCCCTTGGGTACGGAGTCGCCTTTGTTAGGGAGCGCTTTACTCCCCAATGTGGGACTTTCCGGCGTGAATCCGGAATCGAATAATGAAGAAAAAAATTTACTAACTCCTTTTCAATTCGTTAGTAAAGGTACTAACGATAGACTAACCAAAAATTAGTTGGTGAATTTACCAACGAAAATTTCAGGGCCATGTTTCAAAATTTTGTAACAACATCTTTGAGTGTTTACCAAATGATTTTTGGTTGGTAACTCAATTTGCCAACCAATTTGATCAATTTGCCAACGAATTTTTTTGTTGGAAATTGGGGTTCCTTTTGTAGTAAAAGAAATAACAGTAATAAAATTTGAAGGATAAGACCATAATAAAATAATAGTATTGATATTGATATGGTGCTCTAAGCTAGAATCAAGCCCTCCCACGAAAAAGAGATAAATCGCTGGACAACCTACTAACCATCTACTCTAGTTCTACTATCGAGAGTAATGTCTTTGGTGAATTGAAGATGTGTCATGTCATTAGACTTGTCTTTCCTTAAGTTATCCTTGATCTATCTCACCTTTCTGTAGATCTCCTAAAATCCCCCCAAACTAATAGGTCGAAAAAAATTGATCGAAAAATCAAACCAACCTCCAACGGATGGTCCAATATTTAAGTAAAAAAATCCGATTTAAATAAAAGGTTTAATTTATTTTTCTTATCTCATTTTTCTGAGGTCGGAAATTTTTGTACCTCCAGGAGTCGGTCAATTTTTTTTATTAATCTGAATATTGCGTGGGAAAACCAATAAGCACGAATTTAAAGGGAGAATGTTAGCGCCTTTAATTAATTGTTAATAATCATAATACTAGAAAAAATTCAAATGATACGGCACGATCTTATATAAACAGGACTGCTTCAAATTAAAAAAATATCAAGTGAAAAAAATGTCTTTTTTATTTCTCTATTTTGTGTTCTTTCAACTTAGAACTTGACCATATTAGCATTATGAGAAATCAATTACTTCAACATGAAAAAATTCTCTTTTCTTTCAATTCTTCTTGCCGCAAATAAAAGCCTCAACTTATTAGTAATGTTTTAGATTTCTAAATTTAACTACTGCTACTTTATTGTAACGACATGAACTGTCGTTATTCAAAAGACACCTTATGTGAAATCTCAAAATTCTTGAAAAGCGGTGTTAAATTAAGAATTGAGGCAAACAAAGAAAAAAATTAAAATTGAAGAAGTAAACTGGAACAATAATTTTTATTAACGGGGGATCAAGTAATATAAAACGAAGGGAACAATTATTTTTGGAGGGTGTTGACTACCAGACACTTGCCTATTATTGATTTGAGATTTTATGCTTGCACACATAAGCTTCAATTTACTTTCGTCTTTCTCCATTCAATTAGTACCATATATTTTCCACATATATTCTTTCCCCTTTTTCATATATAGAATTTGAAAATTTTCAACAATGATATCAATTGCACCAAAAGAATCAGCCACGCCTATTAACGCAACAGAATAGAATTTATATTTTTAACAATTAATAAGAACACACATAATGGAGGGATAACTAATTAATAAAGCAGATTAAATGTACCTTTGTTATAATAATCATGTATTTAAGTGTAAAAGCGATGATTTAGGCGAAAGAAACGGATTTCTTTTTTGTTTACTGATTACTGTTTCCTTATACTTTGTTTAAGATTTCTTTTTGCACCTTTTTGTCTACAACAAACCAAAAAAAATAAATTAATTGTTTGACATGAATGTTGCCTCTAGCTAGTTTTGAAAATTAAAAATAGTATTACAAGATCTTAATTAAAGAGGGTAGTCGTAAAGTGTTGGAAAGGGTTTATTTAACAATTTTAAATTCCGCTTAAATTATTCATGTCTTGAGAGTTTAATACCTAAAAATATGAAATATTGTTATTACCAATCTCTCTTTTTTTTTTAAGCCAAATTTTGTGCTCCATAGACCATTTTATTGCCAATAAAATTACCAATCTCTACTATAACATTTTCTATTTTTTTTTTTTTTTTAAAAGCTATTGCATCGCGAAGTAGCATGTAGAGTGATTTCACTTTCTTTTATAAAATGCGTAAGGAGTTAAGAAGAGTAAGCCAAAAAAATAAATTTATGTAGCATTTTAGAATATTTTTTTAAAAATAAAATAGGAATTGCATGTGAAAAATACCAGACATGATGACTCAAAGAATCTCATGCTTTCTAGAGTCTGTGTGAAAAATTATTGTGGTAAATAATAGTTTAGGTAATTCAACTTTTAACGTTTCTCATTTGTATTCTAAGTCAAAAGTATTCTTATTCCTTTTCCCTTGGAGTTCAAATCTAATTGTTTTTTATGTGTTTATATTCAATGTACATAGCTCCATAATGACTTCATATAACAACATTTTTACGTCTTTTTTATAATAAAAAATTGTTCTAGTCTCGACACAATCTTTTGTCAATGAAACATATACTCCAGATGGAATCTAATTATATACTTAAAATTTCGTGGGAAAGGTGAAAAGTTATTTAGATCGAATGTCATATAATGCCAATTTAATAACACTAGCTCGACCTATATAATTATATTCATATATAGAAAATTTTAATTAGTTACACCCTCTGCATATATATCGGAATTATAAGTGCATGTCCATCTTTTTTATAACAGACAATAAAAATAATGATACAGTGATAGGATGCGTGCGTCCACTCTCAGTCAATGGACCAGGTCCCTTGACTCAACAAGAACAATAACGAAGAGTAAATAATAACAAGAACACAACACAAGCAGTTTACGTGGAAACCTCCTTACTCAAGGGAGTAAAACCACGACCTGTCACACAGGATTTTCAACTGTTACCACTAATCTTCCTTAATCAAAAGTGAAACCTAGTTACAACCAAAGTGAGAAAAAGCTATTAATCTCACAACCAAGTAATAACTCTATTACTTGAAGAGCCTAAGCAGATGCCACACTGCCCACTAAATTATCACCACTAGACAACTTAGGATTCAACTAAGCAACACACAGGTTTCCCACTAAACCACCCATTCTAGATGACTTAGACTTTGACTAAGCAACAAAACGATGCTTCCCACTAAATCAGTTACCCTTAACTGATTTAGACTTTTCAACCAAAACACAATATTTGAATCCTTTATAGATTTAGGAACATATTTACAATGTATGTGCAGAAGAAATAATCCTAAGACAACTAAGCTTGCAGCTCTATCAAGTCCCTGTTGTTCTAGAGGATGATTCTTCACTTTTGTTAGCCTTTGCAATAGTTCTTGAGAGTTTTTCAAGTTGCAAAAACTAAAGTTATGGCTATTGGACATAATCTTTATGAAGAATAGTCACAACCTTCGAGGCCATGCCATTGGCTGAGGTTTCTGCCACTTCTGCCACAGTTGGAGACTGTGCACCAACTAATTGCATTTTTTTCCAACCTGGCAGTTGTGTGTATATTTGCGCTAGGGATCTGGTTCCTTTACAAGGTCCCTGGGTTTGACAAATCATCGAAACTACAATTAACATTTTCCCTCTTTTTAATGATGACAAACTATACACACAGTGCCTACAATTTCTTTCCCCTGTTAACAACACCTTATTCTATTCATTCCCCCTATCAACCAGACCTTCTACCCCAGTCCTAAGCACCCAATGATCCCCCCTTTTGGCATCATAAAAAAGAAGTGCAGTAAACTAACATAACAAGTAAATTTTTTAAGCAGGATCATAGCCAAAGGCAACAACATCATGAGTCTAAAAACAGGAAGAGATAGAAATTAGTCACAACAAAACATGAATCAATTTCATAGAACAAAAGTCAGCATTCAATACATTTAAGTTAAACTGAAATTGAGAATCCTGGACACTGTCCACACAAAAATAAAGACACGGGAGAGGACTATGAGGAAGGGGGTTGATGGGAAAGGGACTTGATGATAAGAGTGAGTCTAGAGTTTGCTTCATCATTGTCCTTGATCAATTTATCTTGAAGACCAGCAATTTTGGCAAGGAGCACTTCATTTTGTTTCTTCAGCTCTCTAACTTCTGCAGTACCAGGTCCCTCAATCTGTGCTTTAAGCAACTCAACTTTTAGTAGAGCAATTTCAGCTTCTTTATTGCTCACACACAGTCATCTCTTCCAACTCATGCTTCAACTGATCCCGCTCCATTATCAACTGAGAGACCTTGCTCAGTGGATTTGCCTTTCCTTCTATACACTCACATTCCACCAGCGTACTGAGGGTGAAGGATTGTTTAGCAGTTCCAATTTTACCTGCTCCCACTAGTATGTTCAGATGACGAAACACCTTGGTAAAAAAGTAGTCATATCCCATGCCATGTTTCCCTTTGTGTTCAACCACAGTCTTGTACATGCGCTCTAGCATGAAGCCTGGAAGATCTATGGGATCAAACTTGCAAAGTGACTCCATGATGAATAGATCAAATGCAGAAGCGACAGTTCATTTTTCTGTTCGAGAAAGAAGTACCTTGTTGACAAATTCAAATAGCAGCTTGTACTCTCCTTTCATGAGTTTCTTTTGAATCCCAACACGTCGGGTGTTAGGAATTTTAGAGCATTCTTTAACAAATTCTGCAGTGCAAGTTTTTCTAATGACGGACCTGGTCCCTTCTCTTGGTACCTCCAGTATTTGCCCCAGCAGATCCTCAATCAGATGCAAATTTGTGTCCCCTACCCTGGTGTTTATGCTACCATCCTCTTCAAATTTAATGTTATACTTAAACTCTCATACCTCTTCCTCATGTAAAACGGGTGATTTAGTCATGAACAAGTGAGTCCACGACTGGATTTCCACAAGATCATATAGAGAATTCATCCCATGCTTGGTGATGATGTCCAGGTTAAACACTCGACCTCCTAGAACTTTCTGAAGACGTAGATTGTTGACAATTGACTGTTTGCTTTCTCTGTGATCATCCTCATTTCCCATGGGACTAGGTCCCATTCCAGATGCTAGTTTGATGACATGAGAGGAATCTTTATTCCTCTTGTTCTTCCCCTTTTTGGACACAACTTTTTTTGCCACAGATGCTTTAGACTTTCCCTTTCCCTAACTCTTTCCCTTACTGGGCTCCTTTACTTGTTTTTCCCTTTTTTCTTCATAATCTTCCCCCATACCTTCGTTCTCAGAACCGTCAATGGAGACATCCACTACATCAGTATCAAGTATCTCAAAGAGTATATTACACGATTTCCTTTCCTTGCACCTTTTTGCAGTTGTTGTTGCACTAGATTTCATAACATTATCCATCAGTTTCTTCGAATCAGATCTAGTAAAAGGCCTTTTTTTAGGTGTCTCCTCAGTAACCTTCTCCTTTCCTTTTGTGGAGATTGGGACCATTTTCTTTTGAACAATCCATCGGAAGGGGCTATTATCCTCGTTAGTGTCAGTGGAATCGGACGACGGATAGACACCAAACTTAGGAGTTTGGTCAAACACTGGTTGAGAACCCCCAAGCAGATCATCCATAAATAGTTCTTCTTCTTCACTTAGTAACCCTCCCCTCATCTGGGTTAGACTTTCGACGATTAGGCTCTCACTGGCTGCAAGAATATTTGACTCAGACGATTTATTCTCAGGAAGGTCTTCCTCAAATAAGAGGTCGGACAACATGGAAGAACAGGGACCAGGTTCGTTATGGAGGTCTAAGGGAGACTGGGTATTAAGAGGACTGGTTTCACCAATGCTGACCGGAGAGATGGTCGACATTTTGGAAGGAGACGGAGCATCAAAAAATGTGTAAAATGCCACTGGGTCTATTTCATTTAGTGAGTCTACCATTTTCTTTGGGAAGGATGGGGATTGAGACATTTTTTTGAGTGAGAAAGTGAGAGAAAAGGAGAAATAAAGGTTTTTAAAGGCTTTAGAAAGAAAGAGATTTGAAATGTGGAGAGATAAAGTGAAGAAAGGTTTTATAAAAAGAACTTGAAACAATGTGTCATGTCCCTGAGTAGATGTGTCGCTTGGACTTAAAGTGATGGGACAATGGTCAAAAGGGCCGATAGAGAGTGCTAACCTTGAGAGGGACCTGGTGCTTAACTGCAAATGAAATTTGATTCCTGAATGGTTCTGACCATTCTTCGCTCCAGTGATTTTCATGAGTGTATACCTATAGTAGGTACATGGTTGATCTCACTTAAACAATCCATTACGAGTAATGAGGATAGCTGCCCTCCAGATCATAGCCAAAACAAGGATGGGATGCCTTAGGATGGGATTAAGTCAGTGCATATTCATCATTCCTAGCTTCAACCTGTTACTCTCAAATTGATCCTTGCTGAGAGCCTTGGTGAAGATATCTGCAATTTGATCTTCCGTCCTGCAATACTGCATGATGATGTTCCCTTTTTCAACATTATCTCTCAAGAAGTGATGTCTGACATTAATGTGATTTGTTCTTTTGTGCTGAACTGGATTCTTTCCCATGTCGACTGCACTGGTATTGTCACACATGAGAGAAATGGTGTGAATATGAACTCCAAAATCCTCTAGTTGTTGCTTGATCCATAGAAGTTGAGCATAACAAGATGTAACCGCAACATATTCAGCTTCCGCAGTAGAGAGAGCTATTGAATTTTGTTTCTTAGTTCCCCAAGAGATAAGCGAGGATCCAAGAAAATGAACCATCCCAGACGTGCTCTTCCTGTCAACCTGATATCTTGCAAAGTCAGCATCTGCATACCCTACTAGTTCAAAGGAGTCACCTACCGGATAGAACAGGACCAGGTCCCCTGTCTTCTTTAGATACCTCAGAATCCACTTGGCCACCTTTAGATGTGATTTCCTGGGACATACTTGGAATCGTGCACACATTCCTACACTGAAGACAATGTCAAGTCTACTAGCTGTTAGATATACTAGAGAACCAATAATCCCTCTGTAGATGGTTTGATTCACTAGTGGATCAGCCTCATTTGTTCTTATTTTAGAGTTTATACCCATGGGGGTATCAATAGGCTTCGAGTCCACCATGTGAAACTTCTTCAACATCTCCGTTGTGTACTTCTCTTGACAAATTGAAGTCCCACTTGAGGTTTGCTTGATCTGTAGGCCTAAGAAAAAATTCAGCTCCCCCATCATACTCATCTCGAATTCATTCTCCATTAGAGTCGCAAATTCTTCACACAGACATTGAGAGGTGGCTCTGAAAATAATGTCATCCACATACACTTGAATGATCAGCAATTCATGTTCCCTTTTCATTAAAAACAAGGTGTTGTCTATCTTGCCCCTATTGAAACCATTCTTCAACAGAAATTTGGACAGCCTTTCAGACCAGGCTCTAGGTGCTTGTTTTAGTCCGTACAGGGCCTTGTTGAGTTTGAACACATGATTTGGGAAGTCAGTATCCTCAAACCCAGGTGGCTGTTTTACATATACTTCTTCTTTCAGATCTCCATTCAAGAAAGCACTTTTGATATCATCTGGAAGAGCTTGAAACCCATGAAGGCTGCAAATGCTATGAGGATTCTAATAGCTTCCATTCAAGCAACAAGGGCAAATGTCTCGTCATAGTCTATTCCCTCCTCCTGATTATAGCCTTGAACAACCAGTTTGGACTTGTTCCAAGTGATAATCCCATTTTCATCAAGCTTATTTCTGCATACCCACCTGGTCCCTATAATGGTGCTGTCAGCAGGTCTTGGGACCATGTACCATACATTGTTCCGCTCAAACTGATGAAGTTCATTTTGCATTGAATTGACCCAGTCAGCATCTTTCAAGGCTTCTTTGACATTTTTGGGCTCAATGGTAGAGATAAAGGCTGAAAATGCAATCAGATTTCTTGTCTTTGACTTGGTTTGCATTCCAGAATTCAGAGGGGAAATGAAATTCTCAAGGGGGTGAGATGAACTGTGCTTCCACCCTGGTTTAGAGGCCAAGGGTTGGGGTTGAATCGTCTGTTCTTCTTCATCTTCAGAATCATCATTCTCAAGAGGATAAGTTTCCTCTTGACTTGCATCATGAGACGGACCAGGTCCCATAGTAGGCTGGTCATCCTTCTTCATCTTCTCAGCTAAACTAAGATGAGCACCATCAGACTCTAGATTTTCTTTAGCTTCAGGCCTGTTAGCTTCAATATTCTGGACTTTGAGAAGTTCAATAAGATCATCATTGTCCTTCATCTCCAGGTTGTTCAGATCACCACTTTCATCAAAAATCACATGAACACTTTCCTCAGTACATAGTGTTCTTTTGTTGAAGACTCTATAAGCTTTGATTAAATATGAGTATCCCACAAAGACACTTTCATCACTTCTGGTATCAAACTTTCCCAGATCATCATTGTCGTTGTTTATCACAAAGCATTTGCACCCAAAGGCCTTTAGATAACTGAGCTTGGGTTTCTTGTTGTTGAGAAGTTCATACGAAGTTTTGTTCAGGAAAGACCTGATCAAGCATCTATTAGTCATATAACATGTCGTGTTGACAGCTTCAGCCCAAAAGTTTTGAGGAAAATTAGACTTGATAAGCATTGTTTTGGCAATATTTACCAGAGTTCTGTTCTTCCTTTCCACCACACCATTTTGTTACATAGGAGGCTAGGTCATGCGAGCTCATCTCTATTGAACAAGCTTGTATCTAGGGACCTAGTACGTGGTTTGCCAAAATTGAAGTTCAGTGACGTCAAAATGTGTGATGCATGTGTCAAAGGGAAACAAACCAGATCCTCATTCAAACCACAGAAGCAAGTAAGCTCTTCAAGGGTTCTTGAGTTGCTACACATGGATCTGTGTGGACTTGTGAAAATCCAAAGTCGAAATGGAAAGAAGTATAGCCTGGTGATTGTGGATGACTATTAAAGGTTCACGTGGACTATGTTTCTCAAGTCAAAATCTGAGACAGCTGATGTGATGATGATATTTTTCAAGATGATCCAAACTAAGCTCAATTTCTTGATTGCAGGAATCAGGTCCGACCATGGAACCAAGTTTGAAAATGTGAAGCTTGATACCTTTTGTGCAGAAAGTGGTATTAATCATAACTTCTCAGCTCCCAGAACACCTTTCACTTTGAGCACTGAGGCATGTCAAATCGTCTCTATGAGTTGTTTCCAGATTTGCCATATACATGTTTTTCCGTCTTCGGGGTATCAGGATCACCTTCTTGGTAGTCAGGCTAGTGACAATGCATTTGTTTGAAGAAAACTTAACTTCGTTTCCCTTGTCACAAATCTGAGACACGCTGAGAAGACTGTATTTTAACCCACTCACATAGTAAACATTTTCAATGGAATCTTCTAGTGACTTTCCAACTCTTCCAACTCCAAGGATGTAACCCTTCTTTCCATCGCTAAATAAGACACCTCCACCTTCAAGTGCCTTGAGTGAAAGAAAGTTTTTGGCGCTCCCAGTCATGTGCTTAGGGCATCCACTGCCCATGAACCAATACTGACTGCTACTTCCTTCACCCCCTACAACACATATCACTTATTAAATTTGGGAACCCACTTCAATCTGAGTTCCCAATAAGCTGATAAGGGTGTAATTAGAGTGTTTCTTGCCTAGTGAGGCAGGTTTGTTTTTTTTCTTGTTCAAGGATTTAAGAATAGGACCATGTCCCCTTCTTGGAGTTGTCTTCTGTCTAGAATAGACTAAAAACTTTTCTTGAGAGGCCTTCCAGGTAGGACAATCCCCTTTCAAATGGCCATTTCAACTACAATAAAGACATAATAAATTGTCTGGCTAACTAAGGAGGGGTGATGTTCAGGCTACCTAATCCCTTTCTATTATAGTTGCTTTGACTGGTGATTTTGGAAAGTAGATTGGTGGAACTGGACCATTTTAGAGAAGTTTGAAGTTCTTCTTTAAGACGGACCAGGTAGAGCAAGTCTGGTTTCAGTCGTATTCAAACTAGCTTCTAGCTCTGCTTGCAAGTTAGTAGCCTCCCCTTTTCTTTTTCTAGATGTCTCAATCATTAGACTAAATTGTTCCTTGAGTTCTAAGTTTTTAGATTCTAGAGCCATTACTTGTCCCTTAATAACTGACGTGTGCATAGTCAACACTGTTCTTTCTTCACTTAGACTATCCAGATTGCTGTTCATAGAGTCCTTTTCAGTGGTTAACTCTATGACAGAGTAAATCAAGACACCAGCTAGGTTTCTCAACCTTCTAATAGAGTAAGCATTCACGTTTTGTTTAAGATCAAGGAGAGTTACCTTTTCTTTATCGTCTTCATCATTTGATTTCTCCATGAGAGCAAACATGCCATCAAATATGTTGGAATCATCCTAAAAACCAGCATAGATGCATCATCAGGACATTCTGATTCTTCTGACTCACTTGAAGAATCTCCACAGACAGCAAGAGCCTTCTTCACAACGTAGTCAACTGTAACTTTTCTTGCATTTTTCTCATGTACCAGGTCCTTTTTCTTGTCTTTTTCACCTCTAGGTCTTTGATACTCTTTGTTTTCAGCTTTGAGTATCGGGAAATCTTGTATGAAGTGCCCCGTCTTTCCGCAGTTATGACAAAGATCATTGGTAGTTGTAGCACGAGGGAGATTCCCTCTTCTCTTGAACCCTCCATGTTTTCTCACAATTTTTTGAAATCTCTTAGTGAGATAAGCCATGTCATCCTCTACACTAGAGTCATCTCCAGACTTGATTTTGAGAACTAGAGACTTGTCTTTCTTAGCTTCCTTCTTTGAGGTGTCCTGATTTTTGTTCATTTCATGAGTTTTGAGATTTCCAATGAGAGCATCCATCGTCAGAACCTTCAAGTCCTTTGATTCAGTTATAGCATCTACTTTACTTGCCCATGACTTGGGAAGAATTCGAAGAATCTTTCTGACCTGCTTACTAGAGCTAATGGGTTCTCCCAAGCTTCGCAGCTCGTTGGTTATAGATAAAAATATTTTATGCATGTCGTGAATGCTTTCATCCTTCTTCATTGTGAAGTTCTCATATTGGGTAGTTAGCATATCTACCTTAGAATCCTTCACCTGCTCTTTCCCTTTATGAGATGTTCTCAGACTGTCCCAGATTTCCTTTGCCAATTAACAAGTAGAGATGCGATTGTACTCTTCAGCACCTATACCACACACTAACAGCTTCTTAGCTCTGTAGCATTTCTTGATCTTCTTTTTGTCTGCCTCATTGTACTATTGGCAAGTCTTTGGAACAACGTTTGTGATTTCATCATCTTTCACTTCCATGGTTGGAATGAAAGGTCCATTAAGTACTATGTCCCATAACTCGCTGTCCTCAGCCATAAGATAGTCGTGCATCCTTTTTTTCCACCAACTATAAAACTGACCATTGACACAAAGAGGTTTTGATGAAGATTGTCCTTCTTCGAGGTTCAGTGGAGAAACTATTCTTTTATAAAAAAATCTCTCTTGATGTTAACCAGCTAGAGAGTACCTGCTCTTATACCAATTGATAGAATTTGTGCGTCCACTCTTAGTGAATGGACCAGGTCCCTTGACTCAACAAGAACAATAACGAACAGTAACTAATAACAAGAACACAACACAAGCAGTTTACGTGGAAACCTCCTTACTCAAGGGAGTAAAATCATGACCTGTCACAAGATTTTCAACTGTTACCACTAATCTTCCTTAAGCAAAAGTGAAACCTAGTTACAACCAAAGTGAGAAAAATCTATTAATCTCACAACCAAGTAATAACTCTATTACTTGAAGAGCCTAAGCAGATGTCACACTGCCTACTAAGCTATCACCACTAGATAACTTAGGATTCAACTAAGCAACACACAGGTTGCCCACTAAACCACCCATTCTAGATGACTTAGACTTTGACTAAGCAACAAAACGATGCTTCCCACTAAATCAATTACTGTTAACCGATTTAGACTTTTCCACCAAAACACAATATTTGAATCCTTTATATATTTAGGAACATATTTACAATGTATGTGTAGAAGAAATAATCCTAAGACAACTAAGCTTGCAGCTCTATCAGGTCCATGTTATTCTAGAGGATGATTCTTCACTTTTGTTAGCCTTTGCAACAGTTCTTGAGAGTTTTTCAAGTTGCAAAAACTAAAGTTATGACTATTGGACATAATCTTTATGAAGAATAGTCAAAACCTTAGAGGCCATGCCATTGGCTGAGGTTTCTGCCACTTCTGCCACATTTGGAGACTGTGCACCAACTAATTATACTTTTTTTCAGCCTGACAGTTGTGTGTATATTTGCGCCGGGGATCAGGTCGGGATCACGTCCCTTTAGAAGGTCCCTAGGTTTCTAGGTTTGTTAAATCATCAAATCTACAACTAACATATAGGGTAAAGAAGTTGAATTGCCGCTTCTTATATTATATATAGGTGTGCTAATACATAAGTATGTCATTTAACTTGATTTTAGCTGACATCTGTATCCTCCAACTTTGAGTGTGCATAAGTAAATACTTAAACTTATGTAAAATTGAACATATAGACCCATTTGTTCTATGTGGCATCCAGGGGCGGACCCACATGGGGTTGTCCAGGTGCTCGAGCACCCATTAAGCTCGTATCGAACTATATGTACTTATATCAAAATTCAAGCAGTATCGTATAAAATAAAAGGCGACCACCCAATAAACATATGGCTTAGTTGGTGTAGTGGTATTAAGTAGGTGCTCAAGGTCATATATTGCTTTAATGCCCAAGTTCAATTTCCTCTAGTGGCATTCTTTTTATGTAAAAAATATAGTGAGCACCATAGCCGTAAAATCCTATATCCCCCACTGGTGGCATTCTACATGGATATTATTTATCCTATGTGACGTCTTACATGCATTATGCCAAGTAGAACGTATGTGTCTACTTGTTCAATTTCATACAAGTTTAAGTGTCTACTTGTGCACACTTAAAGTTGGAGGATACATATGCCAGCTAAAGTCAAGTTAAACGACATATTTATATATTATCCCTATTATATAATGCCGGTGTAAAATACCACAAATATAGCGATTTCATTGAGTGTCTATTGGTAACAACCTATCTACCTAACTAGGTAAAAACTTTTTGGAGGCGGCTCTTAACCTAGAAACCCTAAAAAACCAATCATTGGTGGCAGATTAATGACCGAGATGTTTATCCCCTCCGGTGGGAATACACCACTGGAACTCCATTAATACCTGAACATACCACAAAAGCAAGTCAATCAGATCGACCTATATTGAGCTCTACAGCTTTGATTAAACCTAAATTTCTTAATCCCAATTGCATGAAAATCTCCCATAAGCCTGTAGTGATGATTCAAGGAGAACTAAACATCATATGGAAGTCGTCGAAAGTACAAAGTCTTATCATACAAGAAAATCTGCAATATGTGATAATCAGAAAGTTTTCGTATGGGAAATTTGAGATAAGAGGGTTACGAAAGGCAATCCCAAAGCAGCATGGAATCAAATGTGAATGTGTAATTGGAGTGCTGGACTCTAGACATATTTTGATAAGATTATCGTTACTGGAAGATTATGTTCAATTGCAATCAACCACTTGGTACTATGTCAAGGCTAAGGAGATGTATTGGCAAATGCAAACTTTGAAGTGGGATCCATGGTTTGAACTAATTGTGGAACCGCAATTGGAGTAGCATGGATATCGATGTCTGATCTACCATCGATTGTTTTAGCAAAAGAAACAATATTTTCAATTGCCTCAGTTATGGGATACCCTTAACGGTAGATATGACCAATAAGAATCAAACCTTGTTGTGCAAAAGTGAAGGTAGAAGTGGACTTAGTAGCCTAATTACCCCAAAAGGTAAAGATCAACAATGAAGATGATAATACATAGGAAGTAAAATAAAAGTGGATCAAGATTCAATATGATTACATGCTTAAATACTGTAAGGATTATAGCCTACAGGGACATAATTAGGACAGTTGTTGGAATATTCATCCAGAACTTCATGCAATGGAGGAAAAGGGGGAGAAGGAAGACGAAGAGGCGAATAAACAAGTTACTAGATCAGCAACAAATCTGAAGAAGGTTTTATCAAGTGGAAAAGTATTGGAAAACAATTATCCAAATTATCAGTGATTAACGAGAAAGAATAAGTACAAACAATAGATATTGACATGTGATAGGGGAAATGAATGATTAAGATATGAATAAAGTCGAAATACAATACTTTTGAGTCCTTGAATGAAGTAGAAGAAGAGAAGGCAGATAAAGACCAACAGGATAATGGCAAGGAGCACATGCTAAGTACTAAAGAATGGATTAACCAAAATTTCAATAAAATCCAGAGGAAGAGAAAAGTAGAAATGGAGCAGAAAAGACTTGTATGAGCACATGTTCACGCAATTAAATAGAAAAGGAAGAGAAGCAACATGATCAACAATCAAAACATAAGGGAGAGAGTCAAAGGCAAAACACAATGGATGGAATGGAGGAAGACTAAGAAAAGAATAGTGGTTTAATAATAGTTGTCACTCCCCAATCATACACCCTGGACGTGACTGGCACTCGAGAACCATTGTTGGCCCCAAGCGAGCCCTTGGCCTGGCTTACTTACTCAGCAGAAAACTATATGCATATTTATAATGATCAAAAGCACTATACTCACTTGAATAATATCATAACTTAGAATGCTCAAAATTCAACATTCAACTTGGCCAAAATGGCAACCTCAAGTCTCAAAAACATAAGCCAATAATAAAGTAGTGACAAATGAATTTAACTAACTGATTGTTTGTCTATGCAGACTCTAAACAATTGAGATGGATGTTGGGACAAACCCCACAACATCCTAATGAACTAATAAATAACTGAAAGAAATAAAAAGGAGTCCTCTGAAATGCAAAAAGGCTCACCAACAGACTCTAGAGTGCTCACTGGATCAATGATACGCTGGATGCCGCTCCTAGTTACTTGTGTCTGCATCATAATAAGATGCAAGACAACTGGCATCAGTATATTGAATGTACGGGTATGCGAGTTGGAATGCTAAACACAACTTAAGCTTGAAAAGAAACTGAAAGAAAAACTGAAGAACTTACCTGGCTCAACTCAACTCAACATAACTAAACTCATTTCAATATAAAACAGTTTAAAACAAGTGAAATATAAAGAAAAACTATTTAAAACATGATGTCAACTCTGTGTGTATGCAAAGATACACTAAAACTCTGAAATGTATGTAAAAATACAAATAACTGTGTATATAAAAATATAATTAACTTTTGTGAGAGTTTCTCTAACCGACAACCATAACTTAAGAACTATAGTGATGATACATCGTTTTACCTCACATTGCCAAGGCATCTTATACCTTGCCAAAGGTATAGGACCTAAACTACTACGTGGATCCACTAGTGTATGCTAAAAAGCACTAAGGGTTCATGTAAAAAGTATGACCCTTTTCTATCCATGATGGCTACATGGTTTATGGGGGATGCGGGTTCTCTGAACGCTCCCTCATATCGGTCCTCAATATTACTCCCAAAATATAATACTAGCTTTTTATGTTTAAAAACATACCTCTTCTGTGATTTGAGATTAGTGCTCAAAAACTTAGCTCAAAGGCTATCTTGAAAATCAAAGTTCCCCCTCTTGCTTCATTTAAAAAGCGATTACTCTTTTCTGAAAACTAGCTCGAAGGCCCTTTGAAAATCGAGGTTTCCTTTCTTAATTAAATGTAAAACATAAATCCTTTGGAAATACATAGTCCCCATATACTTTTGAAGAAATGGACTTCAAACTTTACTCTTTACTCTTTACTCAACTTGAACTTAAAGTCTTAAAACAAAGTTAAAACATTTGGAAAAAACTTTTGGAAAACTCTAAGAACTTCTCTTGACTTTGATTCTAACTGCTCTTGACTTGACTCTTAACTGGTCCTTGAATTGAATTATGGATTCAAGGATTTTGATTTGTGATTGGAAAGATCTCATGATGTTTAGGAATGATTTTAGATGGCTAAACATGAGAAAAGACCAAAAAATCAATATCTGAGGGTGGGTCTGCGACGCGGAAGGCATTTAAATTTTAGTTTCGAAAATGACTTTTGAGGCAAAATGCTCCGTGGCCGCTCCGCGACGCGAAATGATTTTTTCCAGATCTGGGGAATGGCTCCGCGACGCGGAGGCAATGCCAAATTTCAACCGACGAAATTTCTTCTTCGATTTCCAGCTCTAAACCCTCTAAACTCCATGGGTTCTTTCCCCAAACACTTAGAATCGACTATATGTTTAAAGTACATCAGATTCTACTCAAAATCAAACCTAAAAATGTGAATCAATCTCAAGAAACTCCAATCAACACAACCTACAAGAATTCAAACGAAAAATTATCAAGAACTCAAGGATTTACTTTCAAATCTAATAACTTCGTTGAAATTGAATAATGATTGACGTGTGGGTGAACTGATCCAATGCTATGTGATCTCACATACCTTGTAAGGATTACCCCCGACGAAATCCACAAGCTAATCTCGACGAATCTTGAATGTTCTTCTCCTTTCTCCTCTTTGCTCTTTTCACCAAGCCCTAGCGTGACATTCACCTTTCTAAAACTGACTGAAATCTTACTTTACCCCAATTAAACTTCTAAAATGAATTAATTAAGTTGGGTAAGGAAAAGACTAAACTACCCTTCAAAAATCCGAATTTGGACTTTCCTAATTCCAACAGCCTAACTTCCAAAGGGCATAACTCACTCATATGAACTCAGAATCGCGCAAACTTAGCAGCGTTGTAAAGATCATTCCAAGATACTTCCTACCATATATGAAAGTACCTCTAACTCATCATGAACTAGAAGTTATGACCGTTTGAAGTTGGCCAAAACTCATTTTTTCCTAACTTTAGACAAATTTCCAGATTTTCATTATTTCTTAAAATGACTATTTCCAGTTCTTAGCTTCTTCCTAGCTATTGAAAATTTCGAGATGTTACAATAGTGGTAGAGGACGAAAGAAATATGGTGAGACCATTGGCCATACGAGTGGATAATCAGGTGGAAATATGTAATATTGGGGAGGAAAACTTGGATCTGGATGATACCATTAAAAAGGTAGCAATTGAAGGGAATATTTCCCCAAAACAGATAGATAAGATGAAAATTAACCTAGGTAAACAGAAGAAGAAAGGGCCATGGGAAAGACATCTCCAGATAACCACCAGGCAAACAAGATGTACGAGCTCCGAATCCAATAATTATCATTGAATGCTCTTGTATGAAATATAAGATCAGTGAATACCCAAAAGCCATTTACTAGACTAATCACTTTACAGAGGAGAAAATAATTTAGTTTTATTGGGTTGATGGAACCATTTCTAGATGTGCAAAGATTAGAGAAGTATAAAATTCGATTAGGAATGCGCCATGCAGTGGAAAATACAAATGGAAAGATGTGTGCATTTATGGATGAGTCAATAAAGTTTGAAGTAGTGGTGGACGAGGAACAACAAATTACATTGAGGGTGGGGAACTAATTTCACGCATCAGGACACTTCATCCAATATTAAGTACCAACGATCGTTAGTCAATAATATAACACAATTAAATGAGTTGGGGTCAAATCCCACAAGGAGTGGTATGTGATTAAGAATCAGGAGCGAAGTACGAATATGTTCAAGTCAATCATAGGAATAGATATTTATCAATAAAAACATATTTCAAATTAGGGGTTGACAAAAGTGTCAAATAACATGGGGATTTTGATTGTAATGATCCACTACAATAACAGCAAATAACACGAATTAACAAGTAATGAGATGGTTTCTTGGGATGTGATTGGATTATAGGCTAAGGTAGACAAATGGGTAATTGCATCTGATAGTAAATAGTTGTAAATTAGTGAATAAGCTAAACTTCAGTGGGGATAAACTTTCACTCCAATAATTTACCCCCAATCAAATTGGTTTCTCTCGAACACCAACAAGCAGCAATTAAGAACAACCTATGCTTTAGTCCATTCACTCTCTCGAGCTGAATGTGTGGAAAAGGGTCTAGGATTCACTCTCTCGAGCTGAACCCATGACAAACCAATACCCACATACCATTAATTCAGTAATCTTGGATTTAAAACCTCTCTCTCAAGCAAGCCAAAAACACGAAGTTAGAGTTGCATTACCCTTTAAATTAAACCACAATTACTGATTGAAATCACTTTTAAACAAGATTTAAACTATCAATTAGCAATACACATAACCTAAATCAACCCATAATCACATAATCACACCCCAAAAATTGGAGTTTTAGCTAGAAATCATAAAAAGATAAAAATCGTTTCAAAATTATGTTTCCATCAACTGGGTAAGATTAATTTCGTCTTTACAAAGGTTCAAGTTAAAGAATCTCAAAGACCTACTTTCAATTACTCAAAAATGGAAAACTTCAATTCTTCAAAGCTAAGGAAAAGTTTGTCTCAAAACTCAGAGTTCTAATTCCAAAATTGAAATATTCTATATTATGAAAATTGATACTAAACTAAGTATTAAAAATGTATTTATAGTTGACAAAAATATGCTGCGAAAGTCCATTTGGTGCAGTAAGTTGGGATCACCGATGAACTCGGCTATCTGCCCTTTGGTCAATTCTATCGCCTTTTTTCTTTGGCCTTAAGCATCCTCAAGTTCTGTAACTTTGGGCAATCCAACATTGCATCACGGAACCACTCGCCGACTTCTCCTTTCTCTCGCCGACTTGATTTTCTCCTTCAGGACTTGGTACACTGGAACTTTAGGCGAGGTAATAACCACTCGGCGATTCGACCAATGGATTAGGCAATCAACATGCCTTCTTTTCTTCGTTCTTTCAGCTACCTTGTTCTTTTTTGCTCTTTAGTGTCCATACTTTGTTCCTCAATCCAAATACCTGAAAATCAAGGATTTTTCATCACTTATTGGCATAAAATAAGCATTTGAGGACACCAAATCTATCAAAATAAAGCCTTAAATGAGTCCAAATCGTGGACTTATTAGGAACCACTCTCAAGGTATAGAGGTTATGGTTACATTAGTATATGCAAAGTGCACAAGGATCGAGAGATTAAGTTTATGGGAGTCGCTAGAAAATCTAGTTGAAACTATGCATCCACCTTGGTTAGTACGGGGATTTTAATATTATTACCAATGAAGGCGAAAAGCTAGGAGAGCTTTAAGTAACTAATAATGAAGTGGAGCAGTTCAATCACTGTATTAATCTTTGCAATGTCACAACTCAAGCCTACACCCTAGACGTAGCCGGCACTCGAGAACCATTGTTGGTCCCCAAGCGAACCCTCATCCTGGCTGACTACAAGCAGAAGACTAACTTAAGCATACAAAGCTTAAAACAGAATAAAATTCATGAAAAACTTAAATACAAGCTTTAACTCAAAAGAAAACTCTAAATAATATAATATACTCAACTCACCCCAAAATGGGCAACTTAAGTCTTTCAAACATTTAATAAAATAAATGAACACACTTCTAAAACTCAACTATCTATCTATGAAGCCTCTAAACAAAAAAGATGGAAGTCGGGACAAGCCCCACGACCTCCTAACAACTGATATAACTGAAAAGTAAATGAAATCCTCCGGAAGCAAGGAGGCTCACCATAGCTAACTCGAACTCCATATGGTATCAACGAAGCTCTTGTTGATGACCCTGGATACCTGTATCTGCATCATGAAAGGAATCTACTAGTCTATGCTAAAAAGCACTTAAGAAATCATCTAAAAAGTATGATCCTTTACTATCCATGATGGCTACATGGTTTATGGAGAATTGAGTTATTATGAACTCGCATCCCCATATCGGTGCTCAATACTACTCCCAAAAATATACTTAGCTCATATGTTTTTAAAACAAAACTTTTTTCTTGGTTTGAGATAATTACTCAAAACTTAGCTTAAAAGCTCTTCTTGAAAATCAGTGTTTTCCTTTTTGTTCAAATGTGAAAACATTTTAAACTCATTGGGAATACATAGTCCCCATATACTTTTTTGAAGAAATGAACTTCATTCTTTACTTTGTACTTTTTACTCAATTTGAACTTTAACTCTTAAAACAAAGTTAAACCGTTTGTAAAAGACTTCTTAAAATATGGTTCTGCCGAATTATGGTAGAGAGCGACTCAATGCAAGGTTTTCAATAACCATAGATAAAATTCAATACTTGGAACTTAAGAATTTCAATGATACTACTTATTTCAAGAATGCTCAACTCAGAGGGTTCATGACGAATTATGATCATGAACTACTCAACTCAAGGACTTAAAGATACTTCTCTTCTCAAGACTGTTCGACTTATATGGTTCATGCGAAATTATGACCATGAACAATTCAATTCAAGGACTTCATGGGTAACATGTAATATTCTCATGATTAGAAATATAACCTTAGAGGGGATTAGAAAGTCAATACTCAAAACTTAGAACTTGAAGATACTATTTCTCTCATAGGTACTCAACTGAAGAAGTTCATGTGGAAGTTATGGACATGAACGACTCGACTCAAAGGTCAAAATATCAATTAGGAGATTATGTATACGACTATTCTCATTCTCATACCAACTTACTCAAAACTTAACTCAAATCGATGATGGATCTCAAAGGACTCACAATTGAACTCAAATACTTTCTTAAACTTTACTCTTAACTCTCTCTTGAACGTGAATTATGAATTCAAGAGTTATGGTTCATGATATGAAGGATCTAGGTGATAGTGTAGACTCATGAATACATTCTAATCACTCTCATGCTCACTTACTTGAGTCTTGAAACAAATTATTACAAATTGTAAAAGACTCCTCAAAAGGACTCAACGGAACTCTCTTAAAATGTTTGGAAGAACTCTTAAGACTTGACTCTTAACTTTACCTTGAATTTGAATTATTAATTCAAGGTTATGATTTATGTTATGAATGATTTCTAAGTGTTTAGAAGTAGTTTAGAGTGATTAGAATCAAAGGGAGTGAAGGTACACTTAAAAGGGACTCAAACGGGACAACCGACAAAAAAATGAGTGGGGGTAGGCGACCCTGGCGCGTTCCAGGCACGGGGAGCCAGCCCCTTACTTCAGAAACTACATATGGGCGCATTGCAAGGGCGCCTCCCCAGCCCTTTTGGTTCTGGGGCGCACCTCCCCAGCCAAGTTTGACAAATTTCACCTCTTGTTTTCTGATCCTAAATCGCTTTTAATCGATTTCTTTTCTCAAGTTTTCCTTAGATTCAATTACCCAACCTAAGTACACACTAATCCACTCAAAACAATCACTTTCATCTCAAGAAATCATCAAAACCCCAACAACAAAAAAGATTTAGAATGAACTTCAAGAACACCTATTAAAAACTTAAATCCTTCAACTTTTGAGAATGAAATTATGCTGAAAATAGCATGTTTGGTGTGTGGGTGAAAAAACCCAACACTATGGAAGCTTACATACCTCTTACGGATCAAACACATGGTGAAAATCCACGACAAAACTCAAGAACCTCGACAAACGCCTTGATCTTTTCCTCTTTTCTCCTCTTATCTCTTCTTAAACTCTCAACTAAAACCCTAGGCGTATATTAGGATTATAAAATTGATCCTAATAATATTAGACCCCTAAAACATTACTAAGAATGAATTAAATCTGGTTGGGTAAGGAAAAGACCAAAATATCCCCCTAAAATTCGGTTTTCACTTTCCTTATCTATACAACCCAACTTCAAATGGACATATCTCGCTCATACAAACTCAAAATTGAGCAAACTCATTCAAAGATCTTTCCTACGGTATCTAGTAGCACACCTAAATCATCCTGAGATAGGTGTTATGGTCGTTTGAAGTCAACCCAAAACTCATACTTAAGCATAACTTGCAAAATTTCAGATTTTGCTATTTCCAATTTAGTTCTTTTTTAGAACTCAAGGTGCTACGTTTAGTGACCTTAACACTTAAGAAATTGTTAATTCCTTGGTAAAATCTCATTTACTACGAAAAACGGTTTAAGTCTTAGTTCAATTTTTTTTTCTGGGTGTTACAATATCTCCCACTTGGGATCATTCATCCTCGAATAACGACTGTATTGGGTATGGAATGGGGTTACTCTTACTAAGGTTTGAGTCTAATCGTATGCTCTTACTATATTCAAGTTTAACCCAAATCCTTAGGTTCGGGTTCTAAACCTCGGTAGGGAGTCTCATCCCAAAACTATTACTCTTTACCACCACATTGGGCTCATAGCAAGAACCACCTAATGTTTAACAACACCACATTCAAGCTTAGTACTCTAACAACTCCATGGACTCCTACTAACCAGCTCCTTAAGAAATTCTCAACACTTGACTTGATTTCTCATCTTATGATCTCCCTCTAAGGTCTAAAGCTGACATTTGAAGGCTATGGACCTATTCCACATTGACAACTCAATTATGCTAACTAGGCACACTGGAAAATTATAACTTAATTGGAATCTCATCTGGTAACACATCCTTTCGGTACACCTCTTAATGCTCTTTTTACTCTTGTGATTTAGTCACACTTCACTGCCCTTATCTAAAGGTTAGGATCTCTCATTGGTACTACTCATATCTATTGCAGCTAATCACCTCAATTTCTCACCTACTCTATTTCAAGTCTTCTAGATTAAATCTCAAGACTAACATCATCACCCTCATGTTGTCATTCTTTGGATCACGACACTCATCTCAAATTCTAGCTTAATGTTCATTACTAAACCCAAATATCAATATGATTGCTCGCCTACTATGTTATACCCCATTACTTGATCAATTTTATAACCTTCTGAACATCATGACCCTCTCAAACAAATCATAAGCCTAGATTAGATCTATCACTTTATGAATATTACTGCTCTTTTATTCAATACTTACACTTGGTCATTACTAACACAATGACACATCATCATAACCCCTTTCTAGTTAAGATATAGTCTAACTCATCTTGACTTGCTAATGAGTTCACGATTTGGACTCTTTTAGGGCATTATTTTGATAGATATAGTGTCCTCAAATGCATATTTTGTGTAAATAACTGATGAAAATCCTTGAGTTTCAGGTATTTGGAGTTAGAGACTAAGTATGGACACTATTAGGCAAAAAGGAACAAGACAGCTGAAAAAAATGAAGAATAGACAGTCTGAGGATCGCCTAAGCCATTAGGCGAGTCGTCGAATAGCTATGGTCTCACCTAATGTTCCAGTGTGCCAAGCTCTGAGGAGAAAATTGAATCGATGAGATAAAGGAGCAATCGGAGAGTCGCCGAACGATTTCGCGATGCAGATCTCCATCGTCCAATGTTACAGAACTTGAAGTTGTCGAAGGACAATTAGAAAGGCGATGAACCAAACCAAAGGGCAGATCGCTGAGTAGATCGGCGATCCTGACTAACTACACCGAGTGATCCTTCGTAACACACTTTTTGACAACTATAAATACCTATTTGAATTTTTAGTTTAGTATCAAGTTTTACATTTCAGAAACCAGTTTTTAGAAGTACTCAATTTTAGAACTTAGTTTTTGGGAGACAATTTTTTTCTTAGTTTTGAAGAGTTGAAGATTTCCATTTTCTAAGCAATTGGAAGTGGATATTAAAGATTCTTCATCCTTGACGTGTGTAAACACAATATTTATCGTACCGATTTGATGGAAACACTTTTTGGTATCGATTTTTATATCTTTATTATGTCTAGCTAATTGATTATTTATTCGCTATTTAGAGGTGATTTCATTCAGTAGTTGTGTTTGAATTAAATGGGATTGTAGTTGCAAATACAATTTTATCTTCATGTTTTTGACTTGCTTGAGAGAGAAGTTTTAAAACCAAAACTACTGAATCGATAGTCTGTGGTTATTGGGTTGTCATGGGTTCAGCTCGAGAGAGTGAATTCTAAACCCTCTCCCACACATTCAGCTCGAAAGAGTGAATGGACTACGGTGAAGGAGGTGCTTCATTGCCTCTTATCAGTGTTCGAGAGAAACCAATTTGATTTGGGTTAAATTGTTCGAGAGAAAATTTATCCCCACTAAAGTCTAGCCTAATTACAAATTTGTAACAAGTTACTATCAATGGCATTTACCAGATTGTGTATTTTAGCCCATATTACTATCGATCCCAAGAATCTCGTTTCCCTATTTGCATTTTTGCTTTAGTTGTCATTTTATTTTATAATTGCTTACAAAACCCACTTTGATAATTGACACTTGTGTCACCCTTTAATTTATCATGTTTTTCTTCGTAAATGTCTATAGCTATGATTAACTTGAACACATTTTTTCTTTTCTATTAATTCTTAATTACAAACCGCTCCCTTGGGACTCGACCCCAACTCACTAGTTGGATTATATACTATTGAACGACTGTGGACGCTTAGTATTGGATGAAGTGCCCAAATACGTCAAATCAAAATGGCACCGCTGCCAGGGAGTGGTATTACTTGAGAATTTCTAGTTATGTTGGATTTTGTTCTTGTTAGTTATAGTTATACTTACTTAATTTTTAGTTTCAGTTTTGTTTTGCTTGTTTGTGTATTACAACAGGAAAGATGAGTGTGAATGGTAATTATGCATATCAAACAGATCACCCTCTTTTGAAATTATTGAATCTTAGGGACAACCTCTTAACGTTCAAACAAGTGTGGGGTGAAACTATCCATGAGATGTGGCCTAGGTTTAATGCATTACTACTGCAGTGCCCAGCTCATGGGATGCAAGATAAATTGTTGTTGGAATGCTTCTATCAGGGGCTTGGCTTCGAAAATAGAAGCATTGTTGATCAACTCTCTGCAGGTTGTTTAGCACAACAACCCTATGAAGTGGTACCCCAACTCCTTGATGGCATAATTGAGACCAACAAGGAGACAGAGAAAGATCAAGAATGGGCCGCCCTGTTCACTCAGTTGGATGTTTTGTCCAAGAGAGTCATGAAATTGGAAGCACTTTCCCCTTTGCGAGCGTAAAAAGGTGCAGAATCAGGAGGGTGGACAAGATGAGGAGGTCATCTCACTCATTCTACATAAGATCGAAAAGCAAGATAGGGTGTTGAATGAGATAAAAGAGAATATCTTAATGCTTAATCAGACGACAACTTTCCATTCCATAATCATTTAGCTGCAAGATGCCCATATAAACCAAGTGATGTCATGCCTTTACCTACATCATAAAGAAGGGTCGCCTAATGATACTATGGCCAACCCCAACAATGAGGTTTAAGGGTTGACTTGCGTCGTGCCACGATGTTAACTAAGGCACTGCTTAGGAGGCAACCTAAGACATTTTTTTATGCTTTTTTTACTTCTGTTTTAAAAATAACGGTGTGTTAATTGTGCAAGTTAAAGTGTGGAAAATATTTGAAAATTGCAGGTTGGCGAGCTAAATGTTCTAGACGGTGCATCATCGAAAAGGTCGGCAAGCCTGACCTAATTCGCCATTTGACTCAAGACATCTTCAAAATGAAGTTTGTAAAACTCAGCGAACCCGGGAAATCATTGGCAAATCGCTGACCCGACGTAGACCGTCGTTTGGACCCTCACATTATCTGGAGGTTTTGGAAAACTCGGCGAGGTAAGTGAACACTAGGCGTGTCACTGAGTGGTTCGGCGAGCACAACTAACATCGCCGAATGGGTGAGAACTGGACAGTTTTAAAGGTCAATGGTTTCAAATTTTCAAAATCTTCATTTTCCCTCACTTTCAAACTTCGCCAACTCGCACCTAGTTAGTATTTTCAATATATTTGCATTCCATAAGTATTCTGGTTGTTGATTGGTGCTTGAATTTGGATTACATTGTGGCCTAGCATTTTAATTTCAATTTTTTTATCGGCATTTAAGGTTGGTTTTTCGAACTCCGTATTTATTTTTAGTAATTTGTACTCTTATGCAAGTAATTATGTTATTGATGTGTGTTGTGCCTCTCTGATAGGATTAAATTGTTTGAGTGCCTCATTTGAATTACTAATCTTGCCTATAATGCTTATAGTGTCGATTTCCTGTGTTCTTGTGCTTTGAGATTAGTTCGTACTTGTTGGGTTGTGCTTGCATGTCGTTGGGTTTAGTTGGGTAAAGTCTAAGTAACTCATATTTGTGTCAAACGATGTAATTTGCCTAATGATAGAGTGGGTGACTTCGTTTTTAAGGGCAAATGGCATCAATTGGCCAAATTTGGCAAAACGGGGGGAAGTCTGAGTATCCCGGGGTAATGGGTGCTATGAGTATAATCTTAATTAAACTAGTGCATGCTTTGATTTTGTTTTCGAGGGTTGCGGGGTTGAATTCAAGAAGTTGAGTTGAAAGTAGGCACGTAAGGTTGTTTGGCGAGATGGGTCTAGCTCGCTGAACCACTCGGCAGTTCACCGAAGTTCCCTATCTCGTTGTTAATTTCATGCTTTAATTGATGATTGGGCTCTGTAACTTTCAGCGAAAAGCCTGAGGTCGCCGAAGGCACTTTGCGACTCGTCGAAAAATTTCTTGATCGCATTTTGTCTGCACCTCTGAACTATTTTTGTATTGTAACTTTCAGTGAGCTGAACCTTGTTCGCCGAATGTTTCGGCGATTCACCGAAAGACCTCTCCCATCGCTGACTTGCAGTAATTTTTAAGCCAATCCTTTCGACGAGCCCGATCCGCTCGCTAAAGTGATTCGGTGACTCGCCGACTGGTTCAGCAAGTCTTTCTGCAACTGTGTTACTATAAATTTGATCAAGTGGAGAACCCACACCACTATAATCTATTCCAACGGCTGATGGATAAAGACAATTCTGGAGAAAGCTCATTCCACTCTCATCTGTTTGATTCAGCCAACATGGGAGGTAATGTATCTGTCTCTAATGTGCTAAATGCTCACAACACAGGTAATATGCATAAGCCTCAAATGAATGAACCTAAGGAAGAATGGATGGTCAATATTGGAGCAACTAATCATATGATTTCCCACAAAGGAATGCTAATGGTTGATAAAGGAATTGTTAAAGTTTCTAATAAGAGGGTGTATTTACCAAATGGAGAAACAGTAGATGTTTCACATATTGGTAATTGTGGAATAATGAATGGAGAGGTGTTAACCAATGCAGTAATACTCTTGACTTGTCCCCTCCAGGATACAACAGTCCAACAACGTCGTACAACTCAAGCAACTCTGGATTAGTTGAAGAGTGCACAATTCCATATAAAAACACCTTCCTTTCACTGCTACACACTACAATATTATGTCACACTTCTCATCTTTTTTGGAATACTTCACAAAGGAAGAAACGCCACTATTTATAGTTAAAGAAGTCTTCCATATATAGAATGAAGGGTAGTGATGTGGGTAGATAAATGAGATAGATGCTACATAAATTATAAGAAACTAATGGTCATATGACCATGAAAGGTACAAGAACTAAAATGATCATATTAATTACAAGAACCAATAATTATCTTTTACCACAATTTATACCAACTAACATATACACTTAATATTTTATTTTAATAATAAAATGCATATACACCACCTTAATATAATTAATATAAAATAAGGCAATATGTAGGAATCAAATGGGGAAAAGAGACAAAGTAATTAAAAGGAGGAGGACACTAGGATGTTAGTGAGCAGTTGAATTTTGTGTCGATGTGACCAATGGTGTAGTCACAATTACAAGTGCAGAGAAGAGAACCATAAGCATAAAGACGAACTCTACTGTCACTCTAAAATACCACATCCTCTGACTCTCGCTTTCTGTCTTCTCCTTCTTTTGACCAACATTGCCTTCATTTATGGTTTTTGGCACTATCACAAATTGACACTCTGAGAATAGCCGCTCAACATTTTTTTTAGTCTCCTTTTCTCTTTTCCTACCTACAATACAGTTTCTGCTCTTTAATTTTATTAATAAAATTTTACGCACTAATAATTTAAAGTTATGATCAATAATTCCTTATAGAATAGCTATATATAGGTAATTTTGTATATCAATAATTGCCAATCAGAAAGTGATACTTATATAGTACTATCTATACCTTAGTAAAAGAATTACATTAATTATTATTTTTTTATAAATATAGTTAGTTGTATACTTAACACATTGGGGTTGTTTGGTGTGATGGATAGAAAGAGTTAATTTCGGGATAACTTTTAAGTACCCTTTATTTTCTTGTTTGGTTGGAAAGCTTGGGATAACTTATCCCAGGATTGGGAATTAGTACCGGGATAAGTTACCCCTCCCATTTGGTGGTATAATAATCCCGGGATAGAATAGGAAAATGACAACTATATCCCTTTAAACCCTTTGTATACATCATTTTTCACATTTATGTATATTTACATTATTTTTAATATCATGTATACTAATATTCATTACTTCTTATTTTTAGGATAATTATTTATATTTTTCTATTAAAAAGTTACACTATATAAATATAATTTTTATTTATGAATTTGTTTGACTAATTCTTATGTTTATTTATATTTTGATTTCCCAAAAATCTTCTTTCACTTTAATAAAACTTAAAAGGGAAATTCTATTTTTAAGCTAAATAAGAAAAAAATTATATTTTTAAATACATATGATACTTACCATGAGAATGCATAAATAAAAATATTTAAGCTAAATAAAATCAATGTTTTATTTTTAAAAATAAATAATTAAAGTTTGAAAAGAAAATATTAACTAAATAAAACGAAGAGTAATTTTGTAAACAAACAACTTGTTCTTAAAATTTATGCAATATATATTGTTTTAATACAACAAACCAAACACTCAATAAGAAATAATCTTAACACAAATTTATAGCTGCTTGCTCTAGTTTTGGCAGGTGTTTTAGTGCAATTTTGGTCAATTTTTTGGAGTTTTTGCTGTTGTTTTTTTTTTTTCAAGTCTTAATAGACGTTTTAATGCGGGTTTTGTTACTGATTTGGTGGATTTTTTGCTGCTGTCTGAATTCAGATTTGATTCAATTTTTGTGGTTATTTTTATGCAAATTTTGTCCAGTTTTAGCTGTTTTAGTGCAGTTTTTGCAGCTGGTTTGGTGTTTTTTGGTCACTTTATTGCTGTTTTTTTGAAGCATTTTTGGAGTTTTGATCCAATGTTTTTGGTTATTTTGATACAGTTTTTACTTCAAATTATGATTGATTTGTTTTTAATTAATATTTTACTTATGATAGTGAATAGGAGAGGCTTCCCACGGGCCTATTTCAATTCATATGAAATACAAATTTAAACATATTCACGTAATTTATTTTTAAAAGTGAATAAATAAAGCTCCATAAAAAATACATATAAAAAGCCTAAAGAAGCTAAAGGGTATTTTTGTAAACAAACAACTTATTCTTAAAAAGTATGTCATGCATATTAGTTTTAATACAACAAATCAAACAATCAATAAAAAGCAATCTCAGCATAACTAATCCCAATATAACTAATCTCAGCACAATTAATCACATCAAAACTTGTATTCAAACCAAACGACCCCATAGAGTGTAACCTAACAAAGTAGGCCAGATGTCTGCTCTTGAATAAGAAAGGTACAGTCATCTTTAGGGCGTATTAATTCATGAAGGCAATGACACGTGTGTAATGGTTTGGGATCTTGCATGTGTCTTCATAAAAACTAAATTTAATGCACTCTATCAAGTTGTAAATAAATTAGTGGAGGATATAAGTATGATCTACATGTTGTAAAAATAGCTATACTTAGGGCCCGTTTGGCCATGCAATATGGTATTATGATATGGCATCATGAGATGAAATTGAAGGTTTGTTTGGACATGTGATATGGAATTTTTGTATTGTGTATTTTCTCATAAACATAAAAATCTCATAAGTTGTAAAACTATTAAAATAGCTCCAATTGTTTATTCAATCTTATCAAATAAACAAAAAATTATAAAATCACATAATAAATTATTACAAAGTTATTTGTTCTCCACTTAAGTAATTGTTTCATCTAACTTTAATTTAATTAAAAAATTTGAACATAAATTGTAGTGTACTAGTCTTTAATATAATCCTCCCACATAGTATGGACAATTTTCTCACGTTGAACTTGCATACATCAATATTAGTTTAGTGAACATAAAATAAATTGGAAGCATTATAGAATGCACTTCATAAAAATAATGTTTGTAGGAGTGATAAAAATAGTGTTTCCAAGACAATGCAAAGTCATAAAATAAATATTATCTCTTTAAACAAAGTTGATAGGAAATATGTAACTAAAAACTAAATATAACTTACACTTAAAATATAAATGTTCACTTATTAAGGCCATAAAATAAAATTATTAATGTGATTGAAATTTTACCTTAAACCAAGGCAAAAATCGAGTATTATGTCGATAATTTTTGGTTGTATAAATGTTGGTGCCATCTTGCTAATTGTCTTGGCAACTATTTTAACATGCCGATTAATTGTTTCAAGTGAATGTTGAAAAGTTTCACAATCGTGAGGTGTGAGTTAAAGTGACTATATGTTGGTGAGAATAATAAATTTTATATCGGTGAGAATAATAATTTTTAAAAATAATGATGTGATTATAAATTGTATTTACATATGAAACAAATGGTTAATGAATATAAATGTGGGATTGTTTTAACAAAATATAAACTCATGGATCAATTATTGTATTAAAATATATCAAATCATGATATGAAATCACCATATAATTTCATATCATGGTTTTTAGAGCATATGGTATCACCTCTCATGATATGAAATCATGAGATGGAATCAGCGTAAAATCGCATATCCAAACGCTGATTCCATCTCACGATACTATATCGTGATATGGTATCGCATGGCTAAATGCCTACTTAATGAAGTGAATACACAAATATACCAAACAAAAAAAAACCATACGCAGTGTACGTACGAATTTTATTGATAGTCCCAAACTGCCAATTTAAGACTTGTACGCTAGCGCTATAAATAATTTGAACAATTTAGTAATGTTGTCCTTTTAATTAAAATGGATTAATGATGAAAAATGAAGTGGACAAATAATTGCAAAATCCACTTTTAAAACATTTTTTCAACAAATTAAAAGTGAAAAATTCAAGTAGGGATGAGCATAAAACATCGAAACTGAATTATCAAATTGAATCAAATTTTTTGGTAATTTGTTATTCGGTATTCGTTATGATATTCAAGAGTACTAAAATTTTGAAATTATGGTACTCGAGTTTGGGCTTAATATGAGACATTAGTAGCATTTGATATTCAATATTTCCCAAATATCAAATTATTTATTTAATGAAGGTCATATATCAATAGATCCATTACTCATTAGTATAAATCCAAATAAAAAGTTAAAGGCTAAACATAAACAACTCAAATGCATATATTTTTTAACTGTGTCAATTTATTTTTCTTGATGTCTTTTCTTACTTGTTGATCTTTTATTATATCATGCCTCTACATAGAAAAATAGAAATAATTAGAGCAATTGTATTAACTTTGTAATACAATCAGCTACAACTTCAATACAATACTACTAAATACCGCATTGAACCAAATTTTGATTTATCGATACTGAATTATCAAACTGAAAAAAATAAATTAAAAAAAAACAATATTTAATATCTATTTTTAATTATATATTATCAAATTACTGAACTTGAAATTAGAAAATCTCGAATCAAATACTAATGTCCACCTAAAAGAAGAGCAAATTGAAGTGGGGAAATAATTTAAATAAAATAATGCATATGTATAACACGTACAATGAAATTTTTTGAAAAATGCTAATGTTTCTTTCGTCCCAATATTTATATTTGGTTGTTTAAATTTTAATCATTATTATAAGATTCACTATTAAAAAAAATGCCTAAATTGCGGGGGTTAAAATTACATGTTCTGATGGTCAGTAACCTCCACAATTTAGTGTTGCGGCAGTTGAGAGAACTCCTGCAATTAGGTGTGTCACAATTAAGTCCGGGGAGTTTTGGACGAACCCCTACGACCGTTAGGAGGGGCTTATTACTGGGGGTTTTGAACCCACAAACATATATCTATAAAACTGCACTTCAATATCTAGGAGTCAAAACCCCTGCAATTTGTGAACTTTGGGAGTCAAAACCCCCACAAATCATGAATTTTACTTTAAGATTAATAGGAGTTCTAACCCCTGTAATTTATGAACATGTAACCTTCTAGAGCATTGTGCTAAAAAATTATATTTTAAATATTAATGACTAATTAACATGTACATTATAGTCAAACCTAAAAGGGCTTATTAGTATTAAGAAACAACAAAATATTACAACAAAAAAATATATCATAAAGTGTACTATTAGTTTTACAAACTAAAATGAAACATATCATTCACTTCAGCCATTACGATTACAAGAAACTTCAAATCACTACAACAACTGTCATTCGCTAATCTTGCTTTTATTGATGAAAAGGGTTCACTAGCATCCATACTCAAGAAATGACCTGTAACTATTCATGGAACTTCAATGATTGTCAATACGACTACTGTCACTAGCATCACCTGTATGCAAAGGAAAATACACAATAAGTGATATGATAAATGCTCTCACCAAAATACACAATAAGTGACATGATAAATGCTCTCACCATTCCTTTGTAACCTCTTTTGAATGCAATAAAATGATTAGGACTGAAACCTAATCCAACCATTATGGTGATTTATAAAAAAAATACTTACATATTGTATGTCAACAACAATATGTAAACAAATACTAAATTCTCTACTATGAGTGTCAATACAAATGTCAATCATAAACAAATAGGTCAATACTAACATACAAGAATATGCAAAAATATGTTCTGGACCTTGCTACTTCTTTATTGCACATAATAGTACAAGAATCACAAGTTTTTATCTTGCTCTTGTATTAATCCAGACCAAACAACACTCCACAAAGTTCTATAGATAAATACTCATATTTCCACATTCTTTTTTCCTAATCCAGACCAAACAACACTCCACATTCTAAGCTCCACAAGCAATCCTGGAAATTTTTAGTGAACTTGACCTTCTTCAATTTTAACCACATTTTCTTTCTCATTTTATAACTTACATTCTCTACTATGAAAGGCAATGCCAATCATAAACAAATAGGTCAATACTAATAGAATATGCAAAAATATGTTCTAGACCATGAATACTGCCTTGCCCATAAAACTTTCCCAGAAATAAAGAAGCTAATCTCAGTAGATATGTCACTAGAAAACACAGTGGATCCAGAAAGTGACTGCAACTAAACTAACATACCTGATATATAAATAAGGTCATTTAGGAAGAGAGAATGTAAATATTATATTTACCATTGTAGGAGGAGGAGCAAATAACCCCACAAATTGTTCTGGTAAATGTCCCTTCTTTCATTATCATATATGACTTGAAAGCAGCCATCATTTGATTGTGAGAATTCAACAATTTATTGTAATTCTGTTGGCAATTGGATGGACATGAAACACTCAAAGCATCCATACCGCTGAATCGAGGTCTTGCTTGTTTAAAAACTCTAGTGGGAACAACTCCTAATCCCAAACAGCGTACCCTTCCAGAGTGATCTTTTCCTAGCACTTTGCCAATTGCATCATCTGCCGATATCATAGACTCATCCATAGTGCTTTGACTCAAAGTTTGCTGAATTTTTTCCTAAGTATAGTACACACACAGAACACATCATCGAAATGTTAAAAGGTAATTGAGAACAGAGATATATTACCTAAATATAAGCAAAGTGCAGTCACATATTCCTGAGTTAGGTATTCACATACTCCTGAGTTTGGCATTCACATAATATATTTTCTTGGATTAGCCATCCACATATTTAAGCAAAGTACATGCACATATTCAATCAAAGTGAGAGATTAGTAGTTATGCATAATTTTAAACCATTTACTCAAGCAAGGATTTAAACCATTTCAAAATGACAACACACTATACTAAACAAGGCACCATCAAACTGATTTAACCAATAGCAATGACGAAAACATTAACAGAGAATCTCAGGTTTAAAATAAATGAGAGACTAAACATAAACTGCTTGGCTTAACTTGTTAGTAGAAAAGGGACAGACTTGAAACAACCAAGGAAATTGAGTGCTATTATTTCCCCCTTAAGAAACTTACACAGACAACTTTTGCCGCTTCATTAACATATGCTCCATTTACATTCTTATGAGTAGCAAGATAAAGTTCTGCTCGTCCAGGCACTTGACCGATCTCAGCCATCTATAAGCAAAAGAATCAACTCAGAATAACTTAACTAATTAAAAATAATTACAGTTAGCTTAATAACTAAAATAAAATGAAATAAACTAAAATCTTTAACCATTTCAGCCCTTCTTCTAGAGTTAGCTTTGGATCCACCTGTGTGTGGAATGATTTGTTTCGTTCGATTTTCAGCATTTCTATTGCACATTTCCTTACAAAAAAGATACACGAAATTCAATCATTAAAAAGTAATTATATGACTACACATACTAGTTAAAATAATTAAATATATATATCTGTGTTTCTTTTTTATAACGATAATTAACATAAGAAGTCCACTGATCTCTTGGAATTCCAGGTGGAACATTATCCATGATCTGAGTTTTGCTCTTAAGTGGATCATTGAACACTTCCCATATGTCCAACCTATTTTCACTTCATTTCTTTGAAATACAATTATAAACATATCGTCGTGCAACTAAGTCGGTTGTCTCGAAAAAAATCGAGGCTTCAAGAATAAACACTAGTTAGCTTATCTATGAAATCCAAATATAAAGGTCCAAGAAAAGAATATAGGTATAGTAGTCAGAATATAGAGTTTATATCACTATGATTTGAACAAAGATGTGATCAAAGTATGACATAGGCATATTCGGCCATTTGTTGAAATGCATTGAAAATAAGGAGGAATCAACAACTAAAATTCCACAAAAACCAGAAAGAAGGAGTTGTGCTTCTCCAAATGGACAATCCAGGTAATCAAAATTGACCATAATATGATCTTCTCCAGGTAAATTTAGCACTTCTTTGACTTTCACTTTGAGTTTCTTTTTGCTTCCTTCTGAATCTGGAATAGAGTAAAAGAAATGAAATGACAACAAAGCCAGTTGGTAGCCTTCAATATAGTTACAAAGATCCTGTTCAAGGAAGCCACTTTGTATCATTTTCTGAATAACTGGAGAACATTTTTTGACACTCTTCCATTTGTCAAAAAATTGCTAGCCCCTACAACAAGAAGAAGAAAAAGAAGAAAAATGGAGAAAAAAAGGAAAAAAAATGATGAAAAAGAAAGCAGAAGTGTAAAGTTTACATATTACTTCTACGGTTCAATACTCCGTAGACTCATGTCCAACAACACGCTTCATGAATGGTTTCGATTGTGATTTGGCCTGACTTGATGAAGTCGAATGTGATGCAGCCTGATTTGAGGAAATTGATTGTGATGCAGCCTGAGTTGACTGAACCGGCTGTGATGTGGCCTGAACTGAAAAAGTCATCTGTCTTTTTGCCTAAACTGACGAAATCAACTGTGATGTGATTGGTTATGCATTGGGTTGAACTGACAATGTAGGCTATGTTTGAAAGTGTATATAATATTGTCAAAAACATTTTTCTCGATATGCATAACATCTAAATTATGATGCAACAAGTTGAATTCCCAATAAGGAAGATTGAAGAATATGTTTTTTTTTCTTCCATTGTTGAGTTGAACCTTCGCCCACACTACTTTGCCTATTTTTTTTTCTTTTTCTTTTTCTTTTATCATTCAACTTTGCTTGTCTTCCAAATGTAGCATCAATATTTGTCACTTGTTGCAAAATAAGATTAGCAGACAATATCACCTATAAGATTGACATGAGAAAATTATAAGAGTAGAGACATATTTAACAATGTATGTACCAGTATATGCAGAAATGGAATATATGCAGAAGAGGGTAAGTAATAGTACAATCTTTCATCTAGTTAGTTTCCATTTCAAGCTGATCGATCTATTTTCGATCATAATGTTCTCTATTTTCATGCCAAAACTATAACATAATGGACATAGCAGGAAGTTGATTTACACAAGAACATTCACTATTGTCATTGACTTTAAGCATAAGCATCAAATGAACTTGAGGCCTCAACTCTTTCCTTAGAGGCCTAACCACTGAGAAATTATAGTGATCTAAGCAAATGAAAGAGTACCTCAACTTTATTTATCCCTGAAGATCTAGAAGCTCTCCCGTTAATTCCAGTTCCAAATATTGGAGAAGGGTCGGACCTGATAAATTAAACAAAGGAACATTTTCTATAAGATTATACATTTGTTTATATAAAACAATACAGGAACAATGGATGACACACTTTGGTCCAAAATGGGATGTTTTTGTACAGAGGAAGTCTGTTTATGACCCTTTTGCTATGCTTGCTCTTGGCCAGAATTACAAATATGGTAAGGGCAAAAACAATCTGAGACAATGGCTATCCTAGAAGCTATCAAGCATTGTAATAACAAATATTTGGATCATACATGATCCAGTCATATTCAATATTTTTACAAAGAATACTTGTGGATAAATGCAAACTACCTTGGAATATAGTCAATTGGATTGAAGAGATACAACAAATAAGCAAAGACATGTAGATTTAGACGAATGATAAATTAGTGATTTAGAAGAAAAAAAATGAAGATACAAATCAATAAGAATATAATGTATGAATACAAGTATACAGAGATAAGTGAAGATTGAGGGCACATGTAACAGCTAAAGAAGAATTAATTAACAAACAAAAGGGGAAACTATATACACCTTACTCCAGCATAAACAACGATCGACAGAGACGACAACTCCAAATTTTACGAAGAAACAAGGCGCCTGTTAGTGACACCATTTGAGACAAAGTGGCCCCAAAAAATCTGTAGACACAGAATGTCTCGAAGAATCTGTAGAATCACCCAAATTATAATAAAATAAACTTAATTCTACCAAAAAATACATGATCAAATTTGATGTTTCAAATTTTTCATCCATGAAGAATACAACAAAATTAAACTAATTCTACCTCCATGCATCTATACAAACAGCCAAAAACCAAATTTATCTAGTAAATACAACCAGTAATTTGTACAATTTGTAAAGATTCAGATGAGAAAATCCAAAAATGTAAGGTACGTTCATTATTCAAAGAGGTGAGAAGTGGAAAACATTACCTTAGAACACCTATCCCATTTTGAATCTGGTGAGTAGCTGAAGTTTACAGAGTTGTGAGGAGACGTGCTGCTGTAGAGAAGTGTTGTTGTAGACGGTGGAGAAGTGTTGTTGTAGAGAAGTGTGGCGGTGAGAGAAGTGTGACAGTGAGAGAGTAATTTGGAAGGAGTGAAGTTTCCAAAAGTTGTGTCTATTTTGTATTTTGTAATTAAATTAAAAATAGCTATTTATTAAATTACCTAATTCCAAAAGTTGTGAGTGTTTTTTATTTCATGAATTAAAAATGTATATTTTATATTTTGAAATAAAAATTGTATTTTGTGATAGTAGTTGTTTAAACCCCTAGTATTTACTTAAAAAAAATCTGGGGGTTTTAAATCCCCGATGTTTACTTTTATTTTGCGTCAGCTACTAAACCCCCGTTATTTAATATAATTTGTGGGGGTTGCTGCTAACCTCCGCTTTGAAATCCCCACAATTTAGGTGTTTTTTGTAGTGATTATATAATTAAGGATAGTTTGTTGTATTAAAGAAAGATAAGTATTGTTCTTTAGTGCATATCAATTTCGATTCTTGTTACAACAGAGTACATCCAAAACTAGTTTCTCATTGTCAAATGCTATATTACTAGCCTCAACTACTAATAACAAGTGAAATCAAGTTAAACGACATAATTAATTTTTTTCGAAAATAATTTGTGCAACAAATGCTTCAATCATCAAATAGGTGAGTCAAAATATAAGCTTATGTTGTGTAAAGAGAGATTTAAAGGTAGAGACAAAGGGATATGGTTGACACTCTCTAAAAAAATAGTAGGAGGTGACTCCCACCTTATTTCATATATTTTCATTGGTAATCTTATCATTCTTAGTATGGCCACACATCCATCTTAATATGCACATCTCCGCAACATGCATCTTCAAGACTTCGGAGTTCTTTACTGGGCAACACTCAATCCCATATAACAAAATCAGTTGATCAAACACCACTATGTAGTGTTGGAATTCTTACCTCCTAAATTATGTAGAGGAACACGTACGAAATACTTGTTCTTTACTGTTTGCAAGTTGTAGTAAATAACTTCGTAAACTAATAATTGGTTCGCAACTTTGTATTATTTATCTCAACTTCAAACAACACAACAATTACACAAATATGTAATCTACGGAATAATAAACTCTAATTCCTAACTATCCAAGACAAAAAAAACCCAGGTTTTGGTCTTCTAACGTCTTTCAATTTTCTTAAACTTGCTAGACGTATCCTACACTCAAACCTTGATTGTAATCAAAACTCTTAACTACAATCTTACAATTTTTTCTCTCAAACTCGCAGCACTCCCCAAAGTAAGGTACAAAACTCTCAACCTCTTTGATCGTGTTTTGATTTTCTTTCTATGTGAGTACGCAACTTTTTCTGATGAAAATAATTCCCTATTTATAGATCAGAAACTCCTCAAAGTCTTGTTCAACTCAAACTTGTCTTCACCGCCTCAAAACTTTGTTCGACTCGAACTCGACTTTAGTTTCCCTGCTCGACTAGAAATCCTACTCATGCTCTGCTTCCTTTTACCTCGCGAAACTTAGAAGCTCACGCGTAGAATTCCTTATTTATGTAGGACTCCTCCTATCACATTATAATCCGCTACTTTATTTCCAAAACCTTCTCCCAATTAGATTTGGATTAGCTGGTACTTGTTGATACGACATGTTTTATGCAACTTGACACTTTGACATTCTTCAAAACAATTAGATCTTTTGCTTCTTACAAATTCCCCCTTTTTTAAACGATGGCAAACTATTAAAGCTTCTTTATGGAATCTGTATTGTATTGAACAGAATAACATGGATGCGCATGTGTATGTAGTGTATGCAAGCAAGCTTTCCCCCTTTTGACATTAGACAAAAATATGCAAAGCAGTAATAACCAAATACACCATAACAAAAAAACACAAAACCTTAGTTATTAGTTACACACAAGAAAAAAACAACAAATAGTCATCATTCACAACAGTTAGTAAAGCACATTACAACTTCAAGAGGACTTCAAAAACACAGGACACATCATAGGTAGGCATATCTACACAGAGGGTGGCACACAAGAAGATGAGGACGGACAACCCTTAGCGAACATATCAACAAGATTTTTCAAATGATCTGAATTGGACGATCACTCTGTGTCTAGTGCTACTTGAGTCTTAGCCAATTCTTCCTTAAGTCTAAAGTTTTCTTCAACCAACCCAGTATGCTAAGCCTAAAAGCAGCAATTTCTTCATTCTTTATAGTCATCACTGCCTTCAAACATTGCACAGGAGCATTAGCCCCATAGAAGTAGCAGGTATAACAACATGGTCAACTTCTCCTAGCACATCTTTTATAGTTTGTTCTTGCCATTCTGTAACAGGGACGTGAAAATATTCAAATACTTCCCCTAACCAAAATCTATAACCAAGCCCATGGTCTTTATCATCATGCACACAGATCCTGTGAATGTGACTCAGAACTAATTTAGGCAGATTGATTTGAACTTTGAAAATCAATAATACCATGAGAGTAAGGTCCAAATAGTTCACTTCAGTACACTTCTGTGATCTAGGAAGGAGGATCTTATGCACTACATAAAAAAGGAGCTTGTGTAAAAGAAGCATGGCTCATTTATCCACCCTAGTGTAACCCTCAAGCATAGGATCATGTGCAAACCTACCCGATATCTCAAGAGCTGATGACAATCCTTCCAAAGGAAGCCAAGTTCGCTTGACGTAGTGACCCCATCCTATATTAGGCACACCCAAAATTTTCGACAAAACCTCAGCTTCTAAAGTAAAAGAACCCCCCCCCCCAACCTTGCTTGAAATCGAGGAAGCAGACCCAATAGCATTTATATAAAATTCCCTCGTCTCTTTCCTACCCATCTTACACCGTCTATTTCCTTGAAGAAACAGAGCAGCCCAAACTTGTGCCTGCAACAGTACAAGTAATTCACCCATTTCATGTCCCCCAATGCCCGCAACAACCTTACCCCTAATCACTTTTCTTTTCTTAAATGCCAGAATCCTAGCCTTATAAGTTTCAGCACTAACAACCATATCCCCATCAGAATCATAACTATACTTAGATTTCTTTACAGGTTTGGACATAGGAACCTGTTTCTTTGAGCTACCTATAGAAGAACTTCTCTTTCTTTTCTTATCTTTCTTAGGTTCAATAATGGCATCATCAATGATTTCAATGGGATTTACAAAAGGAACAAACTTACTTTTCTTTGCGCATGACTTTTTAGTGGATCTAGTAAGGAGTAACCCGAATTGAAGTCCCCATTTTATGAGACCAATCAACAAAAGTGGTGGGTTTACCAGATGCTTGACTAAGTTGGGAACATAGTCTCTTAGGGATCATCTTTGCCAGTGCAGTATTGTCTTCATCACTAGAAGGAGTGTGTACATGCCCCTTTGGCGATTCTTGTTCCCCCTTACAATGGGAATCCAGTTTGTCAGTCACCAAACTCTGATTTTCATCTTCCCCTTGAATCGACACATCCTCCATGAGCGGATAAGCAAGATGTGTTATACTGAAAAATTCAATGAGTAGTATGTCAGGCAAGATAAACGGACTTTCATGATTCTCAAATGGAATGATGGCAAGATTTAGATTTTCAGATGGTGAAGTCATGATTTGTGAAGTTCTTGGTACAGAAGTAATGGAGAATGAGAGTTTGAATGAGGAAGAAGCAAAGTAATCTAAAGAGAAAGTATTGGGAAGTGAAAGGGTTTTGGAGAAGAGCGAGAGAAAGGACTGATTTGATAGTTTGGAAAGATTGATAGGATTTTTAGCGGTTTTAAATTTGATGTAGCTGACAGAGTTATTTAATTAGGGGAACGGGTAGGGATACATATCACTATATTTTAATCCTCTGTAGAAGGTGTAGTGTACATACCTTTGGTTGTAGAATGATGATCTCCGTTGTTCTAATCTCCCAAGTCTCTAATTTCCTGAGAATTGCAACTTCTTTAGGTATAATGTATAAAAATTATTAAGACTTAACATATAATATAATGAAGGACCATAGTCTTTTAAGTAAAGTAGAGATAGTTAGGTGATTTTATTCATCCCTAGCTCCAACCTGTTCCTTTCTAAATGTTCTCATGATAATGCCTTAGTGAAGATGTCCGCAATTTGTTGTTTAGTGGCACAGAAATTCATGAAGATGTGCCCCTTTTCCACATTGTCTCTCAGAAAGTGATGACAAATGTCAATGTGTTTTGTTCTCTTATGTTGTATAGGATTTTTTGCAATGTTGATTGCACTTGTGTTATCACAAAAAATTGGAACGCGTTCAATATTAAGACCAAAATCACTGAATTGTTGCTTAATCCATAACAGTTGAGCACAACATGAGGCTGTTGCTACATATTCATCTTCTGCGGTGGATAGTGCAACCGAGTTTTGTTTCTTTGATCCCCAAAAAATTAGACATGATCCTAAGAAGTGAGCCATACATGTGGTACTTTTTATGTCCGCTAGATAACCAGTATAATCCGCATCAGCATATCCTATTAATTCGAAATTACTCCCTTTTGGACACCATAGTCCTAAATCAATGGTTCCTTTCAAGTATCTGAGAATTCTTTTAACAGCTTGGAGATGAGATTCCTTGGGGTTGGTTTGAAATCGAGCACACAAGTCGACACTAAACACAATATCAGGTCTGCTAGCAGTAAGATACAAAAGTGAACCAATCATACCTCTATACAATTTTTTCTCCACAACAGAACCTATTCCTTCGAGATCTAACTTAGTGGTTGGGCTAATAGGGTGTCTATTTGTTTCGCATCTTCCATTTTGAATCTTTTAAGCAGTTCCTTGACATATTTTTGTTGGTGAATTAATGTACCTGTAGGTGTTTGCTTTATCTGAAGCCCTAAAAAGTAGTTTAACCCTTCAATCATGCTCATCTCAAACTCATTGCTCATGAGGTTGGCAAATTCATTTGTGAGTGCCTTGTGTGTTGCTCCAAATATGATGTCATCAACGTACACTTGTACAATCATTAGATTCATTCCATTGTTTCTGAGGAAAAGTGTATTGTCAATTTTACCTCTTGAATATCCATGGCTTAGGAGGAATTTTGACAATCTATCATAACATGCCCTTGGAGCTTGTTTCAACCCATAAAGAGTCTTTTCAAGCTTATAGACATGGTCAGGATAGTTAATTTTCTCAAAGCCAGGGGGTTGTTTAACGAACACTTCTTCTTTTAGTAATCCATTAAGGAATGCACTTTTTACGTTCATTTGATACAAGATGAATTTCATGTGTTCTGCAAATGCTATGAGTAACCCGATTGCTTCCAATCTTGCCACTGGTGCAAACGTCTCATCATAATCTATCCCTTCTTCTTTATTGTACCCTTGAAATACTAACCTGGCTTTGTTTCTAGTTATTGTACCATGTTCATCTAACTTGTTCCTAAATACCCACTTTGTACCAATTATGGTTATGTTTGATAGTTAAGGTACAATGTTCCAAACTTTACTCCTTTCGAATTGGTTCAGTTCCTCTTCCATGGATATTATCCAGTTTGCATCTTGAAGGGCTTCACTGATCTTCTTTGGTTCTATCATGGACAAGAATGCATTGAAGGCACAATGATTTTTCATACCTGATCTGGTGGTTATTCCAGAAGTGAGATCAATGGGTACATTGTCCAAAAGATGTATCCTTGATATCTGTAGTCTTTTAGGGCCAGATTGGGAGTTTCTGTATCTTGACCATTAGTTGGCTCTATTTTTTCTTCTTCAGGCACCCTTTTTAAATTCTCTTCTTTAACATTAAGAGTATGGATGTTGATTTCATCATTTTCATAGAAGAGACCTATTTCTTTTTCGTGTTCCTTTGCATTATCAGTGGATGCCTCCGAGATTTCCCCATCTTCCTGCAAGTTCTGGTTAGACATAGTATTGTACTCATCAAATACAACATGTATACTCTCTTTCACACACAATGTTGGTTTGTTCAGTACCCTATAGGCTTTGCTATGTGTGGAACATCCTAGAAAAATTTCCTCATCGCTTCGTGCATCAAATTTTCCTAACAGGTTTTTTCCATTATTATGAATGAAACATTATTCTTAGATGCGAGATGTTGGGTTTTCCGCCTTTTAATAGCTCATAAGGGGTTTTATCTAAGAAGGGTTGCGACATACATTTATTTATGGTGTAGCATGCAACATTTATGGCTTCAGCCCAGAATTGGTTTATGACTTTACTAGCAATAATTATTGTTTTAGCCATTTCCTGGAGGGTTCTATTTTTTCTTTCAACTACACCATTCTGTTGTGGTGTTCTAGGAGCAGAGAAATTATAATCAACTCTATAAGAGTCACAGTACTGAGCAAATTTTGAATTTTCAAATTCAATACCATGATCAGACCTAATTGATGTCAATTGTTTATCAAATTTATTTTGGAGTTTTCTTATAATGGAGAAAAAAGTTTCCAATGCATCATCTTTAGAGGTTAGAAATAGTGTTCAAGTATACCTGGAATAATCATCAACCAGAATAAACATATGTCTTTTCCCTCCCCTACTTTTGACTCTCATGGGACCACATAAATACATGTTTATTAGTTCAAGGGATCTAGTTGAATTTATAACCTGTTTTGGTTTAAAAGATGATTTCACTTGCTTTCCCAGAGTGCATGCTTCACAAACGCTTGCCTCTTTGAATTTTGTTTTAGGCAGTCCTATAACTAGTTCATTTGAGATGAGTTTATTTAGTTGTACATGGCTAGCATGACCTAGACATTTGTGCCATAGCAAAGGATCCTTGTCAATCACACTCAAGCAGACTAAGTTTTCATCGGATATCTTAGATGTATCTACTGTATATACGTGTTTATCTATATTTCCTGTTAGAACAACCTTCTTTGTTTTGAGATTAATAACTTTAACATTTGTTGATGAGAAGATTATCTCGTTTCCTTTATCATATAGGTGAGATATACTTAGCAAGTTGTGTTTCAAATCTTCTGCATGATATACTTTATCAATTGAGTGTTCATCTGATCTGCCTATCTTTCTGATGCCTTTAATCTGACCCTTTTTCCCTCCACCAAAAGCTACTATTCCACCTCTTCCTTCTTTGAGTGAGAGAAATTGTGATGTATCTCCAGTCATGTGTCTCGAACAAGCACTATCCATGTACCAATGTTGCTTGCTTTCTCTCACTTTTCCTGAAAAATTTACAGGTTAGTTTTAGGCACCCAAATTAACTTGGGTCCTTTACTAGAATCAAAAGGATGAATAAAATCTCTATGTATCCATTTAGGTAGATTAGATCTATTTTGAGTATACATGTTCCTTTGAAGTGTCTTATAAGTGTCTTTTGTTTTTATGGTGGCTCTATATTTTGGGCAATTTATCTTAGAGTGTCTTAAGTTACCACAGATAATGCATAACAAGGAATTATCAATTCTAGGTTGTTTAAAGCCTATTCCAGTTTTTTTTATTTTGGTGATTATTGCCCAAATGTGATACAATCATAGATGACTTAGTCCATTTATTTGCTTGTTCAAGCTCATTTTTAGTCCTAGTTAGTTCAAGTCTCATTTTTATTGACTTTTCCTTTTTAGAACACAATTCATTTTGGAGCTTTTTAATTTCAAGTTCATCTTTTGACCTATCACAGTTTTGTCCTTACCTGTTTCTTTAAGTTTTAGAATTTCAATTTTATTGGACATGTTACAAGACTCTAATAGCTTAACTTTCTGTGATAAAAGCTTATTTTTCTCTTTTAGTTCAGCATTGAGTTTTTCAAGATCTATATACTCAAATTTTAAACTAGTTAGGGAAGCAAATATCTGATTCTTGGTTTTAACTAGTGCCTGGATTGTCTCAATAGATGTGAGCATTATAAAAAATATTTTTTTCTTAGAGAATTTTACTAGCTTATCTTTGAGATCAAGAAGGTTTACCTCTTTTTCTTCAGAGTTTGAGTCAGGTTCAGGTTCTGATTCTTCTATGGCCATCAGGGCAATGTCATCAGCATTTTCTTCATACATTTCTGAACCTGTTCCCCAGGCTGCATACATAGCTTGCTCTTTCTCTTTGTTTTTTCTTTTGTTTAAAAATTTCTTCTTCTCTTTTCCAGCCCTTTCCTTTTTCCATTCTACTTCCCACATAGGACAATCCTTAATTTGATGATCGGTTTTTCCGCACTTAAAGCATTCTCCACTTTGTGGTTTCTCTGTACGCTTCTCTTTGGTGGGTGGTGCCATTTTTCCAAAATTTGTTCCCCGTTTGAAGAGTTTTTTGAAGTTTCTACTGATCAGTGATAGGTCTTCATCATCTATATCTGATTCATCACTTTCAGTTACTTTGAATCCAAGATTTTTTCTTTGCTACCTTCATTTCTTTTATCGATGTTCATCTCATATGTTCTGAGATTACCTACCAGTTCATCGAAAGTCATATTGGTTAAATCTTTGGCTTCTCTGATTGCAGTGACTTTTATTTCCCATGATCTAGGCAAGGTCATAAGCACTTTGTCTACCTATTCCTCTGTGGTGTATACTTTTTCCAGGGAGATTAACACGTTTACTACAGTAGTAAATCTGATAATCATATCTTGAAGTGATTCTCTGGATTTCATCTTGAAGGCTTCGTATTCAGTGCATTGCCTTGCAATTCTGAATTTTTGAACTTTGAGTTGTACCTTCATGAGCATTCTGTAGAGTATCCCATATTTGTTTAGCGGAGGTGCAACTTGAGATGCGATTAAACTCATCAGGTCCTAGCCCACATGCAAGAATGCATTTAGTCTTTGCAATTTTTTCCTAACATCTTGTAGTCAGCTTCTCCGTATTTATCCTTAGGTTTTGGAACATCTTTTCCTTCACTATCCTTAACAGTATGGATTAATGGCCCATCAGTGATTATTCTAACCCATAGTTCATAGTCTTCAGCTTGAATGAAATCTTCCACCCTTGTTTTCCACCATGAGTAGTATTGACCATTGAATAATGGTGGTCTGTTGATATGTTTGCCCTTGACCGTGTCCGAGAGGAGGTGCAGAACTCATAATGATCTTTATCTTGAGTTATTAGACTCTTGATTAAGATAACTTGCTCTGATACCACTTGTTGGAATTCTTGCCTCCTAAATTTTGTAAAGGATCATGTACTAATAACTTGTTCTTTACTGTTTGAAAGTTGTAGTAAATAACTTCGTAAACTAATAATTGGTTCGCAACTTTGTATTATTTATCTCAAATTTGATCAACACGGCGATTACACAAATATGTAATCTACGGAATTATAAACTCTAATTCCTAACTACCCAAGACAAAAAAAACCCAGGTTTTGGTCTTCTAATAACATCTTTCAAGTTTCTCAAACTTGCTAGACGTATCCTACACTCAAACATCGATTGTAATCAAAACTCTTAACTACAATCTTACAACTTTTTCTCTCAAACTCGCAGCACTCCCCAAAGTAAGGTACAAAACTCTCTCAACCTCTTTATCGTGTTTTGATTTTCTTTCTATGTGAGTGTGCAACTTTTTCTGATGAAAATAATTCCCTATTTATAGATCAGAAACTCCTCAAAGTCTTGTTCAACTCAAACTTGTCTTCACCGCCTCAAAACTTTGTTCGACTCGAACTCAACTTTAGTTTCCCTGCTCGACTAGAAATCCTACTCGTGCTCTGCTTCCTTTTTCCTCACGAAACTTAGAAGTTCACACGTAGAATTCCTTCTTTAAGTAGGACTCCTCCTATCACATTATAATCCGCTAATTCATTTCCAAAACCTTCTCCCAGTTAGATTTGGATAAGCTGGTACATGTTGATACGACCTGTTCTATGCAACTTGACACTTTGACATTCTTCAAAAATCAAAACAATTAGATCTTTTGCTTCTTACATGTAGAACTTACTTTCGAAGTTTTTGCGGTACCTTTGTATCACACAAGATTTCAAAGGCAAGCTTCCACTTCAATCTTCATCCATGTCGTACCAATTGTGGGGTATTAATTGTCCTGAGTTTCTTATCATAAATAGGTTTTCCTTTTTTGAAAACATATTGAGCTAGTCATTTTGTCGTAGAAAATGTTTAGAACTCTATAAATAGAAGCTCGTTTCTTCTAACCTAATCAGCATTCACATAGTAGCATTCATAAGTAGTAGTTTTGGTTAGAGGAAGAATTTGTGGGACAGTGATACATTATCACTTATGTGAACCTCTTTGTATTCCAAGTAAATTGGTTAAGGTTATTTATCTCTATATTTTATACTCTTATATTTATATAGTGGATTGTTCATCTCCTTTGTAGATGTATGTTGGTAGACCGAACCACGTCTTTTGGTATATTTCTCGTTTGTCTTCTTACTCATGGTCTATCGAGATTAAGTTTGATAGCTTCTGCATGACACCTAATTATTTTCGGTCCTAACACCAATATACTGTGTGATATCATTGTCAATGTCTCCACTCCCCTGAAATATTGCCCTAAGATTCTTGAATCTGTCTTTCTTGAAAATATTTTGTGTCTCAAGCCTCACTTCCACGCCTATCTCACATACGTTCACATCACTCCGGCTCAACTTGAACCCTTCAACCTCGGAAGATTGAGATTACTTTGTGTATTGGAATTAGGACTCTGTACATGAGTATGAGAATGACTCATATTGTAATTAGAACTCTGGTATATCTAGCCGATCTCTAATCTGTAACATATATAATGAGGGCATTGCACATACAATTTTATATCAATACTAGGGTGTTTTTTAAAATTGTTTTTTGAGTGTTTTTTTTTTCTTCTATAATGTGTTTTCAAACATTGTCTCCTTTAGAACATGACTTTCACCAATTTGGAAAATATAGTCACATACCTTTTTAACATTTGTGCTTAAATCATCAATAAGACATATTTGCAAAGGTGATTAATGTAGAAATCATTTTAATTAGGCTAATGGTAAATAAGATCTAGCTACTTTTCCTTATTTATCAGACATAATAAAATTTTACAAAACATAGCAAATTTGAGTCATTACTTGCGTCTTGTCGTTGTCATCTCTAGCTCCTTTGCATCTTTTTTTTCCCAATTCTTTTTCCTTTTCTATCTTGTTTAGGATAGACCCTTTATTATATACTCCCTCCATCCCATTTTATGTGGCACCATTTTATTTTTTTTTGTCAGTCCAAAAAAGAATGTCACATTTCCTTATATAGTAAGTATTTAAAGGTACAATTCGTTTTTTATCCTTGTTGGTCTCACTCAATCTTAAAATAATATTCCAATACATTTATGAGGAGAGAGAAAAGTGAGTCTACTTTTTAAAAGGCAATTTGGTAAACATTTCAAAGTCTTTATTTATTTCTTAAACACCGTGTCCGGTCAAATGTTGCCACATAAAATGGGACGGAGGGAGTATTATATTTATTGACAGTTACTTTGCAGACACCACTCTATAACGTATAATGATAAGTAACAATCTATTATAAAGGCTACTCTTTTGTTTTATATTAGGGTATCACCAATAATACTGTAGTTTGGATGAAATAACAATGACCTATACTGAAAATAGAGAAAGGGACCAAAATCATTTAAAAGGATTGAAAGTTGGCACTAAGCATGAAAATTCCATGTAACTCAATTATTTGAAGTGGCACAAATTATTTTTTTTAAAAAGGAGGTATTACGACTTGTTATTTGAACCATATCCTTATAAAACATAACAAAATCTAATAATTGGGGTTATTTGAATAAGATTTGAGCTAGTTTAGGACTGAATTCCAATCCTAGTTGGTTGAAGTTTGAATTGTATCAAATATATATATATCAAAGTTGTATTATAATTATATGTTGAGTTTGTATGAAAATCATTTTTTGTGTTTATATGTGTGTTATAGTTGTATCAAATTTGTATGAATATTGTATGAAAGTTAAACAATTGTTTACATGAAATTGTGACTGAAATTCTAAGGCTTGAACGAGACATACATATTTCATATCAATTTTAAACAGTTTTCATACATGAAAAAAAATGAGCAAAATTCTAAACCTTGAACAAGATATACGTATTTCATAAATTTTCCTATTTGAAATTTTTTAAGCTTTGAGCAAAATTTTCGTATATATTTTGTAAATTAGAAACTCTTTTATCACCGGTGTTTCTCATTACATATACCGGTGTTTCTTCCTAAATATATGGGGTTAAAGAACTTGCAAATTGAAATATTGACAAAACATAGCTGCAAAAGTCCCAAAGATATTTATTTTTTTTCAAAATCTAGCAAAAATAAATGAATCATATTAATAGTAATTAGTAGCTGGTTTCTCTCTAGAAGACAAGTTTTGGAGCCGTTAGTTTTACTTGGTCATTACAAGGGGGTCTTTATGAAAACATTATTAAGTTATGGACCATTTACTATTTTAGTAAAGGTATATACTTACTATAAATGGCTTCAAATATGAGTTTTCTCTTTGTATATTAATGTTATTTTGCCTACTTTTGAAAATTAAAGAGGACCTAAGCTTATGCTTTTATGGAAATAATTAAAATAAGCCTACCGTTTATTCTCATTATTATGAATAAAATTGACAATTTTCCCCTCTTATAAGATCTCCAAATCTTTTCTATAGTAAAAGTCATTATACTGATGTAATTACTTACATAAGGAAGTAATTTATGCAATCTAAAGAATCTAATTTTGCAACTAAAGTACGCTCATTTGGATTTCCATTATTTTCCCCTTGTTCTTTTTCAATTTTCAGCACTTCAATTATAATTGAAGATATATAAAATTTAGTAGTTATAGTATTTTTTAAATCACATTACCTATTAGTATTACTACTAATAGCATTTTTGGCCTAACTTTAAAAATCATTTTAGCTTTACGAAAAAAGATTTCGGAGAGAAGTAATTTTTGTGTGGCTAATCTAATTGAAAATACTTTTGTCAATATTAAAGTTGTGCATGTTCCAAAAGTGTTTTTAGAAAAGAAAAAAAAAATAGTACCTTTTTACTGTCTGAAAAATAATTTTTCTTACTGTTCTAAACACTTTTTTTTTTTTTTTTTAAATTAGTCAAACACCTTAACTTTCTAAAATATATTTAAATTTTATTTTTAATTTTTTAGAAACTTAACCAACAAGTGCTTATAAAGTGACAACTTGAAGACCCTTTGTTGAGTATAACTATTAGTTGAATGAAGTAGTAATAATTATACTATCAAACGATATGATAGAGCAATGAGATTCCTCTTCTTTTTATTAGAAGTTTTGATGGTGAGGTATGAAATATTTTTAATAGAGAGCTTCCCTTAAATGACCTTATACGTAATCAAGTTTTTATGCGGATATAAACATCGATTGATGTAAAACGGCTAAGCTATTACATTTCCCTTGTATAGAAATATATTCAGAATTTGCTTGGTAGAGTAGTGAATTCTGGAGAAGGTAAAACTGTTCCACGTGCCACTTGGTGGCATATGCCACATCAGACACAGGGTGCCGATGTGGAATGATCCTACGTGGCTGAAGGGGCTGTTAAGGTGGCGGCAAAAACGGCGGAGAGAAGGGATTGCCAATAAGGTTTGGTGGGACCACGTGGCAAAACAACAACTTATATTGAACCTGTGGGCCCCACTCTCCAAGATATTGAACCTGTGGGCCCCACTCTTCAAGATATTGAACCTGTGGGCCCCACTCTCCACTCCCACAACTTGCCTCCAAACATCCAACCCACAAAAATATACTATCAAAATTATAGAATGGAGAAACTGTTACTCATATTAGATCACAAATTTAATGAAATTGTAATGACAAAAATGATATAATATCTCTGGTTTATCTTATTTTTTAAATCTCTTTCAAAAGAATTGTTTTTTTTCATTCAATTCTAAATTTTCCATCACCTAACGTGTTTAAGACTACACGATTAAATGATATTTTAATATACTTTACATATTTTTAATTTAAAATCACAAGATTCAAAAATATTCTAATTTTTTAAATTTCGTGTCAAATCGAAACCAGACAAATAAATCAAAATAATTTTTTTAGTTTCTCATCTAATGTTTAATATCCACATTGGAGTCCAACTAAATTCAAATTCATACCAAAAAGTCCACATTGGAGTAAAACGCTCTCTAATAAAAAATACATCATACCCAAAAAGACTCAAATCCAAAACCACCTATTAAGAAGCATGAATGATTTAGTTACCACTCCACGAACGAGACACTTATTTGTAGCAAAATTGCATAGTTAATAAATACTCTCTTTCTTATTTTTATATTTCTGTAGGACCACAAATGGGGATAGAGGGGTGTCTTAGTAGGGGGGCATTATGTTTGTCTGTTAGTGTGTAGTTACAACTATAAAATAAACCAAACCGTCCCAAATCTCTTCATACACATACCCGCTCTTCATCTCTTTCTCCTATATTCCAATCCCAATTTGTTTTTCTTTCTTTCTTTCTTCTTCTAGTAACTAGTAAAGGAAAGGAAACTCTTCTTCCCTTTGCTTCTCTTATTTTCACTCAAATCTTTCCTCTTAATTCTCATTCTCATTCCCATTTTACTCACATAAAACAGAGTAACACACACTGTCTTCTTTCTTCTTCAAGATTCCAACTATTAACTGATTAATTGAACGAAATTTAGGTAAAGATTGAATCTTTTTCCAGTTTCCTCAAATGGGTTGGTTTTGATTTTGGATTTTTGTCAAGAATCTTTTTTTGAGTTGAATTTGGACTTATATTGTGTGTTTTTGGTTTGTAGGAGTGACAATGACTCAGCAGAATGTGGTAGTATCTGATCCCAAATACGGTATTAATCTGACAATACCGGTATCGACCTCGTCGGCGTTATTCACGACGGCAGCTCAGAAGCCGCCGCCGGGGCCGGGGAGTTGTATAACTATTTCAAGAAAGACACTTGTTGAAATTAATGGGAATAATAGTGCTAGAATCAATTCTTGGGTTGAATCAATGAGAGCTTCCTCTCCTACTCATCATAAGTCCAGTCCTGCTCTTTCAGATGACTTGAATTCTTGGATGGTAAGCTTAAAGAAAAAAAAGAATTTCATGCAGTTTATGACCACCACATATATGTTGTAATGTTTCTGTGAATAATTCATATAATTGGGACTTTCTTTATGAATTTTTTTGTAATTGGGTTTTGTCTATCGGAACAGTACATTTTACCCTCCGGAGTATGAGTATGACGTAATTGATTGCGCCATTGTGAGCTGATAATTGATGAATTAATGAAACAGGTGCAACATCCATCAGCACTGGATATGTTTGAGCAGATAATCAGTGCTTCAAACGGAAAACAAATTGTGATGTTTTTAGACTATGATGGCACTCTTTCCCCCATTGTTGAAGATCCTGATCAAGCTTTCATGTCTGATGCTGTAAGTTTTCATCTTTATCAACTCTTGTTTCCTTTAAAGAAAAAATCATTTTCATTAATTATTCGATCCCACTTATTTGCATATATCAGATGAGAGCAACAGTGAGAAAACTTGCTAGATATTTCCCTACTGCAATAGTGAGTGGAAGGTGCAGAGACAAGGTATACTTGTTTTTCTTTTATGACTTGTGTCTATGGTCTTTTAACCTTTCCATTTTATGAAATTGTAAAACATTTGGTGATTGTATTGTTATATATAGGTATACAGCTTTGTACGATTGGCGGAGTTGTACTATGCTGGTAGCCATGGAATGGATATAAAAGGGCCATCAAAAGGTTCCAAATACAAGAAAGTGAGTTTAACTTGTCTTTGCATCTTCTAGCTAGTTAGTACGTACCTATGTTGCTCACACTCTTCAATAATAATGTTGATGTCAGATCCTCTAAAAATAGTGTATTTTATGATTGAAATTTTAAATTTTGCAGGGAGCTCAAGCTGTTCTTTTCCAACCAGCAAGTGAATTTCTCCCTATGATTGATGAGGTTTACAAAAAACTTGTGGATATAACAAAGTCTACAGAAGGAGTTAGAGTTGAAAATAACAAGTTTTGTGCCTCTGTACATTTCCGCTGTGTTGATGAAAAGGTATAATAAACCACTCCAAATATTCTGTTACATAATCATTATTATTATATGGCCCATCAGGCAAAGCATGAGTTAAAAAAGCTTCATTTTATATAACTTTTTTGAAAAATAAAAATAAAAACTGATTTAGGTTGTTGTTGATGTAACAGAAATGGGGTGAACTAGCACAAGTAGTAAGATCAGTGCTTAAAGAATACCCAAAGCTTCGATTGACACAAGGAAGAAAAGTATTAGAGATTCGTCCAACTATTAAATGGGACAAGGGCAAAGCTCTCGAATTCTTGCTCGAATCACTTGGTAAGTCCTGTCGATTTGGAAATAGTTTCTCTAGTAATAAGGGATTCCACTGGGTATGATGTTGTTGTTGTATTATTACTAGTTTCATTAGTGACAGAGACAAATATCTTATTGAAATATTAAAAGAGAAAACAATTGGTTTGATGCTAACTTTGATAATGAAACCTCTCTTCAACAGGATATGCTAACTGTACTGATGTCTTTCCTGTATATATTGGTGATGATCGAACCGATGAAGATGCTTTCAAGGTATCCTATGTTCCTGTATATTTTTTTAATGTTTTTGTTTTGTTGCCTTTTAGGTTTACAAGATCTTATAATTTGGTCTTTTTACTTTTTATTAAGTTTTCTATAGTGTTACTAATCCTACATTTTAAAAATTATATAGGTCCTAAGAGAAAGAGATCAAGGTTTTGGCATTCTTGTCTCCAAAACTCCAAAAGACACACATGCATCTTATTCTTTGCAAGAACCATCTGAGGTGAGTTGAATTGCGCTTCTGGGAGAAAATATTTACGCGACATAGCTCATAGTTTGAATTTGTTACTTAACCTTTTCGTTTTTTTCTAATCGACTTCACAGGTTATGGTGTTTCTACGACGTTTGGTAGAGTGGAAAAAGTTGTCATTAAGAAGACAATGTCGAATTCGAAGACAAATTGAGGAGATGAAAGCATCTCTAAGGAACTAAGAATTTGTCCAAAGTGAATATGGACTTAATGATGCATATAATGTATTTTCCTTTTATCAAATATAACAAAGTATTAAGAATGAAAAGGTAGAAAAGAAATTAAAAGCTTTTTTTTTTATCCTGCTCTTTGGCTTTAAGGCCTTGTACATCTTTGTAACTAGCTCTGTACAAGGGTAAATTGTAATTTTCCAGTCTTGCCTAAATGCATATATTGGAAGTTCTCTCTCCATCTGTCTATCAATTATGTATATAAATTAAATATATATATATATATATATATATATATATATATATATATATATATGAGTAGTGTTTATAAATATTCACATTTATATATATGCTATTCTATAACTGATAAAATAAATGATAACATATAATTTATTTGTTATACATTATTTTATGGCGTATAACCGGCTTCTTCACATGCTCCTTTAAGGAAGGAATTTACTGCAAATGTTGTCTGCATCGTTGAGTAAGATTCTACCCAAGTTAATATCTTTTCCTGTTTCTTTTAACACTATCGTAATTAATGTGATTCAGTTTAACTGGACACAAAATTTTAAAAAAAAAAATCTTACACTTAAATTACATCTTTAGACTTTTCTCCCTTATCTTTGTTTTACCATCCTAAGCACCAAAATAAGGCCAGGGTGGATAGGGGGTGGCTTTTTTCTTTTTTTTCTCTTAGTCGGGAGCGCTTTAACCCTTCACAGGTATAAATAAAATATTATAAGAGGTAATTTTAACAAAATCTCTAAAATGTTAGTATAACCTATGTTGTCTATCGAGTATTTTAGAAGTTACAGATGATAAAATAATGTAATGTGCTGCATATTGAGTAGGAATTCCAATTGTATTGACTTGCATGTGACTGATTGAGCAACTTCGTATTTTTATTTTTATTTTTGCCTATAAGATAAAACTTGTTACCAAGCAACAAACAAAGTTCATTATCTCTGATCAATGGCAGAGCCACATTGAAGCAAGGAGGTTCTTGCAAATCATCCCTCTTAATGGGCCTACACAATGCAAATTTAAACGCACAAGTTATGTATTTGACCAGCCGGTCTATTTTTATAATAAAAACGTATATTTTTATGTATAATATACAATATATATTTAGTCGCTATTATTTTGATGAATGATGTAATTTTCTCAATTCAAATTAGTCACACCAGTGCTAGTAGATATGGAATGATTAATGATAGAGTAGTATTTCCCAAAAACATAGTAAAGGAGGATTCCATTCAAACTTTGCATCAGTTGTGGTCCTCGTGACAAGTAAGGCTTGCTTAATTAAGTGGTTGAGCCCTTTCACCATCGATCGATAGGTTAAGAATTTGAGTCTTGTTAAAAGAATGAGTGGAAATATTACTGATCCTCTTGGGATGGGAGTGGGGAAAAAGAAGAAAAAAAAAGGTGTGGTCCTCCTGGAGGAACAAAAGTTTGTTATCACTCACCTAAGAAAGGACCTATCTTACATATATATATATATATTCATTTGTTTTTATATATTCAAGATTTTGTTTAATATATAATCTAATTTTGTATACTGTTCATACCTCATGATGTGCATTGTCTATAACTAGGTCTAATAATAAAGTAGTTAAAATGTCTATCATCTCATACATATTTTCACACATATATATACCCCTTTATTAATTAATTCACGACAAAAAATGAATATATATATATATATACTAACTAATGACACATCATTATCAACATAATGGCCTTTACCTGCTGCAAAATTAAGCATTGTCTTCTTCAAAATTAGCTTTTTGCCTGCAATTAGGTTGGCCAAAGACAATTATTACAGAATACTAGTACCTGTTTTTTTTTCTTTTTTTTTTTTTTTTTAACTTTCTTATCTCTAAACTCTTTTCAAGCACGTATAACTTGTTTGTTTGACTTGGCTAGTTAGTAGAACGACTGAACACTCTAAAATAGGCAACTGAAAATAACAGCCTTTTATATCATATGGTCCTCATTACTTGGTTGGCCAAATTTACTTGTTTGACTTCCATTCATAAAGACTTTTTGTTTTTCTTCCCGTACTAAAGCACCTAGAAGCTAGTAGCTAGATATATAGACTAGATATTTTACAAATTAAGAGATTCAAAATTAATAATCTAAGATTTGGGTTAATTCATCTTGTCTTACGATAGAATGAAACAATACTTGACAATAGAAATTATTGAACTTTAGGGAACTCAACGAATGACTATAAATCATGCTTGACACTTGCTTTTTCGTTTTAAACAATTCACAAATCAAAAAGAGAAAGAAGAAGATTAATTTTCAGAGTGTAAAATGAGCCGAAACCTCTAAAAATTTATAGCTAACCATTGAAGAACGAACAAGTATAAACATACATGTCCGTGTAGAAGGTGTCTTTTATTTAATTGGTAACAATTTAAACTAAGTTAAAAGTCTAAATATAGGGAAGAGAAAATAGTACTAGTGTTATGTATTCTAATGGTCCTCATTCTAGTACAATAGGAAAGCAATAAAATTGACATTTTTATTTTGAAGTTGTGACTAGTTATGAATGTTGGACAAAATATCAGAGCCCTAATATATGATTGGTCATATAAAACTCAGGTGAATGGATGGACCCATAAATGAACAATTGGAAAAAATAAAATTATCCATGTACCTCTCCATCTTTATTCTTTCTCTAATACTTTGTGACCCATGCTGAGTCAAAAGGATAGGCAGTGAGCATAGATATTCAATTTTGAAATGATGAGGTTTTCTTTGCATGTCTTCCATCAAAGGGTTTTTTGTTTTTAGTTAAAATCTTTTGGATTTTTTGTCTTTCATTTCGTGTGTGGTATAAAGTCTGACTAATTTAAATTCATGTTGTGTAGGACCCTAGTCATGCAGATGTGTTCCTTATCAAAGATCTTTTTATACGTAATCAATGCTTGAATTAATCTAATACCCTTAATTAAAGGAGAAGCAACCATATTAACTGTACATCCAAGGTAGTTAAAAAAAAATTTATATCATTGATTAAAATAGAGATATCATATCAAGCTATCAACTAAAGAATAACTTTATATACTATATATAACGTTTTATTCATGGGAACATTGACTAGACCTTAGAGCACACACCACGTACATATGACAATTGTCGACATAAAAATTCACATTTATTCTCATTTAAAAGTATTAATTGCAAATGGTTTAGTTGATTAAGATTTGACGAAATATTAGTGCAGTTATAAACTTTTTTAATTGGTAGCGTACGTCATAATTGAACAATTATATGCAACTAATTACTACTTCTATACATTGCATAATTCATATAATTGGGATATACTGTTACCTAATGTAGTAGTGATTATTGTCTGATGGAAATTAAAGAAGGAAATAGGTGAATGGATAAGTCAAAGATTTTATAAATACTTTGTTTAGATTAACACAAATGGGTGAATTTTTGCCTTAAGATTGGATAACTTCAAAAATTACTTCTTTTAGAATGACAATACACATAATATCTACCTTGAAATTTTTTGATTGCAACATATAACGAGTTTAGTAAAATATCTAGCTTTACAATGGTCATTAAGATTTGAAGAATCTCCTTGTTTAGTTACTTCATTGACTAAATAATGGCATAGTAAACTTGTTGACATTAGTAGCAATGTATGACGAAATGAGAGTTCAAACGAGGGACGAGATTACAGACTGGAAATCGAACTTAGATAATCAATTAATCGAGTTGTTACGATTCCTTTCACAATAAATTGTATATTAGATTCCAAAATTATTAATTCACTAAAAATCATTAATGTATTTGTCTCAAATTTCTAAGTGCCTCCTTTTTTGCATACGGTAGATCACCCAAAACCCCTTTTGTGAAGACTATTGGCCTCTGAAGCGTGATTGGTGTTATGCGGAAACTTACAATTGCAAATAATATGATTGATAAATTAGATGACAAAAACTTATACTAAAAACTAATATTATTATATGAAACTAATATAAAGAAAAAATATTAAAATTGTTGAGAGATTAAATCTCCCCATAAACAAAACTCACTAAATGACTACATTGTGGATTCTATTGTTATTGTGTTAGAAGAAACAAACCTATATTTATAGAGTCCTAAAACCTTTTCTTACTAGAAAAGGAGTCCTAAAAGGAGAGAATAAATCAAATATGAAAGAATATTATATTTTCCTTTCAAGAAAGTAAAAACATTTATGGTAATGTTTTGTCTTTTCTTTAAGGAAAAATAAATCTTAATTATGATAAGAAAATCAGGGCAAAATCCTAACAAATCTCTCCTTTTGGCTGGATTTTCTTGACAAAGCTTGATCTGTTTTCTTCATTGCATGATAATCTAGTTCTTCACAAAATCTTCATCACCGTTGCTTGCCATGGTTAAAAATAAAGTTTAAAATATATGGGTTAAAAATATTTTATTTTTATTTTTAAAAATTACAGCAACAGGAATATTGAAAATATGGTTGAAACTTTTTCTCCACATGCAGCTCGACAAAAATCTTCATTATCATCAAAGTTGTTGCAAATTGATTTGAAACCACTTGAACCTTTCTTCAATCTTGTTGAACCATAGGATCATCGGACCATTGGATCGTTGGACCATGTGCTTTGATACCACTTGTTGGTTTCTGAAGGGTAATTAGGGCGTCATGCGGAAGCTTACAATTGCAAATCATATAGTTGATAAATTAGATGACAAAAACTTATACTAAAAACTAATATTATTATATGAAACTAATATAAAGAAAAAATATTAAAATTGTTGAGAGATTAAATCTCCCCATAAACAAAACTCACTAAACGACTATATTGTGGATTCTATTGTTATTGTGTTAGAAGAAACAAACATATATTTATAGAGTCCTAAAACATTTTCTTACTAGAAAAGGAGTCCTAAAAGGAGAGAATAAACCAAATATGAAAGAATATTATATTTTCCTTTCAAGAAAGTAAAAACATTTATGGTAATGTTTTGTCTTTTCTTTAAGGAAAAATAAATCTTAAATTATGGTAAGAAAATCAGGGCAAAACCCTAATAAAGACAACAATTAAAAAAGAGAGTTCTAATGCAGAACTAATTAATCTAAGGCCCTTTCTTTTCTAATAGTATAATATAAAGAATAAAGATGGAGTGACCCAACACTCTATAGCTAGCTAGCACACAACATGACACATATTTTATTATATGAATAAATAATTGTCCTTTAGTGTGGAAAATTATGTGTAGCCATGTGGGATTAGAAAGATATTTTACATACCCAAAAAAGTTGTAACCATGTTGTTGAAACAAGAAACATGTTCTAACTAGCTAGTCTAGCAAACATTGGAGGGTAAGTGAAATGGATAATTATATTACTCCAAAGAGCAAAAAAAGGCCAAAGCAAAAGATGAAGGAATATTAGTGAGTGGGGGCTTAAAAATGGAAACATAGCCATTGCATACAGACACAAGAAGAAATGTACCTATTGGATATCAAGATATGAAGATCATATATACTATGGTTTATTTTTGTTACTTTTTTTCTCTAGGAAATAATTAAGAGTATAACAAGTCATGTAGATTTAATACCTTGTTTTATTTTATTTTTTCTTGATTAGGTTAGTGAAAGGGAAACCCACCACACAAAGGGGTGTAGGGAATCTAAATATGGTTGAATGAGGAGTTGGAATCCACTAAAAAGGAAGAAGTCTTTTTGGGAGGGTTTTTGATGTGAGGGAAACACATGGATTGTAGAATGGGGACACTAACATGCCTCCAAAGTTTATTGACAACCTAGGTTCTTTCGGACGTGGAAAGATGGAGTCCACTTGATACTTCACTTTCCCCCAATCACTAGTATTGACACATTCCTAAGCCTTCAATTATTGGTGAAATAGGGGGTGAAGGTGGCATGCTCTACCTCCAAGCTACTACCTACTTCTCCATTCTTCATTCTAACTAATTGATCTAGTGAACGGAAACTTGGAGTAATGGTACAGTATTCGTGGAATTAATCAATTGTACTCATGTCAGAGTAGGTTGTCTTCATCACATTTCTTTATATTACAGCCTTTTTCCTAATTTTAAGTGATCACGATTGTACATCAAGTTTTTATTGAAATGTGTGACATCGTGAACTTATATCAATAATGGTAGTAGCTTGAATGAAGGACTTTGATTGCCTGTTTTGAGTCTATGTTGAAGTGTGTGACGATTTCATTAAAAAATTAACCTTTTAGAGAAAGCACTCTTTTGATTTGCCTAGTCATATTCTCAATAGTCAATATACATTACACTCCTTTGAAGTGAATACTTTATGTATGAGAATTATTTTTTATCCTCTCCTACCTGTCTTACAACTACAAACTCTTTGAAAATATGCCACTTTAGATCCAAAATTCTAGTCTATTAATGATGAATTGGTTAATCATTGTCAATATAATATATATGTACAATTTCCATACCATCTTTTGATAAATTATTCCCTAATGAACGCAAAATCTTCAAAAATATAGTACATATATAAGTTTATTTCGTAATGATTCCACACTAAGTATGTGAAAAGAAACAATATAATGTATTATGTAATCACAACTATTTATTTTTTTGGATATGTTAATCAAATGGTGGAACCAGTAATAGAACATTCGTGGTAGTACTGTAGAAAATTCTACAAACCTCCAATCCTACCACCTTTTTCTACAATGAACATATAGTTTCTTTTTTTATGATTCTTCAAATTTGAACCATAGATTGTGCAAGACTTGCTAGATTAACGATATTCACTAGGCAGGAATCGTTCTGGTCCCAGATCAAGACATGAGTCTTTGGACATATTCTACGAGTTTAACTTATTGAAAAGTACATAATTAAATAAACAGAATTTTCACGTGCTTAGCTAATGAAAAAATATCAGACTAGCTCGTCATTAATGGGGCATGGTGGAGACACAATTAAATGATAAAGTAAAAATGTGCTTTCTTTAATAACGTAACTTAATATTTTAATTGAGATAGTCACACACCCTAATACCATAAACTTTAATTTTGTGTTGAAGATTCTCACATAGGATGAAAAGGAGAAGGTGGATCTCCCCCTCCATCACGAGCTAGCTTTTTGAGTTGAGTAAAACCTGAAATCCATTTCTTAATATCGTATCTGATTAGGGTCCATCCCAACTATTGTTTATCGATGTTGGATCTCCATATTAAATCGCCTACCTTTCATATGTCCAACCTAGGCATGTGATGTTGCATGTGTTGAATAGTGCCACATCCAAACGAATAAAAGGATGCAGGTGGTCTCTTTATATGATCTTGGACAATTTTGAACTAGCTTTTGGGATTAAGTTAAATCTAAAATCTATTTCTTTATAAGCTCAATCCATTAATTTGATTGTGAGATCAACTAAATATGAAACAAGTCTTGTTCCCGACCACTAAAGCAAACTTGGTTAATTAAGGCAAATATATATATATATGGAAATGAGATTCTCGTCTTTGTAGGGATTAAAAGTTTGTGGGAGGGTAGGATAAGATTATGTTAAAGATGAGTGAGTAGGTTAAGGTAATTAATGTCAGAGGCGAATGGTCCTAAAAACATACTACGTGTCTAAAATATGTAAACAAGAATAAAAACATATTTATTTCTTGGGAACCGGTCCCCGCCTTGAGGGTCGAGCCACGTCCCCAAGGAAGAAGGAGCATTTGTCCACTTATTTTCATCAATTGCCTTAAATGAAACATACATATTTGCTGTTGGTCTGCTCATTTGCAGGACAATTTGCCATTAAATATTAGGTACACTAGCTACTAGCTAGTATAGTGGGGGTATTTTTTTGTTTTATTTTGTTGTTGTTGGCACATGAAAAATTAATGTAAAGAGACTGAGGATGCATGTGACCCAGATGCCATACTTCTGGGGAGCAAATGAAGATGAGTAAAGTGTAAATGGATCATTGGTGCTCACATCTATCTGACATGTTCTTCAAAAAAGATATATCTATATATATATATATATATATATATCAAAAACAAACACACAATAATATTTACTACGTTTTGTTTACAAATAGCATAACAGTTTCTGATACATACATGTTTATGGGTCTTTTTCACTACTTATAAAAGGGATATTCCTTTTAGTTTCTCTTTGGTAATAATGCATAAAATATTCTGTCTATCGCAACGTTCACGAGGTGTTTAAGGTGGTTTGCTCGGAAGTTATTATAATTGAACATGACACTTACTTGATGAACTTAATTAATAAATAAAGTAATATTTTTGCTATCAATCATAACTTTTGGCATTACTAAAACAAAAAAAAAGTTTTTACCGGTAATTAATATGCATATTAACAAAAAGTGTTAAAAGTCTCTACCAGCATTAATTAATTGTCATTGATTTCAATGTCGTTGTAGGCTTTAGAAACATTTACAAAGAGTGGAAATTGCTTCTAAAAATATATTTAACAATAATTAAACATTGTCATTAATTAATTGCTGCTAAATATCATTTTTAGTGTATTTTGACTCTGCCTATTTCATTTCCTATGTCAAATGGTAGGTGGGATTTAGTCGTCGTACACTTAGAGCTGTAATTAGTATTTATAATTTTCTGTTACAATAATGCATCCTTTAACTAGAGAAGAAATTATTAGTTATATATAAGATTATAAACGTGTTATATATAGTCGGACATTCACTCTTCATACAATTATCCAACTAATTTTTTCTCGTACAAACATAGAAATTAAGTAACTGAAAATGTAGATTCCTTTTGGGACATTTAATTCGATTAGATTAATTTTGTAAGCTATATATACTGTATTGGCAGAACTATAATAGAAGTTATGAGATTAAAATAAAATAGACATTAAACTTAACTCAATATGAAAGCTAGTTCACGAGTACTCAATAGAGAATTACTCGAGATCATATAAAGAGATCACCCTACCCTAAAAGTCCAATATGGATTTTTCACCATAGGTTCAACAAATTTTATTAATGATGGTTTATATCTTATATTTGTGTTACAAAATCACTTAATTAATATGTATAAATAAATTATTCAAAATCCATACGTAAAAAAGAATTACTTATAATCTCAATTTTATAAATTTAAAAATGCTAGATCCGTCTCGGTACATTTGAATTTTGAAGAAACGAAACTTTATCACATAGAGATGCCAAGCAGGACATATGCACATAATTTTTTTAAAGGACATATGCACGAGGTGATTTGCAATTTGCCCTATTTTATGTTCTAACAACCCATTATTGTGATTTGTGACTATAAAGCCAATTCAGATTAGTTTTAGCTTTAGTAAACAAATCACAACTAGAAGCGCATGCAATCAATATGGTTTCTAAAAAATTATTTTTAGAATATAAAAAATGTAAAACAAAGATTAATGTTGGCTGATAACCTACTTCAATATTAAACAAAGCCTGTAGCCTCCCTGGATGGTTAGTCAAAGAGGAGTCTATTTGTTTTATCGTGAAGTCCTTAAGAAGTTTAAAGAAAAGATTTTCCTATCGAACATATCCTAAATGAAAATTCTGATTTTGTCGCTTATTCTGCAAAGCCTTTTGATATAATCAAGTCCAACAACACCCGATTTTTCCAATTCCAACCCCCAAAAGAAAAGAGAAACAAAACATGATTTTAGTTTGGAAAATTATATAATTAGTCATACTTTACTACCATATATACTATTATTACCTATACTTTCAAAATATTACATATTTTACCACTAATTAAGAGTTTCCTACCATATATTGAGGACGATACACTTAGATACATATATTTTTGCTACCAAACACACTAAAATAGAGAGAGAAGCGACAGAGATTGGGGGGAGGCGAACAAGATTCCATGTGAATCACATTAGATACATGTATCTGTATGTATATAGTGTGATTTGATAGGAGAGTGGCGAGCGAGATGCGAGAGAGGCGAGGGAGACGAGAGAGATTTGTTATGTATCCCAGATACACACGAATCTACTTGGATACAATATATCTAGAACAAATTACACCTAATTTTAACCTCATGTATCCTAATGTAACTGAATGTATGTGGACGCACCAAAATTTGGTAAAATACGTAACATTGCAAACTAGAGTATATCTAACTAATTAGTTCCTAAACTAAAGTGATTTATGTAAGTTTCCCTTTTATTTTCCTATTTCATACACTTAGGATTGCATTAAAAGATGCATCTAGGAACACTAAACATGTGCAATCGTGCTTAAAGGCAAATGGTACGCCCTCCTTTTCCATTGTTTCATTATTAATGAACTTCCTACTTATAATCAAACAACATCCACTCGACCCTAGACTAAATTAAAAATATATAAGGCTCCCTTAAAGTATTTGATTTTTTGCTTGATACGACGTTAACTTACCGTAACTGAGGATTATTTTTTGCACTTTAACCAACTAGCTTTTATATTAATGATTGATCAACTAATGTAATCATTCTCAAACTCGTTTTCTTATTAGTCTAATTGTCTTTAATGTATAGACGTGACAGGTTTTGGTTAGTGCACTAAGCAACTTGATTAGTATTTAATTTGGAAAAGGTTCCATAGGTTCCATATATATTTGCAACACACGTATGATCAATTTAACCTAGACTTGACTTTATAGTCATGTTTAGGGGTGTACAAAACCGAACCGAAAACCGAATCAAATCGCAAATCGAGAAAAAAAAAACCCGACTAGTGGTTGGTTTGACTTGGTTTGGTATTGGAAAAAAAAAAACCCGACTATATTTGGGTTGGTTTGGTTTCAACTAAAATAAACCAACCCGACATTATATATATAATTTTAAAATTTTATATTATACATAAAAATATTTACTTTGATATAATTTTTAAATATTTCTTATACTTTTTCATAGTTTTTATCTTTTAATATATTATTATTTCAAGTTTGAAACTTAGAATTCTAAATGGTTCAATAAAGATTATAGTCCACAGATTTTGGTAATTATAATAAAGCTTAAATCAAAATTAAATTAATACTAAAGCAAAAAAAATAATCAATTCAATACTAAGAATAACAATAATATTGAATATTTGCTCTATGGTTTTACATTGGTTTATTCAAATACATAATCTAATTTTAATTTCCTTAATATTTAGTCATGTAACTAATACTTATTAAACTTATTTTAGCATAATTTAGTACTTTTAAATTATGATCATTTTCATTATGACTTGTTAATTTGCAATATTTGTTTTACACGATTTCATTATTATTATTTTTTGTTGGATATTTTAGTATCATTACTCATATAATATTTTGTGTTATTTTCTTAAGAAACACCTTAGATAGTTGTATTTTGGTAGGACTAAAGAAATATTTGAATTACAAGTAAATTATATGTTTGTATGAATACTTTTCCGGAAAAAACCCGAAGTTGAAAAACCCAAGTTTTATTGGTTTGATTTGATTTATAGATTTAAAAATCCGACACAAATGGTTTGATTTGATATTTGAAAAATCCGAACCAACCCGACCATTTACAATGTTTTGATTTTTTTGGCAACTTCATTTATGTTGACCCGTTTGTATCTTTATCTTGTTACTGATTTTCAAAGAACGGTGACCGAACCTTACCTCCAAAATATCTCACAAGATTGATTGTAATCAATCTCTCCTATAGAGCACATGTAAAGCACAGTAGGGTTGTTCACGTGATAAACGAACTATGCAACTATTACTAACCGTGAAAACAAAAGCTAAATAGAGAATTAAACGTCTAACGAATCATGAGTTTTCGCATGAAGAGATATCTTGATATTCCTTAAGTTTATTTATTTGAAAGAGCAATCATAAATATTTTTCATCTTTTAAAGAAAAAATCTGAGTTGCAAATAGTAAATCGTTGTGTAACTATTACTAACCGTGTAGTACAACAATTAACATAAAATTTAGACTAACATTTTTTTTATAGTTAGTTGCTATTTCCTTGTCTTATAAAATATTAGTGCATTGAGAATTGAGGACACTACAATAAACAAATAGTTTTTCGGTAATAATATAATTGTTACTATATTAAATTTAGTGGCAATAATAAATAGGAGCATTTATAATTAATGCTCTAAATAAATGTCACTAAAGACTTTAGTGATTCTGTAGAGAAAAAAAAATTCCAAAATAGCCTCTTATCTTTGGGTTAAAGACCCATCATCCTTGAGTTTTTACCTGGAACAGTAATAGGTCCTAATGTTTGCAATATTGTTGGACTTTTGGTCTTATCCCAAACTTTTGTCAACTTTCCGACATTGATTTTTATCCACAATTTATGTATGAAATGTTCAATCGTCTTTTTTATGTATTTAGTAGAAATGATAATTCCATATAAGAGAAGCTGAGAAGAGAAACACTTGTTTTGATTAGTAGAAGTGAATTTTTTTCATAATGAAGTGAACTTTTTTTTCATAATATTTTTTTGGGAATCTTGTTCTCATTTTGTACAAGTGATATGTGTAAGTGCTTATTGTGTATTCTTGTTCTTGAGAGTTTTCATTTCTTCTCTTCAAGTTAGTTTTAGTTTTAAAATCAAAATTTGTTTGTGTGCTAATAATTGAATAGAAACATGTAACTTAATCCTTCAATTGTATATTTAGTGGTAGTTTTTAAGTTTGATATTAATTTTAATTTTAATTTTTTTTTGGTTCTTTGCATGATATCCTTCATTTCAGTCCAATGGAATCTCCCTTTTGCGTTTTTGTTGGGCTAAGCCCAACTATCTTTTAGTCAGCCGCAACCAAGTCCAAAAAGGATGGATATACAAGTCAAGATGCTGATATACCAAGTCCAAGAAGGACTAATACAAGAAAAGTAAGTAGATATACAAGTTAAAGGAAGCTGATATACAAATCCAACAAGCAAACAAATGGGCCGAAAGCCCATAAAATTCAGAGGTCCAGCAAATTCGCTGGAAATGGACTTTAAAAGTAGTTTAGTTAAATTCCTATAAGACAAGTCATCTTCCTAAATATGGTTGTTTGTTCCTTAATACAAATTCAATTCAACTTTCTTCTAGTATTGTGGTTTATTGTGGAAAAATCAAAAATTGGATTTCTCTCTCACATTATTCAGTTTTACTTTTTTTCTAAAAATTAAGCAAGATAATTTTGTACTAAGTTATGTTTAAAGTTAGTTTCTTTTAAATGACTTCTTTTTAAAATAAATTGTTCTTTAAGTTATCAAATAATTATGTTAGTTAAATCGTCGGTAAACACATGTTCGTGGACGTATTTAAATGTGTAAGATCTTCTTAAAATATCATTTGAGCCCTTATCTAGATTATTGAAATTTTAAAAGATTATTCTATTGAATTGTTTAAAACAATAAAAAGTTTTCTTAATTTACAGTAAAATAAGCGTAGACTATGTTTTAAGTATTTTTGAAAAAAGTTGTAAAAATATGTTGAGACATTTCAAAGTAATTTTCCAAAAAGGTCAAACTAACGACCAGAGCCGTCAAAATGGCTTAGCTCATGGGGTTGACCTAACCCAATCCGTTATTGGGCTAGGGTTGGAATATGATTTTTCAAGCTCATTTAAAACGAAGGCTTATAGGTCTAGTTCATATAAGCCCTTGGCCTTTGAGGCTTGATCGAGACCGAGTTGGGGTCGGCCCATAGGCCAAAACTATTTATTTAAGGGTAACTTATAGAAATTTCACTAGTGTATGATCTAATTACTTAGATGCACGCTATGTTGTAATAGTTCGAATATTACTAGATTTTGGATAGTACAACTCTTACCAGATTTTGGTGTGTCAAGATATATGTATCTCAGGATACATGGACTCAAAAGTAGGTGTAATTTGTTCTAGATGCACTCTATCCAAGTGAATTCGCATGTATTTAGGAAACATTGACAAATCCCACGTCCTTGCCTCCCTCCCATCTCTTTACTCTCTTATCTCGCTCGAGTATCTGGGATGCATCACACCAGATACATGTATCTCGTGTATCTAGTACCCTAGATACATGTTAAGCGCACTAGATTTTTTGCTAGTGTTATTGAAACAACACCATTGTTTGCCATATTTGTTTGAAAATTTTCTCATTCTCTTGATGTCATAGAATTTTAAGTTTGAAAAGAAAAAAAAAGAGGTGTTAGCCTGCTCCAGCCTGCAATGCTTCTAAGGTTAGGTTGTCATTTGGCCCGCGAGGCTTGAATCGAGTTGGGCTGGGCTGACCCTTTTTGGCAACTCTACTCACAGCACAACAAATGTCATTTGTTTAGAATATTTTTTTAATAATTATACATTTTACCTTATTACTACACAATAAAGTTTGCTTCAAACTATCGAATTGAGTACAAGAACAAAATAGATCCAAATAGACATGACTCATAAATAATCCATTGAAATATTTTGTTTTGTTTATAATATTTGTGTTTCTGTTAGATCCATGGACTCATACTAATCTTTTTGTTATATCATTTTATTAGAAATAACAAATCGAGGAGCGAAGCAAGTTGAATATCTAGGATGCCATCATCAATTTCTTAGTCTTCAGAATTTCACCTACAAAAGGGTAAGCATAATTATTTTTTTAAATCATTTTTTTTATTTTACAAAAATATATAATATAAAAGAAATAATATGAAGTGGGTTTCATCTTACCATCACATTTGAAGAGGTTCTAATAGGATGCTTGATTTGATCAACTCTTCCTTTCAAGAGTCGGTCATTGCCCTGAAATATGAAAATAACTAACATGAATTTCAAAAATAAATTTTGCATAGAAGCTTCATATATTGATGTTGTGGCACTAGTATTATTTGAGTTATTTTGGCTTATTGGGGCATATAAGGGTGGGCATGGTATGGTACAGTAAGGTATATCAAAGTTTTAATACCTTAATTTTAGTATTTGGTTTTTAAAACATTATATCATTACCAAACAAATTTAATTCAGTATGGTTCGAAATTTCGAAGTTCAGTTTCGGTATTCTACGGTATGGTAAATTGGTAACCACAATTTGTTCAACGTCTACTAATATATATACTCGTATAATAGAGTATTAAGACTTCGACAATTAAAAAAATGTCTCAATTATATCACACAAACACATTACACGTGTAGAAATATATATATATATATATATATATTAAAAATAAAGTACAAACAACTCATTTTGTTAATCAATTAAATTTCAATCAAAATACAGTAGACAAAGTTTTAAAAACTAAACATTTATTTTATACTAATGCTAGGTTGCCTATTTGTTTGTATTTTAACTATATATGTGGTATTCAGTATTTCGGTATATTATTTCTACATACCAAATACAATATTGAATACTAAGAAAATTAAAATGTATATCATATACCATATCAAATACTATAATATCAAAATTCACGGTATCAAAACTTTTGTTATGGTATAATAATTCGATATATATCATACCGTGCTCACCTAACAGTTAGATAAGTTTCAACAACAATTAAGCACAACCCACAATTAACGGGTTACTCAGACTTCACCCGACTAGACTCAACAATAATTAAGCACAACCCACAAGATTACGATCAATTTTAAAGCATGAAATTCGGGGAAATTAACAATCTAGGCACAATATCAAAAATAAAATAGGCACACAAGCACAAATTAATGATTTCAGAGAGGCCCAGCATACATCAACACTATTTATAACAATGCAAATGAGTTCAACTGCTATTTACAAGTTTGGGGTTCGGAAAATCAACCTTTATGCCGAAAAATGAGTTTGTAAAGCTAGGCATCAAAGATTTCCAACTCCGAATACAAGATTGATGACCAAAAAGTAAGAAAATGCAAAAATATTTGAAATATAGAGAGCGGGTGTGATTGTATGAAGTTAAAAAGTAAGGGAATATGAAGGAGTTTGAAAGTTTAAACCTTTGGCCTTTTAAAACCGTTCAGTTCGCTCCCTTTCGATGATATTATTTTTCCTTTCCGAACAACTCGGCGTCACGCCGAGTGGGTACTTACCTCGCCGAGTTTTACAGGACCTCCAGTTAATTTGGGGTCCAAACAGCGAACAAACTCGGGCTCGCTGACCTGTTTGGCGATTCGCCGATTTGTCCATGGGTCCGCCGAGTTTTACAGACTCCATCTTCATAGTTTCTTGAGTCCAACGGCGGTCCAAGTCGGGCTCGCCGACCTCTTCAGCGAGTCACTGACTGGACATTTTGCACGCCAACCTGCATTTTTCAAACACATTCCATACTTTAACCTCCACAATCAACACACATTACACCAAAAACAAAAATAAAGCAATAAAAACTTGGGTTTCCTCCCAAAAAGTGCCTTAGTTAATGTCGTGACACGACGCAAGTCCTCACTCAAACTTCATTTATGAGGTTTGTCATAGTGTCACTAAGCAATCCCATTTGTTGTCTTAGGTAGAGACGAGACAACATATGACCCATTTGGGTCTCCAGCAACTGAATAGACATGGAATGAGAAGCAGTCATCTAATTCAACATTGAGACATTCTATTTTATTTCTTTCAACACTCTGTCTGTAATGACCCAGAAAACTAGTAAGTGAAACTAGAGTCTAACGAGTGTGTGATTGAGTTTGATAAGGGGTTTGAAGTTGTGAAATGAGTTCCCGAGCCTAGGTTGAGAAATTTAGGGGTTAAACGTCAAGGTACGACCCCCCAAGGACCAACTAAGGGTCCTTGAAGAGGACCCTAAATTCCAACCCCCAAAGCTGCCAAAAAAACAAAAAGATGCCAAATTGTTTTGATCCACGGATGGGACTTACTCCACGTAGGTCCATCCACACCCCATGGAACCCATCTGTAGGTCAAGGGCCTAGATGACAAGCTCCAAACCCAAACCACGAAGTTCTAGTACGGCTTGTGGACCCACCCATGGTACGTGGGTGGGGTTAAGTGAGTCATGTTGTGTTGCTGTCCAAGTTCGGCCAAGTGGAGGGGCAACTTAGTAAATTCCTTTTAAGGTTAGTTAAATTAGGGGACAGTTATTATTTAACACACCTTTTTAAATTCATTATTCCCAAACACAAATTAGAAACTACCCACCTCTCCAAATATTCTCTTTCTAGAAACCACCATTGGAGAAGGAGTCAAGCTTTCAAGCTCAAGATTTCACCATTCTCACTCAATTTTTGTGAAGTTTATTCCCTAAAGGTATGGTAGTCTTCATCCTTGATTAAGTTTCATTCAAGGATCCCTCTCAAAAGATGATTTCAAGTTATGAAAATCCCCTAAAAAGCTAGGGTTTTCAATCTAAGCATGGTTTCAATTCCAAAATGTTTTCAAAGGTTTATACATGATGATTTATGGTGAATTATGATGAATTCCCCTATGAATCCATGTTTCCCCCAAAATACTAAATTTGAAGTTTGTGATTTGGGTTGATTGATTATGAGATCATGTTGAATTGTTTATGTTTATATTGAATTAGCTATTGAATCATGTTAATTCTCTTATCTAATGTAGTATTCTAGATGTTTGGGTTGAGATTGATTCATAGCCTTAGAGGGAAATTTTATAAAGGATTGATGTATGATTATGATGTGAAGTATATGTGTGTAATCTCAATGAAAGTATTATGATCATATTTAGAATTAAATTGTGTTGTTACAGAAAGGCTATTTCTCAATTTGACACTCATGAATGATAATGATAGAATGTGAAGGGTTTCTTCAATGTAATGTTGTATCTCGAATTGGTAGGCTTAAGCATCCTCTTCTTGTATAAATGAAAGTAATGTGAATGTTGTATCTTGAATTGGTAGGCTTAGACATCCTCTTCTTGAGTAACTAATGTATCTTGACTTAATGAACATAAATCGGTAGACCTAATGGTGGTAGCCCTTTCATAAATGACTAATGAAGTATTGTAAGGATTTGTCTTGAATCGGTAGACCTAATCTTGGTAGCCTTTTCATGAGTAGTCTATGAATGAATGTAATGATAAACCTTGAATCGGTAGACCTAATATTGGTGGCCCTTTCATAGATGAATGATGACGTATTCTAGGCTATGTCTTGAACCGGTAGACCTAATGGTGGTAGCCCTTCATGATGAGTCTTGAAACTAATGTGATGATAAACCTTAAATCGGTAGACCTAATATTGGTGGCCCTTTCATGTGTGACATGATGAATCTTGCATCGGTAAACCTAATGGTAGTGGCCCTTCTTGAGGATTCAATGATCTATCTTGATGATGTACTTTAAATCGGTACACCTAATGGTGGTGGTCCTTTTTTGTGTAATGTACTTTGGGTCGGTAGACCTAATGTTGGTGTCCCTCTCTAGTACAATAATGTTAATGAAAATGAAATACTCTATGAAAATGGAGGCTAAGCACCGAGTGGATTTGGTAAGATGGAAGCTCTCCCCACGTTAGGCTGGGTTTTAATGAACATATTTCTTACCCCTTAACTAAAATGTTACCGGTTCTACCCTAGGCAAGTAGACCACCTCTTTATGGTGTGGGGATATATGATACTGGATTCCATGGTTTGCTCTTATGGTTTATGTCAGTGAATGTTTATTCCCATCATGTGAGATGTGCACTATGGTTACTTGAGAGGTTCTATGAAGTGTGGGTGGTAGTATGAGATGTCATTCATGCATTGCATGAGTAGGTTATGAGAGGGATATAGTGAGTTATCTAATGTCTTAATGACTAATGAATGAATGTGCTCTTAATGAAGTTAATGAAGAATGTTGACTTAAATGCTTAATGAAATGATGCTTGCTTTATTTGGATTGTATTATGAGTTAATATCCTTGTCATGACTTATGAAATATTTATGTTTCGTATGCATAAGTATGGTCTAAAATGAAAACAAAGAATGGTAAGTTCACTTTTGGTGGCCTCAGTAGTGCTTAGTATGGATGGTGGTATGGGATACAATTTACACATTGCACAAGTATAGCTTAGGGTTACGTAAGGTGAAGGTTCTAATGTGATGAAATGACTTATATGTTCATTATGTTCTAATGTGATGAATTGGCTTATATGTTGATTATGTTCTAATGTGATGAAATGGCTTATATGTTGAATGTGATTGTATCTTATGCCTTTTGCTAAAGTTCATAATGTTTTCTCAAAATTGGCATAATGCATGGTTTTCAACCAAATGTCCGTTTTAAGCATGATTTTTACATGGCTATCATACTTGGTACATTAAATGTGCTAACCCGTATTTCTCCATTTTTTTACCAAAGTGTAGGGTTTGGAGATTTGATGTTCTATTCTTAGGAGATTGGTTTCTAAGGAGCAAGGAGATGAAGATTTGGTGAGTCCTCATAGTTCCAAGGACGAACCCACAATTTCCATCTATGTCATTTATTGTATGTTTAGAGCTTTGTATGGACCATGTCCCAAAGTTTTATTCAAAGTATTGTAGATAGTTTGGGACAAAGTATGAAAAGACTTCCATTTGCTTTTATGAAAAATGACTTCGATTGTAAAGAAAAGTTTTAAATTCCGCACTATTTCCTATGCTTTTATGTTCATGAATGTTATGAGTCTTGTATGAGATATAAACTATCGTATGCAATATATTTACCCAACTATGAGTCTGGGTTGATCCCACAGAGAATATGGAAGAATATTGTCAATAGCAAGTATTTAACTCGATATTAGTTATATAAAAATGGGGGGATTTAAATTGAAATAAAATAAAAAAATAAAAATATAGCTTTGAACTAAGTATTTATTTATATTCAGATTATTAAAAGTAACTAGGAATGTATTCCCCATAAGCTCATAACGCAATAATCTTAATAATAGTAATCATTTTCTAGTGTATTATATGCAAAGTGATCAGTTAGGTATCCCTAAATCCTTGGTCCGATATCTAGATAATTTCACCCCGCACCTTGGTCCGGTTACGTGTGTATAATTTACGAACTCTTATCTTTACCTCATATTAGATATCATAATCGATATTTAGCTTAGTTATTACTTCGCACCAATCGACACTAGACTATTTGATAGTATCACACTAAATCTATGTTGATAATTCTTTTCTTGTTGATTACCTCCTTGGTCCAGCAAGTAGCAACAAGGTGAGTTCTAATGTTGGCCACCGCTAAAAAGATTTCTAGACGAAAGAATTATCAATGCATGCTTCAACACTATTCACGAATTACTTAGTTATTATTCATACTTTATTAATCGATTATGGTTTCCACAATCCTAGTTATAAAAGTTAGCTACTCATTATCTCAAAAACACAATCAAAATTCATTAAAATAAATATGTTTGTGTTAATCATAAAAATTTAAGAACAATAGCTAAACTATCTTTTATTAATCAAGAATACAAATAAATAATAAAGAAGAAGAAAGAATAAACCACAACTCTTCCTTCACGGTGGCTTTTCCAAAGTTCCTAAGCTAGAAGAAAATTTATATTGTGTCTTGTATCTTGGTTCTTAGCTTCAAATAATTATTTCTATGCGCTATTTATAGATGTAGGAAACCCTAAATAAAATAATTGAGTCCAAACAAATTAGAAAATTAAAACCCAGAAGGAATTGATTTTCGTAACTTATTTGTTGTTTCTGGAATATTTTATTGTCGCCGCCTTCCAAATAATTAGATGGCCTTTGTTGTTGACACGTGGTAGTCATAAGCCTAATTCAAATTGAATTGGCGTTCATCTTTGCACCATATATAAAAATATATTATTTTAATAAATTTAATCTATTAAGTTGTCTGCTTGATTTCCTTCATCAACCTTTCATCTTTTATTCGTTTTAGCTCCAAACTTCTTCATTCCCACCAATTTAATCCTACAAATAAAATATACCATTTAACACAATTCATAAAATTCATGCTAAAAAATGACAAATATAAATAATAAATGCGAGGAAATAGTGATTAAAAATATGTATTTTTAGCCTCACATCATGTAGGCTCGGATCGTGACACTGTTGTGTTCTTCGACTTTGTGGAGAATGAGTGAGAGTATCTCTTCTAATTGCCCACCCTCATAATCCTTGGGATTTCTACGCTCATGAGGGGAAATGTACCTATCTTTCTTTTTGTACAGTACTTCAAATTCCAAAATCTTTTTAGCCAAACGATCCAGTTGAGTCAATAGTGTGGCCAAGTTCTGGTCCTTCTTTGTCTCCTTGTTGGTTTTAGTCATCTGATCAAGGAGTGTAACACCCCGGAAATCTAATAACCTAAGCTTGGTGAGTCCTCATGGTTCGAGGACAAGACATCATTCATTTCTAGTTTATATTGTGCTTTCTATTTTTTAGACTTTATTGATGTAAAAGGCTTTGACCCTATTTGTACTCTCTATTGTACTAGATGGTGATTGAGACAAGGTCAAGACTCTTATTTTTGTTTATGAAAAAGAAATTGACTTCGATTGTAAAAGTTTTAAATTTTTTGCATCATTCCTATGGCTTTATTTGTATGATTATGCTAAGGGCTTGTATGTGACCTCTTCGTGGCTAAGCACATTGTGTTACGTCTAGGGGGTACCCCTAGGTCGTGACAAATTTGATATCAGAGAATAAGGTTTGCGATGATTTTTAGGATTGATGTCTCATGAACCACATCTAGTAGAGTCTTGTTCATGAGTGTGAAACGCACCATACTTATGAATAAGAGGCTATAAGATGTTTAGGAACTTTCACTTCTTTCATTACTCTTTAGTCATGCTTTGGAGTCCTAACTCTATGAAGTCCTTTTCCTAGCCCTTCTCTGGTGATTATAGGTAATGAATACAAGAATGGTGAATGCAAGGAGGGTGGAAGAAGAGAATGTGAATGAGGGAATTCCTCCCCAAGCTCCTCAAAATCCTCAAGTTCCTAATAATGAAGGGTCTATGACTAATGTAGAGATAAAGGTGGCTCTCCAAACATTGACTTAACTCATGACGACTCAAACTCAAGTAGTGACCATTCAAGCCCAAGCTATAATGGCTAAAGCGAACCGAGATATTGGGCCCCGGGTAAACCCTAATGTGAACACCATGGGCTCAAGGTTGAGAAACTTTACTAGAATGAACCCTCATATGTTCTTTGGTTCCAAAGTGAATGAAGACCCACAAGAGTTTATGGAAGAGGTCTACAAGATAGTGGATGCTATGGGATGACTTCTATTAAGAAAGTCGAACTAGTCGGGTATCAATTAAAAGATGTGGCCCAAGTATGGTATGCTCAATGGAAGGATAATAGGGCTATAAGAGTGGGTCCCATTAGTTGGGAAGTGTTCAAGAATGCATTCATTAGTAGGTTCTTTCCACGGGAAAAGAGGGAAGCAAAGGTGGAGGAATTTATCAACCTTCGTCAATGAGGTATGAGTGTCCAAGAATACTCCTTGAAATTCACTAAGTTGTCCAAGTATGCCCCATTATTGGTGTCTAAACCTAGAGATGAGATGAGCCAATTTTTGACGGGTGTGTCCGACTCAATTGAGGAAGAATATCGTACGGCAATGCTTCATGACAATATGGACATTTCACGTCTAATGGTGTATGCTCAACAAGTTGAGGAGATGAGTCTTAGGAAGAAAAATAGATAGGTAAAGAGGGCAAGGATCGATGATGGGAATTCTTCTAAGGGTAAGTTCGAGGGTTAAGGTGGGCCAAGATTCAAGAAGAAGTTTTCCAACCAAGGCTCCTCTAGTGGTCCAAGGGTCAACAAATATAGGGTGTCTAACCTTAAGACTCAAGGACGCAATAGTGGTGGATTATCTATTGTGAGGCCTACATATGCCAAGTGCGGTAAGAAACATGATGGTAAATGTCTTGCCGGCATGGATGTGTGCTGTAGTTGTGGAAAGAGTGGCCATCAATTGAAGGATTGCACACCTCGTATGGCCAAAGGAAGATATGATAAGCAAACTCCTTCTAGTGGTTCAAACTCCGATGCTCCTAAGAAGAACCACTTTTATGCTCTTCAATCCCGAGGTGACCAAGAGAGTTCCCTGAATATTATGATGGGTATGTTGCAAGTCTTTTCTATTGATGTTTTTGCATTGTTAGACCCAGGTGTCACTTTGTCTTTTGTTACACCTTTTGTGGCTATGAAATTTAGAATACTCCTCGATGTGTTAGAAGAACATTTTTCGGTGTCTACCCCGGTTGGTGACTCGGTAGTGGCAAAAAGAGTCTATAGAAGTTGTCCTATTTCTTTGTCTTATAAAGTCATTTTGGCTGATTTGGTAAAATTAGACATGCTTGATTTTGATGTAATTTTAGGAATGGATTGGTTGCATGCATGGTATGCTTCAACATATTGTAGGACTCGGGTGGTCAAATTTCAATTTCCAACAGAGCCAATTTTAGAGTGGAAAGAGGGAATTTTATTCCTAGAGGTCAATTTGTTTCATGTCTAAAATATAGGAAAATGATCTCCAAGGGGTGCATGTATCATATTCTTAGGGTTGTGGATGTTGAGTCCAAGGTACCTTCTTTAGAGTCGGTCCCCGTGGTGAGTGAGTTTCCAGAAGTCTTTCCCGATGACTTGCATGGCATTTCTCCCGAGCGGAAAATAGACTTTGGCATTGATCTTTTGCCGGATACACAACCCATATTCATCCCTTCCTATAGAATGGCTCCAGCCGAATTGAAAGAGTTGAAGGAGCAACTCAAGGACTTGTTAGACAAGGGTTTTATTCAACCAAGCATATCTCTATGGGGTGCTCCAGTATTATTTGTAAAAAAGAAAGATGGGTCCTTTAGGATGTGTATAGACTACCGCCAATTGAATAAGATGACTATAAAGAATAAGTATCCTTCCTAGAATTGACGATTTGTTTGATCAACTTCAAGGGGCTAACTATATCTCCAACATAGATCTTCGTTCAGGTTACTATCAAATAAGGGTAAAAGGGGTTGACATTGGCAAGACGGCCTTTAAGACCCGTTACGATCACTTCAAATTTGTGGTTATGTCATTTGGGTTGACCAATGCCCCGGCGGCATTCATGGACCTATTGAATAGGGTATTTAAGCAATATCTTGATTCGTTTGTGATTATTTTTATTGGCGATATTTTGATCTACTCAAGAAGTGAGGGTGAACATATGGATCATTTGAGGATCGTGTTGCAAGTCCTTAAAGACCACCAATTATATGCTAAGTATAGTAAGTGCAAGTTTTGGCTAAGGTCGATTGCCTTCCTTGGTCATATTGTGTCTGGCTTGGGTATTGAGGTAGATCCTAAGGAGAAGGATGCGGTCAAGGGTTGGCCTAGACCATTAACTCCTACCGATATTAGAAGCTTTTTGGATTTGGCCGGTTACTATATGAGGTTTGTTGAGGGTTTCTCCTCTATTGCTTCTCCATTGATGGCTTTAACTCAAAAGAAAGCTAAGTTTGTGTGGTCGAAGGCTTATGAGAAAAGCTTTCAAGAATTGAAAGATAGACTTACATCTGCTTTGATTTTGACCTTACCAAGGGTACCGATGGATTTGTGGTATATTGTAACACTTCTCGAGTGGGTTTGGGATGTGTCCTTATGCAACGTGGTAAAGTGATTGTCTATGCATCGAGGCAACTCAAGGTATGTGAAAAGAATTATTCAACTCATGATCACGAATTAGCGGCGGTGGTGTTTGCCTTGAAAATATGGAAACACTACCTTAATGGGGTCCATGTAGATATTTTCACCGACCACAAAAGTCTTCAATATGTGTTTAGCCAAAAAGACTTGAATCTCCGACAAAGAAGGTGGTTAGAACTTTAAAAGGATTATGATATGAGTGTCCTTTACCACCCCGGCAAAGCCAATGTAGTTGTGGATGCCCTAAGTCGAATGTCCATGGGAAGCGTGGCTCATGTAGAAGATGAGAAGAATGATTTAGTTTGTGATGTGCATAGGTTTCCCCAGTTAGGTGTCCAACTAGTGGATTCCACCAAGGGTGGAGTTATGGTCCATCATAGTTTCGAATCGTCTTTTGTTGTAGATGTAAGTCTAAGAAACACCTTGATCCTAATTTGATGAAGTTGAAAGAATCGATTCAACAAGTCCGTTGATGCTTTCTCCCAAGGGGGAGATAGGGTGCTTAGGTACCAAGGTAGATTATGTGTTATGGATGTTGATGGCTTGAGAGAGAAAATTTTAGAAGAGGCTCATGGTTTACGGTATTCTATTCAATCGGGAGCCACCAAGATGTAACGTGATCTATAGAAAGTCTATTGGTGGAATGGTATGAAAAAAGATATAGCGGGTTTTGTGGCCAAATGCCTGAATTGTCAATAAGTTAAGGCCGAACACCTAAAACCAAGAGGTTTGTTCCAAGATATAAATATTCCCACTTGGAAATGGGAAGAGGTCAATATGGACTTTGTGGTGGGTTTGCCTCGTACTCAAAGGCAACATGATTCTATATGGGTCATTGTTGATAGGATGACTAAATCAGCCCACTTCATTCCTATCAAGGTCTCTTTTTCAGCGAAAGACTATGCCAAAGTTGTACATCAAGGAAATAGTGAAGTTGCATGGAGTTTCTTTGTCTATCATTTCGGATCGGGGTACTCAGTTTACTTCACATTTTTGGAAGGCATTCCAACAAGGGCTTGATACCAATGTTAAACTTAGTACCGCTTTCCACCCTCAAACGGATGGTCAAGCGGAACACACCACTCAAACCTTAGAGGACATGTTGAGGCGTGTGTGATTGATTTCAAGGGTAATTGGGATGACCATCTCCCATTGATAGAATTTGCCTACAACAACAGTTACCACTCAAGCATTGCCATGGCTCAGTTTGAAGCACTATATGGTAGGAGCTGTAAATCTCTGGTTGGTTGGTTTGAAGTAGGTGATAATTTGTCCCGAACTAGCTTATGATGCCATTGAAAAAGTTCGACTCATTAGAGAGAGGTTGAAGACGGCCCAAAGTCGACAAAAATCTTATGTCGATATTAGAAGGAGAGATCTTGAATTTGAGGTTGGTGATTGGGTCTACTTGAAAATCTCACATATAAAATGTGTGATGATGTTTGGTAAGAAGGAGAAGCTTAGTCCCCGGTATGTGGGCCAATACCAAATCTTGAAACGTGTTGGGAAAGTTGCACATGAATTAGACTTGCCAAATGAGTTGGCCCCAGTTCACCTGGTGTTTCATGTTTCCATGCTCAAGAAGTGAATTGGTGATCCGGTATCCATCCTTCCTTTAGAGGGTTTAGGAGTTGATGAGAACCTTTCTTATGAAGAAGTCTCGGTTGAGATTTTGGATCGGTAAGTGAAGAGGTTGAGAAATAAGGAAGTAGCCTTTGTTAAGATCTTATGGAAGAATCACTTAGTTGAGGGTGCCACATGGGAGGCCGAGGCCGATATGAAGTCCCGTTATCCTCATCTTTTTCCTTTTACTCCTATCCAAACTTGAGGTAAGTAGTTTTCTTGAGTTGGTGTTTTGGAAGTCCTATGTGCTAAAGGTGCTCTTTATGATTTCCTTATGTTGTGCATGTTCTTGTGAGGATTCCTATTTAGCAAATATTGAGTTTTCATTATTTATATGATCCTCATGTTGATTTGTATTTTAGTATGATGATTGCATATTTGACTTCATGAGGTGAATTGATGAATATGCTTAGTTATGTTTTGATGAAATGACATGTTGGCTCCATATTATTGTGTTGAGCTTGCTTGAGTTGGAGAAGGTAGTTCTTCATATGCTTATGTGAATTGATGAGTTTCATGCGTATGGGGTTGGAGATGTAGTTTCGACTTTCTTGTGTTGCATTGACAATGTTTTGAAATGGAATTGAAGTTTCTCCTTTTGGTGCATTTGTAATTTTTGCACATTTTTGATGTTTCATGCATGATGGACTGCTAGTCTAGAGTTTCGAACTTAGTTTGGTATTTAGATCATCATTCGGGGACGAATGTTCCCAAGGGGGAGATAATGTAACACTCCGAAAATCTAATGACCTAAGCTAGAGCCTAACTTGTAGTCTATGGTCCTAAGTAAGGTTAACATGAAGATAATAGTCATAAAGTGACCTCCCTAACTTAGTAATAATGTTTTAGGACCTACACGTCAAGGCATGGTCATTGAGGAGGACCCAAGTGAAGGCCCAAAAAGCTGTCAAAAGATAGCATGACCTACGGATGGGCACCCACGAACCATGGGTGGACCCACGCCCCATAGGTGGGGGTCGTGGGTCGAGACTTAGTCTCCCCATTTCTCCCCTGGTCCTCTCCCTTCTCTGAACCAAACGACGTTCACTAGTATGTGGCATCACCCCACCTACAGACCATAGGTGGGGGTTTCGTGGGTCACACCTGTAAAGGCTGCCTTAATTCGGCCAAGGGTTAAACATTTTGATTAATTCCTAATTAATTAAGTAAAGGTTAGGGACTATTTATATTATTTATTTAAAGATATATAAATACTTTTTAACTATTAACCACTCTTTAACCCTTCATAATTCTCAAGACTCAAACATAACCAACTTCCCTCTCAAAATATTCTCTCTACGACTCCATTGAAGAACAAGACCAAGGTCAAGCTTAGGGTTCAAGTTCCAATCTTTTCACTCCAAATTCATGAGGAAAACATCAATCAAGGTATGAGAGTCTTGATTCATGGAACACTTTTCTCCATGAAGCCCTTCAACTCTTTAATTTCGAATTGATAGATTCTTCAAATACTAGGGTTTTCAATCTAGCCATGGGTTCTTCCTAAAAATGATTTCAATGGGTCAATTGTCTTATATTATGGTTGATTTTTTGTTTAATGGTGATTTTTATAGTAAAATTTCCCATGAACCCGTGAATTACCAAGTGACCCCAATTTCATGAATTGTGATGGGTGTATTGATGCACGATGAATACTATGAATTAAGTCTATGATATTTTAGTTATTGAATCTTATTTTCTTCATGCCTAGTGTAGTATTTCTAGGTTTAATTGTGAGATATGATTCATGACCTTGAGGGGGTAAATTGCTAGGGTTTATACATATTGATAAAAATTGTGTATGAACTTATGATTCACTTAGAAAGTGAAGATTCTATGGCTATTGTGTAAAGTGTGGTATTATTGAAAGATCATTCTCCCCATACCCTTACACATGACTTTGTATTAATTGTCTAGGATGATGATAATGTTATTGTGTTGATTGAAAGGTCATTCTCATGAAAACACTATGAATATAATGTGAAAGTTATACTCACATGTTAATGACGATTCTAAGGTTGAAAGTACATTCTCACTTTATTGAATATATGAGCCACTTTATGAGTTGTATTAAATGAAGGGCAAAATATTCCTTCACACATGTAAATGCAATTCAAGACTAATTATGTATAATTTAGGAAACAATGTTTAGCACCGAGTGGATATGGCCAATGAGGTAGAGGCCCTCCCGTCAATACAATAGACCGGGTCATCTAGATTATTCTCATGAGATGGAAACTCCTCCGCCAATACAATAGGTCGGGTTTTTAGAAGCAATCTTCATATCCTATAACTATGTGCCCACATAGGGCTTTAGCTAGTGGAACCACCTAAAAGCTAATACATTTAGTTCTACATTAGGCAAGTAGGACACCTTCTTTTGGTGTGGGGTTACATGACACCGGATTCCATGTAGCTCACATGGTCTATGTCGGTTAAGGCTATTTTCCCTACATGACAAGATAACGAATAGGACACAAAATATACTATGACTTGTCAATGAGTTTTACTTAGTAGGAGTGGGGTATGGGACTTCACTTTTACATTGCACAAGTAGACTTTGAAAGGGATTGTAGGATGGTTTCTTTATGCTATGATGAGACATGAATGTATGCATATATGTTGAATGGATGGTTGCTATGAATGACTTTCCTTATGTTCAAAGTAATGTACATGACTATTTCCTTATGTATGACTATTGATTATGATGAGGTCTAAAGATGATATGTATGACTAAGGTAGCTTCAAAGTACTTAGTATGGTTGGTATTATGGGATGTCAACCATACATTGCACAAGTTTTCCTTAGGGGTTGCTAAGGTAATGATTTTACTATGTTATAAGCATAAATGTGATTATGGCTTGTGTTTTACCTTGAAAGTGCATGTTGATTTCCAAACTTGACAAATGCATACTTTTTAACAAAAATGTCATTTTTATCATATTTCAAGGATTTTTATGCATGTTTCCATACTTAATACTTTATGTGCTAACCCATTTCTTCTACATTTACTATGAGTGTAGGTTTCAATCGTTGAGACGTACTTCTTCCTTCAATAGAAACTTGGGTTGACTATTCCCTAAGCTTGGTGAGTCCTCATGGTTCGAGGACAGGACATCATTCATTTATATTTTCTATTGTACTTTCTATTTTTGAGACTTTATTGATGTAAAGGGCGTTGACCCTATTTGTACTCTCTATTGTACTAGATGGTGATTAAGACAGGGTCTAGACTCTTATTTTTGTTTATGAAAAAGAAGTTGACTTTGATTGTAAAAAAATTAAATTTTCCACATCATTCCTATGGCTTTATGTGTATGATTATGCTAAGGGCTTATATGCGACCCCCTTGGGGTCAAGTACGTCGTGTTACGTCTAGGGGTACCCTTGGGTCGTGACAAGGAGTTGGATACTATTGCATAGGGTTGTCGTATTAGACCACACGGAGAAAGTTGGTCAGCCACTCCTCTGGTCTCAAGACCAAGACCTCTATAGAAGCAGTCCAGTAGCATCTTATCTGGGATTCCATGAGTTGGGCATTCTAGCAATAGTGTCTTAAATCTCAGCCACAACTCGTGGATTGTCTCACCCTCCATTTGCTTGAAATTTAGGATGTTCTCCCTAAGAATCAATATTTTTAAATGAGGGTGGTCCACTTGGTTACCGTTGCTACAAGACATGCTCATTTCCTCTGTTCAACAAGTAACACAAAAATCAAAACTAAAAGTAAGTAGATTCAACTATGACTAAAAAGAATAAAATCCAACTTCACTAAAAGAATCTCAAACAACACCATTCCCCGGCATCGGCGTCATTTTGATTTTAATGTTTCAAGGACACTTCATCCAATTCTAAGTGTCAACGATCGCTATTTAGTATAAAACTCAACTAAATGAGTTGGGGTCGAATCCCACATGGAGCGATCCGTTTTTAAGAGTCAATCAGGAAGCATGAACATGATCAAATCAGTCATAGAAATAAACATTATCGAATAAAGACATCATCAAATCAGGGGTGACACGAATGTTAAATGGGGGGGGGGGGGTTTGGTTTGAATTTATCAAGTACAACCAGAAGCAAACAATACGAAATAACAATAATAAGATAGGTTCTTGAGATGCAATTTGATTATAGGCTAATATAGACAAATGTATAACTGCAACTATTACAAAATAGCTAGATAGTAGTGAGTAAGCTAGACTATAAAGGAGATAAATTTTCTCTCGAACAATTTACCCCATAAACTTTCTCTCGAACAATTTACCCCAAATCAAGTTGATTTCTCTCTAACATCAACAAGCATGCAAAATAAGAACAACCCACACCTTAATCCACTCACTCTCTCGAGCTGAATGTGTGGAATTAGGTTTAGGGTTCACTCTCTCGAGCTAAACACAAGTCAATCCAATACCCACAGACCACCAATCAATAAGTTTAGTTTTAAAACCTCTCTCTCGAGCAAGCTAAAAACACAAGGGTAGAACTGCATTTGTAATCACAACTCTTAAATTAAACCACAATTAATGATTGAACTCACTTTTAAATAGCATTTAAACTAACAATTAGCAATACCCATAAACTAAATCAGCCCATAATCACATAATCACACTCTAAGAATTGGGTTTTAGTTATACATTATAAAAAGGCAAAAGCAGCTACCAAATTGATTATCCATCAATTGGGTAAGTATTGATTCGTCCTTACAATGCTCCAATCCGAAGAAACTCAAAGACCCACTTCCAATTTCTCAAAAGTGAAAAACTTCAACTCTCCAAAGCTTAGGAAAACTAGAGAAAAATGTCTCACCAATTCAAAACTCAATAATAAACTAAAAATATAAGAGCTAAGACACTAAATTAAATGTTCAAAAATGTATTTATAATCGCCAAAAATGTGTTGTGAAGAGTCACTCGGCGAAGTAAGTCGGGCTCACCAAACCACTCGGCGAGTTGCCCTTTGGTCATTTCCATCGCCCTTCTGCCTTGGCATTCAGCATCCTCAAGGTCTGTAACTTTGGGTGATCCAACATTGCATCGTGGAACCATTTGACGATCCGCCGACTGCTTCTTTCTCTCGCCAACTTGGTTCTTTCCTTCAAGGCTTGGCACACTGGAACTTTAGGCAGCCAAATAGTCATTCGGCGATTTGTCAAGTGGACTTGACGATCACCAAACTTGCTTTTCTTCATTCTTTCAGCTCGCTTTGTTCCTATTTGCAAATTACTATCCTTGCTTTGTTCTTCAACCCATATACCTGGAAATAAAAGGTTTTACATCAATTAAAGGCACAAAATAAACATTTGAGGACACTAAATCTATATAAATAAATCCCTAAATGAATCCAAATCTCGGGCTCATCAATTATTTATGCTAAAATGCGGTGTTACAATCCAAGCCTACACTCTAGCTATGGCCAACATTCGAGAACCATTGATGGTCCTCAAGCAAACCTTTGTCCTGACTAACTACTTAGCGGAAGACTTACCCAAGCGATAATAGGCTTAAAACAAAATTTAGAACATTTAAACTCAAAGTAAATACTCAACTCAAACTGTTTGTAAAATACTCAACGACATAATTTTAATAGTTTGCAAAAACTTCTCAAGGAAAAGTAAATACTAAGAGACTCCTCAACTCTATCTTCTATGAAGCCTCTATTACTCAAGATGGATGTCGGGACAAGACCCACGACATCTCAAGACAATTGACAAGAAAATAAATGTGAAGTCCCCTGAAATGCAAGGAGGCTCACCCAAGCTATCTCAAGTGTAATTTGATCTTAACGAACTGCATGTCGATGATCCTGAACACCTATATCTGCATCATAAAAAGATGTCATTTGAATGACACCAATACATTAAATGTACGAGTATGTAATATAGCCGAAACAAAATAACTAAATGAAAGGACTATAAGAGATAAAATATACTCAAGCTAAATGTAAGGAAATAAAGGAATTAAATCATTTAAAGCTTTACAAAATACTTACTTATCTCTGAACTCAATATAATAAGTGTTATATGACACTTTAACTATATTGAAAGATTCTCTAACTGACAATCATCACTATGAGCTACGTGATGATACAACGTCTTACCCATACTGTCAAAACTATCATATATCGTGTCGGGATATAGAACCTCTCAGCGAAGTGGATCCACTAAGCTCTTCTTGAAGGCACTAAGAATTCATCTAAAAAGTATGATATTGTACCCATGCCGGCAAGATATGGTTTATGGGGGTTGTAAGTTGTCTGAACTCTCTTTTATATCGGTGCTCAATACTAGTCCAATAATATATACCCTTGTTCAAATGTATAAAACAACACTCTTTCTCTGGTTTGAGATAATTATTCAAACTATCTTCTTAAAAGAGGTAACTGCTCTGAAATATCTTTGAAACTCATTGCTCATTTAGAAAACAGCTTCTCTTTGCTCAATGTAAACATACATTCTGGGTTGAGGTAATTACTCAAAAAGAGCTTCTTTAAAAATAATTGATTTGTGCTCAATCTTTCTGAAAACTTATTTAACTTTTCTAAAAATAAATATTCTCTTTCTTTATGTAAAAATGAAACATTTGGGAAATATTTAATTCCCTTATACTCTTTCTTAAATCATGGTTAAGCTTTTTCTCAAACTTCACTTTACTTTCTCAAAACTCAATTTAAACAATTGTGTTTTGTTTAAAAGATTCTCAATAAGAAATCAATGAATACTCAAAAAATAGGGTGCATGTTGAAAAATAGACATGAACAATCAACTCAAGAATCTAAATGCAAGATATAGCAATTCAATAATTAGGAAATAGAATTCAATAATCAGTAACTAAAGAACTCATAACTCACTATCAACTCATATCAAGAATACTAAAATCTAAGGATACTAGGGCTGGCAGGGGGACCGGGTCGGCCCGCCCTGGCCCGAGACCGGTTCGGGAACCGGCCCGCCGGACCCGGTCCCGTTGGTTTTTGGGGGATTAAGGGGACGCGGGATAGGGGGCCAGTTCAACCCCTGGTCCCGATCGACCCGGCCCGGTCCCAACCCGGATGAACCGGCCGGTTCGCGGGATCCCCCTTATTTTTTTTATTTATTTTTTAAAAAAATTTATATCCATTGGGCAACGGCTAGTGGGCCCCACCCAACGAATTTATTTGCAGATTTTGTCTTCCCCAACCACCCCTACCACCCTTATTTTTAATACTTTACTTTAAACCCTCAAGTTATTATAAATACACTTTAACCCACTTCTAATATTATAAATACCCCTCTATCCCTTATTATTTCTTATAAAATTATATATTCTCTCATCTATTTTTAATATCTCTCAAGTCTCAATCTTTTATTCCATTTAAGTCTCATATTATATCATAATATATATATTTCAATTCTAAGTTTTCATATTATATATCATACTATATATAATTCTCATATTTGCTATCAAAAATTGGAGTTTCAAATTACAAGTTACAACAAACTACAAGCCTCAAGAATCGGTTATAACGTCTGCTATTAACGCAGATGTTTGGTACATTTGTTTCATAATATTTATATTTTATTTTTTGTCATTAATTTGTGTTATTATTATTTTTATATTATATTTTACATATAATTAAATATGAGTTCTAACAAAAAAACTACCGGTAAAGGAAAAGAGAAAGAACCAAGTGACATTAGTAGATTATTTAATTTTACTAAAAAAAGTAGTAAGGAAAAAAATAAAAGTAAATGTGGTGGTAGTTCTAGAGTTAGATTTAATACAAATGATTCTACTTATGTTGATGATACTTCTTATGATATTGATTCAAATACTCAACTCGATCGTGAACTTTTACAACAAATTTATGGTGATATTAATCCTTATCTTGATGAAAATTCAGGTGAAGAAGTAGAAGTTGATTCGGGAGAAGATAAATTAGAAGATACACCTACTAGTCCGGTGACAAATGTTCCAAATGAAACTACAAATTCAACGGAGCAAAATTTTGGACGCCCACCCCTTATACCTCCTACGAGGGAGAAGGTGAAGTGATACGCCCTAAAACTTCTGTTGTGTGGCAATTTATGACTTTATATAAGGAAAATTCTATTGTTATTTGTAATAAATGTAAGCAACCTTTGAAACATAAACAAGGTAGAGGTCAAGGTGGAACGGGGGGCTTAAATAGACATTTGTTATCTTGTGTGCCGATTCAATATAAAGAAGCCAAATCATTAGCCGATAGAAAAAAAGGAATTCAAGTTGATGATTTTGATATTAATGTTAATGAATCGATAGGGGCTTCTAACATGCTTCAAGGAACATTAGATTCTTCTAACCCCGATGGTCCACTAACACAACGTAAATATAATAAGAAAAGAGATCGCGAAAATTTAGCTAAAATGGTTTATGTTTGTGGTTTACCTTATAGTTTTCCTTCAAATCCCGATTTTATTGAATATATTCAACAAACTTATAATCCTAATTATAGAGGTTTTTCAAGAAATACTATTAAACCTGATGTTTTTGTATATCAAGGTAAATATTGTCAATATCTTCGTTGTATGTTTAGCATATTAGATTGTAGAGTGTCTATAACTTCGGACATGGATCGTAGTGTTAATGGACATGATTATTTAACTATTACAGCACATTGGATTGATCATAACTGGAATTTGCAAAAAAGAATCTTAAGTTATAAAGAATGTGTAGAGAAAAAAACTGGTGCATACTTAGCTTCAAATATTTTGAGTGTTATAGATTATTACATGCTTATAGATAAAGTAATGTCTGTCGCATTAGATAATGCATCTAATAATATAAACACTGCTAGTATGTTAAAAACTAGATTATGTCCAATTGATGTTAATTCTTTTCATGTTAGATGTGTTGCACATGTTTTAAATTTAGTTGTACAAGATGGTATTTCATTATTTGAATGTGGTTGTATGAAAATTGAATATGCTGTTGCCTGGATTTTTTATGCTAAAAGAGCTGCTAGAATTAGGGAATTTAATGAGCGTTGTGCACTATGTGATTTGCCACCAAGAAAAATTTCAAGACATATTAAAACAAGGTGGAATTCTTTTTACGAAATGTTTTCTGTTGCTTACGAATATAGAGGACTCATACAAATGGTGTTTAATGCTCATAATGCTGACCCATTAGACAGAATTTATAAAGAAGATTGGAAAGAAACTAATGAACTATTAGAATTTTTAAGACTTTTTTATGATGCTACAACCATGTTTTCTGAAATTTATTATCCTACTATTTCATCAGTATTAATAAATATTTGTGCTATTTCAATTCAATTTTCTAAATACAAAAAAATAGAAAAATTTAGAGTTCCAATTGAAGGTATGATTGAAAAAATTTTAAAATATTTTTTTCCTATTCCTCAAATCTTTTTAATTGCTACTTTACTTCATCCTGACTATAAATTACAAGGTGTGCATGAACTTGTTGACACTTTTTATGATACCTTAGAAATTTTACCGGAAATAAATCCAACTTGTGAAATGTGTAAGTCTAGCATAAAAACAAAAGCAAAAATTTTGTATGAAAAATATAGAACTACAGGAAATGCTCAAGAAGTTGGTCAAACTTCTAATCCTCAGAGTAAAGCTCGAATTACAAGTTATATGCGAGATTTTCTTGGTCTTACTTCTACTAACCGTGATGATTTTGAAGAATATCTTAATCAATCTTTAGAAACAGTGAAAGACGAAGATGGCAATGAAGAATTATTAGCATGGTGGAGGAGGCGGAGCGTTGCATTTTCAATTTTGATCAAAATGATTCGTGATATTCTAGCTATTCAAGCTTCATCAGTTGCATCAGAGATTGCTTTTAGTGCGGCAAGGTTTCAACTTGGCGATCAGAGACATTCATTGGCGGAAGACAGTTTGAAAATATCAATTTTATTTAGAGACTGGGTCAACACCAAGAGGAGAAATTATAATTTGCCAAAGTTAAGTTCCAAACAAGAAGCTCGGATTAATGCAGTAATTGGATCTAGTGATGATGAATTAGAGTCACAAGAGTTTCTAGCAAGTATGCCAACACCGGAGGATGTTACCGTCGATATAATGCGACAATTAGAATTAAATTTTAAAGGAGAATACAAATATTAGATTACATCTGAGAACTAATCGAAACAGAACCCTTCCTAGAAGGTGGCTGTGTAAATTAGTTACTCATCTAATATTTGTAACAAATATTAATTTTACATATGAGAACTTATTGAAACATAACCCTTCCTAGAAGGTGGCTGCGTAAATTAGTTACTCCACTAATATTTGTAAATTGTAACTTCTAAGTTCTAAGTTGCAATTAGATTTTATTGAATAAATTTGAAGGCTTTATTAAGTTTTTTTTATATAACTATTATCTTTCATTTTAATTTTAATATATTCAATTATTCATACATATTTACATATATACTAAACTAACTTTAAAATACTTAATTTAAAAATCAAAATTTCAAGTTTAAATTACTTTAAAATATTTAAAATACAAATTTGAACTTCTCAAATTTGAAATTTGAAATTTGAAAATTGAAAAAATTGAAGTTTGAAATTTGAAAGTTGAATTTGAAATTTGAAATTTGAAATTTGAAATTTGAAATTTGAAGTTTGAAGTCTGAAGTTTGAAATTGAAATTTGAAGTTTCAAATTGAAGAGTCCCTTTTTATTCCAAAATAATAGATTTAGAGAATTAATAAGATATTTAGTATATTTATATTATTAATAATTACTTTTATATAATAATAATAAGTAGCAAGATGGCGAATGCGATACTAACAATAATAATAACAGTAGTAGTAATAGTAACAATAATAATAATAATAATAATAATAACAACAACAACAGCCACATTTGCAGTAGTAGTAGTAATAATAATAATAATAATAATAATAGTAATAATAATAAGTAATGATAAAAATAATAATATAATAATAATAATAGTAAAAATACTAATAATACTAATAAAAATAAACAAAAAAAAAAAATAACCGGGAAAAAAAAGGAGAAAGATACGTAGGGAAAAAATATTTGAATTTAAAAAATATAAGATTTTCTTTTAAAAATCAGCTTAAAAATAGAAATTCACATGCAAAAAGTTCTAAATGAATTCTTACTATTTCATTACATATTTTTTAAAATGATATAAAATAAATTTAATTATATTTAATTTAAATATTACATTAAAAAAAAAAAAATAATAATAAATTAGTAATAACAACAACAACAACAAAGTAGTTGTAGAAATAAAATAAATTACTCTATATTATAAGAGTGAATGTTGAGGAGCTTAGGGTCTGCTGGTCACTTCTCCTCAATTTTCTCTATTTATATTTCATATTTTATCCGCTTTAATTTATTTTTATTTCAATATTTTTTTTATATTGAAATTTGGTTAATTCTCAAAATTTTACCATATTGCATTAACAATTTAAAATGTTTGAAAATATATTAAAATGTGATGAACTCTCAAAATTTCACGACCCAAACATGGAAATGATGGCACTCGTCTTATCCCACCAAAACGTTAAATGTATTTATTTTTATTTCGTGATATTAATAAATTTGAATGATTAAGACTTAGCAAAATATTATAATATTATTATGATGTTATTCATTCAAAATAAATAAGTATATAAAAAATAAAAAATCCCCCGTCCCGTCCCCCCAAAACCCGTCCCATCCCGTATATATAGTGGGACGGATTTTTGTCCCCCCAATCCCGGTCCCGAAAAAATCCCCCCAAATGCGTCCCCCGTCCCGTCCCCCTTCGTCCCGTCCCCCAGTCCCCGTCCCCGTCCCCCTGCTAGCCCTAAAGGATACAACCCCATATTACTCTTTTACTGATTTGAAAGTAGATGTCAAGCGTGAGGACGAACTAGTCCAACACGATGATAGCCTTACATATCTGAAAGAACAAAGTTCTTGGCGAAATCGATGAAGCTCGAAGAACGCTCAAAACCCTAGGTTTTCTCCTCTTGGAACCTTTATCTAATGACTTGAAGTGTTAATGTAAAAAAAAAAAACTAATTAACACTTTCTAAGCCCTTAACTAGGTGAAAACGTCGTGGTTTAGACTTAGAATAGGGGTTAAAACGGCACAGTTTAAATACCAAGCGCATAGGAAAAAGACCAAAATGACCACAGCTTAAAAAACTGACGGAGTTCCCTTCAAGGAAGGTTTCACGAACCATTTAAGACTCCATGGTCCGTGAAACTCTTCATGGGCTATATAGTCGTCTGTGAACATTCGTCTGAACATTCATATGTCTGACAGGGCTTCACTCAAATTGGCATAACGTTTTACTCTGAACTTAAAAATGAGGCAAACTTGGTGGCGTTGGAAAGATAACTCAAAAACCTTTAATTTGATAGGTCATGGACCACCTAATTCATTATGTGCTGAGAGATATGATTGTTTGAAGTTGACCCAAAACTTAAAAGTGGATGGGTGATTTGTACGGACTCATAAACAGACAATACAAGCCACCACGAGGCATCTAGGGTCCTGTCCAATTGACTCCCACCTTGGAAACCTTGGACGGTTGGTCACCTTTCCCTAAACGTGTCATGGACCCCTAAACGATCCGTATAGGGAGCCGTGAAGGGTACATGATCCATTTTGGGTGTGTGGACTTGCCCGTTAACCCTCTTTAGCCTTTCTCAAAGTTCAAGGTGTTACACGAACGATTCAAATTTTAAGAGTAGAGTTGCGATGTGTTATAGTATGATTCGGGTCTTAGCTTAGAAATTTTTGAGGTGCTACATGCGGGTCACAACTCAATTCACACTATATTTTAATTGTCTAATCAACCCAAATTTGAACAAGTTATAATTTCATGAGCTAATTTTGTATTCTTATTTGACTATTGGTCAAATCTAATACTCCTTTTGTCCTTATTTACTAGTCAAATTTTGACTTTTCATGAGCTAATTTTGTGTTCTCATTTGACTATTGGTCAAGTCTAATACTCCCTCCACCCTTATTTACTAGTCAACTTTTGACTTGGCACAATTATTAATAAAATAATAATTGATAGAGTGAATTTATTATTTTACCCCTACTAACTGATAGGGTCTCAAACATATTTACTCAGTACAGTTTTCAAAGACATTAATTCATTGTTAATAAATTGAAGGTGTAATAGGAAAAAATTGTTCTTCCTTGATTTGTCAAAAATGACAAATAAAAAGAGAAATCAAATTAAAAAATATTTGACAAGTAAATATAAACGGAGGGAGGACTAAGTATTACAATATTAGACTTGTCATTATTTTCAATTACATAAATGAGAAAAATTTCTTTAAATTTGCGATTGAAAAAAAATAAATATATTTAAGAAGTTCCTCTTAACTGGAAATAAAGATTAGCTAAAAAGAAAACTAATGAAATGCATAGCTATTATTCATCTCTACGTACACACATTTGAAATGCAATAAATTACACTGTTAGATTGAATTCAAACAACAACAAAAAACTAATATTGCTAGTTATCCTCTGAATTCATTGGATACTTTTTTTAAAAAAAAAAAAATCAATGAAAGTTTACAAACTATCTTTATGAATCCATTTTTAAACACAGGGGGTAATCCATTATATAAAATTCATTTGATCTAGTTTAAACTTTTTAGCGGATAAAGTAAATGTTATTATGTATTGTTTCAAATGTTAAAAGACACTCTCATATATGGATGCATGAGTTATTTATACAATATCTCTATTTTAAATTTTTAAAAATATTGTCCAAACGAATTCATAGGATTACTAGTAAGTTAAGTTTCGTTTGTTTTTGTTTAAAACTCAATCCTACAATTTAATGTATTGTTTTGATATTCACGTAGCTTCTTCAAAAGAAACTTGTCTAAAATTATCTATAGGGGAAAGGGGTTGAATTTTTAAATGTATAGAGATGATTAATAATTATGCATTTCAGTTTTTTTTTTCTTCTTATTTTATTTTGCTTATATTTATTTTCAATTAAGAGGTACATAAATACCAAAATGTTTAAATTGCAAACATGAGAGACTTTTTGCTCCATCTGCTAAACAATTAAAAATGGGTCAACGGGTTTTCTATTATGGATTTAGGGTATTGTATCTAAAATTGGATTCTTAAAAAATGACATGTAAATTTTAGTTGACTTTTGAATTTTTTTTTCTTAATTTTAACTTGTTGAAAATATGGGCATAATTTGATTACTATATTGTCCAGAAAAATTCAAAGTGAGATATATTGTGTAAATCCAATATAGTTTTGACTCTTACTGATATACCAACATCCAAGAAATTATTTATAGCCATTTATTCTTGTGATGAATATCATTAAATTACAATAGAGAAAAAGAATTGTTTTTTTTTTTCTCAACATGAATATTTACAACACTATTTTAATCATTTCATTTTTATTTATCTTGTCCTTGAGTGGAATTGATGCTACTGCTTCTACTAAAGGTCCTTTAACTCGTTATCAAATTTGGATTGCAAGTGACCTCCCTAATGGAACAAATCCTTTATTTGTCCATTGTTGGTCCAAAGACAACGATTTAGGAACTCATTTTCTTAATCCTGGACCTGAGGGTTATCATTGGCATTTTCATGAGAATATTTGGCAGACAACTAAGTACAAGTGTGAATTTGTTTGGGTTACTAAGACCATAACCTTTTATGTTTTTGAAAGTGATTCAGACAAGTGTAGAGGTCGTGGTGATATATGTTATTGGTTGGTTAGGGAAGATGGTTTTTATTTTGCAAATTATATCAACCCTTTTCCATATGATTTAAAACTCATGGTTTCATGGTGATATGATATATATGATCAATAGTACGAAATATCATGACAATTGTATGAGTAGAATAAAATACTAATGGCTTATTAAGTATTATGAATTGTAATTTTCTCATGATATATATATATATATATATATATATGATGATTATTCATGAATAGTAATGATTATTTCAACTCAGAAGACTCAAATATGACTATGTCTTTGACTTTATTATGATCGCTTAAACTGTTATGATTTTTATAAATTGTGCATTCAATTATTCTATTTGTTTAATCTTCAATTTCTTTTTCAAATAAATTTTATGTATTTAGAAATTACATTAAAAAACAGTTAAATATTTAAAAAGTATTTGAAGGAACTGTGGTCAAAGAAAACATTCGTTGACTTTTCAAATAGTAACTAAGAAAAAAATAAAATAGAGAAAAAAATAGTCAGGTCTTTTTCGACTTATGGAAAAAGTATTATATATTATTTTTTTGATTGAGAGTTCATGATCAAAATTACATAGGCCGTTCATGATCAAAATCACATAGGCCGTTCATGATTAAAATTACATAGGCCGATCATACCATAGAAGAAGGTGTCACAATTTAAATTATGGAATCATGCAGACACCTACTCTAATTTAACTAGATAGAAAAATTCTTACCATCTCCATTGACAAGAATAAAGAAATAAGAAAACTCCTTTCAAAAACATCATAAGTAAATCAACATCTCTTAAAGACCTAGTGAAGACAATACAAGGGTTTCTAACAGGGTACGGATATAAGATAAATAACGTAAAAGATCGGCACGACTTTCATTTAAGGATGAAGTAGGTGGAAGTTGATGATGAGTGACTATCATCCTACGCTTCAAACAACCTACACCAACAAAGATAAGTTTTGAAACAAACCTACACCAACAAAGGAGTAGCTAGAGTTTTAAAAAGTTGGTTTTGAACTTTGAGTTAAGAGTTGAGAATTTCGTCCGTTTTGAGTTTGAAAAGTTAAGTTGTTAAGAAAGTGGTTTTGGAGTCTTTTGGAGTTTCGAATGTCGAAATGGGATTCTGTTGACTCCATTAATCCCGTAACGTGGTATCTGAGTTGTGAGAGTTCTCGATTTCATATTTCGAGTCTATTTGAGGATTTGAGGTCCTAAGTTGTGAGATTTTAGTCTTTGGGTTGACTTTGGTCAACATTTGGGTTCGGATGCTCAGATCAAAATTTTGAGAGTTCTATTGGATTTGGGGGATAATTTAACCTAATTGAGGTCTTGGTTGATATTTGAAAGGTCCCGAGCTTGTTTTAGTCTTTTAGGAGTTGAGTTAGTTTCTTGTGGTTTTCACGGATGTCGGGTTAAGGAGACCTCAAATTTGTATTTTGATGGTTCCATTGAGTCCGAAACGTCGAGTATAATGGATTTACATATTTGATTTGTGTGTACGGGGTTCCGAACAAATCTCGAGGGTCATTTCGATGATTTAAGACTTGGCTGTGTTTTTTGATGTTGCAAGCCTCCCTTTTGCGAAAGTCTTGTCGCTTAAGCGACCTCCGCTAAAGCGAAGGACCTGTCTCTTAAGCAACCTTTGCTTAAGCGAAAGAGGTTTCACTTTTGTGAAGGTCGCGCTTTTAGCGAGATTCGCTTTTGGCCTGCCATTTCGAGGTTTAAGCCTCATTTTCCATTTTTGAGCTTGGTGAACCCTTGGTGGCGATATTTGAAACGATTTTCTGTGTTAAACATTTGGGTAAGCTTCTATAATCCTAAATATTATTTCCTTTTGATTATTTATGGGTTTTAACATCAAAATATGATATTTTAGTTGGTGAATGATGAGGTTATTCAAGAATTCAAGTTCGTAATTAGCTAATATAGAGATTTTGAATTGACTTTAAGTCCTTTTTCGAAATGATATCCCCAATGAGTTTCTAAAACCTTAAGTAATTTTTTCAAGTATTAAATTTTGGATTCAAACCTTAAATTTGGAATTGGGTTTGGAATTGATTGACCCACTTCTCTAAAAAATTGATGTAGGTATTGTTATTTTCGAAAAGTGATATCAGAGAGGGTTTTTTGCCTGCCAGTTCAAGTTTTAAGCCTCATTTTCATTTTTGAGCTTGGTGAACCCTTGGTGGTGATTTTTGAAAGGATTTTCTGTGTTATACCATTTGGATAAGTGTTACAACCCAGACCGTCGTGATTGAAACTCACATTAACCCTCTGGTGGGAGAACCATTACTACAACCCAACAAACAATTTAACTTAAAATTAAGGCATTTAAAGATACGAAAGCAGGTTTAAATGACAATAAAAATGGAGTCCCCATAAACTCCAAAGGTTTAAACAATTAACTAACCAAATTAATGCGAAAATTCAACCCCTAGAACCTGAAAGTCATTGTACCAAAACTCTACGAACGACAAGTCTAAGAACAAGAGGTACAACCCCGAAACTAAACAAACACATTTAACAAATAGTCTGAGTCCGAAGAGAGTGAACTTAAATAAGAAAGATCCATGGCAGCCTAAAAGAACTGGCTCACCCTTGAATTCGGTCACGCTCAATAGTCACCTAGCTAAGGTCTATAAATAGTCGTCTAAAGATGTCATGTACTCAACAAAGAACAAGCAAGTGCAATATTAGTACACAACCACAGTGTACTAGTAGGATCACGCGGCTATCTCAATAAGTGAAAGACATGCAAGTAACTACAACATTATAAAATAAGTATATACCAAACATATACAATATTAGTAATCTTTTCAGGATCAATGTAGCATTCCACGTTCTCAATAATACCCATTGGTTATCATTTTAGAGCAACAAATAGTCTTTCAACCTCAATCACCATTAGATATGAACGTAATCATCACAAGTAGATAAACAACACAAATCAATAGTCCTCTAACGGAACCCAATTCAATGGTCCTCTCATGGAACCCAAAACTCAAACTGTTAGTGTACCGGTTCGTGGTACCCGATCCAATGTTTATGCCGAAACATGGTAACCGATCCCATATTTATGCCGGAACGTGAAAACCAATTCCATATTTATGCCGAAACGTGGCAACCGATCCAAGTTAGTGTGTCGGAACGTAACATCTAATCCATTCAACAAACCACAATCACAATCATAATGTATATTCTCAGAATCATACAACAAGAGGTGATTCATGGCATACAATTATTCAATTATCCTCATTTACGATTAGGGTGATCAATAATGCAACATTCACACACATGCATTATAATGAGCAATTACAAACATATATCACATCAACATGAAATCACAGTCATCACCTACCTCGAATCCAAGCTTGAATCCCCTAAGGCACTTGACTCTTCTTTTTCCGGATTCTTCCCGCTTGTTCGTGGTCTAAAAACATACAATTAACGCAAGGATCAACAATCAAAGGTCTAATTATTCAGATTATAACAAACTCAATAACCCTAGACCAAACCCAAGATCCTAATATCCAGATTAGGGCATTTTCCACCATAATTTTCAGATCAAAACCCTTCCTCATCGATAATCACCCACAAATTTACATTCTACATATCGAAAAATAAATTTGGGGAGTTAAAACCTTATTTTTAGCCTCAAGAATGGTAGAAAACCATCAAGAAAGCACCTGGGGTCGTCTCCTAGCTCTCAAAGTTGAAACTTGTAGAATAAAATGATTTTGGGATTTATTTTCAACTTAAATCGCGACTGTCCCGCTATGGTGGCCCCCAGCCCGCCACAACGACTTATAAGGAAATAGAATGTCGAATTAAGAGCTCTGAACCCCTATTTCACAACACACTTTCATCCCACGACACTCGGAAAATACCCGTTCACGCTAAGAATAATTTTGGAATTCTACTTGCCCGAATTCAATTTTGTAAAGTCGTACGGGTTCCTTAACGTCTTAGCTATCCACTCATGCAATAAATTTCATTATTACACTTCTCATTCATAACCAGATTTCCCTAGACTCTCCTAACTCCGATTTCATCCAAATATGGACTAGGCTAGGAAATTTCAAGTTACTGCTCAAAAGTTTTTCTGGTTCAATTATTTCCCCATTGGATTTTCCCTAACGATGAAATCAGGTCATTACAGTAAGCTTCTATAATCCTAAATATTTATTTACCTTGATTATTTATGGGTTTTAATATCAAAATATGGTATTTTGGTTGGTGAATGATGAGGTTTTTCTAGAACTCAAGTTCTTAATTAGCTAAAATGGAGATTTTGAATTGATTTTAAGTCCCCTTTCGAAATAATATTCCCTAATGAGTTTCTAAATCCTTGAGTAATTTTTTCAAATATTAAATTTCTGATTCAGACCTTAAATTTGGAATTGATTGACCCACTTCTTAATAAAATTGATGTAGGTATTGTTGTTTTCGGAAAGTGATTGTGAATACTTGATCATGTAAGATTATGTGGCTTTGGAAGTGATTCGGAAGGGGAAGACTCAACTCTTGAAATGAATATTGATTGATTTAAGGCAAGTAATCTCAAAATTACAGAAATCCCACTTGTTAGTTTACTTATTACCATTATCCCCTATAAGTTTTACAAATTTCCAAAAGTCCTCATTTTCGCGCATCAGATTAATGTATCAGCGTTTATATTATTGTATCTCGCGCATCATATTAGTGTATCATGTATAAAATGTACATCAAATTGGTGTATCATGTATAAAATGTAATGTATCTTACTTAACGATTAATGTATCTCGCGCATTAGATTAATGTAGCAGCGCTTATATTATTGTATCCATTTGAGGGATTTCTGTAATTATAAACTTTTAAAAGATAGATTGTAATTTTGCCTTAAAAGTATGTGATTTCTGTAATTTGCCCAACATTTTATTCTAGTAAAACTTGTGTACTTCCTCCGTTGCCTGTGTGATGGGAGTAATGAGAATAAGGTGAAGGGTTAATTGTCCACTTGTTACATCTAAATGAATAAAAAGGGATTGAAATGAAAAAGGCTATGTGATGAACATAATTATGTGAATTGCCTTATTGTTATCCTTGTTGATTGATTGATGAAATGCTTGAAAGGATAAATGTGGACTTGAATTGTGTGAATTGTTGTCTCTTCCATGTGGTGTGATATTGTTTGTATGCATTGATTATGAACATCATGATAAGACATGAGATGATTTATGATGTTGAGGTCTTTGCCGGTGAGTATTATGATGTCAAGTTCTTTGCCAGCGAGTGTTGTGATGCCGAGGTCATTTCCATCAAGTGTTTATAAAGCCGATGAAAATGATTTCGACTAGTGATTTGACATAAAAGTCGATGAAAAATGGTTTCAGCTAGCCATTTGACATAAAGTCAATGAAAAATGGTTTCGGCTAATCATTTGACATAAAGTTAATGAAAAATGGTTCTGCTTAGTGATTTAATATAAAGTCGATGGAAAATGGTTCCGGCTAGTGATATTGTGCCGATGAGAAATAGTTCCGGTAAGAGATTGTTATTGTGACTTGATGCATTTGATGTTTATGCGTGACTTTCTTGCTAATTTTGTGATTTATGTACTTGTTGCGTGTGACTGAACTACTTGACTTTGAGAATGACTTATTTGATTCGTTTGATTGTTGAATTGTAAAGATTGAACTGCGAATATTGATCCATGTGAGTTGTTTATTATAGAATTGTTAGGTTTGGCTAATTTCTGTGCAGGTTGTAGTTTGAGGTGTTCCGTTGGAGTTCAAGGGGTACTTGATTTCTAGCTAGGTACCTTGTTTATTAGGTTGTTTGTTGGGTTCCGTATTGTTGATAATCACCCCCTTACTTTTACACTTGTGTAGGCTCTGAGCTTGGACCCATGTGATCTTATTCTTCTCCTCCTAACATTGGAGGCTCGTTGACGGACTTATGAGGTAGTTGCTTGTCATCTCGGCGGACCTCTTTTCCTTTTATCATGTTTTGTTCTACTTGAGAAGCAAAGACATTTAAGACTTGTATTTATCTTTTGAATTATGTATTTTCATTAGTAGCTTGTACACATGACAACCAGACTATAGGGTTTTAATAGAATGAATAATGTTTCCACCTTTGTCTTGTTCTTGCTTTATTGTTTTCCGCATTTCTTTTGTTTTTATTGGGTTGAGACTGACTTATCTTGATGGGAATAGAAGGCGTTTATATATGATATTTTGCACCAAATTCACTTAATCCCTAGAATTATACCGGCAGAGCAAAATGAAGAGATGACAAAGGCACCGACTATGGAGGAAGTGAAGGAGGCAGTATTCAGCCTAAATAAGGAGAGTGCGTGTGGGCCAGATGGATTCTCTGGCGAATTTTTTCAGTCCTGCTAGGAAATAATGAAAGGGGACATCTGGAGGATGGTAACAGCCTTCTTTTATGGTAGTGAAATTCCCAAATTTATCACACACACGAATGTGGTTCTTATTCCTAAGAAGGATAAAGTTACTAAGTTTGCAGACTTGAGACCAATCAGCCTTAGCTCATTTGCTAACAAGATTTTGTCAAAAGTGTTGCATGCGAAGATAGCACCAATTCTTTCTAATGTCATATCACAAAATCAGTCGGGATTTATGAAAGGAAGAAGTATTGCGGAAAATGTTCTTCTAGCACAAGAGATTATCAAAGATATTAATAGAAGAAATTAATTTCATAATGTGGTTGTCAAATTAGATATGACAAAAGCATACGATAGGGTGTCATGGATTTTCCTTACAAAAGTTATGAGGAACTTTGGATTTGATGAAAGAATTATTGATATGGTATGGAGATTAATATCAAATAATAGGTATTCAATTTTGGTCAACGGGCAAGCCTTTGGATTCTTTGAATCATCGAGAGGATTGAAGCAAGGTGATCACTATCTCCCACATTGTTCATCATAGCGGAGGAGGTGCTAGCGAGAAGTCTTAACAAATTGAATGATGATGTGAATTTTAGAAGATTTGGCATGCCTAAATGGAGCAAAGAGATTAATCACCTGTCATATGCAGATGACACAATCTTATTTTGTTCGGGGCATGAGAGGTCGATGAGGAAAGTGATGAAGTGTTGAAGAGATATGAATATGTATCGGGGTAACTCATTAATCTCACAAAGAGTTATATATATTTGCATGAGAATGTGCCGACTGCTGTCTGTCACAAGATTAGGAGAATTACTGGTATTTCTCAAGGAGCTTTCCCATTTACATATCTTGGATGTCCTATATTCTACGGGAGGAGAAGGATAGCACACTATGAAGATCTCATAAAAAGAGTGACAAAACGTGTGATAGGATGGTAGAATAGATTGCTAACATATGGAGGGAGGTATGTTTTAATAGCTCATGTTCTACAATCAATGCCTATTTATTTATTATCAGCAATGAATCCCCCTAAAGGGGTAGTGGATCACATTCACAAGATATTAGCTAAATTCTTTTGGGGACATATAGGAGGAGTTAAAGGGAAACATTGGGTTGCATGGGATTTATTATGCTTGCCTAAGGATGAGGGTGGTTTGGGTTTTAGATCGCTCCTTGATGTTTCAGATGCTTTGTTAGCTAAACTCAGATGGATATTCAGAACTTCCACCAATTCCCTGTGGAGTGAATTCATAAGGAATAAATACTGTAAAAAATGGCATCATATTATGGCTCAGGGGATTGGAGCCTCGCATCTATGGGGAAAAATGATTAAAATCAGGGAAGATGTAGAACATAACATATGGTGGCATATCAAATCGGGAGACGCGAGCTTTTGGTATGATAACTGGACAAAGCAAGGGGCATTGTATTATGTTGAAGAGGACAGAAGAGGGGAAGAGGAGATGGAAGTCAGAAGTTTCATAGTTGGAAATCAGTGGGACAAGGACAAACTATTAAACTATGTATCGGAGGAAATGACTGAGCATTTATGACCACGATATCGCCGGAAATCAGTAGTGGAGATCAGGACAAACCATGGTGGATGAGCAATGCAAATGGGGTTTTTTCTGTAAAATCGACATGGGAAGTTATGAGGAAGAAAAGAGAAAAGGAAGAAAAATATGCTCTAATATGGATGAAATGGATGCCTTTTAAGATCATTTTTTTCCTATGGAGATCATGGAAAGGGAGGATTGACACTGATGATAATTTGAGGAGGATGAGAATTAATATAGTATCCCGATGTTGGTGTTGTGAAACACAACAAATAGAAACAATGTCCAACTTATTCCTAACCGCCTACATAGCCCAAAAGTTGTGGAGGTAGTTTGCTTTTTGTGCAGGTCTGGACATAGAAGGAAAAAATCTAATGCAGACAATCAAGTGCTGGTGGTACGCTGAAGCTCCTAGCAAACTTAGGTTTGTGTTTAGAGCCATACCAGCTTTGATATTGTGGAGTCTATGGAAAAGAAGGAATCATATTAAGCACGGAGGACAGCTGCATCTTGACGGACTGGTGCAGCAAGTGACAAAGCAGATACAAATGTTGATAATGGGGAGAAGTGCAGAAATTAAAGTAACAGGGAAGTCTTGGTCTGAGATGGTAACAATACTAGGAACGTACAAGCCTAGACTTTATTACTACATTGCAAAATGGTAACCACCGGATGTGGGTCAGGTGAAATGTAATACCGATTGAGCAAGTAAAGGAAATCCAGGAGAGAGTGCTTATGGATTTTGTTTTAGGGACAGGAATGGGGACATACATACTTCATGCTCAAGCTAAAGGAATAGGATTTGCTACCAATATAGAAGCTGAGGCGAGAGCGATACAAGAAGCTTTGAACGTAAGTACTAAGAAAAGTTATCGGAATCTAGTGATTGAAACAGATTCTCTAACTTTACATAACATCATACTAAGGATTTGGAGAGTTCCATGGAAAATTACAGATATAATGAAGGAAATGTGTCTGCAAAAGGCTAAAATCAAGCAATCAGATGGCAGATTTTTTAGCTATTAATCAACAAGATACACAAGAATTTAGGAGTTTCTCAGAGCTACCAGCAGCTGGTAAACGCATTATTAACATGGATAAAACACAGATTCCAGCTATCAGATTAAGAACAAAGCAAATCAGATATTCAAACAAATAGGGGAGGGGAGCAGTAAGGATATCAACATCAAAATATGCCTTCAGAAGACAAGGAAGAAGACGTACCGCTCCGTAGCGAGTACTCCAGCTGCGAAACACGGAGAAATAGAGGAGGAGCAGACGGCACTAGTCCAACTACCGCCGGAAGAGAGCACTTAATTGGAAAGTTGAACTGAAAATAGGAGGGGCGAAAGAGGCGGATGTTGTCAGGAGTTCTTTCCTAATTATAAACAAGGTTTGGTCTAGTTTACGCTTCAATTTTGTAATATTTAGCCAAACTGATTTGGCTTTTGCTAGTTATTAATAAAATGGCCACCAAAAATTTGACCTGTTTTGCAAACACTAAATAAACTAGGTGGGATAGATGGTAAATGTTCGAGTCTATTACTCATATGATCACTCAATTATTTATAATTACTTAATAAAATTATGTTTTTTTTTTATTTCTAACAGAAAAGTCACTTGATTTCATTTTTAAAACAAAATTGAGGAGCGATAAATGATTTTCACGTATAAAAAGCAGGCATAGGACACCTCATCAAAGCCTGTAAAGGCTAAAGAACAACTAGACCCTTGTTAATATCTAACGAATAATATACTTTATAGATGATGAAAGAGTTTTTATACCCATTCGTTCACACTTCTTTTTTTGACCCCCTATTCTGTGGCTCAAGGCTATTCCTTTGGAAATGAAAACAACACTCAATTTATATAATATTGAGAGAAAAAGCTAAAATAATAAAAAGAAAAGAGTGTGTTGATTACGCCCGAATTCAACATTGAATATGTAAAAATAAACCTAATAACACAAAAAGAATTAGATTTTTGAACTTATAATAAACTTCAAATTCTGACTCTCCCTGATGCAGAGAATCCTTCTTGTGCAAAGCTTGGAAGGATTCTTTCTTGATAATGCATGGCCCAGAATAAGAGGCTTTTTTCAGAGTCACTTTCAATCATCTTAGTTTTTGGCATTGTGAGACTTGTCTTGGCATGCGTAGAGACAAAGAATAATTATAATGCATATTTTGTGGGGTTGAAAGTGAGAGTGGCCTTCCAATTCCTTATCTCTTGGCTTTGATTAGCTTTGTGAGATAATGCATTTTTACTTTCTAAGGTTGTGACATTTTTAATTTTATGACTTTTGAATTTTATATAGATTATTTTAAGTACCATAAATAATTGGATTCTAAATTTAATTTGTACATATTTAATAAATTTCTTAATACAAATATACTATTTGAATAAAAGCTATTAAGTTCGACCAAATTCGTACCCAGACTTCTGACTTCATCCTGTGCTGTCAATATAAATTGGGTATTCCCACCTCTTTTGTGAGCTAAACAGATAAGAATAGTTTTATGTAACCTTAACTGGTAATAACTTATAACTAATTAATCATCAAGCTTTAGGTTTAAGCCTTTAACAATATGGATTCACTATGTCATGACAATAATGTATCTCTTGCAAATTGGAACTAATTAACTTGTCTCTGATTTTTCATAATGAAAGATCCATATAAATAATATACGATTAATGTATAAAAGTTAAACTCATATATGTATCTACATTTCTCAATTGACATAATGAACAAAAATATGTTTTAGACTAATTGGTAGTATATGTATTGTCCCACCGGTTAACTAATTAATCATCTTGCATCTATGTTTCACAGGCACATGATAAGTTTCAAAGTCTCTAGAATATTCTAAAGTCATTATTCATTTAATTTTGCGTGCAAATGCTAAATTATCAACAATAATAGCCTAAATGAGGGCCCATATTTAATGAAAAATAGCTCCAGCAAATCACGTTGCATTTGGTGAGCAAACGTGAATTAAATATAATTTATTAGTCAATGTCCATGAATATTACAACGTCGTCTCATACCTGAGTGACAGTACAGGGTCATCAATAAAATTCACAAATAATGCAAACAAACTTTAACTAATGACAAGAAATAAACCTCTACAGTCCCAAACTCAAAACACATATACAAACTTGATTTAGATAATAGACCAATAACGTGCACAAAATCGATCCAACATAACCCCACCGTACTCCAGCTAGCACCAAGGCAGTTCATGGAATTAAGATAAATCTTCAAGTAATGTCATAGATCTTTTGGTATGATTAATATTGTGCGATAAGAATATGTCACTAAAGTTTTAAAGGTAAATTTTTGGGATGGTTAGGCCTGCCATCATGGGCAGAGCTACCCTTGCCCGAGGGGTGTCAAACGACACTCCTTCGTCGGAAAATTATGTTGTCTAGGTAGGCTAAATTTTGATTTTATTACTATATATATTGTAGTTGGCACTCTTTAAAACAAGATGAAGAATTAGCTCAGTGGTTGAGGGGCTGCAGAATATCTCCTTAATCTTTGGTCTTGAACGTTCAGGGGTTCGAACCTGGTTGGGATTTCTTATTTTTATAACATCTTTTTTTTTTATTAAAATTAAAACTTCAAGAAGCGTCTTTTGTTTTAAAATTTTAGAAAACTGAAGCTTTTTTTTTTCCGCCAATTTTTGAGCGATTGACTTAAATAAAGTTGACTTTTCTATTTTATTTTTTAAAAGAAAAATGTACTTTATAGATTAAACAAATCCCTAATTTCAAAAATTAAAAGGTTTGAGGAGGAAGAGCCCAAAAAAATCATTTTTGTTCGCTGCCTTCGATGTGACTCTTCGTCGGGCGTCGCCAAACAATTGTGATGATGTAATTATTTTTTGCTTTCATTAGTAAAATTTATTTTGTTAATTTTTATGTGTACTTACTACTTTGTATTTTGACACCCCTCAATGTAAATTCTAGCTCCGCCACTGACTGCTATGTTGTGTGAAGTAAAGTATTAACAAGTTAAGAGCGCATACGTTTAAAAGATGAAGATAGTAAAAATGAGCATGCTTAGATGAATGTATGGACATACTATAAGAGATAATATTAGGAATGAAGTTACATGGGACAAGGTGACAATATCCTTTGTGGCAACAAGATAAGTGAAATAAGACTAAGATGATTCGGACATGTGAATGTGAAAAGGGGTATGTGGATGCACCAAAAAGGAGGTATGAGAGATTTTGGTTATAGTAGATTCTAGGAAAGTTAGAGGTAAACCAAAGAAGAATCAAAGAAGGTGATTAAATAAGACATGACACAACTTCAACATATATAACGTAGACATGATCCTCAATAGAAAGATATAAATATTGAGGATTGTGATAAAAGAATAGCATGTAGCAAAGTATTATCATACTTTTATGTGGAAGGAACGCTTGTTTGGTGTGATGTATAAAGTATAATAATCTCACCATTTGCATAGTGATGAGATAAATTATTCCATATACATGATGAAATAACTTATTTTGAAATTAATTATCTCGAAATAACTTATTCTCCACCAAACGACTGCTAATAATATTACTTATAAGTAGTCATGAAATATCTTATTCTTCAAAAAAAAAAAAAATTATTTGTCACTACTTTATTTACTCTTACTATAATTTTTCTTTCAATGATATTTTAATTACACTTTCTTTAATCAAATTTTATTGAAAACATTTTCTCTGTTGGAAAAAAAAAATCTAAATATATTGTATGCTCCTTGAATCTCCCTTCAAGCAAATTAAGACTTTAAAGTCGCATGGAATGGAATAGCATCCAAGGCCAGAAAGCTGCCGGTTGATTTTAATCTAAAACCACTATTCAACCCATGTGGAAGAAAAAATACTACTCTCTCCGTTTCATTTTATATGTCATTTATTTCTATAAATAATTGATTCATAATATTAGTCATTTCATAAAATCAATGCATAAATTACCTTATTCTTCCTTTTTTACCCTTGTGAGTTATTAGTTTTGAAAATATAAATTTGACCAACTTAAAAAAGCTAAGTAAATAATTCATGTTCATTGGTTAAATTAATTCGTATTCATTGATTGAAAACTTGAGTTTCAAAAAAACTAAATAAGGGTAAAAAGATAAAGTTATATTATTTTTTAATGCAAAATAAAAAGGTGATATATAAAAAGGAATAGAGGGAGTATATATTGCGTGGTAGGGTCCGCCCTCTATTTGTCACTATTCTTTTTTTCTTTTTTGGGTTAAAGAAAACTTTGGCCTCCACTCTCTAATATAACCTTGACCAATTCTCCAACAAAAAATGGATTCCTTCCATATGCAAAAACACCTTTAAATTCGAATTATTGAAAATTTTAAAAATATCTTTTTATTTAACTGATTAAATTTAAATATATTCCTGATCTCTTAAAATGAATAAAATACACTCCTAAATTCTTATTAAGTGTAGAAGTGTTGGCTTTTAATTACAAGTCTCTTGATTAGAAACAACTTATTATGCAACCCCTAAATTCTCATAAAAAATTAGGAATATTTTCAACACTTGTCTCAATTTTTTTATTACAAATCGCATGGTATTATGTAATTTCAACACTTTATTTGGCTTTTTATTAAGAGTCTCATGGTCCTAAAAGAATTAGAAATCATTTGCTATGTCATGAAACAGATCAAAGATATAAAAGATATTTCTAAGACTAACAATAATTTGGAAACGCAACTCATAAAAACTTTCACGGATTTTCAATACTTTATCTTCAACAATCTTCATGTTTGAACCTTATTTTACTTGACTAGCTAAGTGAATTTTTTGGAATAATGAAAGATTGGTTGTATGATATAATAAGAGGTCTTAGATTAGAAACATACTAAACATTCGATATGATTATATTAAGCTAAGAAATCAACAAGGCACATACAAAGTCTCTCCCTTTTGGTTCATGCATATACAAAAACCACAGCATGAACAAGATGGAGAGTGAGTGACCTTACTATTACGTACTCACATGACTCTATTAACTACTAGACCAACCTCTGCAAATGTCAAAAACACCATTGCAGGAGGCCATACATGATATATTATTTTTTTTTTAAAACGAAGTAATACTACAACAAGTTTCAAAGAGCTGCCCAATCAATCTCCACGGAAGGGTACTTGGGTAAGAAGAAATTTTCTGATTCATCGAAAGATGGTGGTTCAGCGAAATCCAAGAAAGTAATATCAGACTCAGGCGAAGATGATGATTCCTCAGATGGTGCAGGGGATGATGATGATGCCTCAATCTTGATATTAGCATTTTCTGGATAGCTGAATTCTCCTTTCAATGAATCATCTATGGTGATTTCGGACTTTGATGAAGATTCTTGAGCTGAATTTGAATCCACTGGAACTGCTGCTGCTGCGGTTTTGGACTTTCTTGGCTTGGAATTAGATTTAGAACACAAGTCATCTGATTTGGGATTAGCCAAGCTTTGGCAAATGGCTTGAAGTTTAGCATCAACGGAGGAATGTAAAGGCGAGAATTCATTATTTAATTGATGTCTTAGATGTGGAAAATTAAGTCTAGCAAACTCTCCTCTTAGCTTATAAGCAGCTTTGTCATAAGCCAAAGCAGCTTCTTCAGCTGTATCAAAAGTGCCTAACCAAAGCCTGGTTCTGTTCTTAGGAAGTCTAATTTCAGCAACCCATTTACCCCAATGGCGTTGTCTAACTCCACGATAAAGCTTAGTAGCCTTCTGTGAAGAAGCACCACCAGTTTGCTTCATCGGGACTGGTTTCATACCAAGAAAGTTTGTAGAATTCAGATTCTTAGAATATGTTGAAGTAGGTGTTAACAAACCTAAGCTCTGTTGTTGTTGATGTAGTTGTAGTAGTTGCTGTTGATTCTGGAATTGGATCTGAGCTTGGATTTGCAATATCTGAGAAGGGGTTAGATGGTTAAGCCCAATTGAACCTGTTTCAGGTACACCCATATTGTTAAAACACGAATACCCTTGAGAAAACATTTGGGTAGCCGTTGATGGGATTGCACAGAAATCAGTATACAAATTAGGCTCACCAAAAGTACAGAACGAAGAAGAAGAAGAAGTTGAAGGTGAAGATGAAGAAAAAGAAGAACAAGAAGCACCTTTCATAAAAGGTTCAAGTGCTTTCATAAGTTCTTCTGTTAAAGGATCTGAGAAGTTACTGCTGCTGTATATATCTATAGCTGCTGCCATGGTTAATATCAAAACACACAAAAAGTACCTGTTTCTAATATCAAAGCTACAGAACAGGTAGAGATTTATAAAACAAAAAAAAAAGAGTTAACAAGCTTTCTACAAATCAAAGAAACAAAAACCAACCTCAGGGATTCAAAAACAGACCCTTCTGGTTGTTTGAACAATGAAAACAATTTTTTTTAAAAAAAAGAGAACCTTGATCTCTGTTCTGGATCACCTGGCTTTCAAAAACAAAACACCCAAAAGGGAGTTTGATTTTTCTATAAAATTTCTGAAAGATTTTGAAATTGAAAATCTCTTTTGAAAGACAGACGACAACAGAAAGGGATCTAAAGAAGCGGGATGTTAGAGAGGGGGAAAAAGAAAATGTAAACACACACTTAATATTTTAGGTAGCCTCACTGATTTTTTTTCACTCTGAGAAATGTTGAACATCGCCTCTCAATTTAAAGACCTGCTATGTGCCTCTTTCTCTCTCTCTCCTTTCGAATTTGTTTTTTTTTAAATTATTATATTCATTTTCATATTAGTTGATCATCTTGTTAAAATAATTATTTCATATTAGGTATACATCTTATTAAATTAAATTTTTCGTATACTACCTTTACAATTAACTCTTTTTAAAAGTGTTCATATTTATTTATAAATTAATAAATTATTCTTTTATTTGTGATTTCTTAATATATATTCTTTTTCTTCCTAATTACTTGTCCACCTTTTTTTTATAGTTATCCCTAATTATTTGTCCATTTTGACAAATCAAGAAATGACAATTTTTTTTACCTATTATATTATACCCTCAATTAATTACTTTTTCAAAGGTAAAACTTTTTGAAAATCTTAAATTTTTAATACATCCACTTCATAATTAATAGGGGTAAAATAATAAACTTACTATGTCAATAATTATTTTCTTAATAGGTGTGTCAATTCAAAAGTGAACAAGTAATTAGGTATAGAGGAACTATATATACAAAAAATTGATCAACTAATATGAAAGGAAAAGAGAATACGGTCATTCGGACTACCTGAGATCTATTTTTACCAGCCCCCTACCTTTAAAGTTGGGACAAAGGTCTAAAAAATATCTCAATTTTGGTCGAATTTGCTGTTGCGATACTAAACCTTCATGAGGACCTATTACCTCCTTAGACTATTTAATACCGTATTTTTTACCCCCCTAAATTATTTAATAGTGTATTTTAAAGGTATATATGTGCCCACGTGGACACATTACTATTTATAATTTTGCATTATTTTTTATGTTCACGTGAGCAAATATATATGTTTAAAATACGGTATTAAATAATCTAGGGAGGTAATAGGTCTTCATGAAAGTTTAGTATCGCAACTATAAATTCGATCAAAGTTGGGATATTTTCAGATCCTTATCCCTTTAAAATTAGTGGGAAAATATTCCTTCTATCTTGGGTGCTATATTTTGTTAAGCTTTTAAACTTTATAATTTTTTTATACATAAGAAATTTGAAAGTTATTTTCTGATTACAGCATTTTAATTCGTCATTAAATGGTGTATTTATATTATAATATTTATTTGTCTCATAAAACCTTTTTTATGGCCAATTTTGACATGCGATATGAAAATAAAATGATATGAAGTTAAAAAATTTGTTTGAATATGAGATTTGAAATTTATTGTATCGTATGTTCTTATCATAAAAATAGAAACTTTCACAAATTGTGAAAATTATTAATTTTTTTTTAATTCTTACAAAATATCAAATGAACAAATCATAGTTTATACTTTATAGAATATAAGCATCAGAATATTTTAAGACATCATTAAATACAAATAATTTTATTAAAAATCACTAATCAATAATAATAAATTATTATTAATTAGTATAATTTTTTTATATGGTATGAACATTATTTTTACATTAAACATGAGTGTTATTTTTTTTGGTAAATTTAAAATGATGAAGCTTCTTTTACAAAAGGCAAACTTTGAAATGTATGGCAACGTTTTATACGAACTATCCTCTTTAATTTGAAATTTGAAGAAAATCTTACCAACATCAAGTTCAAGTTGCACTATAATATCATAAACTACCAAAATGGACATTTTTGATACATGAAAAACTTGTCTTCTAATTGAAATTTTAGCTACTAAAACTACTTTATACTTGAAAGTTAAAAAGATGGAATATTTGTTATGCCAGAAAAGAAAATTAAGGTTTGAATTTCAGAGAGAGAGGAAATCTTTTTAAAGCATTTATATTATTGTCGACAAAGAGATAAAATTTTCTTGTTACTAAATTGATATTTAAAAAATTACTCCCCTCCTTTCCATATTAGCTAATTATTATACTAAAAATAGTTGTTCATCTTATTAAATTAAGAAACTATAAATTATTTAATTTATATTATTTTTGAAATTAATTATTTTTATAAAAATCTTAAAAACTAAATTAATTTATCTGAAAAAAATATCAATTAATATGAAACGAAAGAATACAAGTAGATGTAAAATTAGATGAAGATTGGTGGAGTAAGTTTGAGGCAAAGCTACCGTAAAAAATTAAGCATTCCTTGTCACATCTAGTTGGCACCGGGTCTTAATAAAGTAGAAAGTGACCGGTAATAACCAGTCAACTATATCGGCTACAACCACTAATGAGCTGCCTCGTGTTAATGTGCCGAACCAACCTCCACCTGTCAGTGTAAAACGCGTTTTCCTTATCCTGACGTTTCAGCGCCACATTGGCTAAATTTTCACTCATTTCAACGCATCTTTACAACTTTGACAATGAGACGTGAAACATTATAATTGATGTAACACACTTTCTTATTCCTCTAAAAAAAGTTTTGAAGTTTATCATATAAATTATAATAATATTAATATATTTAAGTTAGTCTCACAAAATGAGGTTTAAAAGAATAGAGTTAAGTAAACTTTACCCATATATCTCAGAGGCAAAGAAGTTATTGTTGATAGACTTTTGATTTTAAAAAAATAATTCAAATTAGTTTTAAAAAGTTACAAAAATAAAAGAAATAATAAAGAATGTAATATTAAGATTAATAATATGAATAGAAAACAAGACAATGCATTATCATTTTATCACCTACTAATCTTCTATCTCAATTTATGTCATTTAAAGGGTGTCCAGAATAGCAAAATAAAAGCTCTTTTCAAAAAGTAAAACTAGTGAGTAGTGAGATTCAAACACACGAGCACTACCTCATTTCAAGGAGGTGAAATCACTGGGCTACAATAGCTTATTATATTAAGAATTTTCAAAATATGTTATTTAATCATTTCGTGTATCATTTTACTTGTATATATAATATTTTTTTCCAACGAAGGGTATCCAATTAGACACCCTAACCACCATGTGGCTACGCCACTGCACTTCTCTAAATACTTCTCCAGTCTACATCTGCCTCTCATGAAATTGTTCAAAGTCAATCTTTCAGAAATCTACACTGAGAAATTCGTATTGTATATAAAAGAAAAAAACAAAAAAATATTAATTATATATAATTTACGCTAGATTAGATTTTATGAATAAATTATTTTTCTTATTTTTGCAATCAAACAATATATAAAGCTAAACTAATTTTACTTATATATGGATAGCTTCTCTTTAATTAGCCATCAAACAATCCTTAATACTTTAATCAGCAACTAAACGACTCTTATGTATACAAATAAAAATTTCTAATGAAAAGAACATAAACTAATCTTCTTTTTTTTTGTAAAGACTAAAAAACCATTTCTCCCGACCAAAATGAAGAGAGTATTTGTTTTAAAAGTTTTTCTCCGGTGCACCAAAAACTTGTTAAAGATAAACTAATTTTGAAAGGCCAAAAAGCTATTGTATAAACTATTTTTCTAAAGCTATAAAAATGTTAAGAAGTTCAAAAATCAATGAGTTTAGTCAATATATATTTACTCATTATCAACTAATGCGTACTAGATAAAATAAAATAAAGAAAATAGAGTATATAAAGGTACCTCTTGAATATCTAGAGAGTCGTTTATTCCCCTTTGTAACTTGGACACAACAAAAGACAAAGTTTTCTTTGGATATCATTCTCAATTCATACCAACTCCCATCTAACCAAATGCACACTCCTATCTAATTCCGTCATTAAAATGGACATCTTACAAGGATGACGAATGTGGTAATAATGACACATAAATATTTTCAAATAATTCAGCTCTTTGTCACAATATTGGACCTAGTAAAAGATAAACACGAAAATTTAAAATTTAAATTCCAAGGCCAGGTTTATCCTTTTTTTAAAAAGATAATAATAATAATTTTTGGAAAATGGATTTAATAATGAAATGGTTTAGTCACAAATTAAGATGTAATAATTTATTATAATTAAGTGATAGTAAATCTTATGTCAAACTAACATGATTGCGCATTAATAAAAACGAATATCTAAACCGGTTTGACAAGAAATAAATACTAGTCGTATTTACCATGATAGTGAGGTAATTAGTGAATACTTCTCCATTTTATTTTACTTAACTATTATATTAAAAATAAAATTTTATTTTTATTACTTGTCATTTTAACAAATAATAAAATATTTTTATCATTATTATGCTTATCACTAAAATATTAATTAGTGTCGAACATGAATCATCAATATAAAAGGAAACACACATGGAGTATATGATTAATTAGGAAACTTTATCCACTTGTAACATTTCGTTTTATGAAAATCAAATTATAAAGTTTAATCAACACTTTAAAATATAAATTTTTATTTTATTAATATGAGATTTTTTTAAAATAAATTAATTAGGTGGTGCATAGGGAACAAGTCAAAGTACCGGCGTAGAAGGGAAGTAAATAGTTTTTTATTAAGAAAATAAAAAAAGTAGTCCGTAAAAGAAGTGAATGTGGAGAGTGGAGTGAAGAACATAATCATGTGGGCAGGAGAAGACAAAGACAATTTATCGTCAATTGCGGCGCCCATTGGATGTAAAATCTAGAATTCTGTGTAGGGGTAATTTCGTCTTTCTCATCCTACTTTCCTTATACTCTGGTTCACGTCCTTAAACCATGCTTCGTTTTGGTACTCCCTCCGTCTAAAAAAAATAATGGCCTAGTTTGATTTAGAACGAGGTTTAAAAAAAAAAAAATTTAATTTTGTGATTCTAAATTAAAGTTATGTTAAATGTATCAAAATGTCATTTAATTTTGTAGTCTTAAACATGCCACTTGAAAAGTTGAAGTTAAAATATTGCCAAAAAAGTAAATGGATCATTCTTTTTTAAACAAACTAAAAAAGAAACTAGATCATTCTTTTTTAAACGAATGAATATTTCATGGATGATATTTCCTTCATTCTTTTTTTCTTCAGTTAATATATTAGAGAAGAGTAGATATTTAAGTGACAAGTTAAGTAATTTTCTGAAAGAAGAGTGTATAGTTGGAACAACATATGAGATACTAACTCTTTTTTCTTTTACAGTTGACTTTCAATTTATATAATCTTTGAATAACTTTTCTTTCATGAGTTAATTTTCAAATTTGAGTTAAATTCAAAATTCATTCCTATTTGAACTCTAGATCCACACTTAAATTGAATCTGAGTGTGAAAAATGGTGTTAGAATAAATTAAAGTTTTACATTAATTGAGAAATGAATTACCAATATTTGAAGCTTAACTAACTCACTCCAGTACATATTGGTGAAAATTATTACTTATTTTTTTCTCGCACCCAACACCAAACAATATGTTCATTAGAACTCAATTAGATGATTGAAGCCTGATAAGGCCAAAAATGAAAGTAATCAAAGAAAGCGGTAAACATGTTTTATTTTATCTAATTTTTTTTTATATAAATTTGGACTATTTTTCCTTCCTAAATCAGTTTTTAAGGTAAAACTAAGTTAAATGTCATATCTTACACCATGCACAACTACAAGAAGTCGATAAAATTTGTCTTTTCACACACTATATCACTTAATTATAATTGATTAATGCGTATTTTATCTCAATCATCAATTAATCATGAATTTCAACTTTAATTTAACTTTTGATTGGTTCAAATTTTCTTTCATTTCAAATGACAACAATTTTAAAGAACTATAGAAAAATAGTGATGATTAAACCTAACAATGGTGATTTTTCTTATGGATAGTTTATTTCAATTCTCTTCTAAAGGTTAAATGAAGAACATGATTAAACCAATAATGGGATGATTTACAATATTTTCATCATTAATCAAAAGTGTCAAGTTCGATATTCTTTTGTCGATAGCAAATGAACAATATAATGCATAAATTTAATCTAGTTGAGTCCGATATAGATACCAAATAAAAAACAAAAAAGAAGAAAAAGAAGAGAAGATGATTAACTATGGGTTATGGGCCTTTTTGGAGATACTCGCATGGGTTCACATGATCATCCCAAGTTGCGTGAGAATGAAGCTATATAATGTGGGCCCCATTATTCCTCATTTGTGATGGGAAAGTAAGTGGGTCCCTTTGATTATCCTATCCGACGTCGTTTCTTACGTGGATAGCACTTCCTTGCCATAGCTGCCGTTATTTATTCGCATCTATTCAAAAAGAAAAAGAAAAATGCATTTACACGCAGATAATGCCAATATTTTCTTCTCTTTTTTCCCCATTTGCTTCTCTTCCTTTGAACGGAACACATATTTCTCCAAAAATAAAAATAAAACGTTTATGTGAATCACTTTTATAATAAAAAGTATCTCAGTTTTATATAACAAAATTAAAGGAGATGGAGCCATGGTATATAGATGTTGAATTCCTTTCGATTATTTGTCTATATTTATTTTCAACTTCTTTATTAAAATTTCTAATTCCGTCGTTAATATCATATTATTTTCTCTCTATATATATATATTTGATAGAGTAACAAGTACAGATATAAAATGAAATGGGGGAATAATTTCTTGAACTACTTATTTATGCAATTTACGACTTCCTATATAAATGTAAATTTGATAAAGAGAATATGATTCTTACGGTGAACAGAAGTAATTATTAAAAAATAGGTGTATTATATTATGGGAATTAAACAGCAGCTAATATTGCTTGATGATGTAACTTATTCTTCACTTACTGTATTATTATTTTTATTGTTTTATTTTTATATTTTTTTCCCATTATTCTGGATCCGAAAATACCATAGAGTTGATTCTAAAAATACAGGCAAATGCCGGAAGCAATTTTAAGATAAAAAATATATACCAATATATAATATCAATAATTATATGAATGATGATTTAAAACACAATGGCGTAAAGTAATGTGCTTTCCTATAAGTCAATCCGGAGGCACTGAACGAAAGTTTCAAACATTTTTACTTTCAAAAAATAGAAGAACACAGAGACAATTTTACAAGAAAACAATAAATTATTATATAGAATACAAAAGAATAAAAATATACTCCAATGAGGTAGAAAATCTACAAAGTTGATTCAAAGCATAAGATATGTGAATAATAATATTCTAAAGCAATTAATAAAAACCTAATTAAATGAAGACCTTATATATATATATATATAATAAGTGGAAATATCTACTACTTAGCACATGACAAGTGTTGGATGATATGTGCTTGATAGTGTTGTACATTCTTCTTTTATGGTTGTACCTTTAAAATTTATATTATTGGACAATTTAACACCATTAATTACTTATTACTTTATTAGCCAAAAAATTTGACCTTCAATTTTCAATATATGTTGTCTATCTAATTCTTTTTTTCAACCTTTTATTTTAAACTTCTTGAAATTTAATTACCTATTTATTACTCTCTCTATGCACTTTTAATTGTTATGATTTTCTTTTTAGAGTCAAACTATAAGAATTTTAACTAATATTTTACAATGTGTTTTTTCATCATATTCATAGGCAAAAAATTACAATTTATAGTACTTTTTGTATAGATTTTGCATATTTAATTTTTTTTTTAAATATCAAATTAATATAATCTGATTTAACTTTGAAAATTAGTCAAATGGACTTTCAAAAAGCGCAACACGACAAATACAAGTGGACAAAGAGAGTATCTTTTAGCTACAAAATATATTAGAGGTACAACTTTTTAAAAAATTTAAATTTTCATTGTGTTGACTCTTGAAATTTTATCATTGTCATATGAATTTGAACAAATTATATATTATTAAAAGTTACATAAAAGATGCTATAAATCACAATAATTTGCAATTAAAAATATTTTTAAATCATATAAGAAATTTGGTTGACTAATTGGAATAGAATAAGTAACATGTACTATTTGAAAATAATGTCAAAATTTCTAGAATTCACAATAAATTAACAACTAAAAATATTTATGATTATTCACGTGAATTGAAACATGAGTAACTTATATTATTCAAAACTAACGCAAAAATACTGTAAATCACAACAATTTAATAACTTCAAATATATTTTTAAGAAAACATATAAAAAATCGACTGATCTTCAAATTCCATTTATATCACATAAATTAAAACAAAAAAAAATAATGTTTATTAGGCCCGTGCTGGCACGCGCACCAAATATCTATATATATGTGTCACAAATGGAAAAGTCCCAATGAAGGAAGCAACATATATCATTTACATATGACTTAAAAAGTATTAAAAATAATAATAATTACCAATTTAAAATATTTAAAAGCTATATAATACAATACGTTGACTCTCATAATTCTATCGAGCTCACATATATTGGGACAGAAAAAATAACACATATCATTTTAAAATTACCAAAAAAGTATTATAAATAATAATAATTAACAACTTAAAATATCTGAAAGATATTTTAAAAGGGTTAATTTTGTAATTTTATCCATATCACATAAATTAGGACAAAGTGACCAGTAATATACGTTATTTGAAAGTTACATAAAAATATTATAAATCACAATAATTAATAACTTAAAACATTTTTAAAAAAATATGAAAATTTGGATGACTCTCCAAATTTCATTTGTGTCACATAAATTGAGACAACAAAAATAACATATATTGGGTCCATTTTAATTTATTTGTCTTATTTTTTTTATATATATATTTAAAAATTGCATAAAAAATACTATATATCATGATAATTGACAATATAAAATATGTTTTGAAAAAAATACAAAAAATTCCACTGATTCTTGAAGTGAATCTATCGTTAAAATACTATAAATCATGATAATTGACAACATAAAAATATTTCAAAAATATTGTATTTGGGTAGTCTTATTATGCCTTAAATAGCGTCAAAGAAAGTACAGGTTTGTGATAAAAAAAACTTATTCCTTTATCCACGCAAACAATCGCTTCAAAAACTCGGTTATTAGCCCCAAAATATACCATTTATATTATTATAGCACAGGCCACATTATCTAGTTACATACATAAGTTCGAATCATTTACATAAAAGAAATGTTTTTAAAAAAAAAGTGTTCTAAGACTTACAAAATGTATAATTCAAAGCTAAATCGTGCAATGTATCAGGTACACAGCACTTCCTTAGAAGTAACTGTCCATGTTTATTTGGCATACTTCTTGAGAAGCAATAATTTTTATTTTTTTTTATTATATTACCCCTAATTATATTATACTAGATATGTGAGCCTGTGCCAACACGGGCCCAACATATGTTATTTATTTTGTTATAATTTATGTGACACGTATAATTTAGAGAGCCGTTCAATTTTTGTAGATATTTTTTTAAATAATTAAGTTGTAAATTATTGTGGCCTATTGAATTTACATAATTTTAAAATAATATGTTATTCTCTTGGTTCCAACTTATGTGACACGAATGAAATTTAGAGAGTCGGTCAATTTTCTTATATGATTTGAAATATTTTAAGTCGTGATTTATAGTATTTTACGTAAAAAAAAATTATTTTTTTTTAGATTTCTTACTCCATCAATTTAAGTCTTTTTCAATGTTTAATCAAATGATCTATAGCAGCATAAATATTTATGATTTATTATGAGACACATGTATAGAAATAAGCATTCACTTCATTTTCAAATAAGATATGATACTTCTTTTGTTTCAATGTAAATGGGACATATGAAATTAGAGAGCAAATCAAAATATTTTCAATTGCTAATTATTGTGATTTATAATATTTTTACGTAATTTTTAATAATATATGTTATTCCATCTATTTATATTCATGTGACACTGGTAAAATTTCAACACCCAATTAAATCTTTTTCAAAATTCTAGTTTTTTTTACAAAAATTGTACCTCTAATATATTTTGTAACTAAAATATAAGAAATTGAGCAATTAAATTACAAAAAGTTAATTTTTCACGAAATAAACAAAGCGATTTTTTTTTTGAAGAAATAGTCATGAGGCACAAAAGAGAATGGAAATGAAAATTGCTCAAGTGGGGGTCCATATATTAAGAGGCATTTGGGTAATAGTGAAAAGAAAATTGGAAAGAAGCGAAATAGAGAGTTAATAGGCCCCCACATGCATGGGAAATAACCCCACTTTTCGGTTGAAATAAAGGAAAAAAGTAACTTGAGAACTGGTTTCTATGTCTTATAAAGAGAAAGTACAATTCTAAAGCAGTCATGTACAATATTATTTCAGCATAAAATTAAGAAATTTCCAATATTGGCCCTTGCAAGGGAAGCAAACATGTCGACGAACAACTGCTTCTCAAGAATTTTAAAAGTCAATTAAATTTTTCCTATTTTTTTTTAAAAATATTTTAAGTTGCTAATTATTGTAATTTATAACACTTTTGATAATTTTATTATAATAATTTTAACGTCATTTTAAATATATAATAGAGTATTTTTAGTTTTTAACCAATTACGTATGTTTAAGAATACTGTGTTTGTAGCCTATCCGGTAAAAATATTTTAAGTCTTTAATTATTATAATTTATAGGGTATGTTATGTAATTTTTAAATTTGTAATAATATATTTTAAGTTATTAATTATAATAATTTATAGTATCTTAAACGTAATCTTTAAGTATACTATAAATTAAAAATAAAGCAAGATAAATAAATTAAAATAGAAGAGAGAACAATAAAATATGTAACATTTTTGTAATATATATATAGAATGGAATGGAATGGATTGGTCAGCCGCCATGAGAAAGGTGGTGGGGTCCACTTAAATTAATTAAAGAGTATAACTTTATGATGGATATATGTGTCATTATAGAGATGTTGGCTGATTTTTTGGTCTAAAGAAGAAAATGTACAATTATAAAGCATTGACATACAAAAGTTTTAAGGAGCAAAAGCTAGTAAATACCAAAAATACCCTCACATTCACCCTTATATATAAGTAGTAGATAGATCTAAATGTTGGAAAATAAATAAAACTCGCTCCGTATATTTTTATTTATTTAGTATTAATTTGATATATCTCTCAAAAAGTAATAAATAAAATGACAATCTTTTACCTTATGAATATAATATATATTTTCTTAAGCCACTTCAGTGGTGGGGGTTAGGCAGACCCCTACCTGTTCATTACAAAGGTATACTCTATTTCTCTTGATTATTTTATTAATAATTTTCAATTGATAGAGTATGTGATAAGTGCGTTTGGTTAATGCATATGTTGAATGCTGTACCAAGGTTTGACTATTTAGACAAATATATTAATGGCACATACTGTGCAGCTTTGATTAATTCAACGACCTCGATGGATACGTACTATGCACATTGTGAAGTACACCACTTGAGGCTTACTTAGTGAAGGCTTACTTAGCACATTATTTTCTTTCTATATCAGTACACATTTGAGAGATGCTCAGCAAATTATATGTTTCAAACCTTAGCTTGAACATAATACATGTTTATTTATTGCATCGGATTGTGATTTTTCCACTTTATCCATTTCACCTTTTTTCTCATGCGATTACATTAATCAATCGTAGATAATTCTATGATTTTAATATTATAGATTATATTTTAGGTAATATCCTAAATTAAATACATAAATTTTAATTTCAAATCTTATACTGAAATAACTTAGACCTTAGTGATGCCAAAATTGGTAAACCTATGATTAAGATTAATAATCCAAAGCATTTCTCAGTGCTTTGACCTTCTTTTTCATCTTATAGGAATTGCACTTTGATCCACTTAATAATCACCTAATATTAAATCTTTTCTTTCTTTTATTTTGCCACTTCATGTTCATCCATAACCTCTGATTGGCATTTTAAAGAACAATAATTTGCATTATTGACGCTTTTATGGGGCATTAAGAAATATTATTGCCAGCATGACTCATTATTCTGACCAAATTATTTTGGTTGACTTTCTTTAATGTCAACCCTAAATGTTTTTGTATTATATTGACCTCAAAGAATTTTTGCAACAGCTTAATCACTAAATTAAACCGTCAATTTGTGTCAAGAAGTCAATACTTATATATGTATATTTATTAAACAAAAATTTAACCTCAATATACAATATAATTTTCCGGTGAAGCCACAAAGGGAAGTCGCTTGACACACCTCGCTCCACCCCTTCGTGCCATCATACTAGTTGACCTTTATATTAACATAAACATGCACGTTTATTATTTTAATTTTTGTGTTCGTTAGTGATCGTAAATAAATATACAGATATATATTGGACATTTCATATTTTATAAAGATAATAAGAGCACTAATTAAATTAAACTAAACTTTATGATGTTAGTAGCATAGAAGTTGAAAAAAGTGGATGCCAACACAAACAAATTAAGACTTTTAAAGCTTATCAAGAAAATAAAATGGCTTTGAGAGAAGTTGAAGTGTGCCACTACTCAAGAAAAAAAGAATTTTTCAAAACGTTTAATTAATAAATTAGAACTCCTAAGTCCTAATCATTATGGCTAACGGATAGACTTCCACTATGTATAATAATTGCAAAGAAATAAAAGAGTTAATTGATGCATGTAAATATGACATGTGGCATTTTTAATAATGCAATTTAACCAATCTAAAATAGTGGACATAACATCTTGATTACTATTTGAACTCAACGAGACCACGACTGTTTTGTAGTATACATTAATTATGTCCAAATTTCATTTACTATTCCAATTATAAACTTTCAAATTCAATACATAGTTATATATATGTATAAATTTATAATAATAACTTCATCACTCTTTGGATGTGATCTTTTTTGAATCATCCATGAATGTGAAATGTTTTGTGCACCGAATTGTCACATATAACTAACTAGTTCTTAATTTTCTGACTATAAAAGTAAAGTCAAGAAAACTATTTTTGTCAGATTAAAATAACTTGACTTCATCACTATCATATTAAAGTTGAAAAATTGGATTATTTTATCCATTGATGAATATGTTAGAAAATAGCATACACAGCAAAAGCATTCCAGAATCATACATCTTGTATGAGTATAGACAACAATCATAAATACGTATCACATACAAGATATGATGAAAATTAACTCAGGATTACCTTTTGAAGCGTGTGCAGATATCTTGAAGCAAATCCAACTCCAGCTCTACAGTCTTCTACAGTGATCCCAAATAACAATTGAACTCTCTCAATACTTGGGTGGGCAAGTATCGTATAGACTACTGAATTGTATTTCTAGGTTAGAAGAATCCCTACTTATTGAGATGTCTTCCTAGTCCAAAAAGGAGAAGAAAATATAAAACCTTATTCTTCAAGAAAGCCCCCAAAACTCACGTTTCTTTCTTGGAGGAAAATATACACGCTACTTTTCCTTCTTCTACTAGAAAATAGGATTCTGAGTTCTAGTTAAATTGGGCACTGGAGGGACCACATAATTTATTATTGAGGCTTCCTATTATGGAAATAATTCCAAATAATTAATTTGAATTATTCTTACCATAATAAATTACAAATCATTCCACTAAAAATCCGTAATTGCACTCCTCTATATATATTTCGAAATTCACCATTAAACACTTATGTAATTCCCCATGTTAAAATTCCAGATACTAATCAATAAATTAAATTACTGACGAATTTAATTCAATGATTAATTTTCTTTAGAGCAACACTTAACTTATTTCATGTGCCAGATTCTTAAATCTACCGGCCGGGTTTACACATGAAAACTTATAAGTTTCTCAGTGTATCATCAATCTCTATACTGAGACATGGATTTCATCAACTAACTAATTATTTCACCAATATATATTATTATCGTCCAATCTACCAAGCATATTGACCCATTTCAGAATCTCACCTTTTAATAAATCAAAACGATAATTAATATATACATATCATAATCCTTATATCAAGATTAAGAATATAAGTACATTTAACAGTTTAGAGAATATGTTTTTATCAGTCAGTCTAAAACATCTATCTCTGCTTGGTCCCGTTCAATACATACAAAATGCACTAGCACGAGAAGTTAGAACTATACCATTCTCATAATCAAGATAAATTACATTTAATCTCGTGCTACAATCTTTCTGATGGTTTTGTCCAAAATTTCCATCTACGATTGTGAACTATGACTTTTAACTTATAAGAACCGATGATTTAATCTTCTGTGTATAAGCTTAAACTCTATACACCAAATCATCTACTATATAAGCTAAGGACACATATATGACCATTGATCTATTTAATGTAACACTTTATTGAATTGAATAACTGAATAAACAATTGTTCAATAATAATACTATATCAAAACGCATGGTTAATAGTATATCCTAACAGAATATACAATTGCAAACAAAATATTTTTTTCAGAAAAAAGAAGAAGAAGAAGAAGAAGATGACAATACTTTGTCAATTACACCGATCAAGTTATCTTGATTGATAGATTTTGTCATTATAATTGATAAAGTTGAGTGACTTAACTATTTTATTTTATTTATAATGAATAAAGCATAGTTACTGTAAATGTGAAACAAAATAGTTTTATGGCTTTATCATTATTGTGAGTATAATTGTTGTTGTAGGTAAGTTCTGTTAATACGTGATATGTGCCAAGAAAGTTGTTTAATTAACTATACTATCATGTTGAATAAAGTTCAATAAACATATATGAAAGTAGGGGTGTATAGGCCAGGTTAGTTGAATTTTTTTAATATCACACTAAATCAATTATGTTAGGTTTTAAAATTTATAAACCAAACTAATAAAGTCGAAATTTTCAATTTTGGATTTTTAAATTTTTTTTCCGTAAAATCTTAAATAAACTTATAATTAACTTGTATACAATTATCTTAGGCATTTTTATAAAGAAAAATAACATAAAACGGGAGACGAGTTTTGACAAAAAAATATAATAAAATGACATAAACTAAGTTATATTGAAAATCATCATAATCTAAAAGTATTAAAACATGTTCAAATCAGTATGGATAATGAGTATAAATTACATGACTAAGGCCTCATTTGTTTTCATTAAGATTAAGACCTCTGAATCTGAATACACGTCTGAACATTAAGATTTGCATTAAGAGCTAGGTGTCTAGATCTGAATACACATCTGAATATTAAGATGTGGTCTCCAAATCTGAACACTGAATGATTATTGTTTGTTTTCAATAACTGAATGTGCATATGAAATCAAACATTATATTAATAAAGTATTATAAAAAAATCATTTCAACAAAAAATATTAATTTTTGATTAAAAAACTATCATAATATCAAGCATAGTATAAAAAAAATCACGAATAAAAAGTATTTTATAGGCACAATATAATATCAAAAAGTTCAATAAGTATGATAAATACTAGTTGAAAAATAATAAATAAGCCATCACATTATCAACGCCTAACATATATTTTGGCTAATTAGAAAAACTAAAAAAATCTTATTTTTTTTTGATAACCTTAATCCAATTCTCTAAGTTGTAACCTCTAACGTCATTTTTGTAGTGGACACTTTCACAAAATATACTAACACATGTATTGTATAATGACTCTTCCCATCCAAGTCCATCTAATTTTTCCATATATTCTTCAAATGTAGGTGCACTATTTTTTTAATCATCTTCTCATCAATTTCCAATTCAGACGACTACGCTTCTTTTTCTTTCCCAAAACTTTTTTTTTCCAGATGAAACTGAAGATTGGAATGGAGAACTATTAAGAGCTCCATTATTTTGGTCACCAACTAGTTCAACAACTATTAGTGTTATCTCACAAACGAATTTGATGATCAAAGAGTCTTAATAAAATTATTGGCCTAAGACAAAATTCTAATAAGAGACCTCAAATATGTATACATAGTTATTATTTTTTTAATTATGAATAGCATTTGTTTCACTCAAAAACTTTGATGAACATCAATACACTAAAAATATTATTGCAACAAGAGTTCTTGACAAACATCAATACACCCTAAGAAAATTATTAATATAAAAAAAATACTTGTAAAGATTATGAAAACTTAACAGTTCAAGAGGAAAAAAATGGTGTTCGTGTAACACCCCGACTTCTCGAAACGTCTAAAATTACTCATATCTCCATGGAAAGACAAGGAGGATGGGTAATAAATTAAGAATGATGTGGTATGTCCTATTTTAAGTGTTCCAGTGTTGCATCTCAAGTCTTGAAGTTAGGTAAGTGGCAAAATAAAAGTTGGCGGAAGTTATCGTAAGTTCCTTCTTAAAGATTTCTCTAAAATTTGGGTCAAATGTCTTGGAGGTTTTCTCCCAATCTATAAAGAGTTATGGGGCCCACGACCTATCGAATCGAAGGTCTACGAGTCTAGTTTTCAACGCATCAAGAAGTTTGTTCATACGACTTCAGAATATAGAGATATTCGCGTTTTCGTGGGACTGCACAAGCAGGCACGTGAGGTGGGGGCCTAGGTCGGTGGAATGTTGCATATATCTTCTTCTTCGAACATTTTCTTCATTTTTAAGCCAAGAACCATAGAAATTAGAGAAACACATTTCTAGGATCAAGTGAAGTATAGATTTTCTCGACTGAAGTCCTTGACGAAAGTTGTTCTACGCATTGGGCTCATCATTGTGGTATAATTTGTTTTATCGATTTCGTAGCATATAACACTTTAGTGTTGGGACAGCAAGGGTTTGAATATATTTGAAGGTTTTGAGGCATATTACAAACCTAAGGTCGAGGTAAGACCCTTCTTTCATCGACTTTAACTTTTACAAGCAGCAAATAGCAATTTGCGACGGAAATACATATTTTTTTATCATATTGTTATGGTATCTTTTATTTTTGTGTGTTGGTTATGGTCCTACCTTGTTGTAGTATCGAGGGAGTTATGAGTAAAAGTCATTAGGCAACGTGAATTTAGCGAAAAAGGTATGTTAAGGCTATTCTCTTCTTACGACATGTTTCCTTAAAGCTTAGAAGCAATGTAATTAAGTTGTTATCGTTGTTATACTTGTAGGCATTATTGTTGATTGTTGGCTGCTCGAGTGGGTATAATCATCTCTTATCGGATTTCTTATTCAGTAGTAGCGTTCTTATGTTGGACACGACTTAGAGGCTATTTGTATCGGTTGCTTATAACTAAATTGCTCGCTTTTAGCTGTTGAATTGTTATAGTTGCCTTTGGGCTATTGTGGTTAGCTGAAAGAATGTGATCTATGCCTAGATGGGCTATGTTCTACCGACAGGGCTATATTGATGCCTAGAAGGGCTATGAGTTGCCTACAGGGTGTATTGACGCCTAGAAAGGCTATAAGTTGCCTACAGGGCTATGAGTTGCCTACGGGGCCATGTTGTTGCCTAAAAGGGCTATGAGTTACCTATATGATATATTGATGCCTAAGAGAGCTATGTGTTGCCTACGGGGCTATACTATTGCCTAAGAGGGCTATGTGACTGCCTACGGGGATATGGGACTATCGATAGGGGTATATAGACTGATTGACACCTTCTGGGCTTATGAGGGCCTGGGTAGGTGGTCTTATGTGCTGTTTGTACCTGCCGAGCTTATGGAGGATTGGTTAGGTTGTTGTTTTATTATTTTGATAAGTTTAGATTTAGGAGCAGGTCAGTACACTTATCTTATTCTTGATTTATTTATCAGATTATTCCAGTATATCAGAGTACCTCTTCATAGTCTATTGTCTTTCATACTCTGTACATTATTTTTTACTGACGCTCCATTGCCTTGGAGGCGCTGCATTCATGCATGCAGGTCCTGACAGACAATCGAGTAGACCTCCTCAGCAGCAGGATTGACTTTTATCCGGTTGGCTAGCCCCTTTCCTCCGGAGCTGCCAGAGTTGAGAAGTTTATTAGCTTTTGTTGTATATATTTTCATGGGTAGGCTGAGGCCCTGTCCCGCCAATCTTTACTACTCTTAGAGGCTTGCAGACTAGTGTGTGGGGTTTATAGTTACGCTATGGCCATGTTGGCCTAGTTTGTTGGTTTGCTGAAGCTTGTTAGTTGTGTGATGCATTGTCTTGATATACCTGCTTTCAGTTTTGGTATAGAGATCATGGTGGCCTCGACGGTCCAATCAGGACTTTTGTACTAGTTGGCTATTTCTTTATATGAACTCTTGGGAATAACTGTTTCTTTTATGGATCTGTTTACAGGGGCCTTGCCGGTCGAGGGCTAAATTTTAAGCCAAGATATACTTGTTTGTTTTCTTGATTATTTGTGATTGCCATGCGCTAGTAGCAAATGGTTCAGCAGGGTCGGCTCGAGCCTGAGTTTTGGCATTAGGAGCCAGTTGCGCCCCTCGAGTTTGGGGCGTGACAGTTTGATTGAGAAAAGAGAGAAAGAAAGTTTGCAGTTGTAAGAGCAAAAGTCACGCAAAGACTGAGAGAGGTGATACAATATTATTTTATAACTTATTAAATAAGTTTGAATGGCGTTAAGACTCTCTTGCAGATCTAATCCATTCAGACCTTTTTAGGTCCATTAAAAGGCTTTTTGAAAAAAGAAACAAATAGACTTAATCGGCTGAATCTGAATCATTCAAATTCAGACCTAAAAACCAAACACACTTAATGGACTGAATCTGAATGATTAAGATTCAGACCTCCATTGAATGCAAACAAATGAGGCCTAAATATTAAAGGAAAAAAATTAAGCTATGTATTTTAGTTGTCTAAATCAATGGAAAATTAAAAGAAAGAGATATTAAGCAGTATTGTTATTCCTAATGTAAATTGAATTTCTTTTGTTAGCATTGGTATCGATTAGGTTTTGGTTTGGACTCTATTTGAATTACTAGCATTTATGTTCTACAAAACATACTAGACCATTTATGAAATTCTAAATCCAAAACTTTAAATTTGGTGAAATTCGGATACATCCCAAAACGTCTCAATACATTATGTGCGTCCTGATTTCGAATACGTCGTTCAACGTCCCAATACATCACGTCTCGATTTCGGATACATCACTCAATGTTCCTATACATCGGATACGTCCTAATACATCACGTACGTACAATGATGTATTCCACCAATATTGTGTAAAGTGATGTATCCGAGAGTAGGATTTTTTATAATTTTTTCAAAATTGTAGGAATTTTTAGAGAATATGATAAAGTAAGTTGTGTATTTAGATAATTTTTCCTTTAAAAAATTCTAAAATATTTATAAATTAAATTATAATAATTTTTACTAGCATAATAATTAAATTATGATTGAATTCTTTTTTTTCAAAATCAAACCAAATCAAATCAAATCACTAGTCAATTTTTTTTTCTCAATTAGACTAGAATTTTCAATGTATGAATTTTCTTTGTACACCCACAAAGACATTTAAGAAATGATATGTTTCAACTTTGAAGACAAGTACTCTTAAAAAAAAGTACTCTTCAAAAATACCCTAGCATTTATCATTTATCAGTATGAAAATTAATTAATTACTGTAAGCTAAAAATTTGTACGTCCTAAATGAAAAGCATCACCAAAAAGGTTTATGGCATGCATGTTATCGTGTAACAATTGCAGTTTGCTCTCTGCTTAGTAGTTGCCATTATCAAATCTAGTTGAGTGAGATCATCACACAAATCATATTCATCCTTATGTTGTCCCATCAAAGTCAATTTTCATAAACAATACTCATCAAGAAACTTATTAAGACCTAAGTTGCAAAAGGACAACAAACCACTTGCATGTATTTCATTAATTAACTTTGAAATTTATCACCTCAATAATTCACATTGTACAAGTTGATTTCACCTCTTCCACTATAATATCTCCATCATTGTCATATCTTATTGAGAAAAAGTGTATATAATTATATGGGACAAGAATGAAGATGTTTCTCTTGTTCAATATATGTGCAACATAAATTTTAGAGGAAAGAACTCCATTTTAACAAAATCAAAAAAAGAAAAACATCAAATTTGCTGATAAACTTTGATGAAATGGTTCAAATTTGTCCTCAATATATATTGAGATCAAATTGTAATGATTTGTATGATCGTTTTATGCTTTAGACTTATTTTCTTCAGTGATCCTTTCTATAAATTTCTTTTGTTATTTATGATTTGTGGAAATGAGCGACAGAATTTTGAGGTTATCGAATGTGTTACGAAGAACATTTTCAATTTTAAAAGTCAGAAATTCAAAAAGTTTGACCAAAGTTGAAATTTTGGATTAACGAGGTCAGTACGAGTCATTGCGTTTACGAAGGACATTTAATGCATGCCTAGGGCTAGACATACTTATTTGTTCTTTTCAAATCCATTATTCATAATTCAATTTTCAGAGCTAGAATTTTGGTGATTTCAAGCTTAAGGGGATTTAATATTGAGTTTTACTTTTACATCCGTTTTTACTAATTTATTAAATGAACTTAGTAAGTTGAAAGGTTCTCCTATAGGGTTTGGGCAGGTGTTATCACGATTTAGAATTTTTGAATCGTGACACAATATGCACATACCTTTACAAGATTGGTCTAAATATGTCCTATTGATTAACAACAATAACTTTTCAGTACCATGGACTTTCATTACTTAGTAAAAAGGTCAATTATGCCTTTAAACTATGTTGGATCATCCAAATTTGACCTTGAATGTTGAAGAAAGGGATCAGTGTTTTGATGGGAACAACATAAGCTTCTTCATCACTCAACACCTCAAATGGCAAGGTCTCTATATCCCCAAAACTAAAATTAACCACTCTCAAACCTCAAATCATTCGTAATAAAACTCAAATAATCAACAATTGCACCACAAAGTTTTCATATTTGTAGAAGCTCTATCAGCACAACTCCGTCACCATTCATTAATAGTGACAGAGTTCCACATCAACCTCCTAATATCAAAGCAAACCTTATAACAGAATATCTAGTTTCTAAATCATTTGCAGTAATATTGTGGTGATCAAAGAAGGGTTACAGCGGGTGAGGGCAGGCTGTGTTAGGACAAGTAAAATACTAATATGGAAAGATGGTAAATAATGGGGTGAGAGATAGTTTGAATGCGATATTTCATGTGTTCTTTGTGTCATACGAAAAGAACTCATGGTGGTCTTCAAATAATGCTGCTTTTGAGAGTTGAGAGGATCAATTATAATGATGGTAATTGATTTGGAGAGATGATTGATAAGGTTGAGAACAAAAAATCTGCACAATTTCAAAAAATTCATAGGCAAAATCTGACCACTTCACATAATTCAAGGCAAATTTGATAGTTTTCCTTGTACAAAAGTCCTATATGTTGAAAAGCTTCCTCTGTTGGTACATAATGGTGTATTTGAACCAATCTTATAACGAGGGTATATTTGGCCTCAACTACTAACAAATGGCAAGTTTGAACATTTTCCCTTCACAAAATGATCAATCAGGTGTCATTGGCTCAACAATTCACTATGGTAGCTTTGAAAGCAATTGATATATAGCCTCAAAATATAATAAAAACTGCAGCACTCATCTAATGAAAAACTCATTCTGTTGTGATGTATGATCACCAAGAATGTTAGACCATTTTCTAATTATTTTACATCAACCGGACTGTTATACAAGATTTCACAAGTACAATAGATCATGTTAAAACATGAGCAACCAAAAAACTTATAGAAAATGAACCTCAAACAGAAGATTTGGAACCAACTAGCAGTTCTCTGAGGTCCCATTGGACGAATCCAGTTCTGTCTTGCATCTGTCTTTGAGGTCGGTCAGTGTAACTAAACTACCTTCCTGTAACAGAAAAATGAATACATCATCAGGTTCATACTAATGCTGTTTAATTGAGCTGGGAGGGGGTGGAGAGAGAATTGGGGTTTGCATGAGTGGGAAAGTGTTTGTGCAGAAAGTAAACATGATGCAACTAAGCATCATTTACAGATTAAGTGCTTGCCTGAAGAACAAGGTCAATGTGGCAAGATCATGACCAACTACTCTAGTTTAACATGGAGTAGCTTCCATCAACTGATATTTGCATTAACAATGGTTCAAAGAAATTAAAAATCAGGAATTAGACAAGGTTTTTATTACTTCACTGCCAAAACATGGCATATTGACATGTCTCAAGCATGCATGTTTCTTTTGAGGGCAAGACCAAATTGTTTAGGGCTATGAATATATACAAATGAAGGAGCCAAATAGCAAAAGAACAGAGAATAAGAAACGGAACGGTGAATCAAACATTCAATGGTGAAGTGATACTCATGTATTATAAATGTGATATTTATACAACTTCTTTCATTTTTTTTCAAATTATTTTCTTCTTTCATAGAATTCATTATATCAATGTATCTACGAAGCATAAATCAGGGTGATGACTAAAAGAAAATAAGTAACAGAACATTAATTGAATGGACTTTCTAATATTCTCTCTAGTTGGCAGTGCACAAGTGCAACTACATCTCTAATAACTATTTATTGACAGAACAAAGTTTTCAGAGAAATGGAAAGAACATGATCTCACAAAACACTGATATGCTTATTGATGTTCTAACAAGTAATCTCTGGCTACTGGTCCTGACAAACTCCACCAGGACAGTAAATTAACAAAGAGACTGCTATGAATTACAACATGGCTAATATGTCGGGTTGCAACTTGCAAGTAGTGTCAATCCCCCATTCCTCCGTGGGCAATTGACAGATTGGGAATGTTCTATTTTTCAGTAAAGTTTGCTCTGCACATTTGTCAAAATTTGAAGATTACTTTTTGAGAATGAAAAAAAAACCTCCAAACTTACGTAAATGTTTGAAGATTACTAAAAGATAACAATCTTCTAATTTATGAACCATGTGCCCATCAAAGGGCAAAGCATTAGCTCTGCCCATTTGTCAAAGTTTGAAGATTTACATTTTGAGAATGAAAAAAAAATCTTCAAACTTTGGCAAATACTTGAAGATTACTAAAAGATAACAATTTTCTAATATATGAACAATGTTCCCATCAAAAGGCATACTGATGGAACAAGTATGTGTCCTCGACGTGAATGATCCAACTAGTATAAAAATACAATGCACCACACCAAAAGCTCTAACAATGCGAGTTAACTTTGATAAAGAAAAATCTTTCAGCTTGATGGTCAACAGAGAACATCCATCAGCTTGACAGCTTCACAACTCTCAGTTATTATATATAAAAGTTGAATTGAGTATCTATACCAACTCAGAGACTGAACAGGTCAGTTAGCAAACTTACTAGCTGGTCAGCTTCCCGTTGAAAAATGTGCTCCATGTGTTGAAAGAGTGACTTCCAGTGACCCATTAAACTTGACTCAAGATTTGCTGCTTCAGTATTCTTTTCTGGACCCTCCTTCTGAAGCTCTTTACCCTTGCCACTTCTTTCAACTAAAAGACTTGCTTCTCTCTGACTCTTCTTTATGGCTAGGTATTTGAAAACAGTATTTGAGTAAAGAAAAGAAGCAAGGAGAAAAAGAACAAGGATCTTAAGTTTAATTAAGTAACTAAAATATTTTAAGCTGACTCACCACTTATCCGACCCTTGGTATCCTGGTAATGTAGGTCTAACCATATATAAGCAGCTGATTATCACAGAACAAAGAAAACTAAATCAACACTCCACTAATATGAACTGAAACAAGACGGGATATAAGCTCAGAAGGACATTAATCAATATAATGGTCTGCGAGATATTTTTACCTTTGGTGCAAAAGGTACAAGAGCAAGCTTTGATCGACTCAATGCTAGCACTTAAACCTGAATTATCCTCACAAGTTTGTGTTCCTGTACATGTCTCAAGTTTAACTCTCGACTCCTGTGAATTTGGCAGTCTTGCCAAGTCTACTGACCCAGACTGACTCATTACCAGATTATCAAGACCAAGTTCATCAGGGCCATTAGGAAACATATCCTCACTTTCAGTGCCCTCACTATCCTCGTTACTTTCACAACTCCGGGGAGCATCATGGTCATCAGTTCCGGACAATGCTGGCACTGGCACCCCAGTTACCAAACCATCCATATCATTTATAACTTCAGAATTTTTCTTTGGAATTATTTCCCGATCATTGACATTTTCAATAGCACTCCCACAAGCATCATTGTTCTCATTGTTATCTCCGATTGTACTTTGGCAGATAGCAGTAGCTGAATCAACTCGCAACAAACTGGGATCCTGGTTGTCATTTGGTATATTTGAAATCCCTGATACAACATCTACCTTTGATGACTTAATCTTGCTACAAGGCCGAGGACCAACACAAACACGTTTTGCATTATCTCCATCATCTACCAAAACAACTTTACCCCCTAAATTTTCATTTCCTTTAGCTACACACTTAAGACTTGAATTCCCCAAAAGTGCAGAAAATGGTCTCTTGTTTCCAAGCTGATTCGTTATATTTCCCAAAACAGGACGACTTTTAGGACACCTTTCAACAGCATTATCTTCATCCATCCTGCAATCACTAATCCAACATGAACCCTACCAACAAAAATCAATCTTTAGCCCTAAAACACATAATTTCCATGACCCAATTCTCAAATCTACTACAGTTGATGAAAAAATCTTATATTTGATACAGACCAACAATAAAAATGAAAACTTGATAACCTTAACACATCTAATCAATACTAATCACAGAAGCAGCAGCTACTGTACAAATTAAAACCCTAGAGAAAATTTGGGCAAATAACAAAACTCAGAAGAACAACAAAATTAACAAACTTTAATTGAAATTATAATGTACCAATCATCAATCAGGTTCTTGGATACTAACCTTGAGAAAGGGATTTAACACAAAATCCAGAAAGATTGATAGAACCCAATGTACAGTGTTGAAATAAAAGAATTGAATCTTGAATTATATTAAAGCATCTCCATTGATAAAGGTGGGTTCTTTTTCTCTTTGGTTACAGTGGATTTGCTACACAGAAATGAAAATGGTGGAAGTAAAAATTAAGTTTCAGCAAATTTGTGGGGCGGGAAATCGAATTTTGGTAAAATTAAGGGTCTTTAAGTTTTTGGCCCGCCTTGTATGTTCAAAACCTATTAACAATGGGCGCGACTTTCTTACTTGGAGGGAAAATGATTGGGCCATTATTATAGTATAGCCCACATTAGATGGGCTGGAAATTCAATTGAATCATATGGCTGAATTCATAGCATAAAATGGACCTAACTTACCACTATTTGTTGAGAGTTCCGCAACATGTATTATATTAGGGGCAAACTACATCAATCCCACTACATTATATCCTAATTGCTATGATTTTCGATAGTTTCAAATATGACTTTATTTATCATATTTCGTGCTTAGAATACATGACTCTGAATCCACGAGATACGTGTATCTGTCAAAATTTTAAACCGAGATACATATTTTATTTGTTTAAATTAATTGGTTGTAACTGATTTCCTTAATTAGAGAAGTAATTGAGGATTTTCATGATACGTGAACAATTAATTCTGAAAATTTAAATTAATCAAATTTCTTAATATAAGGCGGAAATCAAGGAGTGTATCTATGTTTAATTAATTTCATTTTATTATTCTTTGAAATAATAAATCATTAATAGAATTTTTTAGTATTAATTTTGTGTATTTGTTATATGTATATTGTATTAATTTTATGTATCTAGAATTAATTTGATGTATCAAGTATCAATTTCATACGTTATATCCAAAAACATGTATCTCGAATACATAGTAAGCATATACATCTAATTATGTGTATCTATATATGGAAAATAACTGAAACACATGAATTTAGGAACAAATCACAACTGCGAGTATTTGTCGTATCATTAATCCAAAAAAGATAGAAAAATTCAAAATTCTTCCTTTTTTTAGCATCTAAAATTGTTTTCTCATAGATGTATAGTATATGTCGTATAATATGTTGCTCGTTATGCATACGATGGTAGAGTATCTATTGTATCATATGTTGCTCATTGTGCTTAGATTCGACGGACATCCGTCAGATCCATCAAAATTTCCACTTTTTCATCCCTCCTACTAATGAAGATTTGAAGAAGGCCCTCAAGTATCGGAGATGAAATTTGAGTCAACTGGAGAAGAGAACTGTTAGAGAGAAACCATGACTATAATTTGGCAAGAAAAAAAATACAAATAAACAACTAGGACATAGCATAAATTTCCATTAAAGTCATCCTCTTTGCAGTAAAATATATGAACTATACTTGATTCTTAGGAGTAAAATGGTTGATTATTCGCTTATTAGTGGAGGGAGAGATGCTGATAAGGTTGGAGATTGAGGGAAGTTGATAAGAGAGAAAAATATTTGAATGTTATTAAAATGTTAATTGTGGAATTTAAATAGAAAGATAATTAATCAATTCTTATTTTAAGGGATGAGTATCTAATTGTATCTTCAATAATATAAGGTATAAAATACTAAAAGTAAAAATATATGTAATTGTTTGATAGTCGATGCAAGATTAGTATATATGGTAGTGATGTATGTCTAATAAGGTAGTTTATCTTATATTACAGACTTAATTGGCATAAAATAGTCTTACTTTGTAATGTTTGCATTATATATTTATAGATAAACTACATAATTAGACATACTTCATTATCATATATTCTATTATTGACTATTTTTAAAAAATATTATGTGTCTTACCATTAATTAAGAGTTTCCTATTATGCATTGAGGAATATACATTTAGAAACATGTTTTTTGCTATCAGTTATACTAAAATATGAAGGGAAGCGGGCGAGATTTCGTTATGTGTCCCAAATACATGTGAATCACATTAGATACATATATTTGTATGTATCTGGTGTGATTCACATGTATCTGAGATACCATATACATAGAAGAGTGGTGAAGAGGGGCGAGGGAGATGAGCGAAATTTGTTATATACGCAATGATTTATTAGTTTAATCATATGAGTATTAATTATGTATATCAAAATACAATAAATATATCGCACAATATTTACAATGTATTTGGTCATAGTTGAATAATATAAATACAGTAAGAGACCTCTTTAAGGTGAATTGTTGCACTTATGTACTGATAAATTATTTTTGATTAGCTACAATACATTATCTTGATATTTAATTGTTATACTGTTTATTCTCTATAAACATATTATAATAATAGTAGTAAGGTATTGACAATGTGTCTGGCGGCACACTTGTTAATTGTTACTTGTCATTTCATTTGTATACAAACTGTCATAAGATGAAATAAAAATAAACGTGTGTCCTATTAATTTTTAAGTACGTTTAATACAACTTCAGGACAAAATATTTTACTCAGTATGATTTTAAGGACTGAATACAATATTGAATGTAATATGCCATTATTCTTAGGCTAAAATTGCTAAACAAAATATTGGGTAAAAAATATGTCAATTTTACGTTAGTTCTTCAAATTTTGATTTTTCAGTAGTATGTATCAATTTCTAAGTCTATTCAGTATGCACCTAATGAAATGGGCTATTTTTTTAAATTCAGAATAAGTTATTTTAAATTTGTGTTTTAAAGTTTAATCCAAAATAGGCCTGATTTCATGTTTTTTGAAGTTTAATCTTTTTATCACCAATGAAACTAAATTGAGTGATCAACTCTTTGAAATTCTTTGTTGATTAAGTCAATTTTTTATTTATTAAAATAAAATTCAGTCTGCCAGTCTTTTATACAAAAAAATATTAAATTGAATGGTAAATAAACCTTTACAATCTGTGTAAATGATTAAGGAAACTTAACAATAATGTTGTAAGTGTAAGTGTGCAGAAACACGATATGCAACAATATGAATTGTATAAAAACACCTTATAGAGCCTCCTTAGTGTTAGAAATCCACCAATGAATTTTAATTTTAATTTTTAATTTTACTATTTCTTTTAGCAATATGAATTGTATAAAAAACACCTCATTAGTAAATAAATGATTTTAGTTTACTATTTTTTTAGAAGAAAATAAAATTAAAATTTTATCACCAAAATGATCACTCAATTCAAACTTGTAACCTCATAGGTAAAAGAAACAATTCATATATGTTTTAAACTACTTAATTGAGAGTTTAATTAATATAAATTCTTAATATATTTTTTTTATACTATTATATTTAGGGGTGTGCAAAAACCGAACCGATAAAAGTGTTATTGGTTTATTGTTATTGGGTTACTGGATTAACAGGTTTTTAATGGTTTTATAAAAAAAATATTGGGCTATCGGTTCGGTATTGATTTTTAATATTGGGTTATTCGGTAAACCGATAACCCATTAAGATAGACTAGTAATTTACTACTTTTATTTGTACATAAATATTATATATTAATCTCAATACCTTAATTGTTACTATCTTTGTTTTTAGCCTTCAATTCACACTTCACAGTGACTTCGAGATCACAATTTCATATTATAATAAATGTTAAAATCTAAAATAAGAACCCTATTCCTCTTAATTTCTCTTTGTGTTACGCTTGTATAGTTCTTTTCATGTTTGTTATTATTGTTTCTATTTTAGGAGCATTTGTAAAATTACATTATTATGTTTTCGCATCAAATTTATTAGAAAAGTCATATATGTGTTTTATAAGTATTTTCTTATTGGTTAAACCAAAAACCGATAAAAAATATCTTATTGATTTGGTTATTGGTTTAACATATTTTAAAACTAATAAAACTGAACCGACCGATGCACACCCCTAAATTTATATCATTTAAAAGATATTTATAAATAAATATTTAATTTATAATCTCAAAAAATGGGTCAATCATCTATTATAGTTATGATATAATATTGTAAAATACCTGCTATAATAGATAATAAATACTCATTCCGTTCAACAATAGTTGTCCACTATACTCCCTCCGTCCACAATTATTTGGCAGGTATACTAAAAATAGATGTCCAAGATTAATTGTCAATTTAAACAATCAAGAAATAATTAGTCACTTTTTTCCAATTCTGCCCTTAATGATAGTGTAATTTAATTGAAAAGTTATGTGGACTTTTGATATTCTTGGTATTGTAGGGTTATATTAGTCAAATTACACCTTGTATTAAATTTTCCTTGAGGGATGTGCATGACCTTACCTTGACAAACAATTGTGGACGGAGGGAGTACTATTTTGGGATGCCCAACAATACTTGTCCACTTTATGAAATCAATGGATAATTTTACACTAAATTCCTAATTTACTCTTATCATTAATTATTGTCATTTCCCTTTTACATTTTTCAACACGTTGTATTTATTATATTCAAAAGGTGATATAGTAAAATAATTATTTTATTTATAATTTCTTAACAAATGTGCAAAATCAATAAGTATTGTTGGACAGGGGATCGGAGTATGAAGTAATATACAAATTAATAATAAATGATCATAAAAAATACAAAGCAAGAAATAATAAAGAATTTTAGTGTAACATCAAATTGATCAAATAGTGGTATCACATATGAACGCACATTATATTACGCATTTCAATAACTCAAACCAAGAATGATGTGTTTGCACAATTAATTTTTAGGGAGAAATAGAGAAGTATTTTTTTAATTTGTTGACTCATTCATCCTTTCTTATTCACTTTATCTCCAAGACAAACTTCAGGGTTCAATAATGATAGAAATTAGGGATACCAACTCATGTTATTTTCATGCTTGCCTCAAGAACACGATCGTCCAGAATTACATTAACAAATTTTCTATTGTCAGTGGAGATATAATGCACACGCAAAATGATAATTATGTTAGAAAAAAATTATATATATATATATATATATATATATATATATATATATATTTTTTTTCTAACATAATTATCATATCTCTTATTTTATTTGAAAGAGAATATTATTTTATGTCCTAAATTATTTATTCCTTAAATAGCCTTAATTAGTTATAACTCCAAATAAATTATTAATGGCTCTATTACAATTATGACATAGACTTTATTCTTCATGATGATAATGAGTCATCAATTCTTTACCATTTTTGGATTATAATCCATTGGTCTCAACGCATTAGAAGGTGAAGTGATTTTTTTGATCTATAAATATAGAAGTCTTTTCCTATTGAAAAAGATAAGTGAGAACATGCCAAAAGAAATTATGCTGCTTCTTAAATTTTATTGCTAAGTTTCATTTGGATTAAATTTTTGTCAGTTTTTGTGCTCCTAATTTTATATTATGAAAATTTCCTATAATATTCATAAAGAAGTATTTTCCGTAAGACTTTCAACAAATTAAAAATATGTTATTAAATTTTGTAAGAAACTATTACATATAAGTGTAAATTTACCGTCAACAATCCTACCTAGTGTCCTAGATGCTTGTTGTAACATCCGTAACTTTTAGAAAAGGTTTGAATCATTTTTCATATGCATATAAATCCTATTTCGATGATTTCTAATTTATACATGTGTTAAGATCAATTCCTAGTGTTGTAAGTGTATTAGATGTGAATTAGCGTCATAAGGAACATCTAGCACTAAGTCGAGTTCAAAGTTTCTCTATCAATTAAGTTTTATCATGAGATGATGAAAGAGTCAACTCAAACGATCATATCTCATAGAATATGAAGAGTTAGGTAACTCATAACCTATCAAATTAAATGTCTATGAGTCTTCTTTTCAACACCACCAATTGTTCATTAATTCGAGTTTGAAACATAAAGTTATGATTGTTTTACTAAGACCTATCCAAAATGACTATAATAGTAACACCTATCAATTCATAGAATCGCCGAATAATTTAGCGTATTGCCGAACTTGCATATTATTTAAAGTCAAAACAAAAAGTCCTTTACTACAAGTAAGCTAAGCTATTAATCTAATATTGGATAAATATTCAAACCCAATAATGAAAAACGAAAGAGTTTCTCTTTTTTAAAAATAAAAAAATAAAACAAATTTTCCAAGAAAAAATGGCCAAAAAAATATTTGTCTTGATTGACAACCAATCTCATCCAAATCCCCAATTCATGATTCACCCATCCCTATCTTGATCTACATCGAAAGGCGCGCCAAATATATCAACTTACCTCACTTTTCCTCCAATGACATAACTCCACGTGGCATGCCATTCGTGACTCCACGTCACACTAACGTTCCGTATAAACTAGTATTTCAATTCTTCTCCTAACCTCCTCTCAACATTTCCATTTTCCAACCTCCATAACCATAACACGTCTTCTTTCTCTCTCTACCTATACATACACAACTCTGTATCTATACATTTACTGATTTATCGTTTTTGTTTCAAGATTCCATGGAGCTTCAAAAGATCAGCTCAAAGTGTCTCCAAAACAGTGAAGAAACGGCGGAAGTGGTGAACCGGCGAATCAATCTGCTGACGTTGCATTTGAGCCCGGTTCAGGACACCCCGGTTCAGGAATTGGAGCTGCTAAGATGCGCAGGGAAGATGAAGGCGATTAACGTGAGCACGGAGACGCTGTCGGAGTACATGAGAGGGAAGCATAGGGATATACAGGAAGAAGTATTTGCTTACTTTAATTCAAGACCGGAACTTCAAACACCGATTGAGATATCGAAAGATGAACATAGGGAATTGTGCATGAAACAGCTTGTGGGTTTGGTAAGGGAAGGTGGGATTAGGCCATTTAGGTATGTGGTTGACGATCCGGCTAAGTATTTTGCGATTGCTGAAGCTGTGGGAAGCGTTGACATGTCACTTGGCATCAAAATGGGTGTTCAGTACAGGTAAAAAAATAAATTCTCCTCACCGCCTTGACTTTAATTTTGACATATTTTCACTATTGAGGTCAAATTTGTTTGTGAAAACATTTTTCTTCTGGAATCACACTGGTGGGTATGTTGTTGTTTTCATTGTTGATGCCCGGAGTAACAGTTATATCTGTAATTTGAGTTTAGAGTAGCACTGGTATTTATATATGTAAGTTGAAATATTAATACGTATTCATATTGCTGATTTTGGGTTTTAGCTAGCCTCTGTTTTGTTTTTATAGTTTCTCTTTTTCGGGGAGGATTTAGAGGTCTGTGGAATTTAGCCACTTAGGTGTAGTTGGTATGAAACAGTTTGATGCTATGTGAAAAATCATTTATTTTGTGCTGATTATATACCAGTAAGATCATTTACAGGGACCAATAGGATCCAGAAATATGCCAATATGCAAAAAATGTTTTCTTCCTTGCAGAATGCATTTGATGAAGTTTCTGCAGATCCTTTTGGGGTTCTATAGCTTTATTTGAGTTCAAGAGCATGCATAGAAATAAGATAGAAAAGCTTCCTTTTGAATAAGATTGTATGGACCAATCGATTCGTATATTCTCAGAGAAGATATTTCATAGGATTCTAGTCAAGACCTTGATTGCTATTTGATGTTTATTGAGGAAAGATCTTCAGTATAAGGCACAGACAATGTTGCCGCGCCACTTTAGTATACCATTTCTCAGATCTAATCCGGATCAGATCAACTATAGTGTTTCCTTCTTTATTGCTATTATGTACAAATGATTTAAGTTCCTAGTATAACTTATGGCCATGTTGCACCTAATTGCCAACTTATCATCTATGCAAGTATGCGAAAGCTAGAATTTGATGCTTCTCAGAATGCATCATTTCCAAACCTTAAGGTTGTTGGTGATCAAGAGTACCCTAGTAAAACTTACATACCATAGGGTCTTCTCTTCTAATCCTCCCTTTGTTACTGTATGATTCAACATGGTGTATTGTCTGTTCTAGTTGCATCTTTTCCTGAATCTCGATTGCTATAGCAACTATGATGGTATCTTATGTTTTGAGTTTCTCATTAATAGAGGTAATAACGAATTCTTAACGGATTGGACTTTCAATACAGTCTATGGGGAGGTTCTGTTATCAACTTGGGAACTAAAAAGCACAGAGACAAATACTTTGACGGTATAGACAATGTGGACTACCCGGGATGCTTTGCAATGACGGAGCTTCATCATGGTAAAATGTTTTGGACTACTACTTTTATTCTTATCGTTTCACTATCAACTTCCATTTTGTACTCCCTGGTCAATGTCTATGATGTTTATATGTTCTTTGGTCGTGTGCACTACACATACAGTTGTTTTAGCAATTGAGTTAAGGGAGATGATGTTTGCATATAACATACGTAGCTAAAGTAGTGATAAATACTTTACACATTGGCTCAATGCATATAACAAACGTTGGTAGGAATTTGCAAGATTAGGTTGTTCTGTACGTGTTTGTATCCTTGACTTATTTACAGCATTATGTTCCAAAGAAACATTCAGATCATTTTTTCGTCCTCTTTTTCTTAAGGAATATTACGGAATATAACTGGGATATCTGAACGTTGCAGACTGTGGTTAGTATTGCCCAGGCAGTTGATGAAGTATATATCAATTAACATCCATAAGAATGCCACTTATTTGAATCAAAACCATTACCATATAGTGCTGTTATTTTGATAATTAGGACACTTGGATTCAGTCTAATCTAGTTTGATCCTTTTGCTTACCAGGTTCAAATGTCCAAGGTCTTCAGACAGTTGCCACCTTTGATCCACTCACAGATGAGTTCATAATTGACACGCCAAATGATGGGGCTATTAAATGGTGGATTGGTAATGCTGCCGTTCATGGGAAGTTTGCAACAGTTTTTGCAAGACTGATGTTACCAACTCATGATACAAAAGGTGTTACTGACATGGGTGTTCATGCATTTATTGTTCCAATAAGGGATATGAAAACCCACAAAACACTGCCAGGGGTTGAAATACATGATTGTGGCCATAAAGTTGGCTTGAATGGAGTAGATAATGGTGCGTTGAGATTCCGTTCAGTAAGAATTCCACGAGATAACCTTCTTAATCGATTTGGAGATGTTTCACGGGATGGGAGATACACCAGCAGCCTGCCTACAATTAGCAAAAGATTTGCTGCCACACTTGGAGAACTTGTTGGTGGTAGAGTTGGCCTTGCGTATTCATCTGTGGGTGTTCTCAAGATTGCTGTTGTTATTGCAACAAGATATTCTCTTCTGCGCCAGCAATTCGGTCCTCCTAAACAACCAGAAGTTAGTATACTTGACTACCAATCTCAGCAGCACAAGCTTATGCCGATGTTGGCGTCAACCTACGCATTCCATTTTGCCACACTTCATCTGGTGGAAAAATATTCTGAAATGAAGAAGTCTCATGATGAGGAACTGATAGGGGACGTACATGCACTTTCTGCAGGGCTTAAGGCCTATATCACTTCTTACACAGCAAAGTCATTGAGCACATGTAGAGAAGCTTGTGGTGGCCATGGTTATGCCGCTGTCAATAGGTTTGGAAGTTTGAGGAATGATCATGACATATTTCAGACATTTGAGGGAGACAATACTGTTCTTCTGCAGCAGGTTGAGATTTGAGATTTCAAGTCCATTTCCTCTTGCATACAAAAAGAACTGTTCTGTTTCTTAATTATTTTAAGCAAAATATGATAAAGGGACAGGGTATAACGACTGTTCTTATGATCCAGGTAGCCGGTCTTCTGTTGAAGCAGTACAGGGAGAAATTCCAAGGTGGGACGCTCACTGTCACATGGAACTACCTAAGGCAATCCATGAATTCTTACCTTGCTCAGCCTAACCCGGTAACTGCTAGATGGGAGAGTGAAGATCACTTACGCAATCCTAACTTTCAGTTAGATGCTTTTAGGGTGAGTATTTTGTGGTCAATCTGACGACAGTACATATTGGCATACAACAGCATTGTATATCTAACTAATGTTGTAACTGCTCCTTTTCCAGTATCGTACGTCAAGGTTGCTTCAAAGTGTAGCTATCCGGCTTCAGAAGCACTCCAAGACTCTTGGAGGATTTGGTGCTTGGAATAGATGTTTAAATCACCTGTTGACACTTGCAGAGTCTCATATTGAATCGTTCATTCTTGTAAAGTTCATTGAAGCAGTTAAAAAGTACTTTCCTAATCACAGTTTGAGAAACTTTATCTTTCCTTCAACTAGTATTTATCTAATTCTCTCTTTTATTTGCAGTTGTCCTGATGAAAACTCTCGTGCTGCCCTAAAACTCGTGTGCGATCTATATGCCTTGGATAGAATCTGGAATGACATAGGAACTTACCGCAATGTGGACTATGTGGCCCCTAACAAAGCTAAGGTATGAATCTAGAGAAAATTAGCTGGATATTTAGTCACTGTACTTCATCTTTATATCTTGAATTTAACACTGAATGCAAATTAAACCATTCAAGAGTATAGTACGCGACATCAGAATCTAATTGCAGCTTTGCAGTTGATATGGTTCTTAAGGATTATTCTATCTTGATGACCCCTTTCATCGTAGATACTATGACGTTTAGTAGTTTTGTTCTCTTAAAGAATCTAGATAACCATATAAAGTAAATTACTCTTGGCAAATATGGTTATCTTAGAAGTTAAATGAGCATGTTATAAATTTTCGTTTAGTTATAACACTCTCTAGCCAGGTTGATTCTCTTCTATGCCTGACCATCCACTTTTAATTTCACAGGCAATTCACAAGCTAGCAGATTATCTATGCTTCCAGGTTAAGAATATCGCAAGGGAACTTGTTGATGCCTTTGATCTTCCAGATTATGTTACGCGTGCTCCAATTGGTGTGCAGACTCCATCAGAAGCTTATACGCAGTATACTCAGAATGTTGGGTTCTAGTTTCTAACAGCTCTGATTTTCATTGTTCAAGAAGTTCCCCATGGTCCTTACAAGTATACTTTGTATCCCATTATTTATCCTGATGTCAAGCTTCCTGTATCACTTTTATCTTTGGTAAAGCAAGCTTGAGGAATTCTTGTTGTATTCACTTCTTGTCAACAAGTTCTATTAGGTGAACTTGATGTACTTGTCTCAGCATTATATATGAAATCAGATCTGAAGGGGTGCTATATATTACATCAAGCATTTGCATCATTTATGGTGGTTTCTAAATATAGTTATTTCTGATTATTTGTTATTTTAGAAATATAAATAAAATTAATTGTTATTTCTTCTTTTTTACCCTTGGTAGTAATATAGTTATCTCATTTCTAAATCATTCTTAAATATTCATTTAAGAAAGATTATGTCTTAAAATAAAAATAAAAATAAGATAGTTAGAAATTTCCTTAATTAGTGTTTTTTAAGGGAGGTGTAAAATAGAAACACTGAAAATAATTTGGAACGGAGGAGAACACTTCAATTGAGGGATGAAGGCATATAAATAGAGTAAATATATAGTGAAGAGAGACTATAGTAAGATATGAATAAGAATCACTTTTTAAGAGACATTGAAAATAGAAATACACCAGATAATTTGAGATGGAGGGTTGTTGAGCAAAACATAAGACATCTATAAGCTTCTTAAATTCATATTCTTGACAGATTTGTCAGCCCCAACAACAGCAGAAACTGCTCTGCATTTATTTTGGTATTTGACCATTTGTACTTATTACATTTTCCACTGCTGGACCAGTTGAAATGGTTCACATCCCACACCTACTTTATAACAATAATATAGGTAGTGTAATTTCATAATTGGAGTCCAAAAGGAGCAAAATATAGCAGATCTTACCCCATCTTATGGACGTAAAGAGACTCTGTCAGTTCAAGTACAGCAAGTCCCACACCTATCGTTTTTTTCTAAATTCGGAACTGCTGCAGCATCCCTAGTCACTACAAATTGATCTCCACATGACGCAGCAGCTGCTGTTTTCTAGTAACTTTGACCTTGATAAGAGCAATGATGTTTACTTTGAAAAGAAATATGTTAAAACATAATACTGAGACAACAGTTAGGAAGAGAGTTAACAACAGATGAAATATTGCTGCCTTCACTACGTAGTTTTTAAAGCTCATGCATGATGCAACTCGCAAGTAGAATGGATATTTAATCATTAAACTGACTGAAGAGTCTACTTTTTCAGTTAAATTAGTAACCTATTTTCCACCAAAAAGAGAAGGCATAATCTTTATAGCCACTTTTGATTTACAATAACATATTTTCATAATGCAATCATATACTAAAGGATCTTGGTGCTGGTCGATAGTTCAGATATGCATTTCGAGCTGTATCGCATTTCTGCCTGATATCTTCACACATCTTTAAAGAAGCCTCCGAGAACTTTGTCAGACGGTCCAGAACCCTTGTTAAACTCGAGTGAATGCAATTCAAATTTGATGACTTATCATCGTTCTTCTCTTCATCTTTCACTTCCAATTCCTCATTCCCTGGCTCAGGAGTAGTTTCTTTCTTTTGCAGTTCCTCGGAGTGGTGTCCAACTGAATGCCGCAGGTCATACAAGAATTCCTTGATGGCATCACTAAGCTCTTCAGAAGGCAGAGATTTAATCCCAGTGGACCAGTCACGACAAAGCACAAATATTGGTGGGGCTAAAACTCGTCGAGGGGAAAATGCTCTTCTGCCTTTGGTTCGCTCACGTGGTTGCAGGATGCAGTTTTGCAGCCAGCTGTTAAGAGCTTCCACATATGAAGTATGGCTGTTAATCCAGTTGGCAAAACTCAAGCCAAAGCACTCTACTTCATCCTGCAGCTGACTCATAATCAGCTTTTGAGTATCACCCTGGGGACTAGAAGCCGAAGCTTTGGCATGGTATGCTAGAGAAATGGTTATATACTGAGCATGATGGCATTCAAGCATCGCTCTCCACATTCTGATCAATCTGCATGGAGCCCAGATATTACGAATCTAATAGTAAATATAATAGCAAACATACAAGGCATGTGCATGGACAGATTACCCTAGAAATGAGGTTTAAATAAAATAGTTCCTCAAATTAAATATCCAATAGCAGGAAGAGTAAAAGAATTGTTGTCCTTACCCTTGGATAAGTTCCAAAATTTGAGGCAACAACTCTTCATCCCTCATTTTCTCTATCCGCTTTGATATTGAATCAACTGAATATAGAGCCACCCTGATGCGTGAATGGAGATCCTTCACCACTGACCGTGTTTTGTCAATTATTTGGGCACTAACATCTTTGGCAAATTGATGCCTAAGTTGGTTACACTTCCGATCATAATCTCTCCTGATTGACTCAATCGTCTACAAATTAAAGAGGATGACCAGCAAATGAGCTTTGAAATCACACAAAAGGAGAAATTATCTTCTAAAATTACCACAATAATGACATGCCCATGAAAGGCTCTATAGTTCATCCTCATTTCCTCAAGATTCAATTCAACAGTGATGAGGTGTGAAATACAACAAAACTATGGAGGGTCCAGAAACCAAAATGAAAATGTATCTTATCAATATTAGTATCAATACTAAAAGAAATTTCCGAATTTCTGTCTTGTTTTCCACATGGCAATTTCCTCCATATATACAAATTTTCTGAACACCCACTCCGCAGAAAAGAAACATTCTTCGATTGGCTGTTATCTATTGGCACTAGTGAGAACTGGAGTAAATGGAGCTCCTCATCCAGAACAGCTTCTAAAAGAAGGATTTTCCAGTATAAAGCAACTGAAACTGACGGGACAGATTGGTAGTTTGGAGTACTGCAGTAAGACATGGACCTAAAAACCAAATACTTTATAAACATAACTTATTAAACATCATTTTTTATGGATATAAATATAACTTGCTAAACGTTCTTGTTGTCAATCAGATTCTGTCTTTATCAAACAAATAGGGATTCTTATGAAAGAGCAATGCCACAACAACAACTGCACCAGCAGAAAGATACATTTTGACATCATCAAGGAGGATAGCAAGAGATGGACTTCTATGAAAGTGAAGCTCAATGATAATGAATATGCTTTAGACTGAATAAAAGAAATGTGCTCACACACCTCAAGCAGAACAGAATTTTGTCAAAAAAGGAAAAGTTGGAAGACAGGGTGTTTTCATGTATATAATGTGAATGAGTAATATAGAAGACCCACATGAAGTTTTGCAGTCCACCAAGAGGACAAAGAAATTAAGGGGAAAAAAGTCCAACAGATTTCTGCATTTTGGAATTTCTCATTAACTTAGTATTTCCAGATCTCTGGTTATAGAGCAATGCAGCTATCGGCCTACGTACTACTCCTAGGGGCAGTCAATAGGCTACACATTGTGTAGTTTAGGATGAACAACACCCAAGGTGTAGCCTACAGGTCAATGAAGTGGGTTGAGACACGAGATCTCAGGTTCAAATTCTAGCAGAAATAAAAACACACCAGGTGATTTCTACTCGTCTGTCCAAGTATTGGTGGACAGAGCTACCCAGTACTTGTGCTGGTAGGAGACTAGGAGGTAGCAGGGACACGCTTAATTAGTCTAAGTGCACACAAGCTGGCCCGAGTATCACAATTATCAATTGAAGGGTCATTTCACCACATGTTTCTCAGTATACTCTTTGTCTAATGTGTCATTCAGCTACTAAAATTATCCTAGTTTGATCAAGGCTACTAAAATTTTCCTTAATTCTCAAATTCTGCAGTATTTTACTCTAAACCATTTTTAAAAAAAAGAATGGTGTATTTTACTCTATAAACCATATTTAGCAACTATTTCTTGGAAGTCTGCTTATTAATATCTGAAGATTCAGCTTTAATTTGTATTTGAATTACTTGAGCTGTAATTACAAGCTCCCTGAGCTAATCCTGCACCAATGTAATAATTCAAAATAATCAGGACACTCAATTTTCTAGGTCAGTACCTTCACTTCATCATAAAGTTTCCTCTCCCATGCATATACTCTGTCAAGGGTGGATGAGTGGCTTCCAGCTATCATACAAAAATCTTCGACAAAATCACTTCCACTATCATCATTGTCATCCTTACTATTAAGAGGATTCCTCGATGAAGATGATCTAGAGGATGTGGTCCTCTTCCAGATAATCACCTTTGTTACATGGTCTGCTTCTGCATAGCACTAGAGTATTAGAACAGAAATGAACAGGAAAAAAGAGTAGAAATGCTTTGATCAACTAAAATATAAAAAGCAAATGATTTGTGAAAGACCTGCTTCAATTCTTAGTGCTACTGTGCTAGCAAATTTATGAACTACAACCGCACTTGAATTACATATTTCTAAATACTAGGTCCTAGCCTTGGTGGACAGAGTTACCTGGTACCTATTATTGGTGGGAGCTGGAAGTATCCCGTAGAATTAGTCGAGGTGCGCAAAAACAGGCACAAACACCACGGTTATTAAAAAAAAAAAAAACTTACTCCATAACAATTTTTTTAACGTTAACTCTATAATCAAGTTTGTCCAGCATTACTCCAAACAGGTTTGATAGTTAATTATGCTTTTAGTTCCGTTAATGGGTAGTTGTGATTTAAATCCCTATATTTGTGTTGTGTTTTTTTAGATAATAAATCCCTATATTTGTTGGAGCACATTAGGACTAGAATTTCTTGAATCATGGACATTTCAACTTCGCCTTGGATGGACATAAAAAGTACATACTCTCTCCCTGTCTCAAACTCAAATTTATATGAAGTCTTCCGATTAGTGATGCCCATAACTGTTTGAAACTGTTCTATAAATAATATCTTTTAAAACATTCACGAGTTTTTAGAGTTCACATATCAAATTACTATCTTAAAACTCTATACACCATCACAAGCTATAAATTCTTTTTTGGATAATCGTGGTGTTCCGCCAACTTGGGTGCACCTTAACTAATTTCACAGGGTACCTTCTAGCCAACACAGGTACTGGGTACCTCTACCCACCAAGGCTTGGACAAACGGGAAGAAATAACCTAATGTTTTTGTCTCCACTGGAATTTGACCCAAGACATCATGGTCTCAACACACTTCATTGACCACTAGGCCACACCCTTGGTCAATAGCTTAGGACACCTAAGTGATCTTCTCGGAGTAAACCAAAAGTTTAACCAAGGTAACTACCTCTGCATCCCCAAGCTCCACCATCCACTCACAACTCTTGCATCCCCTCACCACAGCCTTCATTGTATTTTTTCACTCAATTTTTTGTTCTCTCTTCTAACTTCTCTTATCCTGCAGTCACACACATTTCTCTTCTTCCTTTCCTTTTCTTTTCTTTCTATTTCGAATTTTCTACAGCCCTTTCTCCCTTCAATATGCTATACAACACCGCTTAGCACCAAGACTACAACCCAATTACTATAGCCTTTACCACCATCAACAAGGCATCAACCCGTCCATCTGCCACAGCCACTTGCAGTCACCACCAGCTTTCTCGCCCATACTCAACAATGCTCACACTCCTCCACCTACCCAAAGCCCCAACTAGCTCAAAGAAGGAAAGAGAAGGACAAGAATTATGTAGGACAATGACTCAGATATGACTTAAAATGACCACGAAAGACCAAAGAGCCACTTTCAAAACAATTGTCGAGGATGCAAGTGCTGCAAAGTTTCTCAACAGGCCTCTTAGCTAAATCTGTCAACATTCTGACTTAAACGCCCATTTCATCAATATTAAGGTTTAAAGTGCTCCAAAAGTAAGATCAACCTTTTGCTTCAAGTAAGCTTAAAATGTTGATAAAAATTTAACTATTTTGCTCATAGTAAAAGCAACTGTTTTGAAGGGAAAAGCCTACAATATCCAATCTTTACAGCTCTAGAAATTACATGTTGATGTGATTATCTCATTAACACACAGCCTTCATGAAGACACCCCAAGTTTACTGCCTTTGGAGTAACACAATTAAGTAAAATCACAAATTCTGCAATCTAAAGCCTGAATTTAGATTTATGTTTCCTCTTTTGAGGTTGTTTATATAATGTTTAATTAAATAACCAAATTGGCAACTTTTATATGAAGACATGATTTATTAATTTGTTCAATGAACTTACCACCAGCCATGTTCTCACCCACTCTTCTGCAGCAACCTGAGCCCATAGAAGACAAATAGGCGGACACCGAAGATTTTCCTGAAGAAGCAATGTATTAGCACTTGACCATAGATACCAAAAAACTATGTGAATTTCAGTAGGTAAAATGATGCAAAAACCTAAGTAAGCAATAAAAGAGCATTCTTTAATGTCTCAAAGAGACAGTTAGTTACCTTTGGCCTCAGAAAACCCAACTCTGATTTTGCTAGCTTCGAGCATTCTTGAAATCTCTTTTCCGGATTCAGATGCTCTAAAGAATCGATGTTCAATGTCCTTTATGCTAGAAAGAAAATCTTTGGCTCTATGAGTTATGAACTCTGAAGGATCCTCTCTTTCATCCACTAAAGGCTTGTCTCCCTTTGAACCAGATACTTGCAAGGCAGATTTCCCAATCGTAGTCCCAACTGAACCATTTGCTTTCGGCTCACTGCTCACGTTATTACCCTCACCACCAGCTACTTGCTGACTATTATTCTCAGCCCTCTTAGGCATAACTGAACTAGAATCATGAAATTCCAATTTACCATGACCATTACTTCTAAGTTCAGATTTAGGTGTCAAGAACTCTTCTTGAATCCCATTGTCACCCTCATTATCTTTTTCACCAAGTTCATCAAAGTTCAGTTGCCTACCATTATGTGTAACAAACCTAAAGCTCTCATTATCTGTAGGGTCAAAAAAATCCCAAGACCCTGAATCTGGAGGTGGGGGTGGGGGTAATGGGGTTGAGAAATCAACATCATCTACATACATATTGGTTGAAGGTGGACTCACCTTAACAGTGACAGCAGTAGGTCCAGCAGACCTCATGTAACTCAACCTAGTAGCAATAGGAGGTGAAAGGGGGCTTTCATTTAGAACAGGAGAATCTGAAACCCCACCAACGTGAGATGGTGAAGGTGATGGATACGACGAATGTGACGGAGTTTTATCAACCTCAGTAGCTGAAGTTGATAGAGATGATTCTATCAACACTTCAGCCTCCGCATATCTCCTAAGAGCAATGCCTATATTTCTCAAAGATTCAACATACGAAACATGAGCAGCTGCTAATGCATACCTAGAATCAACTGCTTGTTTTATAAATCTTTTCCTTTCTTTACACAATCTCAGAGCTTCACTCCTCTCAGATTTTGAGCTTGCCGCACCCATTTACACAAAGAAAAAAAGACAATCAAATCAAACCACCCACTTCCCTGAATTGAACATTTCCACCATTAACACTGATTTTCCCCCCCAAAACACTAAAACCCTAACACCAAACCCAAAACCCTTTTTTCATCAAAACAGATAAAATGGATAAAAGGGGTTCACACTCATGTAAAAAACTGCAAAAAGAAAAAGAAAGACCCGTAAATCAGACCTCTTCAGTCGAAGAAACGAAACCCAAGTGAAGCTGAAGAAAAGCTCTAAAACAGAGGAGAGAGTGAAAAGCGAACAAAATAGTAATCTTTAAGCCCAATAAAAAGGTAACCTGAATCGATTGGACAATGAAATGGAAACCATTCAATGAAAACAGAGCATTCAGTTCAACTTTTTAAGCAAAGGGACCATTACAGAAATGATGAGAAAATACGTAGAAGAAGAAGAAGAAGAAAGGAGGGAATCTTGTACAGTGTTGATGCATTAACCTCGGGAAGTGTGCTTGAATGCTACTTTACGTTCCTTTCCTCTTTATTCATAAGAAAACGAAGATTTAACAGGGGTTGAACAATACTCGCTTATTTGGTTCAAAACTTTATGGTGAAAAAAGATCACTACAATTTTTTTCATAATTTTTTTAAATGAAAGAATTTATTTATTTTCTCCATTTCAATTTATGTAATAAAATTTATATTTTATATTTAATCAGATTATTTATAAAATTATAGTCATACATATATTTATGATTATTTTATATAAATGACTTACGTTAGACCACAATTTTTAAGAAAGTATAGTGCTTTTTCATTTCAATTTATGTGATGTAGTTTGACTTGACATAAAATTTAAAAAAAAAAGACTTGTAAAATTTATGATTTAAAATAAGTCAAGATACTTGTGTGAGTATAATTTGTATCATTAAGAATAATATGACATTTTAAAATTAAATTATTACTATTAAACATAAAATATCTCATTCTTTTTAAACGGATTAAAAATAAAAATAAATCGTGTAAACTAGAACATAGAGTATTATATTTCGTGAAATAAGCCATTGAATAGTAGTTGGGATAATAATTGAAAGACATTGGTTTAAGGAATTTATAACTCCAACATAATCTTTGTACTTAGCAATAATATTTGTGAATCAAATTAGTATTGTGTTTAACCAATAGATTAGAAAAGAATGACTAATGAGAAACAACAAATAAAATGATTCAGTACAAGATGACACATTCACAAGGCTCCACAGTGTGGAAAGCAATGGATTTTTGCTTTATTTCTGTTAGTTGATCATTTTATTAAATTAAAAAAAATATTAAGTACTAATTTTTTTATATTATTCTTGTCATTATTTTTTTTATGAAAGTATTCACATTTATTTATAAATTAGCAAAAAGCTTTTTAAGAGTTGAATTAATAAAATTATTTACTTATTAATGATTTTTTAAATATCATATAAAATAGAAATTGATCAATTAATATAAAACGGAGAGTATTTGTGTGGGCGATATCTTTTGAACAGAAAAAACCTTTGTACATATTAGCAACAAGCATTCTTTTTTATGCAATCTGTGTCAGTCAAATTAATGAGTAACTAATTGCATTGGCAAATGTGATTCTATGACTAAACTACCCCCACTCTAACGGCTCCTTTTCTTTTCACTCTACTGTCTTTTGCTTCAGTTTTATTTACTTTTACCTTCACATTGCTCCCTCCGTTTTATTGTATGTGAGGTAGTTTGATTCGGTATAAAGTTTAAGAAAAAAAGGATGATTTTTAAAACTTGTGGTCCAAAATAAATGATAAAAATTTGTGTGATTGTAAATCATTTCATTAAGGGTAAAATAGACATTTTATAGTTAAATTGTTACTTAATATAAAAATGTGTCATTCTTTTTTAAATTGACTAAAAAGGAAAGTAAGTCACATAAATTGAGACAAATGGAGTATTATTTTTGGTTAATTCAGAAAAATTAATCGAAAGGGAAATATCACTCATTTTTTCATTCTAATTTATATGGGGAAAAAAATTCATTTTTCGTGAAAATGAAGATCACACGCCCAAAACATTTTAATCTCTATATAAAAGTACTTGGATATTATAATTAAACCTTTATATTTAAGCTCATAAACTTTCGACGTGGATTAATGACAATCATAAATATATAAATATACCACCAAAGTAGAGTAATTTTAATTGACCAGTAAATTTTTTGCCTAATAGAAGAAGGTAATTACGTAGAGGAGACAAGTATTAGTGGGGTAGAGCCCTCACTACGAGGTCGTATATTTTTTACACAGAAAAAGAAGTGCAATTCAATATACATTAGTGTATATTCCTTAAATTTTAAAAATTATCAAATTTGTTTTTTTAAAATTTATTTATTTATTTTAGTTTAATATAGAATATTCCACTTAATTTTTCTTATTAAAGTATTTCTTTCTGGTCATACTGAAGATCTGAATCTTACTTTTTTAGCCCTTGAGATTATATTTCTATGCAATCTGATCCTTTTGTCCCTTTACTTAACAGAGTACTTCAATGGCTTTATAGATTCTTATGTGTATAATGTAAATTTTGAGAGAATCTTACATGTCAGGACCAATTAATTGGTTCATAATGGTGTGATTAAGCAGGTAAATCACCTTTTTAATTTGTCTTATGCTCATTCAATGGTTAGTTAATTTACACTTAAGTACCTTAAAGTTCATGGATATATCAATTATCCTCACAACTTTTACCAAAGTTACATTTTTTTGGTTTTGAAATAGCCGTTAAAAAGGATTATTATTTTTTTGCATTCTGTTAGTTGAAAGATAAATTTGAGTAAAAAATAAAACTAACTCATTTTGAATAATTGAAGAATATATTTAACCCTTTTCTCTCCTATTAATATGAAAAGAAATAAAATAAATAATTTTTTAATAAAAGAAGTGGTTAGAGGAGAGCAGGGCGAATATTTTGCGGATTTTGCGCAAAACAAAAAGAGAAAATGGGCGCCTCTTCCCTCGTGCAAATTACTTTATTTTTTTGTTTCTTTCTTCCCCTTTTTCCTTCTCTTTTTGAAGTCCCTTTTATCCTTTTTGCCCCTTTGTATATCTTATTTTGTTTTTTAATTATGTATTTGATATTAGTATTAAGATTGGACCAATTTGAATTTACATTGGGTAAGCTCATTTGGAGGTACTGTTTTCTATTAAAGTTTTTTTCACACTTAAAATTTGAAATCGAGATTTCTATTAAAGGAGAAGTAACTTCATTCACCACATCAAAATATAATTGTATAATTCTTTTTTTTTTTGAAACTTTGGAGAAATTCACCAAGCTATCCAAAGGTGCGTATTAAATAAATCTATTCATGCATAATAGCTAGCAAATTATACATTAGATACTAATGTGAATCACACGAACTCTAACCGAGAAGACTGCTAGTGACGAAAATTGATCATCGAACCAACTTAGTCAATCCACGTGAGTGTATAATTCATTTTAACAAATAGCCTATTTTGCGATCAATATTTTTGTTGTAATTGATACGGGTCCGAAAGAGATGGTAAAGAATGAAAAAACAACTGTCAATTATATTTTTTACAAATAGAAAAACTAATTTACAATATAGCGGAAAACTAGTTTTAATTATAAAATAGCCGAAAGAAATTAGTTTAACTTTTTTTTCTTTACACTAAATAATGAAAGGAAAAAATAAAATAAGAATAAGAAACTCAAATAATGATAATCAAAGAAGTCAAAAAATAATTTATGTATGAAAAATATACCTGGTACTTTACTAGAAGGATTCATATATGACCCTACATGATTTTTTTTTTAAAATTAAAAGTAAAAAATATAAATTTAAAACTAACTTTTTTACTTTCGTTAGATGAAGGGTATATATGAGTTTCTTTTGTAACGGTAGGGGTATATGTGAGTCATTTTGTATAACAGTAAGAGTATATACAAATCACTTTCATAACGAGGGTTATATCAGCTCTAAATGTCAAAGTTGAGGGGTATAGTATCTCTTAAATGAGTTTCAAAAAAACAACGAGAAAAGGATAAAAATAAAATATGCTTATATAAAGGCTAATTCAATATTTAAAGTTTATGAGTTCCTAGAGTAACCTTAAGTTAATATTACGATAATAACTAAATTTACAGTCAATATTTAGTAAATTTATTAATCCCTCTATCCCAATTTATGTGACATATTTCGTTTTTCGAGAGTCAAACAGTTTAAGTTTGACCGAGAATTTGCTCATGAAATCTTCAAATTTTTTAAAATGAAATTTATATATTTGTAAACTACATTAAAAGTATTATAAGTCCCAATAATTGATAATTCAAAATATTTAAAAGATATATGAAAAATTTACGGTCAAAGATAGAGTTATTTGAATCTCGAAATCCGAAATGTGTCACATAAATTGGGACAGAGGGAGTAATACATATATGAAATAAATATAAAAGTTATTGAGTTCACATGAACCAAGCGTTTGATCTCAACAACACGAGAATGTTGTTTTTAACTTGAAATCCCTAAAACAAACTTCATGCTAATTATGCTTTCCCTCATACGATTTATAACTGTATCTTAATACGAAACACGAGATTAATCATCAGCTAATCTAACATAACATGACTCACCTAACTTAATTATCATGAAAAAAATCGTTTGCATGCCACTTTTTGTTCTTTATTTCATTTCATTTTCAAAACATTAATTAGTCAATGTAGATGTTCTACTGATTTCATTAGTGTTTGAGCTATCATTATGCAATTTTAAATAATTTTTAGTTATATGTACTCATTGTTTTTCTCTATAAAAAAAAATACTACTTTAGAAGTCACTGACAACAACAATAAAAAGAACTAAGTCAATTGGATTAAAATGAGTTCGGTAAAGAACATGAAATGACTGTACAATTATTTCGATTTGATCATTTCATTTTTTTAATCAAGTTGGCATTTCAAAATTTGATTTTGGTATTTTGTGATATGGAAAATTGGTAATTATAATTTGTTCGATTTTGATTTTTATATACATTAGAACTATGACTTTGTCTTTTCAAGAAACATTTCAATTATACCATACTAACACTTTAAATATGTAAAAGTATTCAAGTTAATTAAATTTCTTTTGTTAATCCATTGCACAAAAATAAAAAATATTTCAATTAAGATAAAATAGTTAAAGTTTTAATGTCTAAATAATTAGTGTTGTACTAATATTATTCTATATATTTATTAGAGAAAATACATAAAATTTCCCCTGAATTTAGAAGCACAACTTACTTTAGCACTTAAACTACACGGGTGATTAAATACCCCCCTCCCTTAACATCTTTGAAGTGAATTAAATACAACCTTGAGAGTAGAATACCACTCTCACCTGACACATCATAGCCATGTAAGCGCCACGTCATAATCATGTAAGCGCCACATCATTAATTTTTAATCTTTTTGTTTTGCTTATTCACCCTTTTTCTTAAACATTTTTAAAAATTCATTACACTAATCAATTAATTTAAAATGCATTTTAAAATCAAAATTGCCCCACCTTCTTCCACCCCTTCTCTTCTACGCCCTTGTCACGACCCAAACCGTCATGATTGGCACCCACACTAACCCCCCGGTGGAAGAACCATTACTACTAACCAACTAACCCCAAAACTACACATTTAAAGATATGGAAGCGAGTTTAAATGCAGAAATAAAATGGAGCTCCCATAAACTCTGAAGTTTTAAACAAAATCACTACCAAACATTGCGGAAACCCCCCTAAAATCTATAAGTCAATGTACCAAAACTCTAAAGTTCAACAATGTCTAAGAAAATGAGTGCAACCCAAATTAAACATAAGAATATCTAAAGTACTAGTCTAAGTCCGAATAGAAATGAACTAAACATAACGAGAACTCATGGTAGCCTGGAAGGACTAGCTCACCCTTGAATTTGATCTCCATCAGTGATCTCCTAAACGAGGTATGTTTGTAGCCGCCTGAAGATGCCTTGTACTCAACAAAGAAAGAGCAAGTGCAATATTAGTACACAACCACAGTGTACTGGTAGAATCACGCGGCTATTCCGGTAAGTGAAACATACATAAGTAGTTATAACATAGTAAACACGCATATACCAAACATATACAATATCAGTTATCATCTCAGGATCAATGTACAATTCCACATTCACAATAATACACATGTATGACAAGTCAATAGTCCTCTCATGGAAACTTATACCGAAACTGTTAGTGTGCCGGATTGTGACACCTGATCCAAGTTAGTGTGTTGGAACGTGACACCCGTTCCAATATGTATGTCCGTACGTGACATTCGATCCCAGTTAATGTGTCGGAACGTGACACCCGATCCATCCAACATGCCACAATCACAAACACAATATACATTCTCATAATCATACAATCAAGTGTTGATTCATGGCTTACAATCAATCATTCATACTCATTTACATTAGCTGTGATCAATAGTGCAACATTTGCATACATACATACATTACAATGAAGCAATACTAACATACATCACATAAAATCCCTCCTAAGGCACTTGCATAATTCTTAAGAAAAACAAAACAAAAAAAAAAACTAAAAACATTATATGCAATACTTTCGTTTTAAAAAAAAAGAAGAAGAAGAAGACAAGGATCCTATTTATTTTTTCTTATTCTTTTGATAAATTTCACTATATTTTAATTTATTATTATTATTAAAAAGTGTCAATTACTACTCTCTCCATTCATTTCTATTCTTTATTTTAAAAACTTAAATGTCTCAAAATTTATTATTGTACGTATTCCTATTCTTTATTGTAAATTTAAATGCCTAAATATTTAACTCCAATCTTTCATTTCTTCATGAAGAATGAAAAATCTATATGTATCTATATATTATATATAAAACTAAATATTAAAAAAGTGATTTGACACCTCTCTTTGGCCAATGATCCTATTTACTTTTTTATTATTGTAATTTTCACAATATTTCTATTTATTATTACTATTAAAAAAATGTACCAATTATTATTCCCTTCATTAATTTCTATTATTTATTTTAAGAATTTAAACATCTCAAACTTTCCTACTCCACTTATTCCTATTATTTATTGTAAATTTAAAGGCATAAATATTTATCACTAAAATATTTTATTTCTCCTTAAAGAATGAAAATTTATTAAAATAGAGTAGTCTAATGAAATATCATTTCAAATATATTAAAATACCATACTATTATAATCTATGAATTTAAGGGTTTCGACCAAAAGAAAAAGCTCATATAAATTTGAAGTATTGTAAATTATATTTCATGAAGAGGTAATTTATAAATAAAATTATTTTAAATTATTATTACATCGCGCGAAGCGCGGATGTTTTCTATCTCTTTATAACCACTAAAAATTTACTACTATATGCATGTATTACAAGGTTATAATTAAGATTTAGACTAATTAATTATTTCCTTTTATAGTCATGACATTAAGAATATAGTAAATTTTATTTTCAAATTTATAAGTTTTTAGTTAAATGAAAGTGAACTTTGTGTCATATTCTGAAATTTTGAATTAACTTACTTAAAACTTATTATATAGCAATAAGATTTTTGAGAACAAGAACAAATGTATTATATTGCATCAAATGGTTAACATTATTAAAAGAAAAATGAAAATTCTTATTACATATATAGTCCATACACAAGATGTTTGACAAATATTCAAATTAGATTTAGTCATTTCATTTCAGTACACATAAAATTTTTCAACTTAACTACTATTTTCGTTTTTGTGATTGAGTTCGGATAATTTTTCTTTAGTTTTTTGCCATAATATAATCAATTAATAGGTGATGATATACTAACTACTTAATTCACCATATAACCTCCTAATATCTCTCTTCATTGTGTAAATATTTCAATAGCTGGTTTAAGTTCAATTCCAAGGCTTCCTAGCTAATATTGTTAATGACTTCTCTGTGCGGCATTGGTTTGCCATTATGTTGAACCTAGAGGTATTATACTTCGTAGAAGAATTATGTATAGTCATTTTTTAATAACTAAGTTGAATAAAAATTTCAAAATAATAAATGTGTTTGAATATATTTATTTTAATAAGTTGAATCAATATTGATCTCGGAATGTATGTAAAATTAGTGACAAATTTTTTTGTTTAATATTTATATCTTGACATGCAGATCTTCTATACATCATCTTCTTTGCTTATGAGTGAAAACTAATTAATACCAATATGAGTAATTGAGGTCACTTTTTATCTATCTTACTCATTGTTTTGTTAAGATAAATTTATCTATCTTACTTATTGTACACCTCTACTTTGCACCATCTAACTTGTAGAGAAGTGTTGAGAGATAAAAGTTGTTTAGGTAAAAAAAAAAAAAGTACTTCAATTTTTCTAGCTAGTTTGTCATAACTAACTAGTCAAGTAGTTCGTTTTGAGTTAGCTGATGCTACTATATAATGACATTATTGACACAATATGAAATGAATTTTATTCAGAAAGTTTTTCTTATTCCTTGCACATTCTTTAAAATCTTGTTTACCAATATACTATATTTGACTTGGATAAGTTTGAAGAGGTTAAAGATCATTGATAATTTTCATTGATAAATATTTGAAATAAAGTCAAATTTGAAACATAAATTTCATGTATCATAAAGAACAAACTTTAATCATCAATTTATTTATATAATTTTTAACAAACCTATTTAACATTTACTTAATTATACACAATTCATTTTTTTCAAAATTTAAAACTTACATATGAATCCATTTTTGATAAATTGAGAATAAAAGTTCAGATCAAGAATTCAAACGGAGTTTTATAACTATAAATCAAGTCATAATTCATTAATATGTCAGAAAATTTATGCTTTTTGCTGAATGAACTTTTTTGTCAACTCTTTGATTTCACTTTGTCACTTGATATATTTAAGATCACAAGATTAAATAATATGCTGATACATTAGTTTAAAAGGAAAATTATATGAAATAGCAAACTATTAATTCAAATTAAATGCTATAGCCATAGTTTATTTCATTTGTAATTCGCAACAAACATTCTATTTTTATGCCATCTGATTCGGTATACAATTAGCCATTTTTGGTATATAATTAGTTATTCGGTATACAAATGTATAAAATGCGTTTGTGTTTGTATAAAGCGAGAGAAAAGTGTATATACAAATACAAATACATATATTTTCATCCTATCCACTTATAATTATACAAATACAAATCTTATTATACAAATTACAATGTATAAATGAATTTATACAAGACTAAACAATTTGTATAAAATTGAAAGTATCTAGCGAATTATACAAATCAAAAGCTCCATAGCGAACATAAAATTTTCCATGAAGCGCAATTATGCAAACTATAGCTATAACATACAAATATGATTTTTATGTTGGCTATATGTGAAAGTTGCTCTAGTTTAAATCCACAAGATTGAGATAAGTGTCAAACACACCTAAAGTATTTTCATTTTTTTTTTAGTTTCATACCTAAACTATTGGGAGAGTGAGTTTCATACCTAAACCATCACTTATTAGTTTGAGAAACACACCTCAATGGGGTGTGTGGTGCATTCTCTTTTTTTATTATTTGCAAAAATCTTGCCATGTGGTATTTCACATGGATAAAATATTTCACCTTGTCAAAAATTTAATAAACTATTAATATTAGTTAAAAGCTAAAAATTAAAGTATTCCTATCCCAAAATAAAAAGGAAATTATTTTTTAAAAAAAATTAAAATATATTTCTCGCCCCACTCCACCACCTCCTTCCCACCCCGACAAACCCCCAGTTCTTTATTTTTTTAAATTTCTTTTGTAAAATATTTTAATTTTTTTTAGACCTTATCCCTCCCCAGCCCCCTTTTTTAAAAAGAAAATCTACTCCACCCCATCTAACCCCCAGCTCCTAATTTATTTTTTACATTTTTTTCTTTTTGTGTTAGATATGTACCTATATTTTTAGGATTTTTTTTTCTATTTGTGTACTGAATATAGTAGAAGCAAAAAATTTATTTTTAAAAAAGTCTTGCGGCAAGTAAAATTTTATATATATATATAAAACAAGGAACGAGAAAACAATTTGGAAGTGGGGGTTATGTGGGCTGGGGTAGATTTTTTATTTTTTTTTTAAAAATAAAATACTATCATGAGGAGGGGATGAAGTACGGTGAGAGGAAGTGATGAAGTGGGATAAAAAAAATATTTTATATTTTATTTTATAATTTTTTTTGAGGGAATAATAATACTTTAATGGAAAAATTGTATAAAATAGCAAACTATTAATTCAAATTAAATGTTATAACCCAGTTTCATTTAATTCTAATCCGTAGCATACACTTTGCCATCGCCTCTCTCCCCATAAATCTTGCTCGCCACTCTCCTAGATCTCACTCGCCTCTCTCACTTTATACAAACACAAATGTATAAATTGCGTTTCTGTTTGTATTAAGCGAGAGAAAATTGTATATACAAATACATATAGTTTCATCCTATACACTTATAATTATACAAATACAAATTTTTCCTTACCAGTTCTCTTTTTCCTTTCTCTCTTTTTCACTTTATACAAACACAAATTCTACAAATTATAATGTACAATTTGTGTTGTATAAAGCGAGAGAGAGATTTGATATACAAATGTTTTATTTTGATTCAATTGTATACAAATTCAATTTTATGCAGATATACAAACACAATCATTGATACATATACATAGTAGTTACATATATACAATTATCTAACCGATATACATATACAATTTATACAAATCTGATGCTCCATAGCAAACATAAAATTTGCTATGGAGCGTAATTATGCAAATTGTAGCTATAACATACAAATATGATTTTTATGTTTGCTAAACCTAAAATTTACTCTACTTTAATCTTTAAGTTTAACTAATACTAATAATTTATTTAATTTTTATTGAGATGAAATGTTTTGTCCATGTCTGTGATTTGACAATTTCTTTAAATAAAAGAGATAGTGTATTACAGACACCATAATGAGAGTGTAATAAAAGAGAGATGTGTTTCTTAAACTAATAAGTGCTAATTTAGGTATGAAACTCATACTCTCAACAATTTAGGTATGAAACTAAAAAAAGAAAGAATAGTTTATGTGTGTTTTTGACTCTTATCTCTCACAAGATTAAAAAATATTTCTTTATTTTCTTAAACTCTTTGCAAGTCAAAACTAAGACATGTTTAAAATATATTTTTTGACAACTTTTTAGTTTTAATTTTTCACCTTACATATTTAAAACCACAAGATTAAATGACATTTTGATACATTCTACATATTTTTAGTTTAAGTCCATAAATTCAAAAATGTTTTCTTATCCTAACAAATCAAAACTACACAAATAAATTGAAACAATAGAAGTATTATCAAATCATGGTGCAATAATCCATAAGTTACAACTCAATCAATAAATTAAATTCAAGAGTAAGTTTTTATTGCATGATGCAATGATTACATGGTCTTGGGGATTTGTTACACTACAGTACCTCACCAAGCCTTTTTATTTGTCCCACTTTGTTTACATTCTCTGTTTTCCAAGACTTAGTAAAGAGTACATCACCTCCAGTTTCCTTGTGCAGTTTTCTGGTATTCTTTTTCTCATTCCTTTTCTGCTTCAATTGAATGATCATCATCCATCCTCATGCATGCTTGTTTTGGCTAAAGTCTCTATACAAATATTGTAAATGGATGAATTTCTCTTGTTTATGTATATTGCATGTATCACTTCTAATGGTACAAAGCTTTTTTTTTTTTCTCTTTAAGTTAAAACTCAGAGAAAGATATTTCAAATGGGAAAAGATTCAGAAAAAGATGGGCTAAGGGTAACCAAGACCCCAGTAAAACTAGAGGCTGAGTCCCACTTTCAACACAGTAAGCACATTATTATCTTTGATGTTAATTAATTTGAGACTTGATGGAATTAATTAGTTTTCAATTCCCCTGTCATGTTGTTGTATAGAAAATACTATTACTTCTCAACTTTAATTGTTTGAAATCACATGCATCAAATGTTATGAGTGTTTTAATTGATTAAAGACAAAATGCATAAACAAACACTTAAATTTGGCCTTAACTGATAAGTAAGCACTCCAATTTTGAGTATGCACATCAACTTGTCACCATTGTGTCAGTGTTAGTTGAACACTCCAACTTACAAAATGATTATCTGAACACCTCCATCGTTTATGTGCCACGTTAGGGTTAGGTGTCCATGAGACACATTGAGGACAGATTGGAGTGTTTAGTTGCCAATTGTGGCCAAGTTCGAATGTCTGTTTATGTATTATGTCATTGATGAATTCTATTGATTGGTTGGTTGTAGCATTGTTGTTGTTTTCTTTTGGTGTTTCATCAGTTCAATGTGTTTAGTTACATAGTAAATGTCTTTTTTTCCACAGATAATAGTTATTGGCTTCGACCAAGGAAAGGAAAGGAGATATTTAGTTCGGAAGCAGGTGATTATTTAAGCAAATAGGTTCGAAAGGTTCTGTACTATCGTTGGGATTATGTTATTCTGCTTTACTAATGAAGAGCATTTTGACAGTTAAAAGGTACTTTCTTTGTCAACGGAAAATAGTAAAGGAAAGGCTTAGCTTGGGTGCAGGTAATGACTTCAATTGTGATTTGCTTAATGAACCAAGTAAATTAGATTTTGTGCTTGATGCTTAAGTATCTCAACATTGAGCTTGTTCCTAATATCGACATATATATATATATATATATAGTCATTCCTGTTGGAGAATATTATTGAATTATTTTCCAGCAGATAATGAAGAAAAAGACAGATACAAAGGCTCGAAAAAATGCTCATCAGAAAAGCTTGGTTCATTATCAGTTCCTTCCAAGACTCTCCAAGTAAAAGTTTTCCCCTATTCATCACTGTGGATCCTGCAAATGTTCATTTGTTTCACTGTCGTATACTATTACTCTCTGTTGCAGGTGTACCATAGAAGACGTAACAAGTGCGGAAAAGTTCAACCATTCATTGAAGGGCATAACAAGCCTGTCCAGGCAAATGATTCTACTACAAATGTTGTTCCACTGTCATCTTCTCTGTTTCTAATCCAAACTATGCTACTACTAATTATCCGTTGCAGGTGTACAATCAACGATTTAAGGAGAACCAGAGATATAACAAGTGCAAAACAGTTGAGCCATCCTTTCAGGAAGGGCAGAACAAGAAGCGGAAAACATCAACAGTTTCTACTACCAAAGGTAATGAAGACAGTGATTTGTGTGGTTATACAACTAACTTGGATTTATGATGTGACATAACATTTAACAAGAAATTATATATTTCCTTTGATGTAACTTTTTAAAGGTTTAAAGGATAGTCCTCACAAGAAACCAAGGCTTCAAGAATCTAGCAGTAAAAGTGGACTCATAGTGAAACATAATAAGAATTCTCAAATCAATCACAAGAAGAAAGATGCACAAGTTCCAACCAATGAAACACCTAGTGACACAGACAAAATGATCTTGAGAACAAAAGTAATCCTTGATGAGGAGACGATACGAGAATGGAAATTTCTGATGGAAAAACCGGAACACAAAAGCTGCAAATCTGAAAAGTGTGATGAAAGATGGGAAATCGAGAGGACATTGTTCCATGGACGGGTGATATCATTCATTTCTCGCATGCATCTTATTCAAGGTATCATTTTATTATTGTATTTTAATTAAGATTTTCTATGATTCTTTCCTTCATTAAACTCAGTATCAAACTATGATCTAATTATTTTCTTGTATGCAACTCTGAAAGTCACAAATGTACATAGCATATGAAAACAATAGCAAATATGTAACTCCACCAATTCAAGAAAACACAAATATCATAGAAGTTTGGCAAACTAGCACATGTTCATAAAGTGAAGCCACCAGAAAACTTTAGAGCATTATAGAAAGATCACTCTAGCATACCAAATGCAAGCAGAAAAACTACTGCCAACTGTTTGTAACGTACACCTTGCACAAAGAATTCATCGAGAACATCGTCAAAGCAAAACTGTATCTTCAAAGATGAAAACACTGTTACTCATTAAAGACTCATCTTTTGAAGTATCAAAATGCCTGTTTATGCATCACTTGATATGACCACAACTCCACAAGTTCACGTGTTTCTTGGAAATTTCTCTTAGTGAAAGTCTAACTAAGGCTCTGATTATAATCTTTTCCGGCTTTTAGTGTTTCCCTATGAATAAAATATGACAAGAACCAGGTAAATGTAATTTGTAGATGTTAAAGAATGGTATCTGCAACGAGAGTACTTCTTTATCAGCATAAGTAAGATAACGATGAGCAAACATTTCATTTTCTTTCATTATCATGTAAAGAGAATATGTTTAGTCGGTGTCTTCACGAAGATATAACTGGGGGCAGATTATATATTGACAGGTAATAGACAGTTCTCTCAGTGGAAAGGTTCAATTGTAGATTCTGTGGCTGGGGTTTTCCTGGCTCAAAATGTCGCAGACAACTTATCGAGGTATTGAAGATTGTATGCAAGGAACTTTTCACAACTGACTATTAATGTGTTCATTAAGAATCTGAATAGTAATCTCAATTTTTCTATGCTGATACATTTGCAGCTCTGCTTTCATGTCCCTTGCTGCTCAATATCCTTGTAATGAAGTCAGATTCAAATCAACATTCCACAATGGAAATGGGACGAAGCTGGAGAAATTTTCAAAAGGAAGTTCTAATATTAAGAACAAGGGGATAATCCGAAGAACAAATCCGAAAAGGGGTGCGAAGAAAAAGGAGACCAGAAATCAGCAATCTGAACCAATCTTAAGAAGGAAAAGTCAGAATGCAGACTTGGAAAGTGAAGCCATTGAATGGGAAAATATGAGGAAGTCATCTTCATTTGTTAATCCGAAAGAGAGAAATGATAGCACGTTAGATGCCATTGATTGGCATGCAGTCCACGCTGCAACAGCGGATCAAGTATCGAAAGCTATCATGCAAAGGGGAATGGACAAAAAGCTTGCACTAAGAATTAAGGTTAACAAAGTTTGGCTAAGAATTACTCGGCAATCAATCAGCATTGTAATAAACTAACTGCTCACTACATGCAGAATTTTATCAACCGCCTGATCCTGGAACAAGGGAATGTGGATCTAGAATGGCTACGAGAAGTTGAACCAGAAAAGGCTAAGTAATGTCTGCACTATCTTTTTGTATGAATTCGAAAAATTTGGATAGTTGGTGAGATAGGAAACACATAAGTTAACTGAGATTTGACAGTGTAGTTGATCGAGAAATCTGTTTCTTGCAGGGAGTACTTACTGAGCATTTATGGTTTGGGAGTGAAAAGTGTGGAATGCATAAGGTTGCTAACTCTCCAACACCAAGCCTTCCCAGTAAGTTTATATCGTAAAAACGTGTTAATGTGGTCTCTGAGCTTTATCATTAACACTCATTATTTCATTAGGTTGATACAAATGTAGGACGAGTACTCGTACGACTGGGTTGGATACCTATTCAACCACTTCCAAGAGGACAAGAGATGCATCTTTTGAATATGTAAGAATTTGGATTTATCAGCTGATGCTGTCAAATTTTCATTTTGCAAGTTTTTATCCATGATCCTGAATGTCATACTTTAGGTATCCGGACGTCAAAGATGTTCACAAGTATCTCTGGCCACGGTTATGCACACTCAATTATCTAACACTGTAAGGATCGACTTGAGAAAACCTCACCTTCAGACTCAAAGATATATACTCTTAATTTAATAGTTGATTATTCTGACAGAATATTAGTGACAATCATTCTGTATTCCTTTGTGGTTGCTTGTAGATATGAATTTCATCATCAGATGATTACCTTCGGAAAGGTTTGTTAGTTTTCATTAATATTAAATTGCTTTTCTTGATATTTTGGGACTGTAATTTGTTTGCACACAGGTATTCTGTACAAAATCAAGCCCAAATTGTAATGCATGTCCAATGAAAGCAGAATGCAGACACTTTGCTAGTGCTTTTACAAGGTTTTCTCTTGCTGAAATTACCCATATATTATATCTTTCTACAGTTGATGCTTCTTAGTATATACTTCCAGATAAACTTAATAATAGTTCTTCGTTCTCTTTGAAATTATTGCGATGATCTTCTTCTGGAACATTCAGAAATTAAATCAGCTTGATAGAAATATGTAGAAACAGTACAATATTCTCTTCCTAAGTAAACCTATTGAACATTAATGCAGTGCAAGACTTCCCCCGGGGCCAGGGGAAAACAGCTCTGCAAACGTCGATACTGCTTTAGTACCAGTAGACAGTGCATGCTCATGTGCTGACAGTTCTCAAGCACAGCTTGTTTCTTCTTTCGGGGAAGCCTTGAATTCGCAACATTCAACGGGAGATCACCAGAATGAGCTCATAACCTATCCAGCACTTGAATGTATTGGAGAAACAGATATTGAAGATTATTGTGCCAATGACATACCTACCATCACATTTGATAGCCAGGCATTCATGGAAAATTTGTTAAGTTACATAGATGAGAATGATCTCTCAACAAAAGACACTGATTTGTCTAAAGCTTTGGTCATCGCCACTCAACAAGCATCACTGCCTAAATTGAATCATATGGGTCGATTAAGGACGGAGCACCAAGTGTAAGTTTTGTAATACGTTTCATTTATTTTCACCATTTAAATGACATTACTTGGGAAGTCTATGTGTGCACATTAAGAATCTTATTATTGAGCTGAAAAATGGATATAAGAAAGTATTTCTTCAATAATGTTATATTGGAAGAAGTTTCGTGCAACAAAGGGGGAGCCCATTCTAGAAGATTGCGAAGAAAATGGTGAAGTGTTTAAATAATTGCTCATTAACATTTATTTCTTCTACGCACTGCAGCTATGAACTTCCAGATTCACATCCTCTGTTAGAAGGGGTAAGTCAGGTTACCAACATGAATGAAATGATTTTTTTATCATGAAGTTGACTAAAGCTTGTGAATGTAGCTAGAGAAACGAGAACCGGAAGACCCTTGCCCATATCTACTTGCTATTAGGACACCAGGTCATTGCTTCCCAAAAAGTTATATACTTGAATGGACTAAATTTCTGTAAAAAAAGAGCACCAAAATGTGGTCTATGCAGGATAATCACAGTGAACTCACACTTCTGTACCGTACATGAAATGCAGCTTCAGAAGAACCTACAAAAGAGAAGTGTGAATCCTGTAATTGCGATGAAACTCAAAACAAGATCAATGCATCAAATGTAGGCACAGGAAACAATATTGAGACTGTTAGTGGGACACTTTTGGTGAGAATTTTTTTTGGACTTGATGATTTCTCCTGGATTGGGATATCAGATATCTCGTGTTTGTAAAACTTTTCACATTCTAATTTATTTGGATAGTTATTTATCCAGTAGAAACTAACTCATAAGATCATCTTCAGATTCCGTGTCGAACAGCAAATAAGGGAAAATTTCCACTCAATGGAACATACTTCCAAGTAAATGAGGTGAATTTTACTTTCTATTCTTCATTTCATGCCAATACAGTAATGTATTCAGTCATGCATCCATTTCACATGTAACTCTTTAATGAATTTGTTTGAGAAATACTAATAATGTGATTTACGCAGGTTTTTGCAGATGAAGAATCCACTCAACAACCAATTGAAGTTCCAAGGGCATGTTTATGGAATTTGCCAAGAAAGACCCTATACTGTGGCACCTCCATCAGAGCAATATTTAGAGGTAAAGACACAATAGCTGTTTAATTAAATAGCCGAAAATGCCAAAGATTGGATAATTCTATATTATAAAGTACATGGGCGGAGCCACCTTAGGTGTAGGGTGGTCCGGTGCATACCCTACTCCAACAAATTATCTGTTGTATAGAGGTGAAATGTTAGTTATTATGTGTGTATATTTAATTTTGCACACCCTCAACACAACTGAGAAGAAAGTTTGCACACCCTTCCTCAAATTCCCAACTCCGCCACTGAATTAGAGTGTATTTTGTGAATTCAGGGATGTCCACAAAAGAAGTACAGAATTGCTTTTGGAGAGGTATGAACTGATTTCTTTCATATATAATTGCATCAATTATTTGCCACAGTTTCCATCCTAATAAATGTTATATCTTTTTCATTAATATAAATTCAACATTCTTATGAGAACTAACAACAAATTTAACTAAAAACAGAAAATATAGATCATATACTAAGAGACATGATCTTGTGTTTATAACAACATATATGGCAAAGAGGTACATATATAATACTTGTATGTAAATAATTAAGATCTTACATTGTCTATATGTAAATAAAACTAAAATTTTAACCTAGCTAAACAGTGTAAGTGTAATTTTCTGACTGACACTAATGTACGTATTACATATGCAACTGAATTCACTTTTCTCAAGTATTGCAGGATATGTATGTCTGAGAGGCTTTAACCGCGAAACACGAATGCCTGGATCTCTTCCCCTTGACCTCCATCGTCCAATAAGCAAGTCAGGAAAAGCAAAAAGGTCTTGAGAATGAAAATTGTGTACACTTTTTGTCAATTACACCACTTGAATTAAGCACAGTACTATATATATGTGCCTTTTGTTTTTGTCCAAAAGTTATGCTGCTTCAATATTTACTAAATTTTTTGACATCTCATGTCATTCCTGTTAGGGAGTGCTAGTTTAGTTAAGAGTAAAATGAAAATTTAAAGCATGTTATCACTCCGTCAATGTTAGTATTAATTAGTTAGTGTTCAAAATTATACTGGAAATGTAAACAAAATATAAAAGTTAGAATAGTAATTAAGTTCCAAGTCCAACAAAAGATTGTGTTTCTTTAATCCCCTCACGATTGTTCAAGATTTTAGATTAATTCTCTCAAGATGTAACACTATTCTGCAATATTGACATACAATAGAAATTCTGAAAGTTCAGGCAACTCATCAAACGGAACATATCACACGATACTTATTTTTACTTTTGAAAAATGGTGTAGAAATGATGAGAAGAAGAAGAGTTTTCTACTTGTTTTAGTGTCTGAAAAATGAGGCGAAATCTTTGAAAATTTATAGCAGAGAAACAAGTGCAAAGATACTTGTTCTTGAAGAAGGTATTTTTTGTTTGGTCGTGCATCAGAAATGACTAGTGGAAAAAAAATTCTGCAAATTTAAATTTGAAAATTCCACGTGAAATAATATCGCCAAAAGGAAAATTATAACAAAAAAAAAACATAAATTTGGTAAAAAAAATAATCACAATCAAATCATTTGATCAAATTCAAAATCAAAGTCGAAGTTGAGCCAAGCACGAGGGAAGACTCAACAATGCCCTACCCCATTATTCAGTGGCGTAGCCACATATAGTTTAGGGTGGCCCGTCGGACACCCTTTGTCAAAAAAATTATAATATACATATAAAAATTTGTCTAAAGTATATAGTTCAAAAATTAACTTTCATACATATATATTAAATCTTGAATATTCTTAACGAAATTTCTGACTTCGCCACTGTCTCTATTGACAATATTGCTAATTTGCTACCATTGTCTTGGAAAAATTGAAGTCAAGACTCGTGAATATGAAAGTGGTCAATTCACAACACTATAATGTTAGAGTTTATGGAATTTAGGCATTTTACAAAATTTTATCAGTAATCTGTCATTTATATGCAATAAAATATAATAGCAGGTAGAAGTGGACATGCTATGCACAGAACCGCATGGCCAAACCAACAAGTTTTATGCCGAAAACTTGCAATTGAGCTTTGTCCTCCACAATACTGACTGTTTTTTTTGTTTTTTGTTTACCTCATTTTAGGAGCTTCCATATTTTTTTTCGGATATTGATAATTCGAACTCACAATTTTAAGATTGAGGTAGAGAATACTTGCTCATCAATAATCATCATAGTGTTAAATCTTCGTGATTATGCTGATCTAAGGGCTCGAGTGCCAAATTAGCTTCCTATCATTTTTTTTTGCGTTTATGAATATATATATTTTTTATAACTTATAGTTTGATTTTTTAAAAATATTTTAATAAAAAATCGTCAATCCAAACGCCTACTTAATTTTTACACTTCTTTATTTTTTTTTAGATTTCTCACGAGCATTTATAGATAAATAATAAATCTCAACGAGTCAAAGAAATCTAGATGAAACTAACGATCGATATTAAATGCTTCATTTTTCTTAGCATTAATGGTATAGCACATCTCATATTATTTATAGTATTTTCTTGAAAACTATATTTTAGTTACATTTTATTAAGATTTTAAAAAATATTCAAAGCACAAATTTTATGTTTATGTTATGAAGATTTTATTGAAGGAAACAAAAAATTGAAAATCCAATTTTTTTTTGAATAATCTGAGAAAAATTGATATAAAACAATATTTGTTCTTTATTTTAATTTTTTTTTTATAAACATAATTAATTTATTTTGATAATTGACCTGAAGCTGACGTATGTGCTCCCCTAATATAGTAATATTGGTGGCTCATCACAAACTCTCAATTTTCAACATTTCCGTTGCAAGAATTGTTTTTAGAGTCCATATAGTTTTTTTAAAAAAAAATCATAAGCGGGATTTGCGATCATGGGAAGGGAAATTCAAAATTTTGCCATTTTTTTTTTATAATTTTATATTTATAAAATAATCATCCGTCACATAAAAAAAATTATTCATATTATGTGAAAAGATTATATTAAAAAATAACTAGTTATTATTATTGTTGACTAGTGAATTTTATAAAATTATGAGTGATTGAAAATTTGTAATAATATTTAATAGAAAATATTTATTTAGAAAGGAACATTTAATTGTAAATATTTATTTAAAGAATGTCTATTTTTTGGACATTTCTTAATTTCAACTTTCTACATGTCATATTTAAGATTATATTAAGTTTAAAGGACATTTTGATATATTTTTATATAGGATTAATTACAGAATCCCACTTTTTAGTTTACTTATTACTATTATCCCCTATAAGTTTTACAAATCTCTAAAATCCCTCATTTTAACGCATCAGATTAGTGTATCTCGCGCATCAGATTAATGTATCATGTATAAAATGTAATGTATCTTACTTAACGATTAATGTATGTCGTGCATTAGATTAATGTATCATCGCTTATATTATTGTATCCGTTTGAGGAATTTCTGTAATTATAAACCTTTAAGGGATAGATTGTAATTTTGACTTAAAAGTATGTGATTTATGTAATTTTTCCTTTTATATATCTTTAATTTAAATCATAAGATTTAAAAGTCTTCTTTATTTTTAACCTTCATACCAAGTTAAATCAGACAATCAAATTGACATGCAATATTATAATATTTTATATATCAAGTTATTAATTTGTATTTTCTTTGACCTAATATATGTCTTTATTTAGATTGAATACGAAATTTAAGAAATAAAAATATTTTAAAAACATTTATGGCCTAAATAAATCATAAATAGTGGTACGATCGAATCTACTCATTAAAAATAAATGAAAAGTTTAAAATTAAATTATTTTTAAATAATTTATTTTTTAAAATAGATTAAATCAATGCATCACACGCAACAAAGAGAGTAGTGCTTATCATTTTTTTAAAAAAAACTATAAAAGTTAAATTCTGCTTGAATCAAAACTTAAAATTCAAAGATAAAAGAGATTCCCCTAGTTCGTCAGTCATCCTAAATACACTTTAAAAAATTCTAAAAAAAAAAGGTATGTGAGTCCGTGCTAGCACGAATTCAACATATATTACTTATTTTATCGTAATTTATGTGGTATAAATAATATTTGGAGAGTCATTCAATTTCTTAATATATATTTGCTACAAAAATTAAGTTGTGTTATATATGCATTAACGTGGATGTCATCGTAATTCTCTTTGAAGTTCATGTACGAAATTAATGAACACTATTTAATTCATCTAACTTTGAAGAGGCATTTTGTACTATAAATAGGCATTGATTATTTTATAAAAGATACAATCGAAGAAAGAAATAAGAAACTATTCTCTCCCATATATCTTGTCTATATATTTATTGTCTTATATCATTTTATATTGCTAATATTTCACAACACGTTATCAACATGAGTCTCTAACCAATTAGACCTACTTAATTCAGAATTATCTTTTTTTCCTAAAAGTTGATCAATTTTCTTTCCGAGTCAGATATACATTTATATATTTATAACATCTCGAATAGGACTTACATAAGTCTTTGATTTGCAATTCAATTACTGTATACATAACTTGCTTTAGCTATTATTATGGTACTTTACTAGGCATAATAATCAATACGTTTCAGGTTTATATTATTATGCTATTTATATGCTAATAACTTATAACTCTAAATTAATTACTAAGTAATATGATAGCATGCTAGTTTAAATAACTCGTACGTATTTTCATACATTATGATAAGTATATTGGTGTGTCATAAATAAGAATATTATTGTATTAAATATGACTTGAAACTTTATAAAAAAAAATTGACGTTAATATCTATTGAAACTAATAATAAATATTGTAGAACAATTAAAATTACATATTAAATCTACTGTTTCAACATTTCATGAGTTTACATGATTTTGAGACATTCAATGTGCATCATATAACATATAATATATTTTATAATCATATTATACTTTATTATTTGAACATTAATTTACCATGTATTATAAAGAAACCGACATCATAATATTAACTCAATTATTTTGTGATAGTATCCATCATGTCGAATTTGTCAAAGCTTGAATTTGTGGCACTTGACATTTCTGAAAAAAAAATATTTGTCATGAGTACTTGATGCTGAAATCCACCTTACCACTAAGGGTCTTGGTGATAGTATAATAGAAGGGAATAAGGCATCAAGTCAGGATAAACCGAAGCTATGATTTTCCTTCGTCATCATCTTGATGAAAAACCTGAAGGTTGAATACTTAACAGTGAAAGGTCCACTTGAATTGTGGATAGGTTTGAAAGGGAGGTATGACCACCTCAAGGCAACGGTATTGCCAAGGGCTCGTTATGATTGGATGCACTTACGATTTCAAGATTATAAAATTGCAATTGAGTATAACTCTAATGTATTTAGAATCACTTCCCAATTAAAATTATGTGGGGAAGTTATAAAGGATGAGGACATGTTGGAAAAGACACTAACTACTTTCCATGCCTCCAATATAATATTACAACAACAATACCGTGAAAAAGGTTTTAAAAAATACTCTAAATTAATCTCATGCCTTCTGGTGGCTGAGCAGCATAATGACCTTTTAATGAAAAATTATGAGGCCCGTTCCGTTGGAAGTGCTCCATTACTGGAGGCACACGGGGTAGAAGCACATGACCAGTCTGAAATAAGACAAAGTAATCGAGGTCATGATAATGTGTGTGGGCGTGGCAAAGGCAAAGATGATATAATAATCGTCGAGGTGGCGGTCATAACAAAAGGGAGAACAATATGGGTTCTCAAAATAATCCTTCAAAAGGCAAGGGTGATCACTTTCATCGTTGTGGCCTTAAAGGTCATTGAAAAAATGAATGTCGGACACTTGAGCATTTTGTCAGGATGTATCAAAATTCCTTTAAAAGGAAAGGAAATAAAGGCGCACGGTGCCTCTTCTTCTAATGTCTGAGTAGAGTCATATTTGACTCTAAAAAATGATGCTCAAGCAGGGTCTTCTAAAAAATATGATGAGAATATTGAGGCAAATTTAGCATTGAAAGATGATGCTTTTGATAGGCTCAATGATGTTACTCATCTGGAAGCTGAAGACTTCTTTGGGGATTGCAATTGAAGATTGATAATTGAACTGGGAAATGAATAATGTTGTTATGTGTTTTTAATGTCTTCCTTAAAGTTCATGTACTTAAATTTTCTTTTGTTAAGTTTCGTACTTCTTATTATGTATTTTTATTTTTATGAAGATAAATAAAATTTCTTAGTCTTCAGTTGGATTGAAGATGAGTAATGAAAATATATGTCTTCTGGACAGTGCCACAACTCATACAATACTAAGAGAAAAGATATATTTCTCTCATTTGATTATGAAAAAGGCTTATGTTAATACAATATCTGGTAGTACAAAGTTGATTGAGGGCTCAGGAAAAACGGCCTTATTACTGCCTGGAGGAACGTTATTGAAAATTATTAATGCATTGTATTGTAGTACGTCTCAAAGAAACTTGTTAAGTTTCAAGGTTATTCCCCATAATGACTATCATGTTGAGACTGCAAATGAAGGAAATGTGAAATACCTTTATATTACTACGATAAATGCGGAGAAGAAAACTGTGCATGAAAAATTACATGCACTTTCTTCTGGGTTGTACTATACAAATATTGGTATGGTTGAATCACACCCCGTAGTAAACAAAAGGTTTACTGATTCTAATGATTTTATCATTTGGCATGACCGATTGAGCCATTCTGGTTATAATATGATGCGCAAAATAATTGAGAATTCACATGGGTATACTTTGAAGAACCAAAATGTTCTTCAATCAAAGGAATTCTCTTGTGTTACTTGTTCACAAGGAAAGTTGGTTACCAAACCATCAACGACTATGGTTGGAGTGGAATCTCCTGCATTTCTGGAATGGATACAGGGTGATATATGTGGGCCTATTCACCCTGTATGTGGATCATTTAAATATTATATGGTCTTGATAGATGCATCTACAAGATGGTCTGATACGTGCTTACTATCAACTCGCACTATGACTTTTGCGAGGTTGTTGGCTCAAATAATAAGGTTAAAAGCACAATTTCAAGATTATGCAATAAAAACAATTCATCTTGATAATGTTGGTGAGTTTACATCTTAGGCATTTAATGATTATTGTTTGTCCACTGGAATAACAGTTGAACATCCCGTTGCACATGTTCATACTCAAAATGGTTTAGCCTAGTGACTCACCAATATCAAAGAGTCTCATGCTCACAATACTTGCCTCAAATGCAAGTTCAGGCTCAACTAGAGTGTTTGAATTCCCTCACAGAAAGAATGATTCCATGTTCGCACATAATGATTTAATCATTTAAAGTTCAGGAATTATATGCAAAGCTCACACTCACAAAGATGAAAACAATGCATGCTTTCACCCATAGGTTTCCCCGTATTTTTCAATCGACATTTGTTTCAGCTCACTCATGATCAATAAGATCTTTTTAAGGCTTGTAATGGGGTTGAGTGAAAAGGTATGGTCATTTAGGCTTAGTGACTTTTATCCTCATGAAATGCGGTATTCACAACACTTCCTTTCCTTTTCCTTCGTCATTTTTGCTAGTGCTCCTGAGTCATTCCATTATTCACTTCCCATGGATTGTTTGGAAATTCTATTTCTTTGGTACTTTATTCCATAACTTTCTTTTTCTTTTCTTTTTCTCTTTCTCTTTTCTTTTTCCTCTTTTTTTTTTTAGAGGAGACTTTTCTTGCACTTCTTGACTTTCCCTTTTCTTTTCATCACACCCCCAACTTAGGATTTTGGCCTAAGTTGGCTATTCAACTCACCACAAATCAAGAGGATTATGGGTAGTGGACAAATAAGGGTCATGTTTTAATCAAGTTTCTTTCAAAGAAAGGTAAGGCTCAAGGGGTGTTCAACAGAGGTTCACATATGCTCACAAGGTAGGCCACAAAAGAGGTATATGTAAAATTGGCTCACACTTTGTAAAGTTGCCAAGATCATATCAAGGGATAGCCTTACTTAGTCGATTGGACCAATGGGGCAAATTCTAGGATCTATTATGCATGTTTCAAAGTAAGCTCAGCACACTAGGCATCGACACTAAAGTCAAACAAGACTCCACACTTTCGTTAGTGTGCAACGGTCATTACAAGAGACTCGATTCGATACTAGGCTAGTCAAAACGAGATGAAAAGAGTTCACATATTGTTTATGCAACTTCATTGGCCTCATCGTAGCCGCGCATTCATGTTTGTTCGATTGCGAGTACTATTCAAATCATTGGTATTGATCGAAACCAAGACTCAAATTTTGCACAAGAACAGCCACATTCACATACAAGAGGTGGCAAAAATTTTTGGACGGGTTAAAATCATTTTTGCAATAACATAAATAAAAGGAGCCATAAGTTCAATCATCCACAGAAACAGATAAAGCACAATTTTAAAGCAGCACAACTCAAATATATACACAAAACAAAACTATCAACACAAAGGGTGTGGGCCTCACCCCACCACAATTAAAAAGTATTTGTCCTCAAATGCAAATAAAGTATCCAAAAGTAAAAATATAATAAGACAGAGAGGAAGGTAAAGAAAGGTCCTGTCTATGCAGTCTCTTTCTCTGTCGGGGTATCGGTGGCTGGTGTAGCAGTTTATATACGGGCATCATTGCCCAGAGTAGCCTCAAACAAAATAACAATGCCAGATCCATTAGGAGCTGCTGTGGACGTCTCAGTCGGCAATGTCTGGATCACCGACTGCACAACCGTCCTTATAAGATCTGGCAAGTCTTTGAATATGCCCTCATCTCTGCTCTCCTGTGTCTCCTCAACATGTACTAATATCAATTCCTCGTCGATCTCTGCATCCGACTCTGCATGTGCTGTGCCATCCCCTTGCACATTTCTGGTGGTAGCCAGAGGAATCCCCGAGGTCTCAGGAGCATCCTCATCATCTGCATCCCGCATCAGTGAAGTGAAGTCTTTAGCCTTCAAATAGTCTACATCCTTCCTTAAATCTGCTACTTTGGTTTTCAAAGCCGAAACTCTGGATGTCTCTCTTTGTCTGATATCACAAATAGTGACTCTAGTAGCCAGATCATCAACATAGGATCTAAGGAGGTCAGTGCAGCTAAGATGGCACTGTCAATCATCCCCGGGATGGATCTCTCCAATTGGCTGAATAAGCCAACTGCCCCATCTTCAGGATCATGGCTTGAGTGATCCTAGCAGGCTGGGAGGATGAGAAAACACCTGGAGCTTGTGAGGAAGAGAAAGAAGGAGCGGGTATACCTGAGGGCTCAGAGATTGGAGTAGGCGAAGATGCCTCTGTTGGTAATGAGTCAACATTGACCTCTGGAGAAGTGTCTATTGGAGATGCTCTTCTCCTATCAACCTTCTCTCGTGTGAACTTGGCCTCGATATATCGGATATTGATATAGGAAGACGGGGTGACCTCAACATCCCTTGTAGTGTCATGAGGTACTCCAACTTACCGGCACAACTCAGTGACCAGAACTGGAAATGGCAGAGACGTCAGCTTCTGTTTGGCTCTCATGGCCATCTCTTGTGACATCAGAAGTCCCAGATCGATCCGCCTCCTGGCCAGGATAAAACCAAGGCAAGCCGCCTTAGGATGGCGCAGAATAGACTATTTTTGGTATGACATTATGGTGATGCTGATAAAGCCAAACCAGAACCTGGAGGCGATGTTCATGTCTCTCTTCTCAATAGGAGCCCCTGCATCCATCCACCTCGAGGTCGTGTCAGAAATCATCGGAGCCAACCAACCTTTCAAATCATCCAGGGACTAAAAGATTGACAACCCCTCGTAAGGAAGTACATAGTGCAGCAGTCTACTCAATACAACATTAATATGCTCACTGTGACACTCAACTTCCTTACCTCTGACCATGACCGACTTCACCGGTCGAAACCCACTTGCCTTGTTCTTATTCTTAGGCACCAACTCCCCATAAGCAGTGTAAAATACTCTTACCCAAGAAAGAATGTAAGGGCCTCGAGGCCGTGTAAACTGCTCGAATCCATGGTATTGGAGAGTTTCAAGCACATCAGGATGCTTGCCTTTCAAACCCTCTATAGATAGTAATTTCTCCTCTATGATGGTCCATAAACCATCACATTTCAATCTGTTTAACAGCCTCAGTGTAGGAACTATAGGGAGTGCATGGGCCACTGGAGGTGGTGCTTGAGCTGGCACTATGTTTGTTGTCGGAGGAGTGGCAGCTGGAGGAGTTCGGGTAGAGGTAGGCTGAAATCTTGCCAGGAGCGCATCCCTTCAGTTAATCAGAGGTTGTTCATCCTCTGGTTCAAAGAAATTTGGCTCAATAGCTGCTAATTTTCAAGCTATATATTTCTTCCTCTTGCCTTTGTCTCCCGGTTGGAGTTCATCCCTTCTCATCTTCGGAGGATTTGATCCTCCTTCGTTTATTGTAATGCCCTTTGCTCTTCTCTGGTGTGATTCAGCTAGATTGGTGTGTACCATATCTACAAAAGATCAAGAGAAATTAAGAAAACAAAATCAAACTTCAGCACAACAAATCTTGTTGCAGATAAACTCGCTCATCCAATCGGTGAGTCACCGAACCACTTTGGCAAGCTAAGTCTAGTTCGTCGATGGGGTTGGCTAAACAATTAAGGAAATTCAGTGATAGGAGAGTCCTTTCGGCGAATCGTCGACTATTTTCGATGAGCAAGGGTATGTCTGTCGAAAGTTATAGTGCATAGAGGTCTCAGGAGTGCAAATAAAGAGAGATAAATAGTACTTTCATCGAGTCATCGAGTGCCTTCGGCGAACTTAGGCATCTCGCTGAAAGTTATAGACTTAAACTACAAACTTGACACAAAATTAAACAGGAGATGAAGAAAATAAGCGAACCGCCGAGTGATTCAGCGAGCTCGACTCAGCTCGCCGAATGACCCAACGTGCCTATTTTCAACCCACCTTCTCGAATTGAACTCCGCAACCCCCAAAATTGAAATCAAAGCACGCACTAATGAAATTCATACAAGACCCATACTACTTATCTCCCCGAAATACTCAGACTTCTCCTGGATTTGCCATATTTGGCCATTTGACGACATTTGCTCTTAAGAGTGGTGTCACCCGCTCTATCATTGCATAAATTTTTGACATTTAGCACAAACGCGGGCTACTTAGACTGACTTCACCCAATCAATTTAACAACACACAATCACAATCCGACTCATTAAAAAGCACAGAAGCTACGGGCATTTGACAATCAAACATTACGGGTAAGATTTTCAAGTTAAAATAGGCATTTCATCATTCTAATCTTATCAGAGAGGCCCAACACACATCACTAAGAGACAGTTATTGCAAATGAGTAAACAATTTTTGAATGTAAACTCGAGATTTGGAAACGAACCTTTGATGCTGATTAACTTGCGATTAAAAAGCTAGGTGGCAAAGTATTCCAACTCTGAGCACAAATCAACAAACTAAAATGCTAGAAAAATGCTGAAATAAAGAAAATACTACTTTAGTTTGAGTTTAGGAGATTTAAGAGTGAGGGAAAGTGAAGACTTTTAAATTTTTAGTCTCTTGGGCATTATAAATCATCCGGTTCGTGCCTATTTGGTGACGTTAGTCGCACTCTTCGATCCACTCGGTGACTTGCTAAGTGTCGACTGCTAAAATTTTCAGTTTCTTGAGGGTCAAGACAACGGTCTACATCGAGTTCGCCGACCTTGTTGGTGATGCGCCGATTTGCTTCGTAAGTTCGTCGAGTTTTACAGGCTCTGACTTGAACTTGAATTTAGCCAAACGGAGGGGTCAAGTCAGGTTCGCTGGCATCTTCGACGATCCGCTGATTGACCATTTCACTCGCCAATCTGTATTTTCCAAACACTTTTAGCTTCTAAACCTTCGCCACTAACACACCATTATTTATAGAAGCAAAATAAAGCATTTAAAACATTGGGTTGCTTCCCAAGAAGCGCCTTATTTAATGTCGTAGCACGACGCGAGTCCCCAAGCACATTCTATTGGTGGGGTTGTCCCTAGTGTTACTAGGTAGCCCTAATAGTTCATTTGGGCGTAGAGGAGGCACCACATAATTTAGGAGTGTCCTAATCAGCTGGATCGATCTAGAGTGAGAGCCAACCATTTGATTCAACACTTCAATATTCTCCTTCATCTCTTCCAACATTTAATCTTGTTTTTTGGCTTTTGGAGAATTATTTGGAGTGTGTCCTCGACGCCATTGTTCTCCCTGTCTCTAGACTGATTCCCTTCGTGAGGAGGTATGTACCCCACTTGACTCTTGCACTGGTTTTTCACCTCTGATAATTTGGTAGATAATTCATTCAGTTGAGTTACCAGTGCAGTTAACTTGAAGTCCTTCTCGACTTCTTGGCTCGTCTTAGCCGAGTTGTCACTATTTCCCCCAGCTATTCTTAGGGTACCTACCTACATCAACAAATTCAAAGGAAAACAAAACTGAAAATAAAGCTAGTAAATTACGACTACCGAAAGCAAAATTCGACTGAAGCCAAAAACTTTCACGTAACACCACTCACCAACGGCGCCATTTTGATGTTTGCATAATCAAGACACAACTTTCGATGCAAGTGTCTACGATCGTACAATAATTTAGGAACCCAACCAAGGGTTGGGGTCGAGTCAAAAGGGAGTGGGCGTGAAAATTAGTGGTTAGGTGAGAAAGTGTTAAAACTAATTGTAGCTAAAGACTTTGGCGAATGAAAACATAACAAATAAAAAAGGGTGACGCAAGCGTCAAGTATCAAATGGGGGTTTGTAAGCAAGAAACAACTAAATCAATGAAAATAAGAAAAAAAATACAATTATGGAGATGTGATTCTTAAGAGGTGATAGGAATACAGGATAGTCTAAATCATTGGGTACATGCTTTTGATAGTAAATTTATTGAATATTTGTGTCTAGGCTAGACTTTAAGGGGAATAAGCTCTCTCTTGAGCAACTTACCTTATTTCAAGTGGGTTCCTCTCGGACACCCACTTGCCGCATGAAGAACAACTTTCGCCTTAACCCACACTCTCTCTCTCGAGCTGAGTGTGTGGACATGGGACTAGGGTTCACTCTCTCGAGCTGAACCTCATGTCGACCTACTCACACTGGCTATCAATTTAGTGGTCTTAGTTTTACGACCTCTCTCTTGAGCAAGCCGAAAACACATATATAAGATTATATTTGCAACTACAACCTCATTAAGTTCATCCACAACCACTAAACGAAATCACAATTAAACTACGATTAAACTATCAGCAAGCAAGACCCAACAATCATCTTAACTCATATTTGTTAAATCACACCCCAAGAATTGGGGTTTTAGCTACGCATGTAAAAGAGATAAAGACGTATACCAATATCAATTTCCATCAATGGGTATGCAAGATTAAGTCTTAAAACAAGCCAAAAGTGAAGAATCCAAGAGACCCAAGTCCAATTTTTTGAAGATGAAATCCTTGAAAGCTCCAAGTTCTTCAAAACCCTCTCCAAAACTTAGAGAGAATATCTCCAGAAACTTTGTCTAAAACTTAATAATCTAAAAGCTAGATCAAACAAGGTAAAAATTTTCTCCTAAGAAAAAAAACTGAACTAGTATTTATAGTTTTCAGAAAATAGGCTACGAAGGATCTTTTGGTGACATTAGTGGGAATCGCCGATGCATTCGGCAATCTTCCCTTTGGTCTATTTCGTAGCCTTTCATCATTTGCCTTTAGCATCTTTGTGTCCATGATAATTGGGCGATGTAGCACTGTTTCACGGAGTTTTTCGACGGAACGCCGACTGCTCCTTTTCACTGCAAATTTTCTCCTTTCCTTCAGGGCTCACCACACTAGATCAAAAGGCGAATATGCGATCTGTTGGCGATTCGACGAATGGTTTTAACGATTCACAGATCTTCGTTTTTTTTTTTTCGTTCTTACGACTTCTTTGGCTCCTTTTTGTGACATAGTGTCCATGCTTTCCTTCAAACTTCAAATACCTGAAACTTAAGGGTTTTCATCAGATATTGAGATAAAATAAGCAGTTGAGGATACAAATTCTATTAAAATATATTCCTAAATGAGTCCAATTTGTGGACTCATCACAGAGTCATCGATTAAATGTCTTCAATTGATTGCTAAATCATTGTTGATTAGGACAAAGTTGCCTGTTTTGATTTGGGGGCATGTTATTTTGCATGCAGCGACATTGTGCGCATAAGGCTAACCAGTTATCATGACATCTCCCATTACAATTGATCTTTGTCAGGAGCCAAACATTTCCTATCTTAGAATCTTTGATTGTGCGGCGGTACATGTTCCAATTGGTCCACCACAACACACAAAGATGGGTCCCCAAAGAAGGTTGGGGATATATGTTGGGTATGAATCTTGTTTTATTATAAAATATTTGGAACCTAGAACTAGAAATTTATTTACGGGAAAGTTTACTTATTGTCATTTTGATGAATCAGTATACCCAACATTAGGGGGAGAACAAAAACAGTTGAGAAATAAGATAGATTGGAATTCACTTTCACTGTCTCATTTAGACCCTCAAACAAATCAATCTGAGCAAGAAGTTCAAAAGATAATTTATTTACAGAATATATCAAATCAACTGCTAGATTCATTTAATAACCTTCTACGGGTTACTAAATCATATATCCCAACTACTAATGTTCAAGTTTAAGTTGATGTCCCGATAGGACAAAATGTTAAGGCAAATAAGTATGGACCACACTTAAAATGTGGTAGGCCAATTGATTCCAAGGATAAAAATCCTTGAAAAAGGAAAGGAATAAATGATCAAGATAATCATAATATGGAGGCAAGATAATCATAATATAGAGACAATTGCTCATGAAAAGCTCAGAGACATAATAAATGATGACATCACAGATGAGGTCTATGTACCTGAAAATTATGAGAATGAGAAAATCTTTATAAATTATGTCTCGATGAGAAAAAGGTGAAATTAAAATAATATTGTGGTGGATAATATTTTTGCCTATAATGTTGCAGTTGATATAATGCAACAAGATGAGGATTTAGAATCAAGATCTGTCAATGAATGTAGACAAAGAAATAATTGGTCAAAATGGAAGGAAGCAATTCAGAAAGAATTGGCTTCACTTGAAAAATGTGAAGTTTTTTTACCAATAGTCCGAACACTTGAAGGTGTCAAGCCAGTTGGGTACAAGTATGTTTTTGTGAGAAAACGGAACAAAAATGGTAAAGTCGTAAGATATAAAGCATGACTTGTGGCACAAGAATTTTTGCAAAGGCCTGTCATTGATTATGAGGAGATATATTCTCCTGTGGTAGATGCAATTACCTTCATGTATCTAATAAATATGACAGTTCATGAAAAGTTTGAAATACATCTAATGGACGTTGTCACAACCTATTAAATGGCTCACTAGACCACAATATTTTTATGAAAATCCTTGAAGCACTCAAAGTGACTGAGGCATATAAAAATTCAAAAGAAAGTTGTTCAATAAAGCTTCAGAAATCCTTATATGGATTGAAACAATCTGGGCGAATGTGGTATAATCGTCATAGCGATTACTTGCTAAAGGAAGGGTATAAGAATGACCCTATTTGTCCTTGTATTTTTATATGAAGGTCAAAATCTGAATTTGTAATAATATTTGTTTATGTTGATGACTTGAACATTATTGGAACTCCTAAAGAGCTTTCAAAAGCCGTTGACTGTTTGAAGAAATAATTTGAAATGAAAGATAGACAAAATTTTGTCTTGGCCTACAGATTGAACATCTGACAGATGGATTATTTATTCATCAATCAACATATACTGAAAAGGTTTCAAAGTGAATTTACATGGATAAATCACACCCATTAAGTACCCCGATGATTGTGAGATCTCTTGATATAAATAAAAAGATCTATTCCGACCTTAAGATAAGGATAAAGAGATTCTTGGCGATGAAACACCATATCTTAGTGTTATTGGGGCACTAATGTACCTTGCCAGCAATACCCGGCCAAATATTTATTTTGCAGTAAATTTATTGGCGAGAGTCAATTCATTTTCAACAAGAAGACATTAGAAATGTGTTAAGCATATATTCAAATATCTTCAAGGAACAATTGATATGGGATTGTTGTATTTTAATGCATCCAAGTCAGAATTGATCGGTTATGCAGATGTTGACTATTTGCCTGACCCACATAAAGCCCGATCTCAGATAGACTATTTATTCACATATGGAGGTACAACTATATCATGACGTTCGATGAAGCAAACAATAGTTGCTACTTCTTCAAATCATGCAGAGATAATAACCATTCATGAAGCCAGTCGAGTGTGTGTGGTTGAGATCAATGACTCAACACATTTTTCAATTATGCAGTCTTTCTGTGCAAACAAAGATTCCAACAATATTGTATGAAAATAATGTTGCTTGCATACCTCAATTGAAGGGAGGATATATCAAAGGAGACCGAACAAAACATATTTCACCTAAGTTCTTTTTCACATATGATCTTCAACAAAATGGTGAGATAAATGTTCAACAGATTCGTTCAAGTGATAATCTTGCAGATTTAGTCACTAAGGCATTGCCAACATCAATATTTGAGAAGTTAAGATATGAGATTGGAATGCGTCGTCTCCAAGAAATCAAATAAAGTTTTCATCAGGGAGAGTAAAATACGCGTTGTACTCTTTTTCGCTTAACTAATGTTTTGTCCCATTGGGTTTTCCTGGTAAGGTTTTTAACGAGGCAACACTCAAGGCGTATTACAAGATATGTTTATTCTTTTTCCTTCACTAGGATTTTTTCCACTGGGTTTTTTTCTAGTAAGGTTGCACGTTATTTATGGACATTCTAAGGGGGAGTGTTATAAATGCATTAGTGTGAATGCTATTATAAATCTCTTTGAAGTTCATGTACGAAATTAATGAACACTATTTAATTCATCTAACTTTGAAGAGGCATTTTGTACTATAAATAGGCGTTGATTATTTTATAAAAGATAAAATTGAAAAGTATAGAAGAAAGAAATAAGAAAATATTCTCTCCCATATATCTTGTCTATATATTTATTGTCTTATATTATTTTATATTGCTAATATTTTACAACAAGTTGTTAATTATTGTGACCTATAAAATTCATATAATTTTTAAATAATATGCTATTCTCTCTATTTCAATTTATGTGGCACGAATAAAATTTGAAGAGTCTTATTTGTGGTACTTTTAATTTTTTAAATTCAATGACATATGTTTTTTCTACTAATAATATTAATGATCTAACATCAATATTAGAAATAAAAAAACAATTTAATGATAAAAAGATGGAGAAATAAAATAATTAAACGTACTACTTATTAAGTAGTACTTATTTGGTATGGGTTTTTTTACGGTAAAAGTTTACTTATGTAAATAAGGTTTTCTTAAATAATAATAATAATAATAAAAATAATAATTTAAGTTGTTAATTACTTAGATTATTATCTAAATCAAAAGTGGCTTCCATGCTTTTAATACTTTTATTGAGCCCATGTGTCTGATTGTTCTAACCGTGTATCAAGCGCCCTACTTATCAAACTCAATTTCGGGCTAAAAATCACGGCTCATCAGACAAAACCAATAAAAGTAATACTAGATCCGACTGTACCTCAATCTCAGAACCAAGTCGAGAAGCCATACTAAAATTCTTCTATATTTAAATAAAGCTTAGATCCATTCATGGTCTATATAAAAGAGAAGTTAGTTATCCAGCATAGATATAAATATTTAGCCGGTGTCACGACCCAAGCCTAGGGCTTAGACGTGACCGGCGAATGGGGAACCCGAGGGAACCCCAAACAAGCCTCATAGCATATCATTACACATCCTTGGTCGCGAAAGCAATTAAAATGACCATAAACAATAAGCATAATCAAAGGAAAATCGGGACTAAGGGAATAAGAAAAAAAGAAGAAGAATAATACATAAATACCATAGATGAGTCAAGCTCAAGTAAAATTCACAACTTGTCCAACACCACCTCTAAACATGGATACTTAGCGGGGGCCGAGACAAACTACCGAGCTCACCCTCATAGTCAATACATAATTAAAAAGGAAAAGTCTTATACATAGTAAGAGATCATAAGCAACGTCCCCGGAATGGAGGACTCACCAATAAGCTCGATAGAAAATCGAATTAGCCACGAGGAGGAGGATGGTCAGACGGTGCTCCGATCCCTACATGGTGACATCATGTAGGCATAGAGTATGCATTAGTACGTTTGAATGTACTAAGTATATGGGATGCAATGCAATGCAACAATGGATGGACATTATAGGCAAAATGCATAATCGTACCCGATAGATAGCATATTAATGAGATAATATGTATAATGATGCTTATATAAAAAAAATCATATTTAGTAGGGCATAGTATATGTGTAGTGAGTGACCATCAATATAGTATTTCCAAGGCCTACCACCCCCTTGGAGAGGCAAAAGAGGTACAAACCCCTCAATGTGGTTACCCGAGCCTACCACCCCCCGAGCTAGGGACCAAGGTACAAACCCCTCGATATGGTTATACGGGCCTACTATCTCCCGTACTAGACAACCAAGGTACAAACCCCTCGATACGGTTATACGGGCCTACTACCCCCCGTACTAGGCAACCAAGGTACCAACCCCTTGATACGGTTACCCGAGCCTACAACCCCCCCGAGCTAGGCTTGGTCGACTCACACACTATATAGAGAAAATCATATACATGTATCAATTTCATCATCATTTCAATACTTATATAATCATCCGACTCATAGGACGTACATTGGACCTTCCATTTCATAAGAATTCTATAAATGACATTTTATCAAACATATGGTGGGCTACTTGTTCATGTAAATAAAATCATATGTTTCAAGAGTACTGAGTCTAACCAATTTCAAAATCCATATAAAACAGCCCACCAACAACATACATATATATATACATATATAACAACCTTCATAATTCGATCATGGAGGCATGAAAACCATAAACATCACATAATAATACCATTTCATGATAATATGCAAGATAGACCTTAATAGGGTGTGTAGTAGTGATTCCATACTCAAGAGTTCATAAATAAACATAAGGACCCATAAACTTGAAGTAGTAATAGAGGATAAATGGTTGGGCTTGTGGAAAGGAAGGTTTCCACAATCAAACCCACATACCTTGAGTTTTTATGAAGGTCTTGAGAGTGTCTTCAATGGACGCTTGGAACTTGGAGCAAAATCTCTCCAATCTTGATGAAGTTTTTGGATTAGGGTTCTTAAGAGAACTTGAGAGAAAATGTGTCTAAGTATGGGAGAGGTGTTTTGGGAAATGTTTTAGAGATGGAAATTGAATTAATGTTATATAAGAAATAACAAATGCCCTTTGGAAAAATAGAACCAACACTTAGAAAAAAAAAAGAGGCGGGTGAACAGTAATTTCGGTCACTGGAAATTGCATTTCCTACCGGATAGATTTTACGAAAATGGGCATAACTCCTTCGTCCGAACTCCGAATGAGGTGAAACAAATTGCGTTGGAAAGCTAACTCACAGAGATTTAATTTTTATAGTTTGAGCTCCTTCCAGTTCCTTGTGTGCTAAGAGATATGCCCCTTTAAAGTTGACCCTCAAAATTGCATTTTTTGCGATTTTTGAATTTTGATACGGTTGCTCTAAAATTCGGGTTAGACCCATCTCCTACTCAATTTGACCCCCTGAATAAGAATATGAAGTCGAATTTTTGAAATGATGCACGGATTTTGAAATATATGGAAATTACAATTTTAGGTGTTTTCGGAGCACATTTTCGGACATTTTTGGGGTCGTTTCAGCCGGACATAGTCACGGCTTCTAGATCGGAGATATAAAAAGATTTAAAAATAAAAGAAGAGAATTAAATTACCTTTTAACAATGGCCAACAGGGCCGATGAGAAATATCAACAACTTTATTTACTTCCGGCGAACCTTCGACAAACCGAGAGGTTTACAAACAAAGAGAAACAAACAATTTAAAAAAACTTTGAAGAGAGAGTGTTGTTCGACGCCTCTTCTTCAAACTACAAAAGACCTTATTTATAGAAGAAAAAAGGATCTATCTACAGTGATCTACAGTGACCGATCTACAGTGATTTGCAGTGACCATGGGTCCCTTATCAATGGGTCTCAAATGTACAGTAACAACTTTTCTACTGTGGTTTGACAATGTATCTACTGTTAATCAATAGTGGTCATCTTATCTTTCTTTTTCAACTCTCTAAGTAAACCTTCTGCTTTAGACAACATATCTTCTATCACGGGTTTCGCCGATTCACAAGGCTGGGCCTCTTGAGCATCATCTGCGATATCATCACTTGTTTCACTTCTAATTGAAATGTCTGACTTTTCATAGTGAATGATATTGAGGAGTAGATTCCTCCTAATTTCATCCAAATACTCCTTTATCATTTCTTCTTTATTTCCATCTTGAATGGAAATTCTTCTGGCAATATGTTTGACGGAGTTGTCAGCAATTATTCCTTTGTAAGGAATAGTACCATAATCTTGGATTATTTGAGAAATAAAGTCCATTAATTCTTGGCCATATAATGATTTAGTCATGGGATCCTTCTTCATTAATTTATCCCAGAAATTATTATAATAAATCCGATACAAGCATGAAATTTGTTCTTCAGTAAAACCTACTTCCGGGGTCCATTTATGGATCCATGGAATCGAGAATTCTATGAAGAAATAAATTTGTTCAATTTGTTCTATAACAAACATGATCTGAGTGGTCTAAATCATTAAGGTCTGGTGAAACCTTAACCCAGTTTTTGTATAACTTTAAAAAGGGATCAGGTAAAATATTTACTGTCGGTCTGTGGTATGACCACCAATTCAAGAACCAGTTAGGAATTGGGTCAACAAATATCTTTGCACACACCTTGATAAACCAAGTATGTTTATGCTTTTCATTGTTATAATAAAGGACTTTACTGAAAGCGTTAATATAATCTCAATAAGTGAAATTGGTAGGGATTTTATTGAGGCTGATCTGCCTTTCTTTCATCGAGGATATACCCCAATCTTCAATTGATATAATCTGCTTTATGATCATTTTGGAGAAGTTATAAACGTTCTCCGGGTGTTATAACCTGAGAAGTGCTGAAATTCAACACTACCTGTATTCGTTAAAATGGTCTCGTAATACAAGCGGGTTTTGTATGACTCTCCTGGGAAGTATAATCCGTTAAGTAAATATCGCTGGAATATCTTCCAGGGTTCTTCTTTTCTCTGTACCTCAGAGTTTTCAATAAGAAATATCATTTCTTTCTTTACTACTCTTTCATAGGATCTAATATATCAACCTCTTCTTTCGCCACCGATGCAAAAGCATTACTTTGCTTTTGAGATAAATATGCTCTCAGTTGGGCGTATAATGGATTATTCTCCAGAATATCATCCAGATGTATCAAAGAAGTAGCTTCTTTTGAAGAGCTTGTTAGTTTTACCAAGCTCATTCCTCCCCTTTGTATAATTGGAGAGCTGGATGAGGATCTGTATGACGATCTTGATGATTTTGAGGAGGATGATCTTCCCCTTCCGCGAGTATAACTGCCCCTTCCTCTAGCCTTGGTTACCCAAGGAGGATCCATCCTGCAAACATAACATTTAGTTTTAATCATATAAAATGTCATAAACTTCAGAACAATAGAATCTTTCATAAAGTTCTTGTTCAATCATATAATCAACGACGATATCCATCACCATTCCGTCTATAATTCTCCGTAAAATACGTTCCTGTAAATCTCTATTAAGAGGAACTGCCTTCAAAATTGTAACCAAAGTAATATCAGTTAATAAGTCAAGAAACCCATTTTTAAGAAGAAAGATATTCTCTAAATAAAAAGTCTGGGAGGGAATTATCACTTTCCTTTTTATAATGAATTTCGAAATCAAAAGGGGCTAATTGTGCCAGCCATTTAGCAAATATTAATTTTGATGCATCATGTTTAAAATCTTTATGAAACATATATTTGACTGATTGAACATCTGTTTTTATCACAAATTTCTGATTGTAAAGATCATCCTGAAATTTTAAAACACATTTAATGATAGTTAACATTTCATGAGCTACCGTTGAATATTTTTTCTAAGCATCGCTCCATTTTCCTGAATGAAACCGAATAAGGTATTCATTTTTATCATGCGGGTTAATCTGTTTTAATATTCCACCATAACCTATATTGGACGTATCTATCTCAACGATCTTTGGCCAAGCAGGATTAGCAAGTGTTAAACAAGACAAAGATTTAACTCTTTCTTTAATAGTCTTTACAAGATCTGTGAGACTATTAGTCCAAGGCTTCTTATGATCCTTTTTTAGCATGTCGTATAACGGAGCTAAATCATGAGACAAATTTTTGTAAAAGGGGGAAATGTAATTTAAACTTCCCAGAAACCGCTGCAATTGCGTCCTATCTGTAATAATATCAAGGAATTTTGATGCGAATTTAATAGATCGCTGAATAGGAGTCATTTTTCCTTGACAAATCAAATGACCCAAAAATCTAATTTCTGTTTGAAAAAGACTCATTTTAGGTTTAGATATGACCAAACCATTTTGAATAACTATTTCCTTGAAAATATCTAGATGCTTAATATGCAATTCAAGAGTCTTTGAGTATACCAAAATATCATCAATATAAACTATGATGAACTCCAAATAAGGATTAAAAATATCATTCATAATCTTTTGAAATTTCAAGGGAGCATTTTTTAAGCCAAAGAGCATTACATTCCATTCGTATTGTCCAAACGGAACATTAAATGCCGTTCTCTAAGAATGGTCTTTAAATATTTGGATTTGCCAATATCTAGATTTTAAATCAAATTTTGAAATGATATTAGCATCATATAATCTTGATAATAAATCCCTTTTGTTTGGAATAGGATACCTAATTCATTTTAAAAATTTATTTAAAGGTTTATAATTTATAACTAACCTGGGAGCACCTCGTTCTTTTTCTGCTGCGTTATTAACATAAAAAGCAGTACACGATCATGGTGATTTGAAAGGCTTTATTAAACGTTTTTGTAATAAATTATCAATTTCCTTTTTTGCAGAATTCAACCAATTCGGTATTCATTTGACTAGGACGTGATTTGGTAGGGATATTTTTCTCAGAAAAATCATTTTCATATGAAAGAGTTACAATATGCTTTTTTCGATTCCAAAAGGAGCTAGGATGATCAGCACAAATATCAATGACCATTCTTTCAGAAATGAGTTTAATCTTTTCCTGTACTTTAGTAGATTTTAAAGTATCGAATATATTCATACTAAATATCTCAAGTTGTAAATAATCAACATGTTTTTGTTTCATTTCAATTAGAGCATTAATATCTCTAGACATAGGCTCGGTGATAAAAGTATAACTAATATCTTGATTTTTGTAAGTAGCAGAAAATCCTTTAGCATTTATATTAGTAAAAGGATAAATTGCATTTATAAAAAGAGTTCCTAGAATAATAGGAGGGTATAACTGATTTTTTACTAAGAAAAAGAAGTGAGGAATACAAACTTTATTTTGGCAAATACGAGTATTAGATAATTTATACTTTATATCTAAAGCATGACCAGATGCAAATTTAACCATATGAGTTGTTTTTTCAAAATATTTAGTAGGTACTAGACCTTCTTGAATGCAACTCACATCAGCGCCACTATCAATCATAGCAATGTTAGTTATAGAAAAAGTATTATCAATTAATATAGTACATTTAACATAGAATTTATGAGCTGTAACAATTTGCATTATTCCTAAAAACATATTTTGTTTCGGATCAATATTCAAAGTGTTGGCAAGAGTATTTTCTTCAGCAGTAGATTCCTCAACCTTATTTTTTCCTTTGCTATTAGCAGACTCAATCTGAGTAAGACGGTGATCATAAATAATATGATTTTGTTTAAGAAATTTAATTTCTTCCTTCAAATGTTCAATTTCTCCTTTTAAGTCATCAAAAGAGGTATCACGAATTGTCATGACTTGTTTAGAAGAGAGTCTATTATGAACTTCAGACAAGGAGTAAGGAGCAGAATAATTAAACTCATCTTTAACCTTTCTATCATTAGGAATATTAGATGAAGAGCTAGTTTTACCAGCAGCCATTTGAATGATCTTTTCACGAAGAGTATTATCGGTAACTTCTTTTAGAAGTTCTATCACATTGTCTGCAGTGATAGTAAATATATTCATGTCTTCGAACTGAGATTGTAACTTGTAGAATTTATCATGTTCGCAGTGACAACTATCACCCTGACATTTGTAAGCATCATTCGAATCTTGTTGAACCTTACTCGATGACTCAGGTTGCTCATCCTCTGTTGCATAACTTACTTCAGAATCATCATAATCTGATTCGGAACCAGAAGTATATAGAAAACTATAAATCTTCTCTTGAATATCATCATCAAGTTTTAGAATCTTAAGCTTTTCCAGCTTACAATTTGGAGCTATGTGCCCAAATTTTTTGCATTTATAACACTTAATCTTATCAAGATTTCGCCTTGATCTATTCCTAGTAAATCTATGAGATTTACGATGAGCCCTACGCTCATCTCTTTCTTCTCTACTCCACCTTCTAGATCTTCTTTTCTTATGATAAGATCTATGAAATTCTGATTTAGAAGTTTCTCGGTTGGTGCTTTTTAAAGCATTCAGTAAACTGAATTGAGTACAAAAATCTCCTAATTGAGACTTTTCTCTAAGTTTATCCATTTTAAGCTGTCTTGAAAGTTTTAACTCATTGCACAAATTTATGCCTTCTTGCGTACAAACCCCAATAAGCTTTCCATAAGTAAAATCACTATAGGGGATAATTCCTTGTGGATTTCTATTGTCTTCTTTACTCTTTCTGCAAATAAAGAAGGTAAGCCATCAATAAATTTGGCTTTCCAGAATTCTAAACCATTTTTGGGAAGTTTCATTACCCGACTTAAATAAGTGTCTTTATACCATCTAAACTCACCTAAATGTCTACATCTAAGACCATTTAGTAGAGATCTAATGGTTTCATATTGATTGGTAAATCTCCCACTAAAATGTTCAAGAATAGTCAAAATAAGTGTATACACAGCGTCTTCTCTATTTTGAACAAGGGCAAAGCCTAAATTATCAACTCCTTCATTTGTTGCCTTAGCATTAATTACTGTTGCTCTCGCATCAGAGGGCATATAATTATCCCACCAACCTCTTAGTTGATCGGTAAATCCTGCAATAATTATCTTGCAAATGGTCTTGTCAGTGTTACTAACACTTTTGCAGATAGTAGCATACATAAGCATCTTATGAACCATAATCGTCAACTGTCTATCAGTTAGCCCATCGAGATTCCATTCATAAATCTCACTTTCACTATAAGAAGTGTTAGTTTGATTCCAATTTCTTTCCTCTATTAAAACATCTTGAGGAGTAGGCCTAGGATAGTAATAAGTTTGCATGCTAGGTTTTCTAGCATAAGCAGTATTACCACTATTCTACTTTGGATAACCATGAAGTTTATTAACTTTCATTTCCATTTGAGTTTCAAAATCAAAAGTGGCTTCCATCTCATCTGCAAAATCTTCAGCGAGACTTATTAGTTTTGCACTTATAATAATAATAATATAATTTTAACTATATAAAAATTATAAATATTTTTATGTAAGATAGAAGATAGAATACCTAAAATATATTTACGAAATATATTTACGTAATAAGAAATATTCCTTTTTAATTAACATTAAATTAGATAAATGATGAAACATACGTTTTAATTAATGAGAACAAAAATAAAGAGGGTTGAATTGAGCCCCACCAAAAAGCTACAAATGAGTAAATTGGCTGAAGTGAAATAGGAATAAAAAATCAATGTTGCTCAAATTCGAACATGTGACCATGTAATGAAATGTTACATTATAACCAATAAGCCAAGTTGCTAATTACGAGGGGGGCACACAGCTGAGGCTGACATGTTGACGGCCAACTGTGTGCTTCTAGCCTCTTCTATATATTACTAGACACAGGTGCCTGTGCTAGCACGAGCCTAATATCTATCATTTTATTATTTTAATTTATGTAATATAGATAGAATTTAGAAAGTTAATTAAATTTTAATATGTTTTTTAGATATTTTAAGTTGTTAATTACTTTTTGTTTACGTAAATTTAATATGAAGAGGTCCATTAAGATGTCCTCAATTAACGTATTTTTCGTCATCGATCATTGATTTTTTACTCAAAGTAGTTACAAGATATAAACAAACACTACCGGCATTTAAAATAATAAAGCTATAACTAATGAATATGAATATAAAACTAAAAGTCATAGCTAATACATATCTCATAATTTCAAAAATATTATACACTAATTAAATTAAAGTAGAACAAAATAAATTTTTTTAATTTTTTTTTGAAGTACGCTGAAGCATGCACATCGACGGAAACGTGCCTGCTTCAGCATGAACTCTCTATATAAGAGAATATTAGTAATATATTATATCTTTATAATTAGAAAAAAGTTAATTTTAAAAATTATTTTATTATTTATTTATTTATAAATCTCAAAAGTCTTTATTTTTTCTTAAATTTTATACTTAATCAAGTGATATCACATAAATTAGCGGAAGATGTATGGTACATTACTTAATACTCTCTCCGTCCAACAATAGTTGTCCACTATACTATTTTGGGATGTCCAACAATACTTGTCCATTTTATGAAATTAATGAATAATTTTACACTTAATTCCAAATTAACTGTATCATTAATTATAGTCATTTCCCTATTACATTTTTTAAAAGACATTGTATTTACTATATTCAAATGATGATATAGTAAAATTACTTTTTTATTTATAGTTTCTTAAAAAGTGTGCAAATCAATAATGCATAAGTATGATTAGACAGTTAGAGTATTAAACTTCATAAGTGCAATATTTCTTTCTATAAATATTAATTGTATACCTTCAAAGTTACGCAAACTCCTATAAATACTAATTGCATACCTTCAAAGTTACGCAAACTCAAGGGTAAAATTGTACAGACTATTCAACTTAAAGACCCCCATCCTCTTTCAAATTAAAGGGAATGAAAATGTATTTTTTTTTTGGTTTTCTCTATTCGATTTTCGATATTTCAAATCTCATAATGAGAATAAAATTCCCTCTAACTAAGAAGACTTTGTACCCATTAAGGCTTGAACACAAAAGTTTTTATTAAACAAAAAAATACTTACCACTCGATCACAACTCTTGCCATAAACCATATGTTATACTTGTCAACACCAATGGACAGAGGAGTAAAATGACTCCCATAGACACAGTCCATCAGGATGCGAATGAAGAAGAACAACAAAATTGGGGAAAATCAATCTGATCTATTCCATTGCAACTGTACACATATTTATACAAGAAGAGAAAGAAAATATCTTACTTATAACTACCTTATAGCTGTCAATGAGTTGGAAGCTATAACTCACACTAACTATCAAAATAACCAACTGATCTAACTAACCAACTAACTGAGAATTAATTAACTAATAACATTTAATTAACTAATCTAATCTTAATACCTCTCCCCCCTTCAAGTTGGAGGAGTGGAAAACACTGACAACTTATGTAGTGCAGCAAAATGTTTAATCCTAGTCAGTGTCTTTGTTAATATGTCTGCCAGTTGATCGTTGGTTCCTATGTGATGCAGTGAAATAAAACATGCTTGTAGTATATTTCTCACAAAATGACAATCAATTTCGATATGCTTGATCCTTTCATAGAATACACGATTTCGAGCAATATGGAGAGCCGATTGACTATCACAATATACATCAATGGGAGTTAGTAAGGGGACTGTGAGTTCTTCAAGCAGTCTTTTAAGCCAAACTAATTCACCTGCAACTTTTTTCAAGGCCCTATACTCTGCCTCAGTTGAAGATAAAGATATTGTTTCTTTGACTTCCAACTGAGTGGACTGTTACCTAAAAACACAATATACCCACTTACTGACTTCCTAGAATCAAGGCATGCAACCCAATCTGAGTCGCAATAGTCTCTAACATTGTAAGACTGATCATGCGACATGAATATACCTAAAGTAGGATCTGTCTTGAGGTACCTTAGGAGGTGGAATGCTGCTTTTAAATGAGGCTCATCGGAGTCCTGCATAAACTGACTAAGGTGTTGCACATTATAGGCTATGTCCATTCTAGTATTGGTAAGAAAATTTAACTTCCTAACGAGTTTTCTGTATAATGCAGGATCTGAAAGTTGAGGGCCTTCTTTGGCATGAAGTTTTACAGTAGGATCTAATGGAGAAGTGCAATTACTTAGGCTAGAAACATTGTTGTTCTTTAGCAAATCAAGAACAAACTTTCTTTGTGAGATACTGAGTCCATCTTCTTTGTAAAGTACTTCTATCCCAAGGAAATAATGCAACTTACCCAAGTCTTTGATCTTGAACTTATCATGTAGGAAAGTTTTGAGTTCTTATATTTCAGCTACATTTGTGCCAGTCAAGATAACATCATCTACATAAACAACCACAAAAATGGTGGAGTCTGTAGTTTTCTTGTGGAAGAGAGACTAGTCATTTAGGCATACTACTATCTGCTGGACTGTTTCAATCCATATAATGATTTATTCAGCTTGTACACCATCCATGGTTTGCCTACTACTAAGCCAGGTGGTACTTCCATGTATACTTCCTCATGTAACTCACCATGGACGAATGCATTGTTCACATCAAGCTGATAAATGCTCCATACTTTCTTAACTGTTGTGGCCAACAAGGCTCTTACAATGGTCATTTTAATTACTGGTGAAAAGGTTTTTGTGTAATCAACCCCAGCCTGTTGAATGTAGCCCATTACCACAAGTCTTGCCTTAAATCTCTCAGTGGTCCCATCAACCTTGTGCTTTACCTTATACACCCATTTGCACCCTATGACCTTCTTGCCACTAGGTAGGTCCACCAAATCCTAAGTATGGTTTGCACACAATACTTCAAACTCCTGTGTCATGGCTAGTTCTCAAGCATGGTTGATGGTTGCTTCCTCATATGAAGAAGATTTATTATCATTGCTGATGTTCCTCACAACTACTTGACTCCATGTTCTAGAACCTCAGGTGGTATATGTTGGTGTTTGGAAAAAGCAGCATTGAGGGAAATGATATTACTTGGTGCTGGTTTAGATATAGCTTTAGGAAGGATATAATCATGTAAGTATGCAAGTAGTTTGTGTGTTCTATGAGGTCTGTTTGATGTTATAATTGATTTACTTCTATGTGGAATAGTAGGAGATGTGTGTGTAGAATATGGTAATGTTTGGTTAAGAGATGTGTCAACTGGAATGTTACTTGCATCAATTTCATAATTCTCAACATGCATTACAGTTTGTGAGCTAATTTCAGTATCAATAGTATCTATAAAAGATACAGAAGACAGGACAAAAGTAAAGGATGACACATCAGAAACAACAACAAATGGGAAAATATTTTCTTTGAAAATTACATCTTTAGAGATATGTATCTTTCTTGTAGCCAGATTGAGAACCTTGTATCCTGTTGATCCAAAATGGTATCCTATGAAGATATATGGTGTAGTTCTGGCTTGGAGTTTGTCTCTTTGGCACTTGGGAATGGTTGGGTAACAAAGACATCCAAAATATCTGATGTTGGAGTATGATGGTTTGGAGTTATACAATAGTTCATAGGGACATTTGCTTTACATGGGAAGTGGAAAGTGTATTGATGATAAATTTGGTACACAATACACATTTCCCCAGTATTTTATTGGCAGCTTGAATTGAAAAAGGAGCGCTTTAGCAATTTCTAATAAGTATTTGTGTTTTCTCTCCACCACACCATTTTGTTGTGGTGTGTAGGGACAAGTTTTCTCATTGAGGATTCCTTTTGACTTTAAGAAGGACGATGTCTCTGTATTGATGAATTCAAGCCCATTATCAGTCCTAATAAACTTAACAATAGTATTGAATTGGTGCTCAACCATGGATATAATGTCTTGAGGACTGCTAAGGTATTGCTCTTGCAGGCTAACATTTGGGTCCATGTACATCAACTATAGTCATCAGCTAAGGTAATGAAGTATTTATGGTTATCATGTGTTGCTGCATGGTAAGGGCCCCATAGGTCAATATGCAACAACTAAAATATTTTGGTGGATGTGTTGGTACTGTGGGAAACGACAGTCTTTCTTGTCTTGCCATTGGACATATGTTACACAAAAATAGTTGTTTAGTGGAGAATTTTTCAGGTATGGATCTATTCTTCCTCATCTTCACAAAAAGTACAAGTCCAAGTCTATTGTGCCACAATACATCCACATCACAAGTATGAGACATACGAGAAGCAGAAACATGAGACTAATTTTTATTTCTTGGAGCATAATTTTCTACAATAAAACTATGTGAACATTTATTCTTGCTGGAAGTGTTTTCTACACTGGAGTATTAATGACATTGATTCGTGTGGTTACATGAGAAACTAGGAAAAGACTTAAGATCATGACTATAATTACAAGAACTAGAAATATAAGTTGGAGCATTTGAGGTAGCAAAGTGGTTGTTGTTCTTTAGATAGTTGGCACAAAAAAAGTAGAGCCCTCATTTAGCTTCACCAATCACCAGAGGCCTCTAAATTGAAGCGGACTGCAGAATGCATGAAGTTTCAGTGAAGCACACAACACTCTTAGTTATATACTTAGAAAGACATTGAATAGACACAAGGTTATACTTAAAAGAGGGCATATATAACACATCGTGTAAGATAATGTTTAATGCAAGTATCGCTTTACCAGTTTGAGTAACTTACACCTTATAAACATTTGGTAAGGTGATCAACAAAGGATAGGGTAAGTAGGCAATGTCAATCAGTGATTTCATGTCAAAGGTCATACAATTTGAGGTTCCTGAGTCTGGAATCCAAGAGTTAGACTTGTTTTTGAAACACCTACAAGAGAATTTTCCAAAATCAACAGAGGAGGTACAAATTATCATACATGGAAAGTTCATATTTCCACACATAGGGTCCATGTCTTTTGTCAGTATCTCTATGGTTCTCAGCTTGAAAGTGTTGCAGCAGATTCATGAATTGTTCATCTTGCTCTCTGGTCAATTTAGGATGTGTATCATGCGTATCCTCATATTTCTCAACACCACTTGACATCAAATTAGATGAGAGACCATGTACATCAGCCATACGTTCTTTGCCTTTATTAAACCTAAAATTCTGATTGTTGTTGTTGTGATATCCATTCTAAAAGTTTTAGTTATTGTTGTAAAAATTTTGATTACTTGTTTGTGAATATCCGTAATGCTTGTAGCACTTATCTTTAGTGTGCCTTATCTTTTTGCAGTAGTCACACACCACACGACCTCTATTGCCATTGTAAGTATTTGAGGTCTGAGAATAATTTGTTCTAAAATTGTTATTTCCTGCTGAAGAATCCACTGTTAAAGAAGAATAATTTTGTCAAGGCTGTCTGGAGGAACTTTCTCCTCCTGAACCGTTCACACTAAGCGAAGTCGACTCCATGAACATTTTTCTTGAGTTACTCGCATTAAGGGATGTGGACTCCATGAACAACTGATTGTTGAGTTCGATTTCTCATCGTTTTCATCTCGTACTAATAGTGAGAAAGCTTGTGCCAGTGTGGCAGCATACTCATCATGAGGATGTTTCCTTGAATCGCGGTATACACCTTGTTCAATCTCATAAGGAATTGAAACAATCTCCTATCTTGTTTTGCTTCGTAGACATTTTCCTTATCTCTACAATTGTAGTTGCAGCTACATTGAGTTTTCACATTAAGAGTACTCAGTTCCTTCCATAATCTCTTCATCTTGGTGTAGTATGTTGTGATATCTAAAGTTCCTTGAGATAGATCATTTATCTCTCGCTGAACCTGATAGAGTTTTTCTCCATTCGTCTAATCATATCGATCCTCGAATTCTCTCCATAATTCAAACGAATCACTCACATACTGCACACTATCAAAAATTTCCTTTGCAATTGAGTTCAAAATCCATGATGTCACTATATTATCACACATTTCCCATTAACGATACTGCTATGTTCCTGGATCTGGTTTCTTACACTCTCAATTGATAAAACCTAACTTGTTCTTAATCGAGAGGGATCTATAAATACCTCTCTTCCATGATTTGTATCATGTCCTATCAAAAGGAATTGGCACTAAGGATGCACCTGGATTATTAGATGGATGCATGTATAGAGAAGAACTAACGTCCTCACTCCCAGTACCATTAGATGTTCTACCAGTACCACTTGATTGATCAACAGTTTCATTTGCCATTATAAATCAAATTTGATATACGTATTTCAACACTTTTACCAGAAGGAAATAGGAGATCGATGTAATCACAATCTCAAATTGAAGAACAATTTCTTGAATTCGACAAAAGCAAAAGTAGAAGTAGAAAATTACAGTGTATATGAAAAGAAAAGGAAAGAAAAGAGGTATATAGAAAATACCTAGCAAAACGAGCTGAGCTCTGATACCATGTCAACACCAATGCACAGAGGAGTAAAATAACTCCCATAGACACTATTCATAAGGATGTGAATGAAAAAGAACATTGAAATTGGGGAAAATCAATCGGATCTATTTCATTGCAACTGTACACGTATTTATACAAGAAGAGAAAGAAATATCTAACTTGTAACTACCTTACGACTGTCAATGAGTTGGAAGCTACAACTCACACTAACTAACAAAATAACCAACTGGTCTGACTAACTAACTGAGAATTAATTAACTAATAACATTTAATTAACTAATCTATTCTCAATAATACTTATAATATAAAAAAGATGCTACAAAATTATGCAACATTTGTTTACTTCTTTAATTTTTTCACTTCATCATCTTACAAGATGTAACACCCAGAAACTAGTAAGTTAAACTAGAGCCTTATGTGAGAGTTCTAGAGTTTGATGTGTGGGTTAGAATCGTAAAATGACTTTTCGTACTTAGAATAAAGGTTTTAAGGCTAGGGCATCAAGGTACGACCCCCAAGGACCAACCAATGGTCCTTGCGGGGTCCCAAAATAGTCCCTAGAAGCTACCTAAAAATGGGCCACCTGTGGAAAGGGGTTGTGGGTCAAAGTCCCAAGATGTTGAGTTGTAGGCCACCACCCACGAAGGAGCATCACACTTCGTGGACCCAGTCACGGTCCATGGGTCGGGGTCTCGTGGGTTGGGGCAGTGTTGGTCCTAGACCGTTTAAGTTGGGGACTTAGGGGTTAGTCCATTATTAGTTATAGGTTAAGTGGTGTCATTTTATTAGTAATTAGACCACCTATATAAACCTAATAGACCCCTAAACTAAATCAATTAAGTCATTCTTCCAATACCCCAAAACAAACCCAATTCCCTCAAAAAAATCTTCTCTCTAGAAAACTCAAGAAGAAGAAGAGAAGCAATCTAGGTCAAAATCCTCCAATGTTGCAAGAATTATGAGGGTTTTATAATAAAGGTATGTTAGCTTATTCATCCATAGATACTTCCATCCATGGAGCCCTCTAGAATTCCCCCAATTGTGAAGATGAACCCCATCTAAGTTAGGGTTTCTTCCTATGTGGTGGGTAGTGTTGAGTATGATTCCAATTGAGTGGATAGTACTTGTTTATGATTGATTTAGTATTGAATTAAGATATTATTATGATATTATGTATTTTCCATGGTTAACCCTAGTCTAATTGATGAAATTGGAGAATGTAGGTTTATGCCTTATGAGGGGAAATTGAGGATTCATAGGTGATCTTCTATAATTGATGACATGTATAGCAATTGATCAAGAATAAAAGTATGTAAACATGAATTGAATTAGATTAAAAGATTATATGATGGATCTTAACTAGTGATGAATGAGATTGAGTCTTTATGATGATTTATGACTAGAATCACTTGATAATAAATAATGTGATTAGAATGTCTTAAAATCTAGGTATGAATGGTGATTGTAAGAAGTAAAGTTTTGAATGTAAGGCTTGTAGTCATGAATGTTGATCATTAGGGTTTTGAGAGTAAAGTCAATATGATGAACTATGTATGTTAAGGCTTTGAGAGTAAAATCTGTATGAGAATACAAGGCTAATGAATAGAATTGGGCATGAAATATCTTTACCTACCTAATCTACCTCATGAATGTTTGAATGCATAAGGTGATAGAATCACATGAGTTAAGATGATATCTACGTCTAGTGCTTAAAACCTAAGGGTGATGATTGAAAGTAAGTCTTGAACCTCAAGGAGGTGAATTAGGAGATTGTACTTATAGTAATTGAACTATTTTAGTCATGTTAACATCCATGTCTAATGTAGTAATTCTAGATGTGTTGATTGAATATGACATATGGTCCTTGAAGGGTAAATTATGAGAATTATGCATGATTATGAGATTTATGTATATGCTTTAAGAACACTTTGAGAGTGAAGTGTCCATGATTATGATGATGTTGTTGTGTTGATTGAAAGACTATTCTCATGAAGACACAATGAATATAATGTGAAAGGTTTTCTCACAATATGATGATTCTAAGGTTGAAAGGCTATTCTCACTTATTGAATCTATGAGCTATCTTATGAATTATGATGGATTTAGTGTCAAGGCATTCTTCCATGAATATGAACTTAAGTCAAGACTTAATATGTACCCCGTGGGAATTATGCTTAGCACCGAGTGGATATTGAATATGAGATCAAAGCTCCCCTGTTAGAAAGGGAGGGTTTCTAGAACGTATCTCATGAGATTGAAGCTCCCCCATTAGAAAGGGCGGGTTTCTAGAAAATATCTCCTTGGGATGGAAGCTCCCTCGTCAAAAAGGGCGGTTTCTAGTAGCAATCCCCGTATCCCATCTACTACGTGCCCCCGTAGGCTAATTAACTATTGGATCCACCTAAAAGCTAATACATGTTAGTTCTACCTTAGGCAAGTAGGACACCTCTTTTCGATGTGGGGCATGACATCAGATTTTATGCTAAGCTCACATGGTCTATGTCGGTTAAGGCTTATTTCTACTAGAATAAGAATATGAATTATGAACTATAATTACTCCAGAAGCTTTACTTAGTGTGTGTGAGAGTATGAGATCTTATTCATACATTGCACAAGTATGCTTTGAGGGTAGTTGTGGTATATTACTTTTATGTTATGATGGTCTATGTTGTTCCCCAATATACACGCAAGTGTACGTGGTCGCGCAAGTATTACAGATTCTTTAAGAAACAAGTTATCGTTCCCAAGGGACTTATGTTCAACTTATATTCACTTAATTCTACAACTAAAAGTAAAAAGTAACCTTTTCAAGAGTTGATGATTTATTGTTTATCTACTAAAAATTATGCACTAATTGAAAGTAACTAATTGTGAACGACTTTGATATAATGTTTCAAGCAAGTTAAAAGAAATTCTAGGGCTGCAACATATAATGAATATCATGCATCATATTATTGGCTTAGAACTAATTTCAGTTGTCAAGTTACTAGTTTATAAGGTTGATGATATGATCCGGGTTATACATCTCTCGTCGCCTACTCCAGTTAGCTATCTAACTACATCATTGAGCAGGGATAAGTAGACTAACTGACGAGCATTTATATTTTATCTTATTTTCTAACCAAGCAAGGTGTTCGTCTGGGTGTCACTCCTGAACACTAATCACCTCAATCTAATAGGTGGACCGAGGTCTCTATATTCTCTGGTCTATCTAATCCCTCATCTCTCGATTTTAAGATTATACAATACATTTATCTTATGGTGCGCAAGCATAAAATACTAAAACAAGAATATAGAAGTAACTTGTATAGACAACCGAAATTAATCCAACAACCTCAAATAGTCAACAATCAATTTGTAGCTACAACCCCAGAACTAGGGCGTTTAGCTAGTCATGCTATTAGAAAACAAGAAAATACAATAGTTCATGCAATTTTCAAAAAATAGAAGAGTTAAAGAATTAAAACCTATTACAAACTTGAATTCTTGCTCTTGCCCACTAAATCAAAAGTCGAACCCTAATTATGGATCCTTAAGGATCTATTTATAATAGTAGGAAGAGTTGAGAACTAATCCTACTCAAATTAGGAATCCTATTTAATGTTAAAAACTTGGAAAAGTTGGCAAAAGAGGGACGTGTCGCGCCTAGCAGTGCACTCAGAACTTTGCATTGTGGTGCAACGCTTCTTGCAGAGCGCCAAGCAATGTTGCAGGCAATTCCTTGTTGGCCCGGTGCACCAAGAAGTGCGTCGGAGAATCCTCGCAGAACTTTCTTCCCTGGCGCGGCACGCCTTGCAGAGCGACATCGACATCCTTCTGAACATTTAGGCCTGGCGCGGCGCACCTGCCAGTACGCCAGGTCTAGGTGCTTCCACACTTAGCCAAATCCTGCACGCCTTTGCAACCCTTTCCCATTTCAACTCCAATCTTCTTGAGAGTTTCTGAAACAACTAATCATGTGTGTAACTGCACAATCCTCACAAGTATAACAAAAATCAAGCTAACAGACTCAAGATCATTCCTCAATTCAAGCACTTTATTGGCAACTATTGACAACTTAGGCATATAAATATGCCTAATATCACCACCCCACACTTAGACTTTTGTTTGTCCTCAAACCATCTCTTGACTATCAACTCTTTTTTCAGAAACCTTGGACTTATCAACCACCTTAAAATCAACCAAACATTTTTAATCATGATCTTGTAGTTCAAAATGGATGCAACAATTCACAACATTTACACCAAGTTACCACACATGCTCAAAGAGAGACTCTTTTATTATTTTTCCCAAGCTAATGCAAACTCATACAAACACATCAATTAGATAATCTTACACATGCCATGAATGCCCTTACTTGTTCTTGTTTAGTAAAGCCTTTGCAATATCAACATACCATAAGTTTGTCAATAGTGTATTATTACTTTCGCACATATTTCTCAAGAAATCAAGAGGACTTTCATTTGGTTGTAATGTCGGCTTAAGGTAAGGGAGGGAATATTTAAGAATCATTTTAGTGACTACACCTCCCTAATGCACATGTCATTATTTTGCCAACAATCTCCTTTATAGCTTTTCTTTCCTTCTAGTACACAATTCATGACTATTTACCCCTTTTGTTGCTCCATATTTGCCCTTTATTTCTTTTTCATCAATTTTTTTTTATTTTTTTTCATGCCTTTGCGCTAGCCATCCAAACTCTAGATTTTAACATCCGAGTAAGATACACATTATCCTTGATAGGATCAGGGTCGATGTTTCGAGCATAGTTCTAAATTAGTCACCCTCAATTTTAGTCGAGGTGCATATTGTCACTAAGGACCAGGGCTAAAATAAAATTTTCTTTTCCACACAATGTAGCATTTCACCCTTAGCTATATCAACCAACAATTTTCCACTCTTATTCTCTAACATAGTGCATTAAGGATTGTCATAGGATCAAAAGGCTTGGTATCAACAACCGAGTTACGACTTATCATGTGGTTTATCAATAAACAAGGCTAAAGGCTCAATGGGGCTTCACTAGGGATAATTTCAATGGTAGGCATACAAGTAGAGTTAAGAATTGGCTATTTCAAAGAAACGCCTCAATCACATTTCCTAAGTCATACAAGCAACTAATTCAACACACACAAGGCAAGTTCTAGATATCAAGTGAAGCCAAAACAAATCAACTCTCACCACTCATGGCATCATGACACATATAAGGATATATCAACTAACATGCTCGTACAAGTTGCATTACGGCATTACTACACAACTAGGCCCATATTCATTTTGTTTCGAGTCAAACTTAAGAACACATGCTAATTACAAAGTCAATAATCTATTGCATTTTTCCAAATATGACTACCCTAACGTTTGGCTAACTTATTCGGACATAGCTTCAAAAGACCAAGGTTGGTTTCTCAATCCTACTCTTCTATGTGATTAATTTTCCCTTAAGACGGTCATTATCCATCCATCATTGGGAACTGTCACTCCTAAGACGACTCTAAGACTCAATACAGCAATAAACTAATCCTATTCGGTTCAAAGGGACAATCCTCAGTAAAAGTACCAAAAACAAACTCTGAGGAACCCAAAAGAAAAAAATTTAACTAGAAACTAACAACTAGACTCGATAAAGCAGTAAATAGCTATATACAACAGAGAATATTATCCCACCCCACACTTTAAAAATAAACACTGTCCTCAGTGCACAAATAAAACAAAGTAAAAGGTTAGAAATACTCCCTGGGGCCTCTAGACCTCATCGTCACCACCGTCGAACACCATTAAGGTATTTGCCTCACCCTCTACAATATCATCCTCCTCATCATCATCCATTGCCTCATCAGCAATAGCCTCGTCATCATCTAGAGGCTCCAAAAAGGTAGGACCAGTCTTGCACAAAAATACCGCACTCTTAGACAAGGGATAATGTTCAGCTATCGTTTCCATCTCAGCATCAATAACATGACGGCCACTAATCTGCAATTGTAACTCAGCCATCTCAAACATCCTTGCCATGATGCTATTGTCACGGGCTTGCCTCTCCTGGGCAGACAGAACCGGTCCATGGGATGTATCAAGTACCTTAGTCCTAGTAATGTCAACTAGGTTACCTGTCAGATCCGGGTGTAACGCAACAGTCATGTCCACAGCCTCCTCCTCTATTCCCTGGGCCCTCAGATAACGGGTAATCAACCCCCCATAGCAAAATCACCACCGCATATTATTCTTGAATTTCATCATATGCTGCCTCAGGATCACCCCAACATTAATGGGCATTCCCTTCATCAGCATGTACACTACCACTACTCTATCCCTCGTTACCTCAGACAAATGTTTCGTAGGAAGCAACACACTACAATTAATCTTCAACCATACCCTAGAAACCAAATTGAAATTCGCAAAATGAAGGGTGTTATGCCTTCCGGTGTCCTTGCTACGCCCCCACCTAGATGTGGACTCAACCCCACATAATGTATGTCTAATATCTCTGTACTGAGGGGTCTTTTTCAGTCTATTAAACTTATCGGCATCACAGTTGGGGGTGCCCAAAAACTCATTCGAAACCTGGGCCGAAAATCTCACATCCTTGCCTCTAATAGTCACATGTTTAAATTGTGTTTCCATGAGCCAATTAGCATAAAACTCACGTACCAACGTCAGATTTCAATCGCCCGAATGATCGAAAATAAATTTCAACCCCAACTCCACAACAGTCCTATATAGCCAAAAATTGAATTTGCAACCTTAACTCATCGACATACTCATTTCCCATGTATTTAGGGTCCCGCTGGCAGTCAAACCATAATAGCCCATACGCTTTCACAGCGTTTTTCCTGAACTTTTGGGTTGGTTCCCTATTACTAGACCCGAATGCACCTTTTCGACTCCGCTTAGACCCTGCCACATTCTTCGCCTTAGGTGCCATTGGAACCTGTTAAGAGGAGAAACTAGAGAAAAGGAAGAAAGAGATAAGAAAAAAATTAGAAAAATTTGGGAATGGTCAATTTTTTTGGGCAGTGAGAGGTAAGGGAAGAAGAGTTAAAATTTTGGTTTGAGAAAGAGATGGAAGAAATTTGGAGAGGTGGAAGGAAGTACTTATAATGGAGTTGTGGAAGAAAGAAAAGATGAAGAAAAGGGGGAAGTGCGTGGAAAAGAGAAGTTGGAGGTGGGTTAATGGAGAAATTTGGATAAGGAAGAAGAAGAAGAGAAAAAATATGGTAAAAACTTTGGGGTTTAGGTCGGTGGAATAATGGGAATAAGGGATGAATGTAGGAGTTGGAGGGTTTTATTATTAGTGAGTCAAGCTGAAATCGGGTCGAAACACGGTTTCCAAAAAATGTGGGCATGGGCACGGTGCACCTGTGCAGCGCCTGAAACTCGACGCAGATCTTTAGGCCTTGGCGCACCGCGTTGCGCAGTACGCCAGCCTGTAGGTGCAAGGGCGATGGAGGCGCGACGCGCCCATAAGGTGCCCCAAATAGGCGACAGAACTTTAAAGCCAGGCGCAGCGCGCTTGACTACAATTTTTTTTTTGTGTTTTTTCCACTATTACAAGCTAAATTACAAATAATGAAAAATCATATCTAGCTAAAACTAACATATACTCTAAAAGATTAAACTAAGCTACTAACAAAAATTTCAAGAATTCAAAGACGAACTACCTATCTATTATATATTGTTCATGGGTTGTCTCCCATGTAGCGCTTGATTTAACGTTGTGGCACGACGCAACTTGGATCATTCATCGTTTAGCTCAAGAGCTTCCTGATCACGATCTAAATCCTCACCGAAATAGTGTTTCACCCTTTTTCCATTGACCAAGAATGTAAGGCCAGTCTTATCTTTAAGTTTAACAACCCCATGTTGTGTCATTCTGACCACTTCGAAAGGACCACTCCACTTCGACCTTAGTTTTCTGGGCAATAACCATAGTCTAGGGTTAAACAGTGGTACCTTATCTCCCGGATTGAAGGTACAAGCTACTATGTGATTGTCATGTCACCTCTTTGTCTTTTTTTGTATAGCTTGGAGTTCTCATAAGCGTGGAGCCTAAACTCCTCAAGTTCATGCAGCTAATTCACTCTTTTTTTATCGGCTAGCTCAGAGTCCAAGTTCAGCCTTTTAATTGCTCGATGTTCTAATTTCGCCGAAAGGTGACATGTTTTCCCAAATACTATGTGATAGGGAGAAGTCCCTATTGGTGTCTTATATGCAGTCCTATATGCCCATAACGCATCATCTAATTTCTCAGACCAATCTTTCTGCTGCGCATTTATCGTATTCTGCAAAATTTGTTTCACTTCTCTGTTCGAAACCTCCACTTGGCCACTCGTTTGAGGATGGTAAGTTGTAGCAATCTTGTGACGAAATCCATACTTAGAAAGAAGATTCTTAACTAGATGGTTAATGAAATGCTTACCTCCATCGCTTATGATTGCCCTTGGAGTGCCAAAGCGAGTGAAGATATGCCTCTTGACGAACTTTATCACCACCCTTGAATCATTCAAAGGAAGAGCGACAGCCTCAACCCATTTACTCACATAATCAACAGCCACAAGAATGTATTGGTTTCCACTAGATGGCGGGAATGGACCTATGAAGTCAATACCCCACACATCAAAGAGTTCCACCTCCAAAATGTTACTTAGCGGCATCTCATGTCTTCTTGAAATAGTACCCAATCTTTGGTATTTATCACAACTCTTCACAAAAGCAATAGAATCTTTAAATAACGAGGGCCAAAAGAAACCATATTGCAGTACCTTATGAGCAGTGCACTCTCCTCTATGGTGACCTCTATATGGGCTAGCATGACAACTTTCGAGCACTTTGTGAACCTCAGACTCTGAAATGCACCTTCTCACTACCCGGTCTACACCTTGCTTGAACAAGAATGGTTCATCCTAGATATAGAACTTGGCATCATAATTGAGCTTTTTCTTTTGTTGGGTGATTGCACCCGGAGGATAATCGCCATTTACTATCAAATTCACAATGTCTACATACCATGGCACTTGAGAGATATCTAATGCCATCAATTATTCATCCAAAAATTATTCCCGAATTTGCTCACCTTTATTCATGTGTGAAAAATCCTCCAACCTAGATAAGTAATATGCTATTTGATTCTCAGTACCTTTCTTATCTTTAATCTCAGGGTCAAATTCTTGGAGAAACAATATCCATTGAATCAACCTTGGTTTAGCATCCTTCTTGTTGAATAGGTACCTAATAGTTGCATGGTCAGTAAAAACAATCATTTTAGTACCTACCAAATACGATCGGAACTTGTTGAAGGCGAACATTAGAGCCAACATCTCCTTCTCAGTCACTGTGTAATTAGCTTGTGTAGAGTCAAGGGTCTTGCTTGCATAATAGATCGAGTGGAACACTTTATTCTTTCTTCGCCCCAATGCTGCACCCACTGCTACGTCGCTTGCATCACACATGAGTTCAAATGGTAGTCCCCAATCAGGAGCAATTAAGATAGGAGCCTTAATTAAGTTCCTCTTCAACATCTCAAAAGCTTTCAAGCACACATCATCAAAGTCAAACTGCACCTCCTTCTCCAAGAGAGTGCACATAGGTCTGGCAATCTTGGAAAAATCCTTGATGAATCACCTGTAAAAACCTGCATGACCAAGAAAATTACACACACCTTTTACAGAGATAAGAGGGGGTAATTTCTCAATAACTTCTACCTTAGCCTTATCAACCTCCAAATCAGATTTAGACACCTTGTGTCCCAACACTATCCCCTCTTTAACAAAAAATGAATTTTCCCAGTTTAGAATTAAGTTAGTGTCTTCACATCTAGCAAGTACTTTATCAAGATTTCGGAGACATACCTCAAAAGACTTCCCAAAGACAGAAAAATCATCCATGAATACCTCAACAAAGCCTTCCACCATATCATGAAAAATAACCATCATACACCTTTGAAAGGTCACTGGTGCATTGCAAAGTCCGAATGGCATACGCTTGAAAGCATATGTGCCAAAAGGACAAGTGAACGTGGTTTTTTCCTGATCTTCGGGTGCAATCAAGATCTGGTTGTAACCTGAATATCCATCTAAGAAACAATAGTACTTCTACCCTGCTAGTCGGTTAAGCATTTGATCAATAAAGGGAACAGGGTAGTGATCTTTTCGGGTAGCATCATTTAGTTTTCGATAATCCATGCAAATTCTCCACCCGATCACTGTTCTAGTGGGAATCAATTCATTCTTTCCCTTTCTTGCCACTGTCATACCTCCCTTCTTGGGAACACATTGTACCGGACTTACCCACTTACTATCAGAGATTGGGTACACAATTCCAGTATCTAGCCACTTTATGACTTCCTTTCTTACCACTTCTTTCATCACAAGATTCAGTCGATGTTGATGTTGTGCTTTGGGTTTGTGATCCTCTTCTATGTAAAATTTGTGCATGCATAATGCCGAACTAATCCCATGAATATCAGCCATCTGTCATCCAATTGGTTTCCTCCTCCTCTTTAAGATCATCAATTTCGCATCAACCTGTAAGTCAAACTATTCTGCAGAGAGTATAGCAAGAAAAGTTCCATTAGTACCCAAATAAGCATACCTTAGGTGAGCCAACATAGTTTTTAGTTCCAACATAGGGGCTTCTTCTATTGATGGCTTTGGTGGAGGCCCCAACTCGTGATCTAGTGACTCCACTTGATTCTTACGAGTGTCTACTAGTGCTAGATTTAAGCATGATTCAATTTCTTCATCTTCAGTGTCTCCCTCCAATTCATGACCCACTAACACTCTTTCTAAAGGATCTTCAGGCACAACTACTTGTGATTCTACTATGCGATCAACCACAATAATAGTAGACAATTCTTCATAAATAGAAGGCAATTTAAAACCTTGGTAAACATCAAATATCTTAACCTTATCATGTGCTATCATAGTTAGTTGATCGGCTGCTACATCAATCAACGTCGTACCCGTGACCAATAAAGGTCGTCCCAAAATGAATGGAACTTCAAAATTTGGTTCGAAGTCTAAGACCACAAAATCTACTGGAAAAATCAATAAACCTACTTGTAATAACACATCTTCTACCACCCCCTCTGGCCTAGAAATGAATCTATCAGCAAGTTAGAAAATAACAGTGGCTCGTTTTGGACTACCTAACCTAAGCTTTTGATACATAGATAAGGGTATCAAATTTATACTTGCCCCCAAATCACACAATCCTCGGGCATGAACATTTTGCCCAATTGTAATCTGCACAGTAAAACTACCCGGATCTTTTAACTTTTTAGGCAGTCTATTTTGGATCCTTGAGTTGCACTCCTCAGTAAGTTCTATAGTTTCATATTCAGCGAGCCTCCTCTTTCTAGCCATAATGTCCTTCACGTATTTAGCATACTTCGGGATACCCTGCAAAATGTCAACCAAAGGTAGATTAATGTGAACCTGTTTAAGGAAAGAGAGAAACTTACCGAAGCATTCATCTTCATTTTGCTTTTACTACCTCTTCCACCTTCTTTTCTTTGTTACTTACCTCAGTGTCTCTTTTCTTTGGAGCTAATTCCTTAAATTACAACCCACTTCTAGTACTTACCACATGTAATTGCTTTGGATTGGGCTCAATATCACTGGGCAGTCCACCTTGGGGACGCAAGTTTAAAAAATTAGCCACTTGCACAACTTGTTTCTCTAAACTCATTTGGGACATCTGGATGTTTCTATTGTTCTCATCCTGTTAATCTATTCTAGCATTTAATTTGGTCCATATTTCACTCATGAGCTTTTGGAGTAGCTTTTCATTGGTCATCCCCCCTTTTGGTGCACTAGGATTTGGGACTTGGTTAAGATTGAAGTATTATTGCCCAGCCCCTTGAGAACGGTATTGGTTAACCCTTTGATCCTGATTTTGGTTTTGGTTACCACCCCATAGAAGTTAGGATGGTTCTTCTAACTAGGGTTGTAAGTGTTACCATAATTTTATTGCACTCCACCTCTTTGCGCATTACCCACATAGTTTATGAAATTCGGGTTTGCCTCACATTGCTCGATTTCATGAGTTCCACTACCACATACCTCACACCAATTTGATGCCTGATGTACCACGTTTATCGGTGCCTGATTTAAAGCCATTTGTTTAAAATATAAGGTCATGTTATGTTGCATTGCATCTAATTTGACATTTATGGCAGTAGCTTGGTCAACATCTAAGATCCCTGCAGCCTTTTGGGTTGGGGTTCTAGACATTTCCCCCTCATACCCTTGGTTCCCTTTAGAAAGTTTATCGAGTAAGGCGAAAAACTCTTCACTTGTTATGGATAGGGCATGTCCACCTATTGCACTATTAAGAAGAGCACGAACACTATAGTCTAAACTTTCAAAGAAAGTGTGAGCAAGTACCTCATTAATTTGCATGTGGTGTGGGCAAGCATTCAACATTTGTTTGAAACGCACCTATGCTTGGTACATGTCCTCCCCTTGCTTTTGAACAAAGTTTATTATCTCACCCCTCAGCTTAGCGATTTTCTTGGATGGGAAAAATTGACTTAGGAACTATTTTGCTAGATCATCCCAAGTAGTGATAGAGTTTGGTGGCTCAGAGTCTAACCAACGCCTTGCAACTCCTAACAATGAGTATGGGAACAAAGTTAACCTTACATAGATGAGACACCAATTAGGATGTATGTATTGGTAATGTCTATGAAAATCCTAAGATGGATTTGAGGAGCCTCATGGGGAGACCAGTGAATTGCCCATTAGAATGGAGAACCTGTATCATACTCTGCTTTAGTTCAAATCTACCCCCCGGTGGAGGTTTCCTAATACTAGATGCCAAGTTGGCTATGAGTGGGACTGCCACATCACGGGCTGGTCTTGCGGGTACGACAGGCGGTACTTCTTGGTTATTCAAATTTCCTTGGTTATTCGGGTTCCTTTGGTTATTCACATTTTCTGGGTTATTCAAGTTGTCTTGATTATCATCATCAAAGTTTCCCAGAAGACCTAACCCCAATTTTCCCTGTCATCCTTGATTTTCCATTTTTCTGCGTTGGCATAAAACTCTTTCGGGTTCGTTGTAAGGTTCTACAAGTTCTTCTTTTCGAGCTAGACCTGAAAGTCAAGTGCATGCAGTAAACAAGCTAAGATCAAGTAATTAATACCTAAATATTTTAATTGTAGACGTAAGAAGATTGAATATAAATTAATTTCTAAGTCCTCGGCAACGGCGCCAAAAACTTATTGCTCCCCAATATACACGCAAGTGTACGTGGTCGTGCAAGTAATATAGATTCTTTAAGAAATGGATTATCGTTCCCAAGGAACTTATGATCAACTTATATTCTCTTAATTCTACAACTAAAGGTAAACGGTAACCTTTTCAAGAGTTGATGATTTATTGTTTATCTACTAATAATTATACACTAATTGAAAATAGCCAATTGTGAACGACTTTGATAGAATGTTTCAAGCAAGTTAAAAGAAATTTGAGGGCTGCAACATATAATGAATATCATGTATCATATTATTGGCTTAGAACTAATTTCAGTTGTCAAGTTACTGGTTTATAGGGTTGATGATATGATCCGGGTTATACGTCTCTCGTCGCCTACCCCAGTTAGTTATCTAACTACATCGTTGAGCGGGAATAAATATACTAACTGGCGAGCATTTATATTTCATCCTATTTCGTAACCAAGCAAGGTGTTCGTCTGGACGTCACTCTTGAACACTAGTCACCTCAATCTAATGGGTGGACCGAGGTCTCTATATTCTCTGTTCTATCTAATCCTTCCTCTCTCGATTTTAAGATTAGATAATAAATTTATCTTATGGTGCGCAAGCATAAAATACTAAAACAAGAATATAGAAGTAACTTGTATTGACAACCGAAAATTAATCCAACAACCTCAAATAGTCAATAATCAATTCGTAGCTACAGCTCCAAAACTAGGGTGTTTAGCTAGTCATGCTATTAGAAAACAAGAAAATACAATAGTTCATTCAATTTATGGAAAATAGAAGAGTTAAAGAATTAAAACTTATTACAAACTTGAATTCTTGCTCTTGCCCACTAAATCAAAAGTTGAAACCTAATTATGGATCCCTAAGGATCTATTTATAATAGTAGGAAGAGTTGAGAACAAATCTTACTCAAATTAGGAATCATATTTAATGTTAAAAACTTGGAAAAGTTGGCAAAAGAGGGATGTGTCGTGCCTGACAGCGCACTCAGAACTTTGCATTGTGGTGCGGCGCGTCTTGCAGAGCTCCAAGCAATGTTGCAGGCAATTCCTCGTTGGTGCGGCACGCCAAGCAGCACGCCTGAGAATACGGCGTGCAATTGACATCCTTCTGAAATTTTAGGTCTGGCGTGACGCGCTTGCCAGTACGCCAAGCCTAGGTGCTGCCACACTTAGCCAAATCCTGCACACCTTTGCAACCCTTTCCCATTTCAACTCCAAATCTTCTTGAGAGTTCCTAAAATAACTAATCATGTGTGTAAGTGCACAATCCTCACAAGTGTAACAAAAATCAAGCTAATAGACTCAAGATCATTCCTCATTTCAAGCACTTATGACTTATGCTTATGATGTATGCTTTGTTTGAATTGTAGCTTGAAAGTCCCTTCCAATACATGTGTAACTAAAGGTGAGTGTTCTCTTATCTATGAGAACAAAAGATGATAAACATGAATGAAGAACCTAAAGTGTTGAGCTTAACATGGATAGGATTATGGGGTCTTGGTCATGCATGGCACAAGCTTGCCTTGAGGTGACTCATGAAGTGTTTCTCTTATATATGATGTATGATTAGATAGGATTGTGCTCTAGTTGCCTTCCTCGCTATGTTATAATTGACTAAAAGTGAGAGATTCCCTTGGTTATGAGAATTATGTTAAGGATGAGGTCCTAAGATGGTAAGTATGACTATGATGGCCAAAGGGGATACTTAGCATGTATGGGATTATGGGATCCTATCCATGCATTGCACATGTATACTTGGAGGTTCCTTATGAAATGGTTCTCTTATGTTATGAAAGTCTAAGTATTGACTAAGTATATGAACTATGCTTTATGATGACTAATGTTTACATTATGTCTATGTTGGAAATTATGCTTATGAATATGTTATTGCCTCTTATGATTTTGGCTTATGTCTTATATTGACCAACTCTTATGTTATGCTCTTATGATGTTATGCTAGCTGTCATATTTAGTACTTTTGTACTAACGCATACTCTTGCCTACATTCTTATCAAATGTAGGGTTCGGTGATTTTGAGTTCCATTCTTGAGGATATGTTTCTAAGGACTAAGGAGTTGAAGACTTGGTGAGTCCTCATAGCTTCGGGGACAAAGCCACCATTTCCTTTATGTCTTTCTTTATGTTTTGAGACTATTGTATGGGGCAACGTCCCAAAGGTTTTTTTCAAAGTTGAGTTTAGATGGTTTGAGACAAGGTGTAGTAAAACTTCCGCTTGCTTTTATAGAAGACTTCGATTGTATGGATAAAGTTTTAAAATTTTCCGTACTTTTCTATTATCGTATGTTATGATATGCTAAGGGCTTGTATGAGACCCCTTCGGGGTCAAGTACGTCATGTTACATCTAGGGTGTACCCTTGGGTCGTGACACAAGAGGAAATTCTAGCTAAATTGAAAGGCACTTCATGATTTTTTAGATTTTTTTTATTTTTAAATACACTTCATGCATTAGGTAAGCCGTTTTTGTGGTTATACTATAAATAGTATTTTCTCTTTCTAAATTTATTTATTTGATTTTGATTTGACACCGAATTTAAGAAAATAAAATAAAATTTAAAATTTTGTGACCTGAAATCAAAGATATGTAGTTTTATGATCTTAAACATGTCATACGAAAATTGAGATTAAAAAATCTCATAGGAAAGATTTTTTTTTTTTAAATGGACTAAAAATAAAAGTAAGATAAACAAATTAAAACAAATGGAATATACTATTTTAAAATGTTTTAAAATAAATATTATTTTTTAATTTAAAATTTTCTCTTCTTATCTTGAACGTAACTATTCATAACCGTATAAATATCTAAAATATTTATATACTCAAACGTATCATCGATCACTACAGAAATTGAGATGGATGGTGTACAATAGACTTCCTTATAAAATAAAGATTTTAATTCATTGCTAATTGGCAGTGAGTAAGCATGAAAATCATACGTTTTCATAGGCATACATGCAAAGCTGAGGATCAACCACGAATGCGCACATATGACAAATAGGTCTCCATCTATAAGCAGGCGCGATAAAAAATTACTGATGGATACAATTTTATAGTTAAACAGTAAAAGAATTTGTATTAATCTCATTTAGCTATGAATTAACTATAAATTATTAAAGAATTCAATATAATTATCTAAAAGTGTTTAAGCAATGAATTAACTAGAAATTTCCGATAAATTTTATAATTAATTTGATGTGTCTTGTAGTAGTGTCAATTCCTTGTGTCACTCCTAGCTGTTTTTATAACATCAATGCAACAATTTCCTAAATTTCATCAGTTTCCTCTCTTAAGTCCCCACTCCCCTATTTCCTCCAAAATCATCCTTCACTCTTGGGAAAGGCCACATTTTGTCTCCTCCAATATTTTATTCAATATTCACACCGCCACATTTCACCAATATAAAAGCATCTTATTTTTATTATTAAGCCCCACCATATACTCTTATATACATCGTAAGATTGAAATATTTAGAAATTAATTAAACATATATACATACATATATAATGGTGGAGTTTGAAGAAATTATGGAGCCTTTGATCCGGATAAACAGCGAAGAGATTATTGAGGATGAAGAAATCACCTACGATGATCTGAAACGTCGTATGTGGAAGGATCGAATGCGAATGCAAATGCTCAAGGCTAACAAGAGGGACATGATCATCAACACTAGCGAAGAATTATCAATTGATCAGGAGGAGGAGGAGGAGGAGTCACAGGCTAAGCAAGAACAATCTCGCCGTAAGAAGATGTCTAGAGCTCAGGACTCCGTCCTCAAGTACATGGTCAAAATTATGGAGATTTGTAAAGGTCAAGGCTTCGTCTATGGGATAGTACCCGAAAAAGGGAAGCCCGTGACGGGGTCATCGGATAGTTTAAGAGAGTGGTGGAAGGAGAAAGTGAGGTTTGAGAAGAATGCCCCAAATGCTATTGCTTCTACATTCTTGCCTAAACTAGTTGAAGAAAATCATCCTAATTCATGCATGGGTCTTCTAAATGACTTGCAAGATACTACTTTGGGTTCCCTCCTTTCATCTCTTATGCAACATTGTATTCCTCCACAAAGGAGGTTCCCTTTCGATAAAGGGTTAGCTCCACCATGGTGGCCTACAGGGAAGGAACTATGGTGGGGTGATCAAGGGTTTTCACAAGAACAAGGACCACCACCATATAAGAAGCCACATGACTTGAAAAAAGCATGGAAGGTTAGTGTTTTGGCTGGAATTATCAAACGTATGTCGGTTAATTTCGACAAAATGAGGAGGTTGGTAAAGCAATCAAAGAGCTTGCAAAACAAGATGACGGCTAAAGAAACAGCTATTTGGTCTAAAGTGGTTAATCAAGAACAAGTCCTTGTCGAGATGACCAAAAAATCTCTCAGGATTTCGATATCAAAAGATGATCAATATCTTGCTTTGAGTAGAAACGAGAAAAGGAAGGGTACTGTGTTTGAGAGCGACATAGACATTGAGGATATGTTACATCAAAACTTAAATTGCGTGCAAAGTGAGTTAGGAGTTGGATTTCCCTACAAGAATTCTACAAGTTGTTTTTATCGCACTATGAATGAACAACAAAGTGTCAGGGGAGAGGACGAGTCACTTAATATGTTCATGAACAATTTTACTAGCTTGCTTGGAGCACAGCCTATACCACACGAAGAAATAATGGTTGATCATGGTGAACATGATTGGATGAACATGGAGATAAAAAGGAGCTTCAACAACTACCATATTACACAAATGGCTAATGGAGGATCAATTGAGGTGAATTTTCAAGGATTTTGGGGAGACAATAATAATATCCTTCATTATGGAAACATGAACTTGAATGATACACCAAAAGAAAATGCATGAACATCATCAATCTCCCCTCTCTGTTTGGGATTTGACATATGAGGATACATCGGAATAAATCTAGCTATAGCTAAAATAAATAATTCGCGTGTGTGTGTGTTTTTCCCTAGATTACTCGCATTTTCATGTTTTAGACACGGTTTATCATATATATAAATAAATAAACTACGTACTATAGTGTCATTATCTTTTCTTATTTGCTCATTTTTCAATTTCCCCCTTTGATGTTATCATGCTTTACAAAAGATAGTGTAACTTGATGGGATAATAGGGGGAATCCATCTTTGTCCCTCAAGTTACAACATACAACATATATATGTGTACTACCTAATGAGGTTAGAGGTAGTTAATTTCCAATATATTGTCCCTAGCTAGCTAGCTAGCTCAAGTTAATTAGAGAAATAGAAGAAGATATTTATTATAGTTAGTTAGAGTGGTGTATTTCAATAATCATAAAAGCTGTGTCTCTGGGGTATAAAATCGTCATACTGATCCATTCTATTAGCAATGCAAGAAAAACCACCCTTTCTAAATTTGGAGTTATTCTTCTTGACTAGCTCTGCCTCCACCTCTACATCCACCGCGAAAACAGAACAAACTGGTCTATGATCCGAAAATCTTGATTCCCCTCGAATATAAGATAATTGTTCAATACCATCGCCTCGCCATAATATTCTATCACACCTGAAATTAATTAGTACAAGGAGGATAAGATAAAATTAATTAAGAGATGAAAAGGTAAAAGAGATAGAGAGGAATATATACCATGCAGGGGTTCTTCGTTTCTTCTTAGACTTGGTCGTCTCTCCGGCATAGGAATCAGAATTATGAGAATACTTATATGTTGGAGCGAAAAGGATCTTCCCTTCTTTCCACCCACTAAACACTCTTCCTGCTTCTCTCTCCACATTCAACTGTCACCAACATAAATATGAACCAACGATTTAGGATACAATATTAATATGCACTCACTGAAAAATTAATTCCCCCTTTTTAAGCACCAAACCTGATCCTTTTCCAAAAGAGAGTCCCAGTCATTATCCTCTAATAGAAGTCTTGTTTCTTCATAACTCAAAGACACTCGGTAGTTCAAGTCTCCAAGCCATATTGCACGCCTGAAATTTATTAAGGTCTACATCATTCATTGATATTATGATATTGATAAAAGGGCCATGGCCGGCCAAGTAAAAAGACATAATATATCTCATCTATTTACGATCAAGGTACAAAATGTATTATGTACAAGTAGAGTTAGAATTTAAAATCATCTCTACCAAGCTACTGATCGAGACTAATCTATTATAATCAGTCAGGATTTGTCAAAGACAGACTTATCACAGGGAACATTTTGCTGACTCAAGAGAAGAGATGTCTTTACTTTCATTAAAACATGGGGATCCTCTTCTTCATCATATCTACGTTGTTGTTGAACCCCCCTCTAAATTAAAGCACTCAACATGCAAATTCTATGAGCTTATACATGAGTAATAGGGGCCTCGACATCCATCAACCACCTCAATTATGCTTCTTATCGTATTGTTCTTTTGCTCTTCTAAAGATATATAATAAATGCATTAAGTTGATCCTCAAGGACTACCAACAAGCTTTTGGACAAAACTTTTATCATTTACATTCTGCTATGTAAGTTAGGTTTGTAAGTCTACAAAACTTAGACAATGCTTGTCGAAAATATTGAGTTCAATTTAATTCATTGGATAAAAACTCCACACGTCTCTTATAAATAAGTAGTAATTCTCTAGCTAGCTCATAGTTAGTAGTAATATAATTAACAAACACAAAGTGTATTGATTGGAAAAAAAAAAACTTACTGGTGATCAGTAATTTTTTCTGCGATTCCTCTATCGGGATTCCTACAAATTCTGGGAAATTGTATGCTTTTAAGAATCTCAGCAACATCTGCATTTCTTCTTAGCTCATCTCCTTCTTTCTCCCCTGAAGCTAAGTGACTGCACACAAAGCAAAAGCTCGTCCGATACAATGACATGCTTATTGCTATACACCCCTGCATAAATTACAAGATTTGAGAGTATGGGTTCAAGTACGAATACAGGTACAAGGATTCGACTAAAAATAATTCGAATATCTAAAAATAGAGTTATATGTCTAAAATATGTGGAAAACTAAAAAAAATCCAGAGGAGAAAATATTGATCAATTTGAGAATTCCAAAAGAATAACAAACTAGAAATTTTTGTATATGTCATTTTCTTCAATTTCACCTTAACATTTGCTTTGATTACAAAAATCATTGTATCTGTCCCAAATTTCTCCATTTATCAATTTTGGTCAAAGCACCAAAAATCAGGTGACCAGACCCTAATACGTATCACATACCCATATTGTGTAGACACAAGTGCATGCAGCACAGAAAGTAAAGAGTACGAGCAACTTAGATATTCACGATTAAAAATTTATGAAACAACCTCAAGTTAGTATATTTTAATACTTCTATTTACCATCAAATATTTGCAAATTTTAGTATTTAATACATATATAAGATAGGGGCCGAGGCACACAAAAAAATTACATGTGTGCAAAAATTACTGAATTCACAAAAGCTCTTTCTTTAGAGATGTGCTTTCTTAACAAGCAACGTTGGTAACACGAAAAATCTTTTCTATCATATTAAATATTCGAATCTACTATACCTACCAGATTCAAATTGAAAAAAGAAAGAAGATTGAATAGAATAGTCAAATATCAAAAAAGTTTCTTTCACAAACCTTATTTCCAAGACAACCCATGATACCTCTACCAAGAGAACATATTCTGAGATGTCCAATATGTTGTGCTAACTCTTTTCGTGCCCAAACTGAAAGGAAAATCCCAACCATTTGCTTGCTTGATATAAGATGATAACTCAAACCATAATTAGTACAAGGAAATTTCTGAGCAATCGACTGTAAATCGTCTTCGCGAAAATGTGTCAACAGAGAACATGAAGGATCACTAAGCTTTCTCAAACGTCTTGTTGTTGAAGGACAATTACATGTCTTGAGAAGGTTACTATTAGCCTTTAAACTCTTTTTAACAACTTTAAGAGAATGTTTATTGAATAAACTGTTGGATTTTGAACTGCTTGAATCATCATGATCATATGATGATTTGTTAAGTGCATGGCTTATTAGTGCTAACCATCTTGCTGCTGGTTCACTATCTTCACTCACTAATACATTTCCTGCATTTAAGGGTACAATTTCTTGAAACCTGAAAAATAAGGCATGTCACATCTTTTAAGACCCTAAATTAATACTCACTCCATTTCAATTTGTTTGTCGACTTTTGAATCTTATGATTTTAAACTAAAGATATGACTGTACCAAAATATTTTTTAATCTTCTGATCTTAGACATGTCACGTGTGAAAAGTTAAAATGAAAAAGTTGTCAAAAAAGGGAATGCATTCCCGTTGAGATGAACTAAAAAGGAAAATAAGACAGACAAATTGAAATAGAGGACAGAGCAATATATGTTGAAGTTATCATACCCCAAAACATATATATCTGCAGAACCTTCCACTTGCAAGAAATCTTCAAGATTAAGTCCATGATTAGGAGTTTTTCCTCCTACATTCCATGTCCCAGCAAAAACCCTAAAATTTTCCAGTCACATATATACATACATATCCTAGTTAATTAATTCTAGTAAGTTAACAATTCATTTGTAAATCAAGAAAAATCGTACCTAATATTTTTAATCATAGTAGCAGGTTGTGTTGACTGATCAAAATTGGAAAGATTTAGGCCTTCAATCCTTGCACTATTATGCCTTGCTGAAAGTAGATATGAAATTAGTATCATGGCTGTTGTGGTTTGGATTTTCTTACAATCTTCAGTTTGAAATTAAAAAGTATGGATTTTATATGGAAATTTATCAATAGGTACCGTTCGGCCAAATTTATTTATCAACATGATCAAAATATATATTGATTATGTATATATATATTATATGTATATCGTATGTACTCATGTATATAGATACACAGTTTATATATTTTATAAATTAGTTGACAGAAGTGTTTGGAGCGATAAGATCCCTATTTTAGATATATAACTTTTTTCAGTGGGCAAAGTCCTCACAGGTCAAATTTCTACACAAGAAAAACTACTTCCACGTTATTTTCATTTTACAACAGTATAATGAAAAGAAATACCATTTGCAAATAATCAAAATACAATTTAGTCTTCTGTTAGGTGAGCTACCAATATTATGCTATAAATGAAGCTAAGCAGATTAAGTAGAAGATACCTAATTAAGTGTACGTGGCTAACACACATTACATGATTGAAATTTCTTAATATTATACAATATCAACGCATCTATACGCAAGCTCTATTTATATTAAATCAATAAATGTAATATACATACTTTTATTAATTTAACCATGATTAAGTGTCATATTTTCTCTCAACAAACTGATAAATTTTAAAGAGCATCGGTTAGGATAAACATCTAGTGAACAAAGGAGAATTTGCAATTATGCAATCGGATACATCTGAATTCAATACTTTCGATACACAACATATATTAAATATATGTAAATAGCTTACTAAAATTGCAACATATAGTAAGTTTGAGCTTATAATTTTAAGAACATAATGTATTCAATATTGATAACCTTAAAGAATACCCCATAAATATTTATTATAAACCTGGTGTTGTATACGTTTGAATTAAAATGGCGTGTAAGACTAAATGCACCATTAACTATAGCTATATATTGATAACCTAGTCAAATGTGTAAATGAAGGGTGAAAGGTAACGAAGAAAGTAGAGAAAGATGACTAATTACACAAGATACATGTCATCTCTCACCAGCAACAAGTATTAGGTAACTTTGTTCACCAAAATTAGAATAGATAAGAAGAATAGCTAGTGTTTTTTAAAGACCTCGGATTCTCAACCACTTCATTGACCATTAGACCACACTCTTAAATATATGATATTGTTTTTCCTCATATAACAACGAAGATTAAAAAAAGACTTGTAGAATCATCAAAAACACAAATATAAAACTTTATATCTAGATACGTTACTTTAACATGAACATTCGTACAATGGATAAATTTAAATAATACAATTCCATCATGCAAAAGAAAAGTTCATAAAAAATTATAATTATTTCTCATGCAATTTAATATTAAAAACAAGTTGGTGATGATGATTCCTACCTGTAAAACTTCCCTTTACTGAAGGAGAAGTTTCAAATAAAACTTTTCTCCTTGATATAATCTTCCAATCCACTTCAAAAAAAAAAAAAAATCAATTACAATATAAAATATACATAAAATTCAAAAAAAAAAAAATTGTAAATCAAACCTTGATCATTTTTTTCTGACTGTGTTACATCCTCTTCAAAACTTCCTTCAATGCTTTTTGAATTAATAAGCTTTGGTATGCCAGACTTTTTTTCAAACATCATTAAAAAAAGAAATCAAAATTTTATATTATTTTTTTAAAAAATCTTAAAATAAATAAATTGTACCTTGTTCTTTTCATAACCCTTGACACAATTGTCAAGGGTGGTGGTAACGCCGCCGCTGGCGGTGGTTTTGACAACGACGGCAGCGGCGGCTTCCGCCTTAATCATGTGGATGCTATCATCAGATTTACAACACCTTGTTGGAGACGACATTCAAAATTATATGATGTTGGATTAAATTAATAAATCCACAATTCCAAAATTGGAGTCAAATCTAATTTCTTCTTATAAATTAATTAAAGAGATTCTAATTAATTTAAATAATAATCTATTAATGCACAGAACACCAAAGGTAAAATCCAAGAAAAACTTTTATTGATTCCTTTCTTGTTGTCTACCTAAATTTCTGTGTTCTTTTTTGTTATGTGTTTTGTGTTTGACTTTGTATTTCCTAAGCATTAAGCTTTTTTTGTTTCTATAAAAATTATTTTTATTGTGAACAAAATGTAATTAAAATGCTTCTTTTTTTTTACTTTTAGGGTTTTATTTTTCTAATTAAAAAATAGTTTTTTACTTTACAAAAAAAAAAAAGTTAGATGGGATGAGAGTTTGGCGCCAAATCTTTCGGAGATTTTGGGGCAAACGGTGATTAAGCGGTTATGCATCACTATTAACATATGTCTCTCTAAATTTTATTTATTTATTTCCTTTTGATTAACAAATATGTTTAATTAAAACTTGTGTTTGGAAATGAAGTTGTGATTTCAAATTAGTATATTAAATAAGCGTTTGGATATGCGATTTGGAATCATAATTTTTAAATTTTAAATATTTTTAAAAAAATGAATTTGGGATTCTAAATTATGATTTTAATTTATTTTTTTTAAATGTAAAATCCCCCATAAGTTTATAGTTTGTAAAAATAGATTCATTATTTTAATTTTGTGAAAAAATACTCATGTTCAGCATCAAAAAATTATTTGTTTATGTGAAAAAATTATATTAAAGATTAATTATTACTACTTATTGATTAGTTGATCTTTATAAACAATGCGTATTTAAAAATTTACAATTAAAAATATTTATTTATAAAAGAAATATGAAGACGACTCTTGGAAGATCTTATTAGAATTGCCTAATTGGAAATCAATAGCTTTCGCACAAATTTTATATTTGTATTAAAAAAGAGAGTAAAATATTTTTTTAAATGATTTGAGAAACCACTGACAAAATGTGTTGTTTGATCTCAAAAATGTAATATATTCAAATGGTAAAAAAAAATCTGAAATATTGATTTCATCAAGTTTATTTAAAAAAAATTAATTCGGGTTAGTGTTTGATCACTCTACGTACATCTAAATTAATTCAATGTCTTATTATGTCACGATCCAAAAATGGGCGTGATGGCACTCGTCTTATCTCACCAAGACCAGTCAGCCTAAAACTCAACCATTATAATATAATGCGGAAAAATTCATAATCAACTAAAACAATGCCCCCAAAATTTGGTTGTCACGTGTACAAGCCTTTAAAGTATTACAATTGATTCAAAAGAAATATAAGTCTCAAATGACCTTGTTTCTAGAATAGAACAAGATCATAATTAAGAAGAAAGAAGGTCCGCTGAAATGAAAAACAGCTACCTCACAAACCTCCACAAGTAGCCTCGGACAAGGAGAAGAGAAAATATCACAAAGGTCCGGGCTAGTAACCTACAAAAAAAATGTAGTAGCAAGGGGTAAGTACCAAACCACACGGTACTTAGCAAGTAAGCCTCTAAACACGAGCTAAGGGGATAGAATACGAGTACTCCTTACACCCCAACCAAACCTTCACAACTACAATCTGTATAAAACCAATCCAACCTAACAGTTCACAATTTACAAAGAACATAGCTCAACACAAACACTCTAACAATTTCATATCCTCAACAACAACACCTCTAACAATTGCATATCTTCAACAACAAGCTCAATATTCATCAGTCACAAGCTCCACAGAAAGGCACACACAAGATCAGCAACACACAAGATCAAGTTCATCAATAATAAAGAAGTGCAATGCAATGCCAAGTATAGTGATGCATGTCTGACCTAATGATCCACACTTGTTGTCTCTCAGTCCGGGACCCATGGGGGACAAATCTGTCCATGCATCTATCGCGGCGCGCGATACGACCCTCGATAATAGTAACCATCGCAGCGCGTGATACGTCCCTCGAAATATAGTATTCGTCGCGGCGCGCGACACGTCCCTCGAAATATAGTATCCATCGCGGCGCGCGATACGCCCCTCGAAATGGTACATCCTCTTTATTTTCTTATTCTTTCTCAATGCACATAACACTTGTCAGAACCATGTATCAGAATAATGCAAATGACATGTTCACACAAATAATAAGGAAATGACCATTTTCATAACATTGCACAATTCACAACAAGACAATCAGGATACAACATCAACAATGATTCAACAAGTCTTTCAAACAATTCCCAACACATCACACAAATAATTGATCACATTGCCTTTTATTATCCCTTTTTCATTATTAGAATTAATCAATGTGGACAAGTCAACCCATCACCAAGCCTCATTACCCTAAACACATATTACAAAGAAATACATAAATTCCATACACTTAACAAGGGTTTAGAAATCCGCTTCCCTCAATCAATCAAGAATTCACTCCGGAACTCGAGCCTTCCCTTTTCGTTGAACTTCCAACTCAAAGCAATCTATTCAAATAAATAACCACAGTAAGATTCCAAAACTAACAACACTCATATTACTATGTGTTTAGCTTTGACCCAAAAATCCACCCAAGTTTATAATCAAGTTCTTAAGCTCGATGTCAATTAACATATCAACTCTCATATTTCTCAAATTCAAGCCTAGGGTTAAGTCATAATTTCCCCAAACACTATAACCCTAATAGCTTTCATATAATATAATACACTCGATATTTAATTAAATGTCTCAATATATTAAAAATTGAATTTATAATATAATAAATGACTAATATTATTAATTTCGAAGCTGCTGTTACAAAAACAAATCAGTGGCGACAACATCATGACCCCACTGTCAAAATCTTGCCCTTTTTCATGTAAATCCCCATCTATAATTCATTTCCTACTCGTCAGTGATTCAATTCCCTGGAATTAATCCTTTCGCTAACAAACAAAAATCAAAGTTCTTATCAGTTCGTCCCCACCCACACTACAAGAAAAAGGCTTATTAAGGACCACGATTTAGCGACGGATTGCTAATACAGTCCCTAAAACTGTACTTATAGGCATGATATTTTTTTCTCATCCCTATTTCATTATTTTATTTCTTAATCCCCAAATGGGTCTATAAAAAAGAAAATATCCCGTCTCTAAAGCTGAAATACACTAAAGGAGGCTCTTAAATAATTTCTCTCTCAAAGCCCTAAAATTCCTAAACCTAACAACTTGCTCGTCTCTAAGAAGGTGGGAGCAAAACCTTCTTGTCTACCACTGCTATTCTACATCAAGAGTAAGTTTTTGTTTCTCCTACATCTAATTTGTCTCTGTATTCTTCTTTTTCAGTTGAAATCGGAATTATTTTCCTTTAGTCATTTATATTTCTCCGATATAGAATTTCGTGATTGGGAGTGTTTAGGATACTAATTGTTGTTATATAAGGGATACAAGTTATAGTGTTGGGTTTAACGCTGGATGTTGGAGGTTAAGTAAAAGATCTTTTAGAGTGTATTTTAGGAATTTCTCTATTAGGTTTTCGATAAGCATGTTGGGGAATTTCTTGAGAGGCCGAGAACATTTCCTCAGTGTTGTCGTTATGATTTCTTTGGAGATGATTGGTAAAAATTTTAACCTTTAGCGCTAACTCTGAACTTGTAAGGTTTTTTTTAATCTGCAAGCAGCTTCTTATATTTGGTAACTGTAACCTGATTTTAAAAATAATCAGATGAGAAAGAAAATTGTGTGAATTGATCTTGTTATAGTATCTCAAAGAGATTTTCTGTTGGAAGTATCACCAAACCTGCCAGTGATCTGTTTAATGAGTACCACTCTAGTTGGAGTGACAGACTCAATGGTAGCTCTTTGTGGTAACTAATTTTTGTTCATTCTGTCGAGAACTGCTCTCTCCAAGTAAGATTTACATTGCCTTTAGTTTTTTAAGCATTATATTGTAGACTCTATTGTTTCAAGACTTATTTTCAGTGTTAAATTGCTCTTCTTTAGTGCATTAACAAAGCTCGTCCTTGGAATTTTACACATGCTGAATAAAAAAACAAGATTCCATGTTTCTGTGCGGTGAAATTCATTGCTTTTGAGCTTGTTCTTGATAGGAGATAGTGAATGTATAATATATTAGCTTATAATAAAAGTAAAATTTCTTTATAGAGTTTAGGTGTGATCTCAACTTATTATTCTATTGTATTAGTGCAAATAACTTTATTGATTAGTAGAAGTGGAGTTGTAGTCTAAAATAGAGATTATCACATTTGACACTTTGTTATTGAGATAGTACTTGACTATAGCACCAATTTGGGCTAATTTAGTTAATGACTGATACATAAATTATAAATTTAATTTGGAAGCACTGTTAGCACAACATTATTTTAAAGAAATTGATGTATTCGATATCTATACTTGACATTTTTTGTGGATCGTAAGTTAGTAAAATGATTATATAGAAATAACTCCAATGAAAAAAAGAAAGTTATCAGTGTTTCCATTCTAGAAATATGACTGAGATCAATTTGTATGAACAAACCATTGAAATTTTGCTATTTGCTACAAGTGAATATTTATAATCTTAGCACAACTCCAAAGTTCCTAAGCACTGAATTTTGATATCCAAAAATGTTGCTTTCTATTTAGCGTATCAAAACTTTTAGATACATTTTAAATGCTTCCTCTTTGTTGCTATTGTTTGAAACTAAAAAGAAGAGATAAATTGTTTCCCTGCTTAAATTCTTGATCACAAGCATGTTTATATATGTATTTGCTTTTAATATTAATCATTGAAAAATGTTTTCACCTTTTTCTCCCTCATTGTGAACGCTATAAAATTGAACCCCTGTTTTCTCTTGTTATTTTTACCTTGTTGTTCTGCATGCTTTTGCTCTCAAAATTTCTCTCGACTTCTTGGTTTCTATGTGTAGTATCACGCAGTGAAGGTAATTGTCTGTCCCTATAATGCATGGTGTCATGTTTTACTATCCTTACTACCCATTTTCTATTTGTCGTGGCTAAAAGCTCCTTCTTTATTTGTTGTTAAAGGTCCTTGGCCTCTAACAAGAAATGTTGATGTTATTTTCTTTTAAGAATGTGCATGTGTAGGAAAAGATAAAATAGCTTAACCAGTTAAATAAATTAATTTGAGCTCAACACACTAATTTCCACCCTCAAACATCATCCATTTCAGGAGAATGACTATTCTGATTGTTGAAGATACCAAGTAAGTAACTTATCCAAAACTTCAATTTATTTTGTTTCAGTTAGCTAAATGAATTAAAATGTTAGCTTGAACACAAAAATAGTATTTACAACATGAAGTTTGGTGCAAAGTTGAGTTTTGATTTTTTTTTTGTTCTATTGTGGTGATGAGAACCAAGGGCTTATTGTGTTTAACGCTTAAGTTGGTCACGTTTGCAGAAAAATGATCATGACACTGAAGAAATATCAATGTAGTACCAACTTGTTCTTATTTTGAGTTTAACATTGTGTTTAGTTACTCACATTGCCTTTTATTTTTCTTGAACGAGTGAAGTCCAGTGATATCATTTATAGTATTCTATTGTTTGAAAAGTTGACCTTTATGCATCTATATCATAATTGCATGGCTTAAAATACTTTGGAGTGGGGATGTTCAAGGTTTCCCTTTTAGCTGAATGCTGAATGTTATATAGCATATTACCGAAACTATTAGGATATGCTTAGAGTATGGAATCATTGGATTGGTCACCATATGGATACTGTAGTAGCTTCTAAAGTTTCGAAAGTGGCACTTAGACACTCCTTTATTTTGATATTGTTGCAGACCTGTCCTCAAAGTGTTATTCTTATTAAATTCTTATTGTAGGTGATTTCAAAAGGAATTATCATAAGTTCACATAAATTCATGTTCGAGCTCTAAGTTTTGAGCTTAAAGTATATTTTGTATTCCATGTTATATGACTTTACATGAAATAGTGTGACTGATGTTTTTGTGAGTTTGTCAATTCAAGTAAATGAAGGTAGCAGTGCATCTAATTAAAATGCACTGAAAAGGACTTATCTTGTTATGTTGTTTGATATTTGAATTACAATTACCCTGAAAAATTGAATAGCAACAACCTGACCATACATTCTCTATTTAGTTTTTTCATTGATAAAGCGAATTTGTTTTGCCAGAAGATAACTTCAAGTCATTTGTTGGATCTTCTAACTTTTTGTTGTTAGCATATATTCTCACAACTTTTTCTATTTTTATGTTTTAATTTTGAAGGGTATGAGTTGCACTCAATAGAATGTGATAGGTAAAATCTTAAATTATTACATATGAACTAATGATATATCTCATATCCTGTGCAGGTATTGCTAACAAGTCAAGTTGTAGAAAAAGAAGACTTGGATACAAGTTGACAAGTTTCTTAGTTATTTTTCTTGTATTGGGTGAATAATTGTGAACAATATAATGACTTGTGTTATTGTTATATAATTTTGCTACTGGGATTTTAATAAATAATCTGATTATATGTGTTTGTTTTCTATGTTATAATATTTATTTCTGTTGTACAAGTTTGAGAATTTTATAGTTTAGGACCATAATTTATAGTACAAGAAATCACATTCAGTAACCATATTAGGTTGCACATAACAAACTTTACCGACCAGAAGTTAGTCCCTAATGATTAATAACGACAAGAAATAATAACTTACCGTCCAGAAGTTTTGGCCCTAAAAGACATTTAGGGACCAGAAATTTCCACGCCCCTGAAGGTCTTCAAGGACCAGTAAAAAACGCCCATCGCTATTCACCTTTAGCGACGGAGGCTATAGGGACGAGTGGCGACCAGAATTTTCTGGACTCTAATACATTTTAGGGACCAAAAATAAACTTTTAGGGACCATATTTCCCTTCGCTAGTAGCTATTTTTCTTGTAGTGCCAAACCAAAAATATTACATGCTACACACGGTCAAAACTTGCTAAATTTCCAAATATCTATCAACTTTCATTAAATAATCAGTAATATTAACAGTGAACATTTTTCAAGCATTAAGTATATAAATATCACAAGTTTCAGATTGTTTCTTACCCGCCGCCTGTAGCACTTCTCCTTCGTTGTTCCCCTATCTCCTTTTTGTTTCTAAATAAAATAATTAGGTATAATTCAAAGTGTTAAATTTCACTAATTTAATTTAATTATATGGTACAAATGGTATAGGGTCTTAAATAATTGATCACTTTAGCCCATTAACTATCGATTAAGTCAATTATTCACAATTACCCATCAACTAATTACCTAAAGTCAACAAATACTTCAAAATTACCAAAAATGACCTTCCGGGTCATTACATATTATCTCTTGTTTAATTTGTAATGTCATTCTCACTCAACTTCACAACTTCGTAATAGTTTGATATAGTATATGAGAATAATATTAAATATAAATTTTTCACTTATGCTATTATCTTAGGTATAATTAATACATATTAAGTCATGATATTACCAATATAAGAGTTTTTGATACATGTATAAATATGATTAAAAATATAATTGCTCTTGAAAGTGTTTAAAGTTAAAGAATGTGGAGAATATTTTTATAAACAAATAATAATTTTAGTAATTATGCAATACATATTTTTTTTAATACACCAAATTAAATAGTAGATAAGAAATAATGTTTTGTTTAATTAATCTTCGCTTTACGTGAAAATTTTATAAATGACATATATACTAATAATTTCAAGTTATGACACTATAATAATTCTTTCAAGTTGTAACAATAAAAAAAATTTAGGTTCTAACATTTGATTAAAAAAAAAGAAAAGAAAAAAATAATAGTAAAAATTTGATTTTTAAAAAATAATAAAGGGTAAAAAACGGATATATTTGTATTAATTAATTTGAATACACTTATGATAATTAATAATTGCCATAAATTTAGGAGATTCAAAACAAAATATGAATATTTGATTTCCTTTTTTTATTCAAATCAGTTAAAAGTATTTCAAAAGGTAGATTTTTTTTTTATTACAAACATTTCTCTCTCCTATTTTTTTATTTCAAACATTTTTCAAAACAAAATCTGAATATTTGATTTCCTTTTTTTACTCAAATCAGTTAAAAGTATTTCAAAAGGTAGATTTTTTTTTATTTCAAACGTTTCTCTCTCCTGGAATTTTTTTTCCTGTAATTGTCGTCATTTACAACTAGTTCCAAATAGTTTTGGTTCAACAATCTTCAATTTGTTGTAGTGGAAGGTGTCTTATCCGTATTAATTAAACATGGTGATAGATGAGATCCTTCTGGTTAGTATTATTTGCGATTTATTATTTTAATGAAACATACAAAAAAAATTAAGAACAATGAAATTTTCTGATTTTATTTGTGTATAATATATTTAAATTTTGATGTTTTTTGTATGATCATTCTTTTCTTTATATTACATAATATTTTTTGTAAAACTTGAATAAATGTTGGTATGAATATTTGGATGCCAATATACAGTTTGGATATCAATTCTATGGTGTTCATTTTGGTCTCCAATTAAATATCAAAACTAAACTGTTTATGAATTCAATTGTTATGTAGTTTGTATATAACTGATATCCAGAAAGTTGTATCCAATTGATATGCAGCCTGTATATAACTAGTGTCCTGAAATTATGAGAGTCAATCTGTAATTCATATGTAGTTGATAACTGACTTGAAGAAAACAGTGTATATTATATATCATTCAATACTTAAAATTGTATCAAAAACTAATATATATCGTTCAAAAGTTTAAAAAAACATGAAATACTAAAGAGTCTAAGCTACAATCAACTATCTCAAATTTGATCTCGTGGTTTTGATGTAGGATAATTGCTGGTATTCGGAGCATGTTCTTTTGCCATGCGAGGTCCACCAAATTTGCTAGCAACAGTTCCAGTTACTTCACTCTCACTGATCGCGCCATCATCGTTCTTTGTTTTTCCGTAGTGCCATCAACCTAGTTGGAGAAATTGAAAAAGAAACCTTCCTATTATAAGAAATTGGTATTATAAGAAATACCAATTTCATATCAACATTAGTCATAATTTATACAAAAAAAAATGAGTGATTTAACAAACTACAATCAATTCACATAATTTGATCACTGATATCACACAAATTTTTGATAAAAATAATACACAACTTAAGTCAACTTTCATACCAACAATAAATCAGTTTCATACCAATGTTAAAACACATTTCATACCATATTCATAAATCGTATATTAAGCCAGCTTTCATACCAATATTATTCATGTTTCATGCCAGATTAGTAGACATAATGAGAATAATTTGAAAAAAATAGTTTTCCTCTAAACTGTGTACCAATTTCTTACCAAATTTAAACACGTTTCACACCAAATATAAGTAACACATCATACCATTTTTATACCAATTCATGCCAAACAATAATATGCATAATATACAGTTTTAACAAAAAATCTACTAAATTGAATAATTGTAAAATAAATTAAATATAATATTTATTCTAACCACTTTTTTGCCTTTTTTGGGCGTTGAGATTTTCGAGTCCTCCTTCGTTGTAATCAGAAGGGGGTTCTACCATTTTCCTTTTTTGTCCTTTTTGATTTGCAGGACTTTCAATTTTTCTTTTCTTGACTCTTCTTCTCCTTTTGTGTAACATGTTTCTTCCTTTGTGAAGTACCACCCTTTTTCATCAGACTTTCATTCTTGTTTGGCGGCTGCGATTGAGTCAAAATATTGAATGTTGGAGCCTCTATTTTAGTAGTAGATGCCGCTTCTACTAATCGAGGCTCTTTCGAGGAGTATGATCAAGTTTCTTCAACATGTTTTGTCGAAGAATCTTAAAATATTGATTCTTACTGTTGTGAATCTGCCCTTTTATTTTTGATTGTATGGAGAATATATTTCTCCTAATCAATTTTTAGATGTTGAAACCGGCTTCAATTTCTGTTTTTTTGAACGTGGGGTGGTGGGGTGTTGAATAACATAGGTGTGCTGCTTAGGGGTGTGGGATTGACGTGGGGTGAGGGATTTAGGTGGGGTGTGAGGGTGTGACTTGTAGCTGTAAAAAAAGGTACAGTAATCAATGTAAATCTCTATAATTATGGAATATTTTTTATTTAAATAATTTAATAATAATAATAATATAAAATTATAAAAAGATTAATTATTGAATAAAGTAAAATTTAATTGATAAATAAATAATTAGTGATATGTTATAACACGTAATTAAATTGTTATAAGCAAGAATTTGTTTAAAGTAGATTTAAAACTTGTAATATTGACTCTTAAATGTGTATATGGGGTGATTTTTCCATAGCAAAACTAATATTTTTTCTCTAATACATCCCGCCAAACGATACCAAAAAAAATCAAAAGACAAGAAACTACAGGTTCAAAATTTAATATTTGTTGCAGTAGTAACTTTTTGCATACATCCTCCTCCCTGTACCGCTGCTATGATAGAGAAGTTGGATTGTACAACCAAAAATAGCCACATTCTTGGACCCATCTACCATGAAATTTGAGATTAGACAAGCTAAGCTTGTCCTTAAGACAAATGATATAGAAGCTGATCAAAAGACAGCCAAACCAACATACATGACAAAACAGAAAAAAGATCATTAATAAACATATAGAAATAATCTTCCAGGACCAAAGAAATGGACAATTATATCTAATGCAAATGGGAGAAACCCTGGCTAAAGGAACATAAAAATAAATTCACATAGTTCCTCAAATGACCATAGCAGAAAACAGGCAAGTAGAAATCAGCTTTTGATCTGATATCCCTTGTTCTGCAAGAAGTCCTCATATTGTGTTGCCAGATCTCCACTGGCGCATTCACTTGACCATAACGAGGGGCTCAATTTGCATTGAGCAACACTAGAAATTGACTGTCACAGCACCTAGCTACAAAAACTTTCTTCCGTCATGGCTCTTGTGTTTCTCAGGATTATTGACGACTCAAGATACCTCAATGAACTTCCAACAAGATGAGCATATTTAAGCTTGCATGATAGCTTTTTCTTTTCAGGAGAAAAAGTTATAATGACACTTCATCTAACACTTCATCTAACAGATTTTGCTTGTATAAGGCCAAATTCTGCAGAAAGTGATAATAGACTACATAAATTTCAACAGCTCTACAAGGTTTCATGCAGCATATCAGATGTGCATCTAGCAGAAAAGTGAAAAAGATTGGTATTGTTTTGAAGGTATGATTGTTGAAAGTCCAACAACGACAATCAGAGATGATGTACCACACCCACACCACACTATTTCTTAAAAATAATTTTCGATCCGCACCACAACTGTGTATATCTGAACCTGCCCTGCCCCGGCTGCCATCCCTAACTATTTTCACTTTGAACAGTATCTAAACAACACCGGGATTCTAAATTCCTATTTTCTGCTTTTTCTTTTGATAACTTGTACAGAGGGAGAGATGGCTTTCTATCTTTTACGAAGAGATTTTTGATATGATAGGTGGCAACTAGAGACATAAATGTTAAGGTAACATATCGCTACTTATCACATCACCTGCAGCAATGTTTTGAACAATGCCTTCTATATTTGTCATTTTCTTAAAAGCCTTCATCGTTTGCTATAATGTTGCAAAAGGAATGAGTTAATATAATTCTTTTGATGAGTGTAGAACAAGTATACTAAAGGACATTACACTTAACTAACTGTTCCATTTGATGCTCAGAAGTCACATTTTGTAACTCCCTGGTGTAGGCAAAGTGCAGTTGGTTAGGTGGAACTCCAATGCCTCTCAGGATCCCTTCAGTAGGGCAGAGACTAAACAATGAATATAGCAGGGAAAGTGACATATTAATTGTTAAAAGAACGTTATGAATGAATATGTTAGTGATTAAGAATTAAAATTAGGAATTTAGCATACGAATCAGAAATTAAAGTAACAGTTTGATTGACAAGCTTTTTACTTCATATATTTCAGTTAATTGTATTATTTTATATCTGTTCTTCAACCAATTATTTTTTGTGTTTTTAGTTACATTTTCTTGAATTACCCTTTCTTCTTCATTGAGTCTTTATTCACTCAAATCCACGCTTTAGTTGCACTTTGAGCTTAGAGACTCAGCAAACGTTGGCATTTTCTACTCTCTGTCTTTGATAACTATCAATAACATTGATTGTTGAACTACGTTCTTTGCTTGACAACCTCCTATTATAATTTTCATATTAGAAGGGCAGCCCGGTGCACTAAAGCTCCCGCTATGTAAAGGGTCCGGGGAAGGGCCGGACCACAAGGGACTATTGTAATTATATTTAATTTAGTGTTATGGTCAATTGAGATCATCTTGTTCTTCTTTTTTGAACTTTTCATAAAGCTATTGTACCCTTGGCATCATCAAAGTGGCATCTCAATAACATAACATCAGCTTAAGCTTAACTTTCTATCAACTTACTTGCTATTTTTAGTCTGACATCTGAAGTACTTCAGGATACAGAAATAAACAAGAGCTATCTACCAACTATTTCCTATGGAATGACATACATTAACTAAGCGGGAAAAAAGACTTTACCTCTGTATAAGCATAAACTCCATCCTCCGTAGATCCCAAGGGACTTCCTCTCCTGATGAATTGATTTTCTCTATATATGTAAAGCATTGGCACTCCAGTTGAGAGTTCTAAGTGGATGACCTGTTACCAAAGACCTATGCATAACCAACTAACATACATGCACTGAAAATGTGTGATACTAACAGGAAAATGACAATACTCATTACCTCCTCAGCAGTCAATTTATCGAGATACATTAGGATGGACCTCAATGAATTTGCATGAGCTACTACCATTACATTCTTTCCACTGGAAAGTTGGGGTTCAATCTGCAAGTAAATGCTCAGTAATGAGAGAACAAGCTATCAAGCCCTGCGTCAATAGAAACTAGTCTCCTCTATATGTTTTTCATACACAGCATCTTACTTGCTCTTTAAAATAGGTAACAGCTCTTCGCAAGCACATTTCCAAGCTCTCACCGTTGGGTGGTCGAGCATCATAGCTTCGGCGCCATTTATAGACTTGCTCTTTTCCACATCTTTCAGCTGTTTCCAGCTTATTAAACCCTTGAAGTTCCCCGTACCTATAAAATAATAACATCCTACTGAATTTGGGATGACATCATATTGGAATAGAAACAAAATGAGAGCTGTTAAATTACATTCTTTCATTCAGTTGCCATGCTTTAATAACAGGAACAGACTGCATCTCGGTGCCTTCACTATAAATTTGACTCCATACTTTGGCTTGTTCAGTCTCATCGTGTACAATAATGGGCACCTGAAAATTCAAGAAGGATAAGTGCTTATATACAGTGGCCTTTTCTTAGATAAATTTGATATCATCTGCACATTATATTGGTGACATACGAACAAAAGAGCATGCAATCTTTGGTATACCAACCTTCCAGTAATATGGAGACAATTTACACTACAATCAGGAGGGAGCCTCATTTCTTGAATCTCATGGAAAGATTTAATGTAATTTTTGCAATAAAGATGCATTTTTTATTTCCTGAATTGTTTTTTGGATGCTAAATCCTGTTTGACCGTCATCCATGTCTTACAGCATGACAAAAAAAACATATAAAGGTAACAATAAGCCATAGATAACGGATAAGTGATAACCAAGAAAGAGACTTTTCTAGATAGGACAACATTATCCAGGAAGCAGGAAGAACATTTCTTGCAACACAACAAACAGAAAGGCTTATTTGTTTATGAAGCTCAGGATAATCTTATTTCACATTGCTAATTCATGCTGTGTCTATACTTTTTTAAACTTGTCCTCATGAATTCTGATTTATGAATCAGGAATATTAGCATAAAGCAGGCCAAATGATTGGAAATAATTAGCAAACAAATTTAACAATTGATAAGGGGAACTTTCTCCAGAATGGTTCACCAAGAAAAGGACAAGTTTTGATATGCATATGACAGATCATAAGGGGACTTGACATAGCATAAGAGCAGACAGCACAAGGACAGCTGTAATTGTTCCAACTGTGCATAAAGTTATTCAAACTAAAAAGTAAATTCAAGAATATTTTTAGTGCTACCCTAAGTCATTTCAGAGACTTGCACTAGTTAGCAGGGCCATGCTTCAAAAAGACAAGTTTTTTCGAAGACCAAAATGCAGAAGTACCTTCTTGCAGTGGTGCTCTGTTAGGGCAAGCATGGCCGTCATCTGAGAACGAATCAATGCAGAGATATAGACAACATCAATGGGTAAGTGTCTAATTCTCTTACCGGCTTCAATTGCTTCGTCAACGCCTTTAGTGGTGAGTGGCACATCTACACAACCAGTGAACAGGTTCTTTTCATTCCACATTGATTCTCCATGCCGTATTAAGATCAAGTATGATTCAGCTGCAGGGAATAAAGCCTTAAATAGGACAAGATCACAAACTAGAATCCAGATACCAAAACGAATAACGAGAACACTCACTTTTTGATAGATGATAACAAGAATTACTGGGAAGGAGTGTACTCACGTACTGTTCTCCGCGAATCATTGGTACTTGATAATGAGGAGAAAATTGGCTTAATAGCACATAAAGGTGACTCTGATGAATGCTTCACACAGTTTACATACTGCCTCAAACTGCATCTCTCTTTTCTAAACACTGGTTTCATTTTAAGACTCCCAGATGAAGATGTGACCAGGAAGTCCCTAGCACCCTCGTTGGCAGTGAAGCATATTGCTTGGTGATATGCAGCAGCAACCATATTGAGTATAAAGTTATCCCAACTAAGCACCATAAAAGAAAACAAAAGGAAACTGAATAGACATCCCCACAGTGTTCAGCAAAATTTCACAAACAAAGAAAGAACTGCATATCATACATACTGATAACTAATTGTCGGATAAGTTAATAGACCATTTTAAAAAAGGAAAAAATATTCTAATAAGTTTATGATCAACTAGTACAAACAAATTCATGGATAGCTAACAATAAACTTTTCAAAAAAATAACTTTACATCAGTAATTCTATCAAGCTGATCATACATGTTCACATTCATGTAACTAAGAAAAAAAGGGCTAAAGGTCCCGCTATGCACTGGTTCAGGGCCGAACCACAAGGGTCTATTATACACAGGACATCAACTATAATCATTCCAAATCAAGAATGTGCTCATGATGCTACATGGAGTAGAGACATTTCCTTTTTAAGGGTGTTAAGCAGAACCTTAAACAGATGGATTAAAATAACTCAAATTCATAAAAGAGGAGAAAAAGATGGAATCTTTACCTCTTTGTGATCAAACTTCACCTTTCAACAACTGTGTAATCAAACGAATGCAGACACAGAAGAAGCTCATACATGTGAACGCAGAGATCTCAAAGAATGGCTGCCGGAGGTTGCTGTCAGTCTGTCACAGTCAGATGCGACGCCGTTTCATACCTCAAGGGCTTTGTTCAAGTTGGGCTTCGATTAGGCTAATTTTTCACAAATATGATCTTTTACTTGAGTAGCCGTTCTATTACAGCCCTTTAGCAATGTAGCCTATTAACTAATTCTAATTTACAATGAACCAATAATAAAAGAAGGAAATTTCAAAACAGCTAAGACTAGAAACACAATCAGGCTTCTTAGCTATCTATTGTTTTCTTAATTATGATTCGTAGATACATCTTATAAGAAGGAGAGACGTGAGCAAGATTGGGAGAAAGGGGAGAGAGTCAAGCATGAACGGGGAGGGAGATACTATTGATTTAATTGTTCCATGAATACAATTAATCTAATTGTATCATGAATACAATTGATCTAATTGAATCATAAATACAATTGATTTGTATAACAAAACAAGCTACTAAAAAGGTGGAGAGAGAAGAGTAAGATTGGGAGAGGGATGACAGAGGCAAGCGAAATCTGGGAGAGAGATACAATTGATTTGTATATTTGATCGATAATTGTATATCTGACCTATAATTGTATCGTGAATACAATTGATTTGTATCAACAAATACAATTGTATTCAATTTGTTGATGAAAATCAATTGTATCAGGGTTATTAACGAATACAATTTGTATCGTTACACTATTGTAATTGGTAACAAATTGTATTTGTATTCACAAGTTCCCTTGTGTATTGTATTTAGGAGTTACCATTTGTATTTGTATCATTGAGTGTTGCCATTTATATTTGTATTGTAGGGAGATAGAGAGGAAGAGGCGAGAGAGAAGAGAGGGAGGAGAGAAGCGAGCGAGAGAGGCAAGAGAGGGGAGAGAGGGCAAAAAGAGAGAGGTGAGAGGCAAGAGAGGGGAGAGAGGGAGGAGAGAAGCGAGCGAGAGAGGCAAGAGAGGGGAGAGAGGGCAAAAAGAGAGAGGTGAGAGGCAAGAGAGGGGAGAGAGGGCATTAGCATAGCTATATTTATAAAGCAATAGTTGTGATTAGTAATCCAAACTATAGAGATGTATAGTAAATACATACCATATGTTTATTGTACTACATAATTTTTTCTGAGACCATCTCCAACCCTACTCTATTTTACTCTCCATTCTCTATATTTGGAGAGTAAAATAGAGAATGTCCTCTCCAACCATTCTTTATTTTATCTTCTACTCTCCAATTATAGAGAGTATGAATAGTAATTCTCCAAATTAATCCATACTCTCTATTTCACTTTTTAAATATTATATTATTATTTCTACTATTTTATAATTAACATATTATTTTTCATATAAGGCTATTAATTAAATCTCTAATATTTGCAATTCTTTTTAAATGTAATATAACATTTTTAAAAATATTTTATTTTATATATATTACTTTCATCTCGAATTAATAATATTTTAAATTTTTTTTTTTAATTTTCGTCACTTTGTGATACAATTTGATGTTATTATTAATTTCCACTATGAAGAATGCACAAAATTTAAATGATAAGATAAAAACTTTAATTTAAAAATATAATACATAACATAATAATTTAAATACAAGATAACAATACAATAAAATGCATAACATAATAATTTTAAAAATCACAACAATAATTTAGTAATCTGGTAGGCCGTTTCTAGATTTAACGATATTCGAAAAAGAAATTAGTGTATGATTTAGAGAAGTTGTGGTTGTGATTGCGGTTGTGCTTGTTGATTTCTTTTTTCAATTATTCGTAGTTGTTCTTTAGAAATTTAGAATAAAATATAGTTTAATATTAAATTAAAAATTTCAAAAAATTAAAATTTTATATTACATGAAATTATATAGGATGATTATTCGGAAAAAGAAAGAAAGAAAAGATTTATATTATGGATTAAACAAACAAAAATGAAATAGAAATAATAATATAATATTGAGGAGAGAGAAGAAGATTCTTTTTTAGAAAGTAAAATAGAGAATTGGGTTAGAGTTAGTTGTCTGAAAAAATAGATAACTCTATATTTTGAATTGGAGATTAAAATAGAGTGTAGGGTTGGAGATGCCCTAATAAGAGGACATCATGTGGTCTAGTGGATTGAGTTCCTCCCTTAATCAAACATTCCAGTTTCAAGTCTTGGGCATGAAATTGTTTTGGATAAGAGTTCTATCTGGCATGAATTTGAATTAATGAGAATCAATATGAATATCAAACAACAAATGAGAATCCAAAAACAAAAGGGCAAGTTATACTTGGACGATCGGTCAAAATAATTACTAGCCTAATGTATCAAAAACTATAAATTATTTTGTATCAAATATATATATATATATTAAATATTTGTTGGTTATTATTTTGATCAACTATATAATGTTAAATGTAGATTGTATCTTTCCCTAATAAAAAATATCAGCGCTAAACTTCCACCAAATTTTATCATGATACTCATCCTAATTAGTATATAATCCTTAAAGGACTTTTGAAATGCTACGAGTAAAATATGAAAAACCAAAAAAACTACCTATCGAAGCAAACATAGTTATTATATCTACTGAACTTAGTTATATTTAAACATACCTAAGTCTCGTTAACAAGCTCATGAAGAGTAAAAAAGAAATGCATCTCCAAGGTGAAGAGGACTCACTTAAATGGTACTAGTGACTTTGAGTTTTTTTATTAGATGAAAGCAGTTGAAAATTTGCTTCATTGCTTGGCTACACTGATAATGACTACTGAAAATCTTGAAGACAAAAAAATACAATAATTACCAGGATATGTGCTTTATGTTTGGGTGTATAATTATTTATTGATCTTCAAAGAAGCAATCTAGTGCTACTCTCTCGACTACTGTGGCAGAGTACATCACTTCAACATTATGTGCTTGTCAAGCTATTTGGTTGAAGAATTTTCATTTTAAGCAGGAAAAATTAACGCCAATTTATTGTGACAGTACTTCAGCGATTAATATTTCAAAAAATTCAATTGAATATGAACGAAATAAGCATATAGATGTAAAGTAGTACTAGTTTATGTGATCTAACTAAAAATACAAAAATTGGTCTTATTTGTTGCTTAAGTGAAAAGCAGGTTGCAAACATGTTTACAAATCCCCTAAAGCTACATGATCAGACTGCAGACATGTTGATAAAGCCCCTAAAATCAGCGTTCTTCCTAAAACAATGTGATCAATTTGGTGTTTGCAAATTAAACTAAAGATATTTCAGTTTAAAGGAGGGAATGTTGACAACATAATCAGCTTTGTGAATTAGTAGTTAGCTTGTTCAATAAGTTATTTCCTAGTCTTTATGTTAGGAGACTAATGCAATCAGTTTTTTTTTTTTTTTAGTATAAACATGTTCTTTGATTACTAAATTTTCTAGTAAAGAACTCTTATAATAACATATTTTGAAGTATCAACATAAAACACTTTCACTTGCATACTACTTTCATTTTGTTGCTATTAATTTCTATAATTTTAAACTTCAGGCCTCATGGGTAGGATAGGAATAATGTGTCTATATTATCTATTTTGCTTGCTTGCTTCTTATCGAAGTTAAGATTGATTCCATCAAGCAATACCATGTTACATATGGAAGTACTTAGACATCATTATGCTTTTTTATGAAGCAATATTAAGTACTATCAAAGGTCCAACAAATTACTCTTTTATTATTATTTAAAACAAACTTGAAGTATAAGACTATTGACTAGCAGCAATCAAGCCACAATTTAAGCATTAGTAATAATTTTAATGAGCCATTAAATTTTCCTCATATACTACTAAAAGGAAACATATAGTAACATCCAGAAAACAATAACAAAGAGAATAGAAGTATCAATTTTGATGCCTAAAGCATCATAATCATCAACACATCATAATAATAATAATCCTAAACACATCAAACAAAGATTCATAACAAATCATTTGTTGTTCTTGTTCTTGTTCCTTCAATATTGATCCTCAGTCAATTGGTATTGCTGGAGGATCTGAGTGCAGGCAGCAAGAGGTTCATTGGAGAGGAAACCCATGTTGTTAGCATAACGAACATCCGAGGTCATGCCATTGTTGCGGGTGAGGGCAACACGGGCACGATCACGACCAGCATTGGGAATGTTACATGTTTTATCACCGCTCTCGACGAGCACAACATCACAGACATCATCACCACAGTCACGTTTAACTAAGATGTTGTATTCACCCTTTGAGTTTGTCACACCATCAATTCTGTATGTGATTTTGTTGGTCACCCTGTTTTTGCACTCAACTTTAACCTTAGATCCTGTCCATCATACCACAATTGTTGTTAACTTAATCCTACCGTAAACTAGGAGCCAAAAAGACGCAGATTTAGGATTTAAACTTTATATGAGTTCAATTTTTAAAGTTATAGGTATATATATATATACTATTACTCGCAATTTTATTAGATTTTTCCCCAAAATTTATGTTCAGCATCAAAAGTAGTAGATTCATATGAACGGAAGGCTAAATCCGCCTCTGGCAACAAAAACAGTTCACACTACGATATGAAACAATCCAATTTTGATGATAAACTACATCACTGTATACTAAATCAGGCAACATTTCCTCACTTAAACACTATACAATATAATCTAGTAAGTCTATAGAGTAGATCTGCAAATGGGTAGTAAAAAAATGACAGAAATTAGAACAGATCTTGAAATATGAACAGTGGAAAATGCAGAATGAATTAGAAAAGAGGGGGTTTTAATGTTTACCAGCAAGATACTTAGTAGCAGGGGTCTCAAATCCACATCGGCAAGTATCACAATAACATTTACCCTTGACAAGGAAAGGGTTGGAAGTGGCAGTAGCCAAAGAAACAGAGAGTAAGCAAAGAGCAACAAATACAACCAATCTTGCCATTTTTTGAAGAAGAAATCTCAAACTCTCTCTACTTTTTGCTGCTTCTTGTTGTTGAAGGGGATAGATAGAAATGGAGAAAGAGAGGAAAGTGGAATATAATGGGGTTAAAGCGTCGGTGGATGGGCTGGCAGACAGTAGTAAAGTCACATGGGAGCTTCGGGAATCAAGTGAATACTCCTCCATTTAATTTCTTTTATATTTCGAGGTTTAAATAAATTTATCTTTAATTATATTTTAAAATTATTAAATTAACAAATAATATGATTTATTCTATACATAATTATCAAATATATAAATTCTATTTAAAAATTTATACCTAAATTTATGATCAAAATTAGACTATTTGACTCGAATCCAACAGAAAGTGTCACATGGGACAGTTGAAGTAATTAAGAAAGCTGGTAGTATATACTAAGCGCGTCTTGCGCCAATTTTTTTTTTCTTTTTTAACTCAACTAGATTGCCAATCAAAGTTTCATTAATTTCGGTGCGTGGGTTCCATCTGCCCCTCCCTTTTCTCCTTACGGGGAGATCTGTTAAATTCTTCTGTTACTTCTACTCTTTTATCATCGTAATTATCGATTAAATTGTTAAGAAAATAATCTCAAGTCATTAAAAATTAATAATTTGACTAAAAATATCAAAGTCTAATTCAAAACAGCTAATATTATCAGAATTATCGGTTAAATCGTTAAGAAAAAATCTCAAATTATTAAAAATGGATAATTTAATATGAAAAAAATCAAAAACATTATTAAAACAGCTAATTCAATAGCTTATTAGTAGGGGTGTACATAGGTCGGTTTAGTTTGGTTTTTCATTCAAAAAACCTAAATCAATTATGTCAGTTTATTAAATCTAAAAACGAAATCAAACCACGCAAAGTCGGTTTTTCGGTTTCGGTTTTAGTCGATTCTTTCGGGTTTTTTCGGTTTTTTGGTTTTTTTTTACAACTATACGATGTTTGAAATTGTGATCAAATATATTTTCACTTACCTATGTGATAAGATAAACTTAATAAATGTTAAATGAATAGAAGTTTTCGTAAAAAGGGTAAAATTCACATGAGTACAAAATATATATTTTTGAAATATCAACGTTCATTATGTTAAATTAATAAGATTAAAGGATACAGTCAAACTGAATACAAAACGAAATATTTACAAAGTAAATTGTTAACTTTGAATTTGAAAAACTATAACAATATAATTGTAACTTCGGATCTTAATACAAAATAAAATATTTGCAAATTTTACAAGCCCAAATTTGAAATAAAATATATAAACATTGAATACTATAAACTAACTAAAGATATATTAACAAAGTAGATTATAAATAACATTTTTTATCTATAAATAAAATAAAATTATATATATGATATTTACAAAATTTTACAAGCCCAAATTTGAAATAAAATATATAAACATTGAAAACTATAAACTAACTAAAAATATATTAACAAAGTAGATTATAAATAATATTTTTTATCTAGAAATAAAATTAAATTATATATAAATATATTTATTATGTCGGTTTGGTTTGGGTTCGATTTGATTTTTTTTCTTTTAATACCAAACTAAACCAAGAGTGGTCGGTTTTTTTTTTCGACCGCCAAACCAACCAAACCAAACCACAAATCGGGTTTTTTTTGGTTTGATTTGATTCGTCGATTCGATTTGACTTTACGATTTGACTTATACACCCTTACTTATTAGTGATAAATTAATAAAAACAATATTCAAATTATAGATTTTGATTCGATTTTGAAAAAGTCCTACTCACTAATCATTACTACTACTCCATTTGTCCAACAAAATTGAGTAATTAATATTCTATTGAGTTTTTTTTAATACATTCTACGAAACAATATGTTGTAATTTGTAATTGTTTATGTTCCAATGTTGGAAACTTTTATTGGCAAGAATTAATTGTGTGTGAATTGGAAGAAGTAGTGAAATTGCTTTTGCGTAACATTTTTTGCAATGAGTTTGTCAAAATAGGAAACAATAAGATCTAAGTGTTCCTCTTCCAAATCCTTAACGTATAAATAATAAAGAAAAAGTTTTGGTGGTGGCCCGCCTAATTTATTTTTGTTCGTCTTTTGCATTAATTTTATTTTCTAATATCGCTGCCAGATTGGGCGCTATAATCATTCAAAATTATGGCGCAGACCCCACTTTTATTTGACATAACGCCACATAATTGAAAGGAGAATCTTTTCTCTCGAGTATGAACTCGTTTTTGTTTGGAAGTATTTTATTTTTTAATATGAGATTATTCAGTATTAAATTTGAATTTAAATGGACTTTATCACGGATATTGAGGTAAGAAAACAAAATAAAGAAAACAAAGGAGAACCTTCCTTTGCTCATTTCATGGACAAAAATGAATTTCATGAGAAAGCTACAATACATAAATAAACAAACTGACTAAACTGGATTAGTGTGTAGTTTATGGAATAAATTTAACAATTCCATTGTGTCTTTAATGAACTTTTTAGCTGGTCAATGTTTTATAAAATACTAGGAAGGAAGTAATATGTGGTTGTTCAATCTTTTAGTGGCAGAGACAAAATTTTACTAAGAGATTTCAAAATATAAAGAAATAAACACACAAAAAAGTTGAAGAGAGTTCAATATCTATTATATACACATAAAAATAAATAAATTAATCATTTATTAACAGTAGGGGTGTTCACAGTTTGGATAAAAACCAATCCAAATCGAAAAACTGAACCAAATCGATTTTTATTTGGGTTAGGTGTGGTTCGGTTTTAGATTTTTAAAAATCGACACTATATGGGTTGGTTATGGTTTTGTTTGAAAAAACGAAGAAATAACCGAACCGAACCGACAAATTATATACATATATATTATTAATATACATATATAATATATTATTTTTATAAACAATTTTAAAGATCTTATATGTGTTTTCATCAAAATTTATTTATAATTTACTTATGAAGGAAAAAATGCCCAAGGTAAGGATATTTATCTTATTTGTTTTTTGTATACGAGTGTGTCTATGACAATTCTTTATAAGATTGAAAATATCACTTTCTCTTTCTTCTAGGCCAAAATAATGAATTTTGAAGCTTTAGTCAGAGTAAATTCAATGATTGAAAGTTCTGTAATGTCAGTCATTCTAACTATTTTTATTTTAAATGGATTGTTGTCACTTTTTTCATGTTTTGAATGAATTATTTCTTTTATTTTTGTCTATGGTTAATAACCGAATAACCAAACCAAATTGAACCAAAACCGATAACAACCAAACCAATAAATATATACTATATTTTGTTTGGTTTTGTTTTGATAATTTTAAAACCGATTAAGTTGGTTTGGTTTTGATTTTGATCAATAACCGATCCAAAACGACCCGTGAACGCCCTTAATTAACAGTATAGTTTTTTCTATATATAATTTACTTTCCCTATTTCCCTTCTTAACTTGTAATTCCTATTAACACTACAAGTGTACAAACAGCTAGTTGGTTCCAATTTACAATCCCATATGCTTGACACTATAATATTCCTGAAGTTAATTAGCATCATCAAGAAAATAAAATATGATACAACAATGAAGCAAATATTTGAAATATGTTAAATTAATATTGAATGAGAAAACTAACATAAAGTGCTAAAATCTTATGAATTCCCTCTATATAATTAAAGTCTTTTATTTAGTCAAAGTTTTACAAGTTGTAAGATGTGAAGTGGGAACAGTGTCGATCTAATTAAACATTCTACATGTGCAATAGCTAACTTCATGCATCAGAAATGTAATTTTACAATTTGTACCCAGCAGATCCAAAAGTGTGCAGTGGATTGCGGTTGACTTAAGCATTGAGGATTTAACTGCAGCCGCTATCCTTTGGGTGAGCACAGGGTAAAATCCCCGCTCCTATGCAATAGCTCACAAACCACATAGGAGAGGTAACCCGCACTAGGTAAGCCTGGTGCGACGAGCTCGACCCAGAAGGTAAACCCCTTGCTTTCGCTAGCAAGGGGTTTTGAACTTGAGACCTCCAACATGAAAGTCCCAAGCTCAAACCACTGGGCCACCCCCGATGACCCCTAATTATTCTAATTATTTTGATAAACTTTACATACTTGTGACAAAATTAAACAATCGTAGTATACACGGCTAAGTGAATGGGTGATTATTGTCACGCCCCGAAACGGGGTGGAACGTGATTGATATTCAATTCATTATGTTTTAACTATTAAATCTAAAATTTGAGACTTAAATTTATATTTGGAGGTCAAGGGCACATAGATCAAATATTAATTTCTTGATCCTAATTGTGAAAGTATATGCTTGCTTCTTTCTTTGGAAATTGAGTGCTTATGCGCATGCAGTAGCTAGGATAATGAAAATCAAATAGAGTACAAGTAATGGTGAGAAATGTATTATTGTTGGAATAAATTGGGTAAACAACACAAATCTCAATAGTTAGGTGCTTAATTACCTCTCTTCCCTTCAATTTGCATAATTACAAGTCCTACCATATTTTTCACCTCGGATACATGTATCTATCGCGTCTAGATATATGTATCCGAGATTCATATTAGTCCGATACATATCATTAAACTTATCTAATTAAAGATTGTAACTGACAACCATAAATTAAGGAGGAATTCACGCTTGTAACAATTATGGAATATTCTGGTGTATCACAACTTCTAAAAATATTCAAAATAATTAAAATTCTGCTATAATTTTTTTTGGAGATTCAACAAACTTTACACTTCTTCTTCTTGAATAATTTCGAACATTTTTTGTGCAACAATAGTCAATATCATTATTTTATAAATCCAGATACATAAGTTCGATTGTAGTTCAAATAAATAGTGCAAAACTATTATAGATACACTGCCTAACTAATCCAGATACATTTTCTAACTTGTTTAAGATACATCATGATACAAGATAGTTCAGATACACAAGTTGTTTTCTATTATATCACATAAAGTTTGATGTATAATACACAAGTTGTTTTCTATTATATCACATAAAGTTTGATGTATATGTGTCAGATACACTGTTTAACATATTTCGTTTAAACAATATATGAGATAATTCAGATACATTAAACTAATAAGTATGACACATACATTACGTTGTTGTTAATATTAGATCAGATACATGTTATATATGTAAGTAATTCTGATACACAATAGAACATGTGTAATATACATGAATTAATTAATTGTTGGATACATCCCCTTGTATATGATATAACACAAGATTCAAAAGCAATATAATCTTAATTAATATCGATACTTCTTAGATATACATGTATCTGATAAATAACATAGCTATATATTATATACAAAAAAATAAAAAATAACTATATTAGATATAACACAAAATTGATATTGTAAGATAGATACATAAAGTATACTGCAAATTATGAATAGATCTTGCATTTTTTTTACATAAATATATTACACATCATCTTGCTCGACTTGTGCATCTGAGTTTTCAGATGTGGCCCTAGGGTCTGTTCTTCAGAAGGGAATCTGGATTCCGCCTCCTTCAATCTGTGATGTGCTTAGGTTCCACTTGGAAGAGCCTGAATACAAGATGACTCTACCTGTGCAACCTAGATTTACGGTTCCTTTGTGCCATACAGTAAGTGTTACTGTGCTTGTTGGATGCAAAGATGCAAATAAAGTTGTGTGCATTATCAAGAAGTCTCTTTTTGATTATATAAGATCGAACAACATATCGGGCTTTAGCTTATGTTTATCTTGACTTCTCTCCTATGTGCTTGTTTGTATCGGCTATTCAGTCAGCATGGATGGTTTAGCGAAGAAGATTTATGAGGGAGAAGGAAGAAAGAAAGAGAATGGGGAGATGAACTTTGGATTGGACATTGAAATGAAGGAAGAGAGAATATGCAGATGTGATGGAAAACGTGGGGGGTGGGGGAAGATATATTGTTGGTATAGGAGTTCGAAGGATAATTGTTAGTTTACCTTTAATTAGGGAGTTTGAATTTTTAGACAATTACTTAATACCATATTTAAGGGATTTGTGTATGTGATTTAACTTTTTAAAATATATGGTATAATTATTAAAAAGTGGTATTATGAGTAATATTTTTAAACTATAAATAAAATATGTATATATGATAGTTAAGTATGTCTAATTATGTAGTTTTTCTGAATAAGTTTCTCCTCCGATAATCTCACCAAATGGAGGACATAAGCGGTCATTTACAAAACTCAAATAACAACAACCCAAAAGCCCAAAACTTATTTACGCAGATGAAATTTCCTAAGTGCATTTTGGACTTTTTCTAGCTTTTAATTTAGGAAAAATTACCTATACGATTTTTTTTTCATAATTCCCATCATTCCTTACCAGTTCTAAAATTTTCCAAAATCTCTTATTTTGAGCGCTCCTTCAACACGATACATAACTTCCACTCCCCAAACCCATGTTTATCCCTTCCTGATTTCACTGCACAAATCTCTCTCATTCTTTGTTCCCATGATCTTTTCAGTTAATTGCTCCATTAGTTTGAAATTCAAAATTATTATTTTTCATGTCAAAACAATCTCAACGTGAAATAGGTATCTTTATCTTCTTCTCCAACTGATTGTTCATCCATTGTTTTTCAATCTTCTTTCTTCTTCAAATCGCTGATAAATATGGAAGATCCTGTCAAAACAATCTTAACGTGAAATAAGTACCTTTCTCTTGTTCTCCAACTGTCTGTTCATCCATTGTTTTTCAATTTTCTTTCTTCTTCAAATAGCTGATAAATATGGAAGATGCAATATCTTTTAATCTTGGTTTGACACAATTAAACAAACCTACCATTGGTTGTGTTTTTGATTATGAAGATATTGATTGAGCTGAAAATAGATCTAAAAAACTTCGTGATCCTTTAGTAATGGCGAAGAACGAACACATGTCCAGGAACATGAGGCGGTAGAGGTAAGTTTCTGATACATTTGATTTAATTTAATGTAAGAAATACAAATCAAAGTAACTCACAATCAATTGATACATTGTGTCACTCATCCATTTTCAGCTTTAAATATTGATACATTCCTAATTGTTTTAGATACATTATTTTTAACTTTAAAATAATGATGAAGTTCACAATTGATGTAGTATATGTTTCAGATAATGATACATTATTAATTGTATGATACATTAATCTATATAGAGTGCTGATACATTCCAATGTGAAAGGATCATGGAGAATGTATATGACATATTACTCATTGAGTGTATCAGTATAACAAAGATTTTTGAACGGCCATTCAGTGGAGGAAGTAAAGGGAAGCACCAAAACAACTAAACAAGTAATTTTGTGTATTTGCTCATTTTAAGATATTTGTATCAATATATTTAAGGGTATCAATTCACTATTGTACTTCTTGTACCAATGTAATCAAATGTATTTATTTGTTGATATACTTTTGTATCAATGTAATCAACTTATACATTAATATCAAGATATTGAAATACTCCATCCGTTTTAAAAAGATTGATTTGATTTGACTTGGCACAAAGTTTAAGAAATTAAAGAAGACTTTTGAATCTTGTGGTCCTAAATTAAAGTTATGTCAAATGTACAAAATTGCCCTTAATCTTGTGGTCTTAAACATGCCACGTGGAAAGCAAAAAAGTAAAATGTTACCAAAAAAGGAAAAAGGTCATTTTTTTGAAACTGACTAAAAAGGAAAGGAGGACATTCTTTGTGAAACGGAGGGAGTATATCAGTTCACTTAATATCTATTTCTTTGTTTTAAAATTCTGTCTTTCCCTATTGTTAGTTACTTTAAATTTAAATTTGATGCATTATTATTAAAGATAAATTTACCCCTAATTTCAATGTATACCATTTGAAAGGTTCACCTTTGGGAGTTTTTGCAAACTATAACAAAAAGTAAGATTTCTCCATCCATAGGCGTCTTTTAAAAGCTACGCAATGAAAAATGTTATGAATATGAGAATCAAAAGTTACGCATTGTGATCAATGTAACAGTAAAGTTAGTTACAAAATGTTAGTTACAAAAGTTTGTTATAATGTTAGTTAAAGCTAACTCTAGTTAAGTTAGACTAACTAGCTTGTACAGTTAAGATACACTATAAATAGAGTAGTGTAGGCATTATTTGGATTGTATCAGATTATCATTCAATACAGAGAAAAGTTCTTCTTTGATTGAATCCTCTGCTCTGTAATTCTTCATCAATGACGATAGGTGAAGGCTCCAATCCTAACACTCTTACTCCTTCAGCTGGTGGTAGAGAAGCTATAGTTGATTCACATCATCATTTGTTTCTTCAAGCGTGTGACACTCCAGGTAGTTCACTGGTCTCTACCCAATTAACTGGATCTGAAAACTATTCTTTGTGGAGCAGGTCTATGAAGATAGGTTTGCTAGGCAAAGATAAAATAGGATTTGTGGATGGATCTAGTTCTAAAGAGAAGTTTCAAGCTTCCTTCCATAATCTGTGGGAGAAATGTATTGCAATTGTCCTTTCATGGATCATGATTTCTGTTAGTCGAGAACTTCTCAGTGGGATAGTTTATGCTATTAGTGCTCAACAAGTTTGGAATGACCTAAAGGAAAGGTTTGATAAGGTTGATGGATCGCGTATATTCTATCTACATAAGGAGATTGCTACACCCACTCAAGGAATATTGTCTGTTTCCATCTATTTCTCCAGGCTTAAAGAGCTTTGGATGGAGTTTGATTCTCTCATGCCCTGTCCTGGGTGTGATTGTGCAGTTTCAAAGACTTATGCAATTCATTTTGAGTATCAAAGGCTTATGTAGTTTCTCCTAGGTCTCAATGAGTCTTACAACCAATGTAGAAGCCAAATTATGATGATGGATCATGTTCCTAGTGTGAACAAAGCCTATTCACTAGTGATTGCAGAAGAGAGTCAGAGGATCCTTGGTAAGGCAAATATTGTTGCTGAGATGCCTTCTAGCCATGGATCTATACAGGAGGCTCTAGCCTTCTTTAGTGGCAGTAATCATACCTACTCAGGCTCCAGAGGATCGGGATCTGGTGGTCCTGGTACTATTGGATCTACTTCCAGACCTAAGAAGCCATCTAACAGTCACTTGTTTTGTGGTTACTGTAATTAGAAAGGTCACACAAGGGATCACTGCTACAAACTTCATGGTTATCCGTTTGACTGGAAAGATAAGAAGAAAATCAGTCCTGGTTCAATTAACACAGCTAGTTTTGCTGCTGCTAGTTTTGTTCCTAGTAGCCTCTCAGGCATATCTCCATCAGGTGTTAGCAATACTGGTGTCTCTCATGCATTTATGACTAACCTGCAGCATCAACAGTTTTAAGCTCCTGCAACTTCATAGCCACAACATCCTCATTTCTCCCACCAGCAGTACATGCAGATCCTGCAACTGCTAGATCAGGGAAATGGGAAGACTACCATTGATGCTCATGTGTCTACCTCAAGTACATCAGGTTTGTTTCCTACTTCCAAGTGGATAGTTGATTCAGGAGCTTCCAAACATATGGTTCATAGTCTGCATATGCTCAATTACTATAATACCTTGTCTGAGTCTCACGAAGGAAAATTGTATCTTCCTACTGCCAATCTTGCACCAGTTAGTCATATTGGCTCATCTCAGATCTTAGAAGGGGCGGGCTGCGATCACTAATGTGCTTCATGTTTCTGCTTTTCAATACAACTTATTATCTGTTCCTGGACTAACAAAGGAGTTGAAATGCAGTGTTATGTTCTATCCTAATTTATGCATTTTCCAGGACCTCTCCAATGGGAAAGTGAGGAGGATTGGCAAGTTGGAGAATGACATGTATGTGATTACTGCTGACTGTCATTTGCATTCTCAAGGAGCAGAATTGAGTTCACCTAAAGATCAAGCTAATGCAGTTTCTAAGTCTTGTCATGTACCTTCTTTACATTCATCTATAATAAGTCTATCCTTGTGGCATAAACGCCTAGGTCATGTACCTTTTAATACTCTTAGACAATTGAGTTCTTTGCAACAGTTGCATCCTACTACTGATGCACCTTGTACTGTATGCCCTTTAGCTAAACAGTCAAGACTATCTTTTCCTTTAAGTGTTATTTCTACTACTGTTTGGTTTCAACTTTTACATACTGATGTATGGGTCCCTATAGAGTTTTAACTCATGATAATAAAAGGTATTTTTTAACCTTAGTAGATGACTACTCAAGGTATACCTGGATAGTTTTGCTTCCCTCCAAATCTGAGGTCATAGTTGCACTCAGACAGTTTCTTATTATGGTTGCGAATGTTTTCTCTTCCTCAGTCAAAATATTAAGGACATATAATGGCTATGAGTTTTTAATTCCCAAATGACTGTTCTCCTGGAGTCTAGGTATTTTACACCAAAGTTCATGCATATATACCTCTTAACAAAATGGGGTTGTTGAAAGGAAACATAGGCACATACTTGATGTTGCTAGAGCCTTGCGGTTTCAATCTAGCATGCCTCTTAAATTCTGGGGTGAGTGTGCTCTTACTAGTGTCTATTTGATCAACAAATTGCCTTCTTTTGTTTTACACAACAAGACACCTTATGAGTTGCTTTATCTTAGATCTTCTTCTCTTGATCATCTTTGAGTCTTTGGTGTCTTGCTTTTGCTTCTGAAGTCAGAAAGATTGACAAGTTTGCTCCCAGAGCTTTCCCTACTGTGTTCTTGGGGTATTCTACATTACTAAAAGGGTACAAATTGTTTTCTCTTCATACTCAAGAGTTCTTAGTGTCCAGAGATGTAGTTTTCAAAGAGGACATATTTCCCTTTACTCAAACCACTTTCTCTTGTCCTCCTTTGTTTCCTGTCTTTCAGTTTACAGAGTCTTTTACCGAGTCCACTCCAGTTCCTCCCATTGCTACTTCTCCTTCTTCTCCTTGTCCAGCTTCTATAGTATCTGACTCTCCCTTTTCTCCTGCCTCTGCATCTGATATGTCTACTACTGTTCCCTTAAGAAGATCCTCTAGAAATTCAAAACCTCTAATTTGGCTTCATGAATGTGTTACTACTCAGCCTAAGTCCAGTTGTCTTTATCCTTTATCCAATCATGTCAGGTATCACCATCTGTCTCCATCTTATGGCTTAGCCTTAGCTACATATTCCAGCATCCCTGAGCCTAAGTCTTTCCATGAGGCTGCTCTCAATCTTTTGTGGGTCATAGCTATGCAAGCTGAGATCAAAGCCTTGGAAGAGAATCATACCTGATCTATCACTGATCTTCCTCCTAATAAACATCCAATTGGCTATAAATGGGTGTTTAAGGTGAAATACCTTGCATCTGGTACTGTTGAAAGATACAAGGCCAGATTTGTTGCAAAGGGGTTCAATCAGAAAGAAGGCTTGGATTATTCTGAAACTTTCTCCCTTGTTGCTAAGATGGTTACTGTGAGGTATGTTCTAGCTGTGGCCTCTGCTAAACACTGGCTTGTGTTCCAAATGTATGTCCATAATGCATTTCTCCAAGGTGACCTGGTTAAGGATATGTATATGGTTGTTCCTCCAGGCTTTTGCAGACAGGGGGAGTCTGGTAAAGTCTGAAAATTACACAAGTCACTATATGGTTTAAAGTAGGCACCTAGGCAATGGAATCTTAAACTAACAGAGGCATTACTTCAACTGGGATTTGTTCAAAGCCACTATGACTATTCTCTATTTACCAGAAGTGAAAATAAAAAGTTGATAATAATTCTTGTTTATGTTGATGACTTTCTGATAACTGAAAGCTGCAAGAAGCTGATTGACAGAACCAGGAATGATCTGCAACTTAAATTCAAAATGAAAGATCTAGGAGAATTGAAGTTTTTCCTTGGAATTAAATTCTCCAGATCAAAAGAAGGTTATATTATGAGCCAACGCGAGTATGCCTTGGAACTTGTCTAAAAAATGGGTCTAAGTGGTGCCAAGCCAGTCAACACTCCACTGGATCCAATCCTCAGACTAACCTCTATTGAATATGACTCACATGTACAAGAGGCAAATACTACATCAAGTGACAAACCTTTGGAAGATATTGGTAGATATCAAAGGCTTGTAGGGAGGCTGTTGTATCTAACTATGACCAGGGTAGATATCTCCTTTGTAGTACAAGTTCTAAGTCAATATATGCATGCACCTAAAGAGTCTCATATGGAAGTTGCACTTAGAGTAGTCAAATACATCAAGTCAACTCCAGGTTTGGGTTTGTTTATGCCCTTACAAGATTCTAATCAATTGACTGTTTATTGTGACTCTGATTGGGGTACTTGCTTACAAACGAGAAGATCTGTGACTGGATACTTAGTGAAGTTTGGAAATGCTCTTGTATCTTGGAAGGCAAAGAAGCAAGAAACAGTTGCTAGAAGTTCTGCAGAAGCTGAGTTTAGAAGTATGGCATCTGCAGTAGCTGAAATTACTTAGCTCATTGGCATATACAAGTGAAATGCTCTTGTATCTTGGAAGGCAAAGAAGCATCTTGCTAGAAGTTACTGTAGGCGAGTTTAGGAGTATGGCATCTGCAGTAGCTGAAATTACTTAGCTCATTGGCATATACAGTGAACTAGGAGTAACCATCAAACAACCAGTTGATCTATTATGTGACAGTAAGGCTGCAATTCAGATTGCAGCCAACCCTATTTTTCATGAGCGAACTAAGCATTTTGATATTGATTGCTATTTTGTTAGAGAGAAACTGCTTAAAAAAATGATTCAGACACATCATGTATCCACAAAAGATCAGCTGGCAAATCTGCTCACAAAAGGTTTATGGAAAGCTCCACACTCACGTCTTATGTCCAAGCTGGGCATGAAAGACATTTTTCAGCCATCAGCTTGAGGAGGGGTGTTATGAATATGAGAATCAAAAATTACGCATTGTGATCAATGAAACAGTAAAGTTAGTTACAAAATGTTAGTTACAAAAGTTTGTTATAATGTTAGTTAAAGGTAACTCTAGTTAAGTTAGACTAACTAGCTTGTACAGTTAAGATAAACTATAAATAGAGTAGTGTAGGCATTATTTGGATTGTATCATATTATCATTCAATACAGAGAAAAGTTCTTCTTCTTTGATTGAATCCTCTGCTCTGTAATTCTTCAAAAAGGTTGCAATTATACAAATTATCACGACTAAGAAATATTGGATTACTTTATTTTACCATAGATTTAATTTTGTAGTCTTCTTACAAATTTATGTCATTTTATAAGATGTTTGAATATTTTATTTTCTTCTATTTAATAACGGAAAAGGGTCATATTCACCCTTACCCTTAGTCATATTTTTTTGATATATTTATCATTGTCATCCAATTTTTGGCACATATTTACCCTTGGTAAGTTAAGTCTAACAATTTTATTATTCTATGTGACGCTTACATGGCTCCTACTTGTATATATTTTTAATATAATTAAAATTTTACTTCCTATTTAAGATTTTACCCAATCTACTTAAATAAAATTCGACCAACCCATTAAACCCAACTCCAGAACCTATAATCTAGTATCACTTTATCCATCAAAACATCTGTAGAAAGAACATGATAGAGATGAAACAACTGAAAATTGCTTACTAATGGTGAGAGATGAAATGTAGTTGCTAGTCATTAATGCCTCAATATTGCTCTCATCGTCTACCTCATCTTCAAGCATCTCTCATAAACACTCTTTCTCTCTCTCCTTTTTTTTTTTTTTTGTGTGTGTGTGTGTGATTGTTGATATTGTAGTTTCTGTTTTCTTGGAAAATATTTGCATCGGGGAAAATGGGCTTTATGATATGTCAAAAAAGAATTGTTTTTTTTCTTTTTCATATTCAATCTTCTGCAAGCAACCTAAAATTGGTATGAATTGAAGTCGTGGAGAGGAATTTAATTGGAATTGTGTAAAAATTGTTACTTTAAAGACGGGTCTCAACAGTGGCATATTTGATTTAAGATGATCTATATGAAAATGGTTTAGCTTTATCATCAAAATTAAGTAAAAGGATAGTCTTCAAATTTGAACGGTATTGAAGAGAAATTAGAATAGAGTACAAAATGAAAATGGAGAAGAAAGTATTGTGAAGTTAACATCTCATCTGAATTGGGGCTAGCAACCACATTTCATCTTTCACCATTATCATTAGTAAACAAATTTCAGTTGTTTCATCTCCATCGTGTTCTTTCCATGGATGTTTTTGATGGGTAAGGTGATACGAGATGAAAGGTTCTGGAGTTGGGTTAACAGGTTTTCAAATTGGGTGGACTCGATTTTATCTAAGTGGATTGGGTAAAATATTAAATAGGAAGTAAGATTTTAATTATAGTAAAAATATATTCATGTAGGAGTCATGTAAACGCCATGTAGGATAATAAAAGTAGTAACATGATACTTAAATATCCAAGAATAAATATGTGCCCAAAATTATCTTTAAGGCATATATATATAAAAAAAAAAAAATGATTAAGAATAAATACAACCATTTTCTAAGAGTACCATGACAAATATGACCCTTTGACGTTTAATTAATAAGTGGCCACAAGATAACATTACGACTGCCACACGGTGCTAGCTAGTATTACCTTCAAGTGTAAGATACTTTTCCTCCTTGGTTTAACTGTAGTGCAAAATTCTTTTAATTAGCATGGTTTTTTGGCGTGAAAAATTGTTAGGACACAAATTGTTTTTTTTTTTGTTGTAAAAACAACAAATAAAGTTGCCTCTAATAAATTAAGCTTAGGTTGTAAAAATATGAGTTGTGATACTATGGTGGGATTGTTCCACTCTTAACCAGACGTTTTAGGTTCTGAGTCCCCAGTATAGAGAAAATCATGTTGGGGCCTTGCAATGCGCAATCCAAATTTATTCGAGACTCCAATGCAGACTCCGAACATCCAAATGGGAAAGCAAAAAACAAAAAAAAACTTAGGTTGTAGATTTAGAGAGCAAGAGATGAATAACAAATCCTACATTTTGATCTCACTTCCTTAGTTTTCCTGAATAATTCTGATGAGTTTTAGTAACCCTACCAAAAGAAGTGTTTGAAGAGTTAAAACCTTAAGCCTAAAACAGTACTTTTATAACTAAGTTCCAACTAATAGCACCAAAGAAAAGCTTTTGGTGAAAGAGTAGAAAAAAGGTCACTTTTTGGAGTGTTTAGAAGAAGACTTTTTCCTTGGGATGCATTTTCCTTTTACAGCTTTCAATTCCTCCTTTTCTTCTTCTTCTGTTGCTACTTCTCTTAGCCCTGCCTTTGAGCTCCTACATATTAAAGTAATGTAAATACACATCCAAATATTAAAGCCTGATGACAAGTCTGTCTATTCTTACATTTCTTCAACTTAGACAGACCTTTTTCACCTAAAATAAGAAAGTTGAGACAAACTTTTACCAATGTAGTAACAAGTTATTTAAACTATTCTACTAAATTGAATGACCTCACATTCACAAAATAGTAATCCATCTACTCTACTTTATGTGGACAATTACTATTTGCATTGTCATAGGACTTTATCTTTTCCTTGCCATTTTTTTAAATATAGTTTTTAAATATTTTGAATTATTAATTAGTGTGACTTATATGATATTTATGTCATTTCTAAATATATGATGATAACTGAATATACTATCAAAATATTTACATTTATATATACGACATTTAAGCAAAAGTTACTAGGTTTCGAGAATTTTTAGGACTGAAAATAAGATGGTGTCATGCGAAAGCTAACAAAGTAAATCTCGAAAGACCATAAATAAGAAGACAAATGAGAAATATATCAAGAGACACAAATATTTAACGTGATTCGATTAACCGACCTACTTTCACAAGAGGAGATGAGTAATTCACTATATAAGAAAAAATACAAAATATAGAGAGAAATGACCACACAGTACACACAAATTACAAAGAGGTTGACATCTCACATAATCACCCGTATACAAAACTCTCAAAACCGCTAAGACTACGTTATGAATGTTATTATGTTAGAAGAAATGAGTCTTTATTTATAAAGGGTGTAATAAACTTTTTTCTACGAGAGAAAATGACTAACTAAATATGGAGATTATATATTTTCCTTTTCCTCAAAGAAAAACTCAATTATGATAAGAAACTCTGGACAAATACCCAACCAAAACCACATCTAACATAATAAACAACCCATGTATGTTGTAATCTGATCATTTTCTATCATAGGTATATTTTAAGATTCTCAAAAAAAAAAAAAAAATCAATTTGGCAAGCTAATGAAGAAAGGGATAATGGAACTGGGTTAACTCACCTGTCTTCATTGTAGGAAGAAGATTTCTTCAATTGTGGATCAACTTGAGCTGTTCTCTCGTCGGTCGTCATTGATTCAACAATGCTCCCACTGAAATACTCTTTCTCCTCCGATTGCAAATTCCCAAATCGTGGATTCTCCGACATGTATTTTATCTCTTCCACCTCATTATTCTTCGCCACCTTGGACAATACACCTTTATGAAAACTAGCACAGCTACTACTGCTCTTCCTCGGCACCACCGTGCACGGTGGTGGTCGTTGTTGCTGCTTCACAATGTGCGGCGGATCGGTAGTAGTACTTTTCCCTCTAAACGACACCGATCCGCCACAGGAGATGAGTTGGAAGAGGACCGAGTTACGACTCAGTAATGACTCGGTAATCACCGGGTCACCGTCTTCAAACCTTTTGGAAGTTTCAGTGTTACTGGGTTTGTCTGAGAGCGAAGAGGAAGTTGTTGAAGGAGGAGGAGATAACGAGTTTGTGTGAGTTAACTCGGTAGAATTATTCTTCCGAGTTAACTCATCACTACAAATTACACCTCTTGAGCAACTGAAATTGGGTGTGGTTGAGAATTTCTCTTCAAATAATTCTTCATCTAAGTAATTATTGTTGTTCTCAACAATTTCTGCCTCGTCTGAGTGTCGTTTCAAGACTTGTGATTTGCGTTTGGACTCTTGAATTTGTTGCCTGTTTCTCATCAACGGTGGACTCTGTGCTATATGAAATTTTTCTGAAATACAAAATTTAAAAAGGTCAAAACATCAACGAAAGAAATTTTAATCCCGTCAAAAATTACCTGTGGACCCTTCAATAATTTCAGATCCTTTAAGAACATACTCAGCTCCTTCAGAAGGGCAGATGAAATCATTTTCAGCCAAGTCATTCCACACATATCCATTCTTGTAGCTCCTACGACAATTACCATATTATTGTATTTTCTGAAGAATAGTCTTAAAATTTCCAACCAAAGGAACAGACAAATTAATATTAGTATCAGTGAAGTGTTAGAATATTATTTGATTACATTAAAAAGATTTTTGGTTAGTTTTTAAATATGAAACATAAGGAGTCATTTGGTCATGAAAATTATATATTCCTTCTGTCTCATTTTATATGGGTTTATTTAACTTATTATCAATATCGATCTCATCAAGAAGAAAATCTGTAGATCTGTTCCCTTTCGTGTGAATTCCCTAGCGGCGAATTTTAAACTTGTGGGGCCCTATCTATTCCATCTCTCTAGCCCAAAGAAAACCCCTACCCTTGGGACATGGAATTTAAAAAAAAAAAATATAAACTTTTGAAACTTGTAGTCTAAAATAAATAATAGATATTTGTGATTATAAATCATATTTTTAGGAATAAAATGAGTATTTTAAAATTAAATTAAAATAAATGTGTTAATTAAAATAAAAGATAAAAGTAAGTCATACGGACTGAATTGAGACAAAAAAAAAAAAAAACTTATTATTATCCAAAATAGTTTCCCACTTTATTTCAAAATTAGTGTTTGGTTAAAAGATTTTCAAATTCAATTTGGAGTTTGATTCCAAAGTTAGAAAAAAAAAATGCTTCAGACCTGATTTTCAAGTACATCTTCATAAATCCCAAATAAAAAGTCTCCTTTCTCCTTGGTATATGAACTAAGAAGTATAATCAGACAAACATCTATCTTCAACTACATAAAAATTTCAAATAAAAGAAAGAAAATTTGAAATCTATGACTAAATCTAACACCTACAGTTATTTTGATAAGCTTTTCAAGTCCCAATTTTTTAGACCTTTTTTTCAATTAATACAAACACAACTTGTAAGTTGTAATAAATTAAAATTGATACTCAATCATGTCACGTAGCCTTGTAAATTTCAGCCTAGGTAAAATATTGGTTCAATACTAAAATGTTAAAAATGAAAAAAAGGACATTAACATACATACCTTTTACAAGACCAAGAATATAGTGAAGGCATGCCTCTGCCTCTCAACACAGTAAGCCTATCAATAACATCTGTTCCCAAAACAAACAAACAAACAAAAAAAAAATGCACTTCCACGTTAATTTCATTATATATTTCCCAGCACAAAGAAAACAATAATAAAAATTTTACACCTTTTAATCTAAGATGTTGATGAGCAAGATGAGTAACTTCAATGCAATGAGGATGTTCAAGTTGTCCATTTCTTGATAAATAATACACAACTTGAACTTTTTTAAAGCTTGCTCTCATTAATACTACTCTGTTGCTCTGTGATTTCCCTCTTTCTGGACTATTTTCTCTGCATATTCTTCTTCCAGCCCCAATAACCTCCATATTATTCATTCTCTCTCTCTCTCTCTCTCTCTCTCTCTTTTATTTGATTTTCTCCCCCTTTTTAATGACGTTGCAAAAGCACCTACTTATATGGATACTGGATAGATTGAGACAAAAGAGGATACTCAGACATATAAAAGCAAAGAAAAAAAAAATATTTACTGTATTTTCTACTGTCAGCTCTGTTACTATTCTGTCTCAATTTATATGATTTACTTTTTTTTATAATCGATCTCAAAAAAAATGGTATATTTTTATATTAAATAATAATTTAATTATAAAATATCTATTTTATGCTTAATGAAATGAACCATAAGTTTTAAAAGTCTTCATTTCTTTCTTAAACTCCATGTCGAATCAAACTACCTCACATAAAATGAGATAGAGAGAGTATCTCTTTTAGTCGACCATGAAAATAATGATATATTTTTATATTAAGTACTAATAATTTATTTTAAAATATTTATGTTATTCTTAGTGAAATAATTTAAATAAGCATACGAATATTTATTATTTATTTTAGAACGTAAACTCTAAATATATATATATATATATATATAATTTCATACCAAGTCAAACTAATTTATATAAAAGGAATGAAAACCAGTATTATTATTAATAATACATCCTAAGCAGAGAATCGGGTTGATTAGTCATCATCACCTTTTTAATTCTCCTAGCTTTTTTATTTTTAACCCTGCTCTTGTTTTTAAATTAGGCAAACCTCCGGATTTTGTCACTTTACCCTAGAAAAAAGAAAAAAAAAAAAATCAAGAACAATTTTGACAGCAAAAAACTTCAAGATACTCATTAGACATATTTCTTTCGACAACTATGTTTATCCCACCAGTTTTCTGAATTTTCCAATCCTTTGCTGATTATGTTTAATTTTTTCGCACAATTTTATTTTTTAATTTGGGTGAAGAAAACACGAAAACGAAAAAAGAGAAAAGGAAATTGAAAAGGAGCGGGGAAGGGGAGAAAGAGAGAAATGGGGTATGGGTGGGGAAAAACATGGAAAGTGATGGCTGAAGAGGAAAAGAAACGTGGATGATTGGGGGAAAGAAGAATGGAAGTGAAACATTTATTTTTAATTTTTTTTTCTTCTTTTTATTCTAATTTTCTTTTTCTTTTAAATCTAAATTTTTATGTCTAAGCTCCTTTTGCGCTTGAATTCATGTATTTGTTCCAACTCATTAATCAAGTTGTCACATAAGTTTGATTAACGGTCAGAGAAATTTAAAATGTTAAATTTTATTGATTTTGAGGTTTAGTTGACAAAATTCTAAGTTGAAAGGTTTAAAATACAAACGCATATAAGCACAAGGATCTATCGAACCATTTTGTTAGCCTCTTAGTGTTATGAAATTCTGATAAATGACACTTAACATACTACTCACAATTATCGCGGCATGGAAATTCAATAAGGAAAAGATCCAAGCAAACCAACTCCAACATGGAAAGAAATATATTTTGATCCTACAACTACTACTCAAGGAAAGGCATAATCAAAGGGATTACGAATCATTAACATACAGATTAATAGTTGGCAGCAAATCATGATTGATAGGATGAGATTGAGCAATCATAAATCAAGCCAAGAATAGAGAAAATCCATCAAGGGAAGAAAGGAAATCAGATCCAGCCAAGAGTCGAGACAAATCTTATAGCCAAGCACAAAATCAAGTCTTATCTAACAAGAAGGAAGGAATGTGATTTACCATGCACATATCTAATATGGACATGGATCAGCAAATCGCCTCAATCAAGGGATTCCTCAAATCCTTGATTGAAGTATAACTCCCTTGGGTTTTTCTTACAAGAGTGCAAGTTTGATTATATATAAACCCCCTCAAATTTAGGAGTGACGCACGCAACTTCACTTGAACTTATAGAGCAACTTTCTTTTATCTTGCATAAAGCTTTGTAACCACGTGAGTGATACAATTGAAAAGAAAAGAAAAAGAAAGAATTTGAGTGTAGGTTTACAAGTAGAGGCAGTGTCAAGGTAGAAAATTGATTTGCACATCAGACAGGATATAGTTGCTGAATTGCTGTACTACCAAAGCTCTTAAGGAAACCCTTAAAACCCAAGGGGATTGGACTAGGCACCACATTGGTGATCCGAACCAGTATAAAACTCTCTGTGTTATTTACTTAATGCAAATTACTATTACTGTTTATCTATTCTACTAACGTGCATGTGAGTCAACTGGCCATTGCAGGTAGTCGACTAAAGGAATTTTAATTCAACCTCCCCCCACTTGACTTTCAATTGGTATAAGAGCAAGTCTCACTACTTCAGTGTTTAACCACATGTGGGCAAAGATCCAATGGCACATTATCATATCCCTAGCGCTTTACTTCAAGATGGACATTCCTCACACAGACCACCATACTTTAATGGACATCATTACTCTCACTGGAAAGACAGATTCAGAATCTTTGTCTCTTCAAATGATCATCAAGCATGGATAGTAATCAAGAAGGGCCTGAAGCCTATTTCTGGATTGACTGAAAAAGATGGCACTGAAAAGCCATTTGATCTGAAATCATTTGATATCACTAAGAAACAACAAGAGGTAATTCAAACTAATGCTAGAGCTATAGGTTTGCTATATTGTGCAGTAAGTGGAGCCGAATATGACAAAATATCAACATGTGAAACTGCTAAAGAAATGTGGGACAAACTAGAAGTGACTTATGAAGGAACTAGTAAAGTAAAGGAAGCTCTGATCAGTTCACTTGTAAAATGAATATGAGTTGTTCAAAATGGCCGAAGATGAAAACGTTGAATCCATGTTCTCAAGATTTATTAAAATTGTCTGCGAACTCAAATCACCTGGGATGGTGTATTCAAATGCACTACAAGTCAGAAAGCTCATCAGAAGTCTTCCCAAGGCTTGGGAAACTAAAACTGCCATTCTTGAAGATGGAGATTTGTAGAAAATGACTTACATTGAACTTCGAGGCAACTTAATGGACTATGAACAGAATCATATCAACATGTACAACAAGGATGATAAAAAGAAGACTGTGGAATTTACGACTGAGACATCTGACATTGGTGAGGAAGTCGATGAAAATCAAGACGAAGGAATGGCTCTCATAAATCATGGAGTAAGACAAATGCTTAGACAAAGAAGACAGAGACCTCAACAAAATTTTAAGAACAATGATATCAAAAGAAATTACGATCGTTGCTACTACTGCAGAAAACCAGGACACATCAAACAGAACTACCCAAAATGGAGAAGAAGAAACAATCGAAGAATAAAGATCCAAAAAGTCTCAGAGCATGGGAACAAGGAGAAACAACTGACGATGATCATGATGAAATGACAAATTTATGTTTCATGGCACTAGGTGAAACAAGTGAGGTAAGACTCTTCAACTATCTAGATTGTAATGATTTACAAAATTCTTTGGATATGGTTACTCATGAATTATAGAAAGTTATTGACGAATACAATAAACTTGCTCAAGAAAAGAAAGACTGGCAGATTCTTCTCGAAGCAAGTTAGATTGAAGTCGACTTACTAACAAGAGAAAGTGAAAATGCAGTTGAACAACATCAGAAATTCTCCAAGTCACAATTCTATTCGATCTAATAGAACTACGCTTGATTGGAGAAATTCTCCAAATCATAGTTCCAACAAATCAAATAGATCTATCTCTAACTCTTATATCCTGAAACTTTTGCTAATATTGTTTGTTTTACTTGTGGTGATCTTGGTCATAAATCTTTTAATTGTAGAAAATGTTCTTCTAGAAAGTGGCTCTGGAGACTAAATGTTACCAATCATCAAGGACCCAAAAATACTTGGGTACCTAAAAGAAACTAACCTTATTGTTTTGCAGGAGCAATCCAAGAAAACCTATAAAAAAGGAATGTGGGTACTCGACAGTGGATGCTCCAGACATATGTGCAGAAAGAAAGAAAACTTCAAAACCATAAAAAGAATAAATGGAGGATGTGTTAGATTTGGAGACAATGCAAAAGGGGAAGTAACTGGAGTCGGGACTATTACACTCAGTTCATCATGCGATCTAGTCAAAGTATATCTGGTTGAAGGAATCAAACATAATCTTCTCAGCATTAGTCAACTATGTGATGTTGGATTTCAATTAACTTCAACACAACCAGCTACATCATTAAACATCCTGAGAAAAAGCTAACTTTTATCGAAAATTGAGTAAATAATATATATGTCTTAAATAATGTTGAATTTTCATCTCTCACTTGTCTTACTACAATCTCAAGTGATCCATGGCTTTGACATCGAAAGCTTGGACACGCAAGTATGAATGCTCTTGAAAAACTGTCTAGACTCGAATTGGTTATTGGACTGCCAAAACTAAAGTTTGAGAAAGATCATATATGTGACACATGTCAAATGGGTAAGCAGACTCGCTCATCTTTCAAAGGAAAGGATATTGTAAATACCTCTAAACCCCTACAACTTCTTCATATGGACCTATTTGGTCCTACTCGAACCGCCAGCATTGGAGGTAAAAGATTTTCTTTCATAATCGTTGATGACTTCTCAAGATTTACATAGGTAATATTTCTAACTCATAAAAATGAAGCCTTTACTAACTTCAAAGATTTTTGTAGAAAAATTCAAAGAAAGGCAAGGTATTTCATTACAACTATTCATAGTCATCATGGAGGCGAATTTGAGAATAAGGCTTTTGAGGAATTCTGTGCTCAAAATGAATTTATTCAAAAAAAATCCTTACCTAGATCTCCTCAACAAAATGGAGTAGTTGAACAGAAAAATCGCTCACTTCAGGATACAACAATAACAATGCTTCTCGATAGAAGTCTACCTGACCATTTTTGGGCAGAAGCTGTAAACACTGCTTGTCATATTCTCAATAGGTGTTTAATCAGACCAATATTAAGGAAGACTCCCTATGAATTGTGGAAAGGTAAGAAACCAAATATAATGCTTCATCCACAATAATGGTAAGGACAATCTCGATAAGTTCTATCCAAGAAGTGACGAAGGTATATTTTTAGGTTATGCTCCTATTAGCAGGGTTTTTCATGTTTTTAATAAAATAACTCTAAGTGTTGAAAAATCTGTACATGTGGTATTTGATGATACTAATCCAAGGGTACAGGAAGCTGAAATCGGTGACGATGAAATTACTTCTCTCAAACCAGCTGAAGACACAACAATTATCAACACTAAAATTAACACTGAAGACTCAACTACTGCATAGGTGGAGTCGACTACTCCATCTGACAAAGCCAATATTCCAAGAGAATGGATACATAATGCTAGCTACCTTGAAAATTTCATTCTCGAAAAACCTGATAACAAAATTCAGACATAGTCTTCTCTTAGAAAACAAGCTTATGTGGCTCTCATATCTCAAATGGAACCCAAACAAATACATGAGGCTATGGAAGATGAGTCATGGGTACAACTAATGAAAGATGAACATGATCAATTTGAAAGAAATCAAGTGTGGACCCTTACCAAGAGGCCCAAGAATTGCTTAATAATTGAAACCAAATGGGTGTTTCGAAATAAACTTGAGAAACAGGGAAAAGTTACTCGCAACAAAGCACGATTAGTTGCTCAAGGCTATTCTCAACAAGAAGGTATTGATTACGATAAAACATTTGCTCTTGTGGTAAGGTTAGAATCTACTCGAATTCTGCTCGCTTATGCATCCTTTAAACGCTTTAAACTTTTTCAAATGGATGTAAAAAGCGCTTTTTTAAACGGTTTTATAAAAGAAGAAGTGTTTGTCAAATAATCCCCCGATTTTGAAAATCCCTTTTGTCCTGACTTTGTTTTATAAATTATCCAAAGCTCTTTACGGTCTTAAACAAGCTCCGAAAGCATGGTATGAGAGATTGAGCACGTTTTTACTTCAAAATGATTTCTAAAGGGGAAAAATTGACACAACTCTTTTTATTCAAAAATCTTATAGTTCAAATTTATAGTGATGATATCATTTTTGGAAGTTCTAATCTTTCTTTGTGTGAGAATTTTGCAAATCTAGTGAAAGATGAATTCGAAATGAGTCTAATGGGAGAACTCACATTCTTCCTCGGACTTCAACTCAAGCAGTCGAGTAATGGAGCCTTCATTAGTTAGACTAAGTACGCAAAGGAATTAATAAAGAAGTTTGGACTCAAAAAAGGTAAAGCTTTTGGGATCCCATGAGTCCCTCCACGTGCCTTGAAATAGACGCACCCGAAAAAGATATGGATGAAAAAATATATAGAGGAATTGTTGGCTCACTACTTTATCTCTCTGCTAGTCGACTAGACATTATGTACAACGCATGCAAATGAGCAAGATTTCAAGCTGCTCCGAAGGAATCTCATCTTACTACAGTAAAGCGAATTATTCGCTATTTGATTGGCACCACCGAATTAGGACTGTGGTACCCTCACTCAACTCATTTTGATTTAATTGGTTACTCAGATGCTGACTTTGCAGGTGACAAAAATGATCGTAAGAGTACTAGTGGAACATGCCAAATCTTGGGACAATCCTTAGTCTCCTGGCATAGCAAGAAACAAACTTCAGTTGCTTTATCTACCACTGAATCTGAGTATCTAGCCGTTGGAAGCTGTGGTACACAACTTTTATGGGTGATGCATTAATTACTTGATTATGATCTTTCTTATGAAGTTGTCCCGATTTTTCGTGATAATACTAGTGCTATTAGTTTCTCTAAATACATTGTGCATCATTCCATGGGTAAACTTATTGACATTAAGCATCATTTTATTCGTGATCATGTTGAAAATGGCGAGTTTTATTAGAATTTGTAGATTCTGAAAATCAATTAGCCGATATTTTTACAAAACTGCTTCTTGAAGAACAATTTTGTTTCCTTATAAATTGCCTTGGTATTACGTGCCTTAATTAAATTTTTTTCCTTATGCGTTTAATGTTTTTTTTTGTTTATGTCTTGTTTAATTATGATCTTCCACCGCCTCTTCCGCTTCCTTTTATCACCCGTCTTTTCCTTTCCTTTCTGTCTCCTTCTTTCCTTTCAAAGACTTTTCTCCTCCCTTTTCTCTTCTCTATTTATCCGCCCTCTTCTCTTCTTCCTTCTTAACCCTACTATGACTAAAACTCGCTTCATGACCTCTCAAAAACCCTCTACCCTTTCGAGCTTTTTCGAATTGGACATTTTGTCCCTCTCTTTTGATTCTTTCACGTGATCATTGGCGTATCCGTCTATTTCATCAAAAAAGAGGACATCTTCGTCAAAACAGAAGGCTTCCAAGAAACCCCTTGCTCTAGTGTCGGGATCTCTCTCCCCATCAGATATGCAAAGGGTTTGGGGACTCGAACAAAAGCACATGTATGACAACTTCAAATCTCGCCCTATTGTTCTTGACCGTATTGTCAACCTCAGTCAGCTTAAGGATTCTCACTGCCCGAAAAATGATAAACTCAAAACTAGGCTTCTTGGAGTAGAACGTGGGTTTGAGACTCTCCACGACGTTGTTGAAAAGGTCTTTCTCTTACAGAAGGACACTACCACTGATATCGAAAAACTGCGCATTGCTATGACTGGAATTAAACAGGAAGGAATCTCCACAGTCAACAAATTGATTCGTCAAGTTGACTTTCTCAAAGGTGGAGTCAGCTCCTCTAATAATGATCTTGCAGTTTCAGTTCAGACCTCTTACTCAAATCTCTCTCGAGGCATGAAACGGTCTTACAATACTTTCTGTGAGAAAGTCATCAACACCCTGAAGTACTTCTGGGGTGAAAACTAACTTTTATCTCTTGCTTACTCAGTTTAATGGCTCATTTTGGATTTGTTTCAATAGGGGTCTGTTCATAAAACTTTATCTTGGACTTTATCCTGAGGACTGTATTACCTCTAGACTCTTTAGCTTTATATTGTTTTTGCTTGTTGTTGTTTATATTTGGTGTTTTTTTAAATAAAAATTATGCCAAAGGGGGAGATAGCTGCCACCACAAATTTTAAGACAGGAGAAATGCATTTAAGGTCAACACTTTGATGAAGCCCTCAGGGGGAGCCACATATGCAGGGGGAGCTAGACATATAGCCATATTTCAGGGAATTATCATTGTCTCTCCATACTTTATTTAAAATTGTGAATTAATTGTCATTATAAAAAAAAAGGGAGATTGTTAGCCTCTTAATGTTATGAAATTCTGATAAATGACACTTAACATATTACTCACAATTATCGCAGGCATGGAAATGCAATAAGGAAAAGATCCAAGCAAACCAACTCCAATATGAAAAGAAATATATTCTGATCCCTACAACTACTACTCAAGGAAGGGCATAATCAAAGGGATTACAAATCATTAACAAACGGATTAATAGCTGGAAGCAAATCAATCAAGCAAATTATGATTGATAGGACAAGATTGAGCAATCATAAATCAAGCCAAGAATAGAGCAAATCCATCAAGAGAAGAAAGGAAATCAGATCCAACCAAGAGTCTAGACAAATCTTCCAGCCAAGCACAAAATCAAGTCTTATCTGACAAGAAGGAAGGAATGCTATTTACCTTACACATATCTGATATGGACATGAATCAACAAATTAAATCGTCTCAATCAAGGGATTCCTCAAATCCTTGATTGAATTATAACTCCTTGGGTTTTCCTTACAACAACACAAGTCTGATTATATATAAACCCCCTTAGACTTAGGAGTGAAGCACGCAACTTCACTTGAGCTTATAGAACAACTTTCTTTTATTTTTCATAAAGCTTTGTAACCACGTGAGTGATACAATTGAAAAGAAAAGAAAAAGAAAGAATCTGAGTGTAGGTTTACAAGTAGAGGCAGTGTCAAGGTAGAAATTTGATTTGCACATCAGACAGGATATAGTTGTTGAATTGATGTACTACCAAAGCTCTCTTCAAAGCTCTTAAGGAAACCCAAGGGGACTAAACTAGGCACCACATTGATGATCCGAACCAATATAAAATTCTCTGTGTTATTTACTTATTGCAAATTACTAGTACTGTTTATCTATTCTACTAATGTGCAGGTGAGCCAACTGGCCATTGCAGAAAGTCGACTAAAGGAATTTTAATTCACCCGTCTTGACTTTCACATTTGACCGTTCGCCATTCAAACGAGTAACTAAAATGAGTAGACGGTACTTGGTGTATTGTTGAGAGCCTTTATTAGGGTAGGGAAAAGCCGATCTAGGGTGTCAATGTCCTGTCCTACTACTTTTGTACTACCTACCACTGCTTTGTCGTCCAACTTTATCATTCAACTGATGTATTTTATTGTATTTTAATTTTTTATTTGTAGTTCAATATTTACATCAAAATTCAAATAAATTTAAATTTGTATCAATAAATTTTATATTGGTGGAGAAATTATTTTCTAATAAAAGTGATTTTATATAGAGTAAGACTTGAATATAAGACCTCTGGTTAAGAATAAATGAGTATGTTGGTATCCAAGTAATGTTTTATTCATGAGTATACACCAGGAGCGGAGCTATCGTGGTCGTCATAAAATTACAAGTCATTGCACAAAACTTACATGATGACAAATTTAAATCTGTATGTGCAATTGGGAGCAGAAGTAGACCGGACATGTAAGATCAAATCTGTTATACACATGGGTTAGATATAGCAACACCAAGCTTTCTCTCTCACATAACTATTTGGACAAAAAAGATTCGAGGCCTCAATTTCAAATTATACGTGTGCTAGAGTGTTTTACATCATAGTAAGAACCTATAATATCTATAATGTAAAATACTCAAGTACTAGTAATAACATTATTAAGTCTTATAAGGATGGAGGTTTCATGATTTATTAAGAAAGAACTTAGGTAAATCTAACATATTTAGGAGTTAATTATTTAGATACACTCTAATTTGTAATATTACGTATCTTATCAGATTTTGGTACCTTCCGATACATCCAGATACATGTATCTCGTATATATGTGCACTACATAAAAAATGATCATTAGCGGCAATTAATTCTTAATTGCTGCTAAATATGTATTTTTAGCGGCAATTAACACTCTTTATGTATGTCCCTAAAGCCTTTTAGCAACATTGATTTTAATGGCACTTAGCTAATGTGGTAAAGACTTTAGCACTATTTATTAATGTCTATATTTATTGCTGCTAAAAGTTATTTTTGTTGTAGTGGTGGTCAAATTTAAGTGTAATTAATTCTAGATACAATTGTATCCAAGTAGATTTACATGTATCTGGGATACATAGCAAATCTCGCTCGCTTCCTTCGTCTCTCTCCTATCTCACTCACAACTCTCCCGTATATCTAATATCTCGAATCTCGATACATATAAATTACTCCGAATACATATATATCTCAAATATATATAATAGGATTGGAGGAGCAATCGATGACCGTGAAAAGTGGATAACAGAGATAGAAATACCGCTTGATATTGATAAGTAACAGTAAGATTTACTGAGAAAATTGATCAGGTCAAAGCTAACACTATGGACCACTGGAAGTACATATTTGCACGTTAACTTCGTACAAATTTAAAACACATAATATAAACTAGTTGTTTAATTTGGTTTCATTTAATATTTATGTTTTAAATTTATATAGAATTGGACAATTAGTTACTTGTGTTTTATTAGGCATCATACGTGACAATACACATTTTTATGTCAATATTAAAGTACATAATTTTATGTTTAATGCAGTTGCTCACAGTATAATGAGTTGGATTCATCCCTTTACTTTGCTTCTATATTATTGTACGTGTTACCATTAAAATCTTTAATATCAATTTCCCAAGGGACATTATTGTAAGTTTGAAAAAAAAAAATATGGAAGAAGACAGAAAGGCCTTTATTCAGATCACATGGATACAGGTGAATTGGTACTGGAGTATATAAATAATGGAGTTATTCGTCGTGTATTGGAATTATTATTATAAAAAAAAAAAGAAACATAATTTTGTTGTTTGATTATAAAAATGAAAAAAACAAATAACATAGAATCTAGATATCGGTAATATATACGATGTTTGCTTTATTTTTTTTCCATTTCCACATAATATATAACACTACAAATATACTCAATGTTTTGTTCATATTTTTCTTTTTCGTACAATTAGAGCATATATAAAATATGAGAAAATTTATATGTTATTTTATGTAGTTTAAAAAAATAAAATAATTAATATACGAATAGCTAAAATTATGTATAATTAATTTTTATATTATTAAGATGTGCATGATTATTAGAGATATATTTTTTAAATTAATCTTATTATAATATTTGAAATTCTAAATTTGATTTTTAGTATTATTATTATTATTTTATGTAATTATTCAGTATTAAGGATATTATAAAAAAAAAACTCTCTTATTTATTAAATAGAGAAAAAAGATGAAATATTTATTTTGAATATAAAAATCAAATAATATGAAACGAGAATATCACGTTTGATCGTGATACATTTTTAATTGCTTTGTATGAATTTCAACATCGTTGTCATTTTTAGATCTTACAATACGACTAAACTTAGAAATACTCCTTCCTTGAGAACAGGGATTCGCTCATTCAACGTCCGCAAAGTATCTGATGGTGTTTGTTAAATTTATTTGTTCGATTTAATTGGTATGGTGTTCAAGAAAGTAAAAGAAGTTTTTTAATTTATGATATTAAATTAAAATATATCAAGATATATTTAATTTCATAAATCATGATCTTAAGTTTATCGTATGAAAAATATAGTTAAAGACTAATAAAAAATAGAAAGAGGATATATTTTTAAACCGACTAAGAAAATCAAATAAATTGAAATGAAGAATATAAATTATGAGTTATGTATATATTCCCTTGGTGTTAATTTAAGTGTTTTACATCTTCCTTTTTAGTATGTCCAAAAAGAATCTCTTTTTTTCTTTTTATATTTAATAGTAAATTTTTTAAATTTCAACGTGCTACATGACATGTTCAATATCATAAAATTTAATGGGCTACATATATTGTTTTAATTAAGTTCAAGAAATTTAAAAACCTTCTTGTATTTTCTTGATATTTATCATACTAACTTAATTTAAGATGGAGAAAATATATGACAAATAATTTCTCCATAAGTAATTGCTACGTTCCTATTAGATGCATAAGTTTAATGATGAAGACTAGAATTGAATACCAACGATGGTTGTAGTAGATAATAAATATTTTTTTTATTCTTAAATAAGAAATTTTATGAAATTATTTTTGACAGCATTTTATCCTAAATGTGATACCTTCTTATGCGAATTCAAATTTAACATTGGGTGAGAGAAAAAAAAGGGCTTGAAATGAATGAAAAAGTTATGATATAATTTCCTAATCCAATCTAAAATGTGAGTAAACGAGTTAACAAGTCCCCATTTCTTGTACTTTAAAATTAGAAAAACAGTGCAAGTAGACAGCTCATTTATTTAATTTGTGTATACATGGCCGCCACGTGAATGTACATGCAAATTTTACAGAGCTACTCTATTTACCCTGACTTTTAGTGGGAGCAAAAGAGGCAATTCTGACCTTCTTATGCACTTTGCGTCCCATGCCTTCTTTTTAAGTGTAAGTTGATTAATTACGATGTGTCTCTTTCTGTTTCTTTTCAGTTTTCAAGTATAACTTGATTATTTATTTCTTATATATAGTGGGATCCAAGTGAAATACGCGTTTGAACATGTAATTTTATTTCATTATTTTAAATTATGAGATGAAATTTTAATTCTTCAGAAATTTAATTTGAGAATTTTATAACATGATTTTATATTTTTTAAATATAAAATTTACCCAAATTTTTTTATTTTGTAAAAGAAAAAACATCATTTTATATCTGATGAAATTTGAACTAAATATGAACATGATGATATAGTTGTTAGTGGTATTGGCTAACAAATATTTCAAAAAAATAATATAGTACACTACAATTTATATTCAATTTAAATTTTTTTTTATTGAATTAAAGTTCGATCAATTAATTTTCTATTATGAATAACTTTTGTGATAGTTATTATACTTTTGGTATAAATTTTTTGCTTATTTGATAAGACCATGTATTGAATTGGGCAATTTTAATAGTTTTTTAGAGAGGGATGGGTTTATGTTTATAAAAAAAAAACAATTTAATAATTCAAATTGCATTTTCAATCTCATCTTATATGATTTCATACTATGATTTCGACCCTAGCATTTAAGATAGAGAAGTTTTTCATGTTAAATCATATCATTTGATTATGAAATTTGGAGTTGCATAAAATTTCAGTTTCAACTTTAAATTATGATTTTAAAATTTTATATATAAAATGTGATCCACATGTTAATTTTTTTCAAAAATTAAATAAAATAAAATAAAGCATTATATATATACATATTTTTTAAAAGGACTCATATTCGATGTGATAAGTTTTTTTAGCAAAAGGATTATATCAAACAATAGCTAGTGATTAGCATTATTGATTTATTAAATTAACAGATCTTTGTAAAATTTCATGTGTTTAAAATTTTGCAATGTCATGTAATTATTACAAACATTTATTTATAAAAGAAATATAGAAAATGTGATTTATAAATACAATATCTTAGAATATTTTAATATGTTATTTATGAACTATAAGTTACTTATTCGATAAGATTATATATAATCTTTTAATTTGTATATAATTAGTAAATATAATTATGTTAGTAAGTGAATGAGAAACTTTAAATTTGTGGAAATTAAAATTAAAATTTCGCATATCTTGATTAAACTTCCTTAATGACAAGTAATTAACATTCTAATTGTCAAACTTCAAATCAACAATAAAGCTGTGTAAGTTGCAGAGGTGGAGTTGCAGAGCCCAAATTAGACAATTTTATACGCTGCTACTTTGGAGAGAGAACTTTATAGAGTGTTTATAAAATCAAATCTATTTAATGTAATGTTTTACCCTTTGAAATAAGATGCAACTATCCTCTTGGCTTCAAACTATCACGAAATTATCAGTTTCATCCTTAAATGAGATAAGAGTTCTATTAACTTTTAAAGTTAATCTTTTTGTATTATTTAAAATTTTAAACTATCAAAAATCTTATTTTTCTCTACACTTAATTGTCAAGATTGTATTGATTTTTAAATTTAATCGTAATGCCTATTATAATAATATTGTTACACTATTAAGTGTTCGTTTGGGTATATATCTATGAAGCTGCATCATTCATTTAGATATCTATAAAATTATTATTTTTTGATAACTTTCATGGATATTATCCATTTATGAAACTATCATTTTTGTAAAGTTGATATATTGCATCGATTTTCTTTAAAAAAATCCATCAAAAACTACATTAAAACAACACAAATAACCTAAACTAAAAATTCACTTGAACAACAACAAAATCTAAACCAAAATAATTTAGGAATTTAAATAATACTATAAAAAGTATTAAGTTAAGAAGGTAATAGAACCTCTACATAATTTAAGGATATAGATAATTTGAAAAAAATGAAGTTTAGAAATTACTAAAATCCTTATAATAATTTAAATGTACAACTGATAATTTCACTATAATTCAGAATGTTCTTTTGTCTCATACCTTTTCTTGTCCATACATGTTGATATTTCCCCAGTTATAATATAAAGTCATAATATAGTCTCACAAGGAAAAAATAAAATAAATTAAAACAGTAGAAAAAACAAAGTCAACTATGTCTCTGAAATTTCATCTTTTTCCATGACACCAATATTTCCATAGGATATTACATCATCTCTTTTCAGTACGCTAGCTACAGTAACTGATCATGTCATGGGGTAAGAGAACGAGGCTAGTTGGGTGTTGTAATTTAAAATTTGACGCGCCATAAATAAAATTATTTTACATTGCTTTAATTTAAAATCATAAAATTAAAAGATCTTCTTTTTTTTTCTTAAATTTTGTTTCAAATCAAATTAGCTCATTCTTTTTTAAACGGATGGAGTATAACAAAAGGCTCGGAAGATTAAGGACCCATTTGGCCATAGATTTTTAAAGTAAAATTTGGGGGAAAATTTGGCAAATAATATTTGTCCATACAATTTGCCATTATTTGACAAATAACTCAAATTCCCAAATACTTGAAAAAATTAGTATTTGGATCAAATCTCATTATTTGGGATCTTTTCAAAATTCAAATTCTACATTAAACTTTTATCTTTTATAAAAAAAACACCATATATGAACACCAAAGTAGTGATGGAATATTCAGTGAATATGAAAGTAATGATGTGGTTGTTGATGAAAATGATAAACAATTGGCTTAGGGTAACAAAGTCATGTGTTTTGTCTACTTCGCGTTGTATGGAATGATGCTTGTTACACTCACTCCAAACTACCACATTGCTCCAATGTCATGGACACTACTTGTTATTTGTTGCAACGAAGATCCAATTGACTTGTAATACAAACTTATGGTTAGTTTTGATAGTTTTAAAAACTTATGGGTATAAATTATATTTTTTGTTAAAAGTGAAATATGTTTCCCAAATACTATAGCCAAACACATGGTGAAATTTCACCAAAATAATATTTGCCAATTTTTTTTAAAAATCTATAGTCAAACGCTAGCTAAAAAGAATTCATTTATAAAATTTGGGATTGTTTAGATGAAATTTTGTAATGCAATTGATACAATTATATTCTATGTATAATAAAAATCAATTAATGTATCAATTGTATTCAAACACAATTTGTGAAGACAAATACAATTGACATAATACACATTATCATAATACAAATTGTCATAATATAATTGATACGAAATTCATATACAGTTGATATGGAATACAAATACATTTGATACAAATTGTGTTTGTAATACAATTGATACAATTATATTCTATGTATAATAAAAATCAATTAATGTATCAATTGTATTCAAACAATTATATTTGTATATGTATCAATTGTATTTGTATTATGTATCAATAGTATTCGTGATACAACGAATACAACATGTATTCATCCTCTCTCTCCTTCCTCTTTCGATCTCGCTCGCCTCTCTTCTCCCTTAGCATGTAGCTACAATCTGTAATTAAGTAAAGGAAAAAATATGAATAATAGAAAACCTTTAACCTATATTATGTATTATAGCTACAATTTAAGAAAAATGTAATTCACGGTTACAGTTTCTTCCAATTCTTGCTATTCAGTTTCCTAATTGTATAAATCCAAAATTTGTATAATTCAATCCCTGATTGTATAAATCCAGAATTTGTATATGTTTACCCTAATTATTTTTATATGATTTATGAAAAATTCATAATAAATTACCCACTTTGTATATCAGCAAGCAAAATATATAAATGGGCAAGCAAAATATACAAACCGTAGCCTCCATCTGTATATACTTACGTTGTTTGTATATTTGCAAGCGAAATTTACAAACTGCAGCCTCCATAGCAAATGGAACTATATCTATAGAGTGCAATTATCAAAATTATAGCTATAGAGCCTTATTATGTCTATTATCTTTGATATTTTTGAACAGAAATGCAATTGCGCCTAGTCCAAACATAGTAATGAAAAAGGAAAGATTAGACAAAATATATATTGGTCAAAATAACATTACTCAAAATGACTCAATTATCACTTACTACACAATATTGCCTTTCACAAACTTTCTTGCCAGCGAAATGAAACTTTCGCTACACTGCTTTTCTTCCTTATTCTTCAAATTCTATATTTTTTCTAAAATCACTTTGAAAAAGTATTTTTGTTACCCTTTTTAAAAGGAAAAATTGTATATAATAGCAAACTATTAATTCAAATTAAATGCTATAAATATATTCTGATTTAATTATACCATATAACAAACTACTGCTATTTTTGCCACTCTCCCTAGTGGAATCTCGCTCGCCACTCTCGTTTGGTGGCAGTCTCGCTCGTCCTCTCTCTTTTATACAAACACAAATGTATAAAATGTGTTGTTTGTATAAAGAGAGAGGAAATTGTATATATACATATATTTTTGTTCCCCTCTCTTCCCTCTCCCAGATCTCGCTCGCCACTCTCCCAAATCTCGCTCGCCACCCTCGCCTCTCTCGCTTATACAAACATAAACGAAATGTATAAATTGCACTTCTATTTGTATAAAGCGAGAGAAAATTGTATATACACATGCAAATACATATATCTTCGTCCTATACACTTATAATTATACAATACAAATATTTTCCTGCCCAGTTCTCTTTTGCCTTTCTCTCTTTCTCGTTTTATACAAACACATATTATACAAATATAATGTATAATTTATGTTTGTATAAAGCGAAAGATAGAGCAATTTTTGATATACAAATATTTTTGTCAACAATTTATACAAACGAGAGGCTAACAACAATTTTTACAAATGGCCTGCCAGCGAAATCATATAAATTTGAAGAGGAGCCAACGAATTATACAATTGCTTCTTTTGTATATATGTATAGCGAAATAGACATAGCTTTCAATTGTATATGTATAGCGAATTGTACATATATATATGTTTATAATAGAGCACAATTATGCAAACTTTACTATAACATACAAATATGAATTTTGTGTTTGCTATATGTGAAAATTGCTCTTTTTAAAATAGAGGCCGAAAATTTAGAAGCGAATGTTAAAAGTTCAGTTTAAACTAAAGGCTCTACAGGGTTGTTCAAAAGCAACTATATACAATATCGATACTATATATATAATTTTATATATATATAATAAATTTATTTATACCATTAGTATTTATCCCATAAATTTATATTTTCAAATATTCAGAGTAATAATTTGACTTTTTGATAAATTATATTTCTACCATAAAAAATACATAGTATATTTTAGATATGAAAAATTAATACTATGTATATACTAGAAATATATATTCATATTTAATAAATAAGTTTTTTACACGAACAAAGTATTTCATAGGGGATCTTGGTCCTTTATTTATAGTTCTTGCATTAACCGGTCTGGAATTAGGTGTAGCTATATCACTACTTCTCACATAACTATTTATATCATGAATATTTATCCCATAAATTTATATAAAAAATATATCTGTAATTTGACTTTCTTATAAATTATATTTATATCATAAAAATACATGATATATTTCAAATATAAAAACGTATACCATGTGTATATTACAAAATAAATAATTATATGTAATATTTTTTTCTACTAAAAAAAATACTTTCGAAATAATAAATATGTACCATAAATATATATCCAAGAAATTTATATTAAAAAAAATAGGAAAAATTACAGAAATCCCACATTTTAGTTTACTTATTACCATTATCCCCTATAAGTTTTACAAATCTCCAAAATCCCTCATTTTCGCGCATCAGATTAGTGTATCTCGCGCATCAGATTAATGTATCATGTATAAAATGTACATCAGATTAGTGTATCATGTATAAAATGTAATGTATCTTATTTAACTATTAATGTATCTCGCGCATCAGATTAATGTATCAACGCTTATATTATTGTATCCGTTTGAGGGATTTCTGTAATTATAAACTTTTAAGGGATAAATTGTAATTTTTCCTTAAAAATATGTGATTTCTGTAATTTGCCCAAAATAATATTACAATAGTTTAACTTAGCCATAAATTATATTAAAGTAGAAGTCTTGAAGTAAAGTTTTTATGAAATGTTTAGAAAGTCACTTTAAATATATGAGATCAGGCGGGAATCGTCGAGAAAAGGCCCAAAATAGTCTTTCATCTTTGGGTTAAGACTCAAAGTCATCCTTGAGTTTTCACATGGAGCATTAATAGTCCCTCATGTTTGCAATATGGGTGCACTTTTGGTCCTCTTTCAAAATTTTGCTTATTTTTTAACATTGATTTTATTCATAATTTATGTACGGAATGTTTAATCGTTATTTTATATATTTAGTTGAAATAATAACTCCATGTGAGAGATTGTGAGAAACACCTTGTTTTGTTTAGTAGAAATCGTATTGCAGGTAAAGTCGAGAGGTTCATCACGACGATTTCACGTACAATAGTACACATTTTTCTTTTCTTGCAATGTCATATGTTAAAATGTTCTTAGTTTAGTTGCAATAATATTTATACTGAACAGAACAAGATGCTCTTCTTCTCACCTTCTCTTACATAGAGTAATTATTTTTACTAAATATATGAAAAGACTATGGGACATTCCTTACATAAAATTATGATCAAAATTAATGTTAAAAAATAAACAAAAGTTTAGGGGAGGGCCAAAAGTGCACCAATGTTGCAAACATGAGGGACTATTAGTGCTCTATGTGAAAACACAAGGATGACTTTGAGTCTTAACCCAAAGATGAGGGACTCTTTTAGGCCTTCTCTCGAAATCGTCCGTCATATTGATCTATCATATGTGACTTCATATTGAAGTTGTGAGGGATGAGTAGTACTCTCCAACTTAAAGTAAAGTGTAAATGTTTATTATAAAATAAAAATAATTATTTTCAATTTAATTTTTTAATAAGCTATGCTTTTGAAATAATTTAAAGACTTTCCTTCTAGTACATTCATGTTAATTTTATTTTTTTTGACTTGTCATTTTTGACAAATCAAGAAAGAATAATAATTTTTGGTTTATTATACCCAATGTAACATGTCCCATTTTAGTTATATGATGGATTGTTCGACTAGAGAACGGGGTTATTATTCTTTGAAGGAAGGAAATAGATTAGTGACTAGTTATGAAATTCAAGAAGATGCTAATTCACGTATTTCAAGCTCTAGCAAATTACTGTAGACAAAAAATAGGGATGGCATGGGGTGGAGCGGATGCAGGATGGGTGGGTTTAAGACTATGTGGAGCCGGAAGGATTTAAGGTTGTGCGGGGCAGGTCGATGCGGGACGGATTGAAGTGAGTTTTTTTAAATTAATGCATTTGGGAATCATTGCTAGGAATAAGGATTGAATTGCACCTGGTTTGCTCCTGTTTGACTTCAATTACCATATGGAAATGGAGATCGTCCAACATTATGTTCCAGCACTGCCCAGCGCGGTGTGGGTTGTGGGTATATGTGATTTTATGTGGGTTGTGGGTATATGTGATTTTATGTGGGTTGAAACCTAATTTTAATTTTTTACATGTTATAAGAGTGATAGAACATTATTTATAAAGATAATTTCTTTAAAGCTATTAAAATATTCAAGATAGTAAATGAAAATGGTTCAATAAAATATAATTTAATTTTTTACATTTTTCCCAATTGACCTCTAAAAAATAAAATTTTAAGTCACTATCCTATTAAATTAATACAACTTAATGAAAAAATGAATTTATTTTCATAAATTTTATTTTTAGTATAAAATTTAACTGGAAAAAGAAAATATTAAATAAATTATGCGGGGCGGGTTCATGCAGGGTAGGTCTATGCGGGGCAGGGTGAGACGTGTTGAGAATGAAAATAATGTTATGCGGGGCGGGGCGCATTAAAAATTTTGCGGGTTAAGGTCAACCCCTTAACAATTAGATTAAACCTTTCACTTGTGTCAATAGATGTCAAAATTAGGCCTAAATAGGAAGTATCACACCACGCAAAATGGTCTTTTCTTTTCTCTAAGAAAAAATAATTTTTTTAAAACAAAACTTATTCCTAAAAAAATAAAAGACACTCGGTTCAAAGGGACTATCTTCGAGAAAAGAAGAAAAAACAAAAGCCAATGAACCCATCCTAAAAAAAAAGACTCAATAAATCAGTAAAAACTAGGAATTCATTCCTCCACCCCACACTTAAAAATATTCTATGTCCCCAAAGCATCAAATAAAATTTAAAACAAGGGTTAGAAAAACTCCCTCAGGCCTTTAAGCCTAGCTAGTAGCATGTTCTCTTAATTTTCATCAAGGGTCATCACCCCACACTTAAGCTCAAACGTGCTCCTTAGCTCCAAATTTCGAATACTCACACTTCTCCAAAACCTATAAAAACAACACAAAAAAAATTAAAAAAATAAGAAGTTACACTATAAATTGGGTTGCCTCCCAATAAGCGCCTAATTTAACGTCGCGACACGATACAAGTAAATTCACTACTTTTCTTTCCACTTTGAACTTATTAATTGAACCCCTAACTTGACATCTGTTGACACCTAATTTTGGACCTCCACAATATAAATTAATCATTGAGCTTCTTAAATTCTAAACGATTTGAAATAATTGACTTTATAAAATTCAAAATATTTTTCAAGTTATTTTAAATAGTTTAGTCACTTTTTACGATTTTTAAATAATAGGTAAGTTTTATATAATTTCATATATAATTATTATATTTATAAATATTCGAAAATCATCTCAAAAAGATTTTAATTTTAGTAAGTATTTTATTAAGTTAGTTTAGTTTAAATTATGGTTATAATTTTGAATCAGTAGTTTACAATTAAGTTAATTATTTTATTTTGTTAAAATTAAGAAGCTCGTTAGTTAATTCTATTAATTTGTCCTATCTAATTTCTAGCCGAATTTACTAAACTAATTTGATTTGGTTAAGTCTTTAACTTTGTTCGGCTATAATAGCAATTTGTTTTAGCCCATTTCCAATTGTTTACAGCAAGACCCAAATCCTTCGGCAATAACCCAGCCCACTAACTCAATTCCAAAAGAATACACATACAACTCCAATTCCAAAATAACCCATCAATCCAATCAGCCCACTTCTAAATCCAAAACCCATCAAATTCTATACACTTCTTTCGGCAACCCATCCCCTCACTTAACCCAATTCTTTTTCATTTACCAACCCAACCCGGCCCAATTTTTTTATTTCAAGTTGTATTTTATTTCTTCTATTTGATCCAAATGCTAATTCTTGCCTCTTTTGTTTTGTCGTATGAACCCTCTTCGAGTCTATGCTGGGTTTCTTTCCTTTGCATTCCCGAATTGAGCCATGAAGGCTCAAATATCTTTTCGTCATCGAGTCAGCCAGTCTATCGGGCGTACAGGGCAAAATGTGAAATGCAGGGAGCTGGAAACTAAATTTTCAGAGCCCAATAAGCCCAAAAGAGGGCAATATACATGATGTATACAAGTGTATACACAAGTATACATAGAAAGAACAGCGATATACAGGTCTGGAATGACAATACAGGTGCTGGAAATTTGAAGTGTGCTGTCTATATTCGATATACAGCCCGATATACACAAAAATGGATCGAAATACTTTCTATATACATTGATATACACCTTTTGTATGCACAGGTCTTTGGGGCGAAAATGGGCTTAAAGTCCAATATATTGGGCCCAAATTTGGGCATTCTCTTGTTATTACCATTATTTATTTGTTCGTATCAATTCTCTAACCCTTTTTATGTGATTTGTTAATTAATTTAATTAAATCCCCAAAAGATGAACCATATTCTTTATGTTACTATACTTTGATAAAATTTCATCTTTATCAACTCTTGTACTTTTTATTGAAAACTTTTACTTAATCTTCGATTAATTTAAAAAAGTTTCCATGCTTTGATTGGCTAAATGGGTCTAATTTTTTTTTAGAGATTCAAATAAAATTCTAATTAACCTAGATTTGCCAAAATTCAAATCGCTTGTAAATTAATTCGAATATTTCAATCAAGGTTCAATTTTCTTAAAAAATTTAAAATTGTTCTTTTTAACTATTTTGTCAAAGTTAGTCAAATGTTGTAAATTATTTTCATGTCAAATCATTTTTTTCAAAATTAGTCAAAATTATTTTAAGTCAAATCGCCAGTCAACCGCAAGTTAGCGGGCATTCCGAGGGCCTAACATCTTCTCGGAATGTAAATTGAACTTCGAATCCTGTTATTTTTAATTGATCTTGTCTGTTTAGGTCCTTTGAAAACCCTAAGTTTTTTCTTGATTTTTACTAAATAAATTAAGTGGCGACTCTGTTCTTTTGGAAATTCAATTTCTCTTAAACCATAAGTTTGACCAACTTTTCGAAATTTTGTCATTTTTCTTTTATTTATATTTTTCGAGCAAAACATCTATTTTTCTGCTCCTCTCAAAGGGAGGTGGTATAAAGATAAAGAAACCAAGTAATATATGTCGCATCTTGCATTTCTTGGCCCTTAGGTGAGGAATTTCGTTTTGTCTATGCGGACTAAAAAACTTTAGAATGTAGGGGACTTGTTCCTCATCTATACACTCATCCATTAGTTCAGATTTTATAGAAAAATGTTTTGAATGAGATTCAAGTTGCCTCAACTCCAAAGCATCATTTTTACCACATTCTCACTTTTGTACTCTTTCTCAACATCGATATTAAGGAATAAGGTATAGTTGAATGGTTGAAATTCCTCTTTTTGCTCCACTAGTTGGTCATCATCCACGACAATTGGTAATTTGGCTTCAGACGCCTTAATTTTTTTGTTCAAGTGAGCCTCCAAGTCATTAATATCTGAGCTAAATTGATCTATTTCTTGTGTGAGCTCAACTCTTCCTTCAATCAGTTGGGTTGTCATGTATATTAGACCATTACAGATAGACTCTTGAAACTTTAGAAGTTGAGTTTGTTCTTGTAGCCAAGATTGGCTCTCTATCTCTGTTTCTTCATAACTTTCTCCTTGTTGGGCTTCTCTCTTCTAATTTAGCTAGGACTGCAATTTCTAATTGAATAACGTCAAGCTTATCCAGTAATTTCATGATTTCTTTGTGCTCTTCTGTGCATTCAAATAATTGTTTGGTGATTTTTGAATTAACCTTGTCCAACATGTCCATACATTCCATAAGTGAATTCACATTGCACGCCTCTTGTTTTGCATTCTTCGCTTCATCTCCCCTACCAACATCACAAATAACAGAAGAGTCATTATAGGGGTTTAAGGGTAGGGAATAAGATTTAGGGCAACCATTCCAATAAATATATTGACGACCATATATATGAAATAAAGGACATTCATCACCCAACCACGATTTATCCCAATCATCCATATCAATAAGAGTACCAAATTATTCAAAGAAAGAAAAAATAATAATTAAGAATGCAGAAATAAAATAATAAAATTACTTACGGTGATTGGAAAATTATAGGGTTGCAACCTGCAATGAATCTTATGTATCATATTCTCGGCTTAGAACTAATTTCAGTTGTCAAATTACTGATTTACCGGGTTAATTGTATGGGTCAGGTATCAAACCTCTAGTCGCCTACTCCAATTAGCTCTCTAACTACATCGTTGAGCGGTGATAAACATGCCTAACTGGCGAGCATTTATATTTTATCTTGTTTTGTAACCAAGCAAGTTGTTCGTCCGGGCATCACTTTTGAAATCAAGCTCTCTATATTCTCTAGTCTATCTAACCTCTCGTCTCTGGATTTTAAGATTAGACAATAGATTTATCTTATGATGATCAAGCATAAATTACTAAAACAAGAATATATAAGTAACTTATAATGACAACCAAGAATTAATTCAAGAACCTTAAATAATCAACATTCAATCCGTAGCTACAGCCCCAGAACAAGGGTGTTTAGCCACTAATCTCTAAGAAAAGAAAGAAGAAAAGAAAAAAACCCTAAAAAGTATTGACAACTTTATATTTTGATGACCTCTGTTTGATGATCCTCCTCTAGATTGATGTCCTCCAATTATTATTTTCATAGAGTATTTATAGATGTAGAAAATCCTAAATAAAATAACTAAGTCCAAATCAAATTAGAAACCAAAACCAACCGAAAGTAGAACTCCTTGTCGTACGCGTGAAAGAGTACCGCCGCCTCAAGCTTTGGACTTGTTTCGCCTGAATGACTCGTGGAAGCAGGCCAGCAGTTCAATTTGAATTCTGCCTATATTTCAATATATATAAATATTATTATAATATTTAATTTAATTAATTAAGCTGTCTGCTTGATTTCCTTCTTCATCTTTCATCTTTAATTTGTTTAAGCTCCAAACTTCTTTATTTTTCTATCAATTTAATCCTACAAATAAAATATACTATTTAGCACAATCCCTAAAATTAATGCTCAAAAAGGGCAGAAATAAATATTAAATGTGAGGCAAATAGTGATTAAAAATATTTATTTTTGGTCTCACATCACACTCTATTGTTAATCTCAAATTATAGATAGACTAATTTGAAAAAGTATATATATATTCATGATCAAAATCTTACTAACAAACAATAGTACATGGAAAAAGAGGAGAAAAGAAGGAACCTTATCATAGGAGTATGTAGAACTGCTAGTGAAAGAACCGAGGATGACAAATTCGTATTTGGTAATGTATTTATTGATTTAGCTGCAATTCTTCATATTCTTTAATTTAAGATTAAAAGGGGAAAAATATTGATTCATGTACTTATTTAAGAACAATTATTCAGTTTTAATTATTTTACCAATTACATATAACTTTTAAAATTCTAGAAATCATAATTGACTCTTGTTCTTCTACATTACCTTTCTAATAAATAACTTACCATTCAAAAAATAATTAAAATATTATTATTCAATATTTAAGTAATTAGATGTTTAATTAAGCTTAGGATTAAAATGGTAATCCAATTTTTCATCTTTGGAACTTCCCACTTTTAATAATATATGATTTGTTGGTGAAGAGGTGTCGCTTGATACCCATTTGCCAAGGGTGGGTCCCTCCGTATCCTCATCGATTGTCGATCATGGCTAGATCAAAAATTAGATCGTGACATTTAAATTATAAATTGAAGTCCTTCAAAATCAAAAAAATATATATTATTTCGAGAATATGCCAATATATATCCCAGGCAGCTGTGGACTTACCATCTAAATCAAATGGGAGAGATGGCCCTGTTTTACTAAAAAATAGAAATAGAAGACTAGATTTTTGAAAAATCAACTTAACTTGAGGTTTTAAAGAAAAAAAATGATTTTTTCAAAGAGAATCGCTACTTAATTTTTTAAAGAAATTAAGAAAACTTATAAATTTTTCAAAAGATTTAAACAGATTAAAATCAATTGAAAATCCAAAGGGGTTCGGGGTTCAATTTACATTCCGAGAAGGTGTTAGGCCCTCAGAATGTCCGCTAACTTGCGTTTGACCAACGATTTGACTAACTTGAAAAGTATTAACTAAGTAATGAAACTCACTTTTATTTTTGAAGGGAAATAAATTAAAGGGAATTTAAAGGGGAAATAACTTATATATTGACAAACAACTAATAAAATAATTCGTAAATAAAGTAAGTAATAAATAAGATATAAATATCAATTTAAACAAAAAAAAAGAAACGACTTTCTTATGAAAATTTAATTAAATAGTGACCAGGTCAAATAAGAGGGTTAGTTAATACAACAAATAAATAAATAAAATTAAAGAGGAAGCTATATTAAACTTGAGCCATTTTTCCCAAATTCAACTTGTTGGGCTGGTAGGCCGAACTTCTTTCACCATGCAATAATTTCAATTGGGGCTTTGGCCCCTTTTTGCTCCTGAAAAATATGTGCATATATTTGGTGCATACCATTGTATACCAACGTCCTGTATATGACTGTTATACGACCAATTTTCAGGGCCTTTGAAATATGCCTGTCTAATTTCAGCCATGTATTCCTGTATTTTGACATTTTCGCTCGTATACCAGTGTATACAACTGTATATAACATGTATACATCCGTATTTCAAGCTTTTCAAAACTTGAAAATTCAATCTCCATCCCTTATTTATTGTTTTCAACCTATACACCTGCTTTACGATTTGCAATGGGGGTTGACTTGAGGGAAAAAGAGGATTTGGGGACTTTATGGGCCATTTTGAAATGCAAAGGCGAATGAGATTTGGATCCAACTTGGACTCCATACGAATTCACGTTATACAAATAAAAATAAAGATTTGAATTAGCACCCGAAATAAATATAGCAACAATGCATATAACTATTCCTCAATCAAAACAATGAAAATCCAAAGAGAAATAATATGAAACAACAAATGTACCAGTGACTAAATTCATGTAAAAGTAGCAAAAAAAAATTAAGCTTAAACCACTATTTTAGATAAATTTAACCACTACTCATGATAAACACCAATAGCTAACTAGATTGCTGCTAATTCAATACATTTAATTGGCCAAGATAAAGAAACAGATGCCTATATGAATAAGGTAACACTCATAATAGACTTCCCTCAAAATATTCAAAGTAAGATAGTCATCGTGCTTAGGATAGTAAAGAAAATAGAAACAAACTCAAATAAAAGAATTTGAAACAAACAGTGAACAATCAAACCATTTGTTAAATTTGGCTAATCAACATATATCTCAAAAGAGCACATGGGCACTTAAAATCCTTTCCAGTAATTCGAAATTTGCACAAAGATCTAGTCTAGCATTAACATTAATTGGACAACTTTTCCATTACTGATTTTAACCCTTAACACATATCAGTTCTAAGAACATGACAAGGAAAAATAACTCAAAAGATAAACGTGTTAGTTTATGTAGATGATAAATAATATAAAATATCACACATATGATCACAAACACATAAGAGTTGCTCCACTTGAAGATAAACTAGCCTACATATTTCGAGAAATGACTAATAGACATGAATTTGTCTATTTAATTTTGAGCTTAGTGAATCAGAAATGTCAACTTGAGTCGAGACAAAGTCGGTTGTATCTTTCGTTGTCATATTTCTGATTTTTGATTGATATGAAACTCTATTCTCTTTGTAAGAGTTGGAAAAAATAAAATTTCTCAAAATGGGGATCGAGCCTTGAAAAGTTGCCTACGTATCTCACCAGGGAGAATTTAGGTCCTACGTAGTTCAACCCTTGAATCTCTTTTCGATTTGAGATGGTGAATCTTTTTCTGATATGAGAGAGTAACTTTTGAAAAGTGAAGATCGAATTAATTGAATTTTGTTAGGAAACTAAAGACTCAAGAAATATTTGGACGCACTTTCGATAGTGACTTGATATTTGTGCTTAGGGGTCCTAAAAATAATTTGAAGAGGAGTGACCTATAATATCTCCTAATAAAGAACATAATCACACAAGCAATTATAACACATAAACAATTATTGCGCGTTCTAAACAAATCTGTGACCATTTTGTGCCATGGGTAGGCCTATCAATTTAAAGAATGTATAACGTCATTTGAAACATTTCGTTACCTCAAAACCCGAATCTTTACAAATTTTGTGAATAAATTGAATGGGATACATAATAGGAAAAAGGAATACAAATAATCAGTCCCACACATGGGTACAATCCTAAACTATGCTTCAATGGAAAAATACTTCGTTCTTGATTTTTTGTCATCTTCAGATGTCCACGCTTTTGTTTGCAATGATAAATTTCTCCTTCTTCGATTAGAAAAAAGCTATAATCTAACTCCCTAACCCAAAAGACAATGTTTTTCCAAATGACGTATACATCCTTCAAATTTAAACACATAAGTATGATTATCTTTTATTGACCAATGAGCCAAATAGACACAAGTTGGGCTTCTAATAGGCCCAACACACCTTGAATGTTGGGTCAACTTAGTTCAAAATGCGCTAAATTTGGGATCTGATTTCGCTCTATGCTAGTTGACTAAGAGTGGCTTTGGAAAGACCGGTAACCCAAGCAGACAACTTAGGCTATAACTCACGACAACCATTGGACGCTTGACGTACCAATAAATTGCCGATCATTTTGAAAAATGGTCGAGTATAAAAATTTAGGCTGCATTTATGCAGAAACCGTTCTTAATATACTATATATACAATGAAAAATGACATGAATGCAATGTTAGTTTATAGCAATTTAACAAGTAAAACAAAGAAACCATTCAACAAATAATAACAAGTAGTCAAATAGTCAAAACATTGCGGTTAGAACTTAATTAAGTTCCCTGCAGAGTCACCATTTTCGTTTTACTAAAAAGTAGAAATAAAAGACTAGATTTTTGAAAAATCGACTTAACTTAAGGTTTTAAAGAAAAATCGATTTTTTCAAAGAGAGTCACCACTTAATTTTTTAAAGAAATTAAGAAAACTTATAATTTTTTCAAAAGATTTAAACAGCTTAAAATCGATTGAAAATCCAAAGGGGTTCGGGGTTCAATTTACATTCCGAAAAGGTGTTAGACCCTCGAAATGTCCGCTAACTTGCGGTTGACCAATGATTTGACTAAAAACATTTGACTAACTTGAAAAGTATTAACTAAGTAATGAAAACTAACTTTTACTTTGAAGGGAAATAAATTAAAGGGAATTTAAAGGGGAAATAACTTATATATTGACAAACAACTAATAAAATAATTCGTAAATAAAATAAGTAATAAATAAGATATAAATATCAATTTGAACAAAAAAGACGAAATGACTTTCTTATGGGAATTTAATTAAATAGTAACCAAGTCAAATAAGAGGGTTAGTTAATACAACAAACAAATAAATAAAATTAAAGAGGAAGATGTATTAAACTTGGACCATTTTGCCCAAATTCAAATTGTTGGGCTGGCAGGCCCAACTTCTTTCACCCTGCTGTAATTTCAATTGGGGCTTTGGCCCATTTTTGCTTCTGAAAAATCTGTGTAGATATTTGGTGTATATCAACATCCAAAACTTGTATATGACTGTTATACGACCCATTTTCAGGGCCTTTGAAACCTGCCTTTCCAATTTCAGCCCTATATTCCTGTATTTTGACATTTTTCCCCGTATACCAGTGTGTACAGCTGCATACAATATGCATAAAACCGTATTTCATGCGTCCCGAAATCTGAAAATTCACTTTCCAGCCCTTATTTATTGTTTTCAACCTGTACACCTGCTTCACGATTTACAATGGGGGCTGACTCGAGCGAAAAAGATGATTTTTGACCTTTATGGCCCATTTTGAAATGCAAAGGCGAATGGGATTTGGATCCAACTTGGACTCCATACGAGTTCACATGATACAAACAAAAATAAAGATAGGAATTAGCACCCAAAATAAATATAGCAACAATGCATCTAACTATTCCTCAATCAAAACAATGAAAATCCAAAGAAAAAGAATATGAAACAACAAATGTACCAGTGACTAAAATCTTGTAAAAGTAGGCAAAAAAAAATTAAGCTTAAACCACTATTTTAGATAAATATAACCACTACTCATGATAAACACCAATAACTAACTAGATTGTTGCTAATTCAACACATTTAATTGACCAAGACAAAGAAACAAGTGCCTATATGAATAAGGTAACACTTCTAATAAACTTCCCTCAAAATATTCAAAGTAAAATAGTCATCATGCTTAGGATAGTAAATAAAAGATAAACAAACTCAAATAAAAGAATTTGAAACAAATAATGAACAATCAAACCATTTGTTAAATTTGGCTAATCATCATTTATCTTAAAAGAGCACATGCCCCATTTAAAATCCTTTCCAGTAATTTGAAATTTGCACAAAGATCTAGTCTAATATTGACATTAATTGGACAACTTTTCCATTACTGATTTTAACCCTTAAAATTGTCACGACCCGAGCCTACACCCTGGACGTGGCCGACACTCGAGAATTATTGTTGGTCCCCAAGCAAACCCTCATCCTGGTTGATTTCAAGTGGAGGACTAACTCAAGCATATAAAGCTTAAAAACTGAATAAATATTGATAAAACTTAAATAGAAAGCTTTAACTCAAAAGAAAACTTCGAATAAAATAAATTATTCAACTTGCCATAAAATAGGCAACTTAAGTCTTTAAAATATTTAATAAAATAAATGAATAATACAGACTTCTCAACTATATTGACTATCTATGAAGCTTCTAACTGATAAAGATGGAAGTCGAGACAAGACCCACGACATCCTGACTAAACTGAAAAGTAAATGAAATCCTCCGAAAACAAGGAGGCTTATCATAGCTAACTCGAACTCCCGGATGTATCAACGAATCTCCTGTTGATGATCCTGAATATCTGTGTCTGCATCATGAGAAGATGTAGGCCAAATGGCTCAGTACGTGAAATGTACGAGCATGCAAGAGAAATTCTAAAACATAAACATAAGCTTGAACTTTGATAAAAAGAAAACATACCTACCTCTTCTTAAACCTACTCAACTCAAGGAATACTCAAGAATACTCAAAACTACTTAAACTTACTCAACTTAGAAGTACTCAAAGATAAGGTACTCAACTCAGAGATAAGATACTCAACTAAAATATATGATATTCGACTCTGGGTACTCAAATCAATATAAAGCAACAATACACATGCAATATATGGAAATCTTTATAAAATAGTAAAGACAACTAGTTCGTTAAAGAAAATGCAATAACAAACTTAACTTTACTTATATAATAAAGTAATATAGTTTCTGTGGGAGATTCTCTAACCAACAACCACCACTATGAGCCTAAGTGGTGATACAACGTCTTGCCCACACTACCAGAACTGTCATATATTTTGCTGTCATATAAAACGCTTTAACTTAGTGGATTCACTAGTGTATGGTAAAAGCATCTTAAGGAGTCATCTAAAAGGTATGATCATTTACTGCCCATTATGGCTACATGGTTTATGGAGACTTGAGTTAATATAAACTCGCATCCCCATATCGGTGCTCAATACTACTCCCAAAATATACTTAGCTCATATGTTTGTAAAAACAAAACTCTTTCTTTGAATTGAGATAATTGCTCAAAACTTAGCTTAAAAGCTCTCTTGGAATCGATGTTCCCTTTTCTTGCTCAAATGTGAAAATATTTATAAACTTTTTGGAAATACTTAGTTCCCTTATAGCTTTTTGAGAAATGGACTCAACTACATACTCATCGCTTAACTTTGAAACTTTCAGTCTTAAAACGAAGTTAAAATGTTTATAAAAGACTTTACTCTTACTCTTTACTTAACTTCAAAGCTTAAGTCTTAAAACAAAGTTTAAACATTTATAAAAGACTTCTTAAAATATGGTTCATGCTGAATTATGGACATGAATGACTCAATGCAAGGTTTTTAATAAGCATAAATAGAACTCAATACTTGGAATTCAAGAACTGCAATAATACTCTCACTTCAAGAATGCTCAACTCAGAAGGTTTATGCGGAATTTATGAGCATGAACTACTAAACTCAAGGGCTCAAAGATACTTCTCGTTTCAAGATTGTTTGACTTACAGGATTCATGCAGAATTATGGACATGAATAACCCCACTCAAGGACTTCATGTGTAGCATGTAATAGTCCCATGATTACGAATGTAATCTCAAATAGGTTAGAAACTCAATACTTAAAACTTAGGACATGAATATAATACTTGTCACGCCCTGAGCCTACACCCTAGACGTGGCCGACACTTGAAGACCATTGCTGGCCCCAAGTGAACCCTTAGCCTGGCTTCTTAACTCAGCGAAAACCTAACTCAACTGAATAACTCCATGCAATGCAAGGACATAAAACAACTTCACTAATAAAAAATCTGGCCAAAAAGCCAACTCGAGTCTCAAAATAGAATATTTGCATATATACATAAATGAGAGACTCAAAACTAACTGACTGACTGTCTATGAAGCCTCTATAATACTGAGATGGATGTTGGGATAGGTCCCGCAACATCCTAATAAAACAAAACTAGGAACAAAACAACCGAGTCCTCCGGAAAGCAAGGAGGCTCACCACTGACTCTGGAGTGCTCAACTGGATCAACGGCGTGCTGAATGCTGATCCTGGGTACCTGCATCTGCATCGTCATAATATGCAAGCCAACTGGCATTAGTACATTGAATGTACGAGTATGCGAGCTGAAAACTAAGCAACAAGGCTAGAAAGAGTTCTGGAAGAAACTGAATAACTTACCTGGCTCCACTCAACTCAACCTGACAGACTCATTTCAATATAATGCAATTTAAAACAAGAGCAATATAAAGAAAAGCTGTTTAAAACCTGCTATAAACTCTGTGTGTATACACAGATACAATAAGCCTGAGATGTATATAGAAATACAACTGAACTGATGTATACAAAAATATAATAACTGTTGTGTACGCAAAAATACAATAACTGCTGTGTATGCAAAGATACAATAACTGCTGTGTATGCAAAGATACAATAACTGCTATGTATGCAAAGATACAATAAATGATGTGGGAGTTTCTTTAATCGACAACCATCACTTAGAGCTATAGTGATGATACAGCGATCGACACGCTGCTAGAGCATCCTATACCCGGCCAAAGGTATAAGACTTGAACTACATAATGGATCCACTAGTCTATTTGGAAAAGGATTCATCTAAAAAGTATAACCCTTTTCTACCCATGGTGGCTAACATGGTTCTATGGGGACTGTGGGTTCCTTGAACGCTCCCCTAACTCGGTGCTCGATACTACTCCCAAAAATGTACTGGCTCTTATGTTTTTAAAAAAACATGTCTTCCTGCTGATTTGAGATAATTACTCAAAAACTTAGCTCAAAGGCTATCTTGGAAATCTCTGTTTCCTCTCTTGCTTCATTTAGAAAGCGATTACTCTTTTCTGAAAAACTAGCCCGAAGGCTCTTTGGAGATCTCAGTTCCAAAGCTTGTTTAAATGTAAAAACATTTCTTTAAAACTTCTTTGGGAATACTTAGTTCCCTAATAACTTTTGAGAAATGAACTTCAACTCTCGACTCTTGACTTAACTCGAAACTCTTGACTTAATTGAAAACTCTTGACTTAACTTGAAACTCTTTACTCTTTACTTGACTTGAAACTCTTTACTCGAAACTTGAGCCTTAAAATGAAGTTAAAATATTCAATAAAGACTCTTGAACAACTTTAAAGACTTGCTTTGACTCACCTCTTTAACTTTTAGACTTAACTCTTAACTTCACTTGACTTGGAAACTAACTCTCCTTGAATTGGAATTATGGATTCAAGGTGTTTGATCCCATGTTATGGACTAGTTCTAGACGTTTAGACGTACCTTGGAGCGTTGGAAACAACTATGAAACATAGGTACAATGCCAAGGAACATACATGACAAAGTATGAAAAGAATGGGGAAACTTGACATCCTTGGCATCCTTGGCGCTCTGCAAGGCGCGTAGCGCTAGCCCTACAACTTCAGAAGGGGCCTGCTGGCACTCTGCTAGGCGCGACTCCCCAAGGGTCCTTTTTTCCCGAAAACTTGACTTTTCTCCTTTCTTTTCCCAACTCTACACCTTCTAAACCTCAAAGGTTCCAACCCCAAACACTTAGATTCATTAACCCCTCAACATACCATAAATTTCAACTCACAAACACAACCGAAAACATCCACCAAACCAACAAGAACTTCAACACAATCACAACCAACAACTTCAACAAATACAACCAACAACTTCAACAAACATAATCAATCTTTTCTCGAAATTAAACGAGTTTGGCGTGTGGGGGAAATAACCAACCCAACACTATGAACTCACATACCTAGTAGGGATCACTCCCGACGATATCCACGACTATCTTTAACGAAACCTTGCTTCTTCTTCTCTTTTCTCTTCTTCTCTCAAAAGCCATAACTCTCACTCTTTTAAAATGGGACAAACTAATCAAAATCAGTCTAACACACTAATATATATCCAAAAGAAAAGGCTAGGGAAAAGAGCAAAATACCTTTGCAAATTTCCGGACAGACTTTCCTGCCAACTGCCCAACTTCCAAAGGACATAACTTACTCATACGAACTCGAAATCAAGCAAACTCGGCGGCGTTGAAAAGACCATTCCACGAACTTTGTAACCATAACTAGAAGTACACCTAACTCATCCTGATCTAGGAGCTATGACTGCTCAAAGTTGGCCAAAAACTCACTTTCTCCCATACTTAGCCAAATTTTCCAGATTTTTAAATTCTTTCCAAAAATGACTATTTCTAATTCTAAGCCTCTTCATAGTTATTTCAAATTGCTGGATGTTACAATACTCCTCTCATAGATACTCAACTTTTGGAGTTCATGTGAAATTTATGGGCATGAACGACTTGACTCGTAGGTCTACATAACATTATGGAACTCATGTATACAACTCTTCTCTTTCTCTTACTTACTTTCTCAAAACTTAACTCAAATCGCTGATGGATCTCAAAGGATTCACAATTGAACTCAAAGGCTTTCTTGAACTCTACTCTTAACTTTCTCTTGAATGTGAATTATGAATTCAAGAGTTATGGTTCATGATATGAAGGATCTCATGAATGACAAAGTAGATTCATGAATAAATTCTCCTCATCCTCATACTCACTTGCTCGAGTCTCGAAACAAGTTACTAGAAGTTGTAGAAGACTCTTCAAAAGAAATTGAAAGGACTTTCTTAGAATGTTCGAAAGAATTCTCAAAACTTAACTCTTAACTCTACCTTAAATTTGAATTACGAATTCAAGGTTATGATCATGTTAGGAATGATTTTAGGCGTTTAGAAGTAGCTTAGAGTAGTTAGGATCGAAAATGAGTGAAGGTGCACTTTAAACGAACTCAAATGAGGCAACCGACGACAAGCTGGATGGGGCAGGTGACCCTGGCGCTATGGGTGGCACGGGGAGCCAACCCCTAAAATTCAGAGGTGGGTTTGGGGCGCTCTGGCAGGCACATCGCGCCAGGCCCCAACCTAGAAAATTCAGCAAGCTTCTTTTCTCGTTTTCTCACCTTAATTTGCCTAGAATCAAATGGTTTCTTCCCCAATCACTTAGAATTGATTACTTAACATAAGTACACTCTAATCTACTCAATACATCCATTAAATCACTCAATTTGATTTCAAGAAATCATCCAAAACCCAACACAACAAGATTTAAAATGAACTTCAAGAAATCCTATCAAGAACTCAAATCTTTCAACTTCATGAATGAAATTTGCGCTGAAATAACATGTTTGGCGTGTGGGTGAACAAACCCAATACTATGGAAGCTTACATACCTCTTAGGGATCAAACCCATGGCGAAAATCCGCTACAACACACAAGAATCTCAACGAACGCTTGATCCTCTCCTTTTCTCTCTTCTTTTCTCTTCTTGAACTCTCAACTAAAACCCTAAGCTAATTTTGGGATTATAAAACTGAACCTAATAGTATTAGACCCTTAAAATATTACTAAAAATGAATTAAATCTGATTGGGTAAGGAAAAGACCAAAATACCCCTCTCTATTTTCGGCTAACTGGACAACCTATCTTCAAAATGTCATATCTCACTCATCCGACCTTGAAACTTAGCAAACTCGGTGGCGTTGGAAAGATAATTCAAAGATATTTCCTACGGTAGCTGGTAGAATACCTAAATCATCCTGAGCTAGAATTTATGATTATTTGAAGTCGACCCAAAACTCATACTTAGCTTAACTTGCAAAATTTCAGATTTTGCTATTTCCAATTTAATTTTTTTGGAACTCAAGGTGCTATATCTAGTGACCTTAACACTTGAGAAATTTTAAATCCTTGGTAAAATCCTACTCACAATGAAGAACGGTTCGAGTCTTAGTTCGAATTTTTTTCTGGGTGTTACAAAAACATTGATCAAACTAAGTGATGAAGAAATAAATTAAAGAAATCATGCACCAATCTTAGCAACTATAGAAGGCATGCTAAAACTTGAAAAGAAGCAAAGCCAAGAGAATGGCTATATATTCACGATCCTGCATACTCACAAGCTATCGAAAACAAGCTAGAAATTGGCATGAGGGTCACATAAAACTCTAACAGGCAAAAAGAGGCAAGATCATATGAAACAAGAACAAACCAGGACTAATACAACCATTTCGAAAGCAATCACTACTATACTATGAAAGATGAGAAGGCAAAAGCAACAAGTCAGGATCCATCCTTCCAAAATCTATATACATATTGAGATCACATTCATAACTAGAAAATCAAAACAGTCAGCAAAGAGGACGAAGAATCTTCAACTCTTACCGACAGCCAGAAGCAAACAATCATACTCAAAGAAAAAAACCGAGTTGACACTAGAGAGGATAAAACTGAAAAATTGATTAAATAAACAGAAAAAAAAGTTATACTACTGGTTTGGAACCAACAATGAATCGAAACAAACTAAATCTTTTATCATTCAACAACTCAATAGTTGAGAATCAAACACACCAACATATTGAACATAATCGAAGCATGAACTGAAATAAGGTGTTACCTTTCTAGGGGCAACGAACTGGACAACAACGAGCAGGAACTGACTCCCACCACAATAATGAGACTCCGACAAACTTCGGTGAGCAGGTAACGAGAAATAAAACCCAAAACTCTAGACGCCAAGCCACTGTAGTATCTCTTTAGCCTATTATGTATGTATTTTTATGTAAACGTTGCTTTTTCTATATGTGAGCTCTATCCCTAACCTTTTCCTCTGTTTTTCCCCTAACCTAAACACTGAAGAAATAGGGTCTTTATAAATAGGGAGTTACGTTGAATTTAGGAGGGGAAATCGGGTAGAATTTTTGTGAATTCAAAATTCAAAATTTTCTTTAGGATAAGGTTTGAGGAGTTGGAATAGTACTGATCTCGTACAATTTCAACGGATTCAAGAGGATAGCCATTGATTCTAGGCGAGGCAAGGACGAACCATCATCGAGATTGCTCCATCTGGCCTCTTATCAAACGATCTTGTACTAAAGGATAAGTGAGAGAGGAAGAGGAGAAGGACACGCGATTCAGGTCGATTTCGTTGGGCTGTCTTGCGATTTCTGGGCTGAGTTCACTGGACTGCTGGAGTTTGCACTGTTTTTGGGTTCTCGCTGCACTGGTTTGCGGAGAAGAAGAAAGGAGAAACGTACAGGGGTTGGGTCGGTTTGGGTTGCTGTACACGGTTGTATTGTATATATTGGTGATTGTATTATGCTTGGAGTTGTTTGGGCTGGGATTTTAAAAAGAAAATTTGGGTTGCTGGAAAATTGAAAGAAGAGGCCCACCACTTGTTCTTTTGATGGGTTTAAGATGTTGGCGGAAAATTGTAATTAAACATTGACCAAATTCGGTTAAAACTTGAACAAAATGAATTAACATAAATTAATTAATGCGCATTATAATGTTAACGAAATAAAATAATAAACATAATTATAAATTAATTAATCTAAAAAATATAAACTATTACTAAACTAATTAACCAAATATTTAATTAAAACAAAATCTTTTTAAGACGATTTTCGAATAATCATAAAATATACTAATTATATACATAATTATGTAAAACATATATATTATCTAAAAATTATAAAAAGTGACAACTATTTAAAATAACTTGCAAAGTATATTTTTTTAATTTAATTTTTTTATAATACTAATTATTCCAAATTGTTTGAAATTGAAGAAACTCGAAATGATTAATTTATATTGTGGAGGTCAAAATTGGGTGTCAACTATCCCGATGGTATTGGATTGCGAAACTTGGGTCGTGAGTATTATTCCCAGTTTGCAGGTTCACTTCCTGCTGGTTTTGAAGGTTGCCTAATGTTTTAAAAATTTAGTTCATTGCTAGTATTGTACATTCGTGTTATCCTATTGTTAGAGCTGTCAATATGGGCTGACCCACACCATTTGGGCTAATCCATATAGGCTTTGCAATTTGACGGGACAGGCCGGGCTAGTCTATTTTTTGTGTGGGCCAAAAAATGGTTGGCCCAGCCCACAAGTGTGTGGGCTATGGGCTTTGCTGGGCCAAGCTGCTTTTCTTAAAAGTATATTTTTTCATAATTTTTTTAATTAAATTATAATTTAAAATATTATCATAAATATCGACTAGTGTTACGACGTGTTAATCAAATACACAAATAAAATTATCTATATAATATTTATTAAGTTTGATTTCAAATAAAAACATAAATAGCAAAATAGAAATATTAACCTAATTATTTTCCAATGATCATAAGAAAACACAAAAACTATGATAATATTTCATAGTCTATGGCCTATGTAGTGATTCCCTAGAATTTTTAGGAGCTTTATTTTATGTAGTACATATTTTATAAACATAATTTGTATTTAAATTGTAATATTTCAAACTTTAAACAGATTTTGAGTGTAGACTCCTATTATTTTTAATACTCTATTTTTATTTTTTATTTTAATTAATTTTTTTGTCCCACTGGCCTGCCCTATCCATATTTTTCATGCCCCACAAATGGACAAGCTTATTCAGGCCAGGCTAAAAAAACTTTTTTCTTAAATGGGCTCCAAAAATCGTAGTCCAGCCCTATCAAATCACTGGTTAGGCCAGGTCGGCCCAACGGGCCTATCCCATATTGACGGCTCTACCTATTGTATTTCGTTTGGTGAAGTTTTCTTTGTTCCTTCCAGTAAGGTTGCCTAATTTTTTTAAATTTAATTCTTTGCTTGTGTTGTACATTCGTGTTATCCTATTGTATTTCTTTTAGTGAGATTTTCTTTATTTCTTCGAGTTTATTTTCGTTTGATATTTTAGCTGATGATATTATTTGTCTTTTCAAGCAATGGAATCTCATCGAGTGGCATTATAAATGTGCTTGAGAATTATTGACAATCATCTCTTTTTGGTGTACTCTACACTCTAGTTCACACATTTATATTTTTATTTTTCGAACCCCTAAATAAAAATCCTAAATCTGCCACGAGTCTTTTGTCATCCATAATACTAAAGGTTTCAAGAACCTTAACCTAAAGCATCTTTTGCCATTTCAAGTTAATAATTGCTCTTATACTTTCAACAACTTGTTGTGCAAATTACAAGTGGACATACTTGTATTCACTAGTGAAAAGTTTTGCTTAGATTTTGTGAAGGTGATCATATCTTTGAGATGTAATAATTAATATGCTAGGTTATGGCCCCCATAGACTTTTAGCTTAGAACCACTAGTTAATATTCCTTAGAGTAATAATAACATGGATATCAATGTCCAAAATTAAAGAGAATCAAGATTTAGCATTGCATGCAGCAAAATAATGCATATAGGGACACACATAAATATGTCTTGGTGCTTAGTTGTTAGGCAACATCAATTATTGCTTTCGATAGGAAGTTAAAATGGAATCTATTCTAATTGAATTATTCTTCCGAAAAACATAAGAATTCTCTTTAAATCATATTAAGGTTCCTTTAATTGATTTTTGTTTACTATGATGAGTTTAGAACAATAATTACTAGGCAAGTAATCCTGACTACTTTTGTGAAGAGAATAAAATTAATTTCAAGCAACTTTGCTTGACTAGCTACCATCATATAGAGTAAGAGCCCATTAAACTCGAGTGATATACTAAAACCGAGTTAGGTGATACCAATTAAAATATTACTTCATCTGTCCCATAATAACTGATCACTTTCCATTTTACACGATACTTAAGAAATTATAAATAAAATGATCAAGTTGTCTAATTTATCTTTTATCCATATTGATGGATATCAAGATAGTTTATGATGACATAGGACATACAAAAGGTATAAAGTACTCCAAAGTGGGTGAGAGCAAGGGTTAAAAAGAGTAATTAAGTATTTAATGAACTATTTGTAAAGATAAATTGTAGGAACTTTAATTTATTTAAGCTTCTACAGAGAAATTATGGGAACATTAAGCATGTTGATGATATAAATTATAGGGGTAAAATGGAAAAAAAAAAATTTTTTATCTTGATTTAGTAAGTGATCAAGTAATTTGAGATAAATATTTTTAGAAAGGTGATCAGCTAATATGGGTCAGAGGGAATAATTTACAAATGTATGAAGAGTTTTCAAACATATGGATTTGTTGGGTATATAAAAAGAATAAATGAGAAATTGAGGCGAGGAATATGAATAGAGGGAATATACGGTGATCCCATATGCTTAGGTAAAAATAATTTCTCCTTTAGGTGGTGGCAAGAAAAATTTTAATGTTTAAATTAAAAAACACCTGTACTTGTTGTTAAAAGAGTTGGAAAGAGGGATCCCTCGCGCCTTTAATGCTCGCTTTGATTTTAAGTTTTTTACTTTAGCTAATGATTGATCAATAAATTATTTTTGGACAAATTTTTAAATCATTTAATCATTAATTAAATTGACCAAATGTGCAACCCGAATCGGATCTGTGCAATCCAATTCACGTTCTTTTTCGGATTCTATTTTAAATTTCTGTCCTTTTTTAAGTGACTGTTATGAAAGATTGCAAACTTTCCAAAATGGTATTTTCCTTAAGTGACTGTTTGGAAGGCTGCAAACTTCCAAAACAGTACTTCGATGGCTATAAGTACATCTTATTTCCTCGGATTATTCCTTAAAAATTTTTTGAACCTCCTCCTTCTTCTTCTACACAAATAAATTCTCGTGTCCGTTGCTCCTATTGAGTGGTTCATTGACACCATTATTTTAGGTGTCAATACATTGGTGAGTAAAATTGTTCTGTCCTAGGAGGATATATATTCCATTAACCTCGGGTACTTGAAGAGAATAATTAACTTAAGGATACACTGTGTATTCAGTGGACTCGATTGTCTTTTTTTCGATATTGTTTCTGATTCGTTGCAAATTCTATTATCTTTAAGAGGAAATACATCAAATCCCCTCTGAACTTGGTTGCAAAACTTACTTTAATACTTTAACTACACGGGTGTTCAAATACCCCCTAAACAACTTTCAAGTGAATTAAATACCCCCTTAATGGCTGATGTGGCAAATAAATAAAAGAAAAGCGCGTAAAATATTAAAAATTAAAGAGCAAAAAAATAATTGGGCTACTTTTATTTTCTTTTCAGCCAATAAATTTTTTTCTCTTCATCTTCCTCACACCCCACTACCCCTATCCACCAACAACCCTACCCCTTTTTCTTCCTCACACCCCACCACCCCTTGCCACCCTCAACCACCACCTGCATCACCTCCTCATTTTTTTTGGAACTCCTCATTTTCTTTTTCTTTCTTTGAAATCCTTCACTTCACCCTATTTCTCCTTCTTCGAACCCTCCATCCTCACCCCTCTTTCTTCTTTTTTCGAACTCCACTATCTCAGCCACCACCTGCCTCATCCATTTCTTCTTCTTCTTCTTCTTTGATGAACCTCTTTCTCCTTCTTTGGAACATTCATACCCCCATTTATTTTCCATCACTAAATGAGAATTCTCACTTATTCTTAGATGTGATGAACAACGAAAAAAATGAAACAAAACCAACAACTTATTATTGCTTCAAGATCACTACTTATGAATGTGTTTATTGATTTGATGAACTTAAAGCTCTTTTTAGTGAAAAATTTAATTTTTTCATCTCAAATTAAATTTTTAGTTATATATATGTATTTACTTTGATAATGTGCTTTAAAGATTGAATGTTTTTAGTGAAATGGTCTTGAAAATTTTGGATTTGTGGAGTTTGATCTTTTTTGAGAATTTTTTACTTTTTATTTTTCTTTTTTATAATCTTGGATTAATTTTCTTTTTCTTTTTTTTTCCTTTCTAAAATTGTGAATTAAGAAAACAAAAAAAGGAATAAAAAACTCAAAATTTAAATAATTATCAATGTGGCACTGACGTGTCGATGACATGATGTGTGTGGAATACACTTGCCATTGTGAGACTGGTCTTATAAACTTAGGGTGGATTTAAATTCACTTGAAATGAAATTAAGGGGGGGGGGGGTAAATAATCATATGTAAAGTTAAAGTGCTAAAGTAAGTTTTGCTGCCAAGTTTATGGAGGATTTTATGTATTTTCTCTATCTTTAATGATTTTTAAATTTTCTACTTTTGAAAATATACTTTAAACTTTGTTGCTTTTTACGAATTTCTACAAAGTTGTTGTCCTAAGTATTTTAGTAATACATATTAGATAACATTCTTAAAAAAATTATTAATTTATATTTTTTTTTATTTCTGAAGATTAAAATATTTTAATTTTCTACTCTGTCTAAATTTGATATTGATTTGAAGATATAAAAACTTCGTCAAGACTCAAAGTTCATTCGTTTGACAATTTGAAAACCGTTAACTAGAAACAAGATGTATAAAGATTCAATTTTTATTGTTAGTGTTCTAAATGCTAAGTTGGTTGGCTAAATTGTGTTAGAAAAATAACTAATGCAAATTTAGTCAATGTTGGAACGATGAGTGTTGTAGTAATAATGTCACGACCCAAAAAGGATATTATGACACTTGTCTATTCCCACCAAGACAAGTCAACCTCAAACCCAATGAAAAACGAAATAAATGTGGAAAAAACAATATAGCAAGAAAAAGATATAGCGGAAATCTTATTCTTTTATTAAAACCCCCAAAATCTAGTTGTCACGTGTACAAGCCACTAAATACATAAAGTGCGGAATTAAGAAATAACTACAATTTTAGTCTTTATTTCAAGAACAGAACAAAGCTTAAAGAAAAGGGAAACGAGTTGACAAGCAGCTACCTCTCAAATCCTTCAACGAGCCTCAGAAAAGAGAAGAGCAATCACGCTATATCGGGCTCGGTACTTACACAAGTGTAGAAGCAAGGAGTGAGTACCAACAACACGGTACCCAACAAGCAACCTAATAAACAAGACATCTAGCTAGAAATCGAACACCCCTTACACTCCAAACGAACCTCCTCAAACTACAACCTACACAGAAATCAACCCAATCTACCAATTCTACAATACACATCTCACAAGGCCCAATCTCCGTAGTTCAATAGCACAAATCAACAATCAAGCGAATCAAGTAAGTGAAAAAAACACATCTCACAAGGCCCATAAGTGTATATTTTGTTAAAACAACCCCACATTTGTCATTTATTTCATTTGTAAATAAAATTTATAATCATATCATTACTTTTCAAAATCTATTATTTTCACCAACATAAAATTTATCATTACTTTAAATCAATTCCTACTTTATCATTTATATTCATCAAATTCGTTATTTTTTTTATCAAGTTTATTTGTCAACCAAATTTATTACTACTACTTTAATATTTAATGAAAAAATAACTTTTCATCTTTATTGAGTGAACAAGACCGACCATAATGACTTTGTAATAATTTATTATGCGATTTATAAATTTTTATTTATTTGATAATATTGAATAAATAATTGAGATTATTTTAATAGTTTTACAACTTATGAAATTTTTATGTTTATGAGAAATATACAACACAAAAACTCCAAATCGCATATCAAATAAAACTTCAACTACGTCTCATGATTTCATATTGCATGGCCAAACAGGTCCTTATTTTTCAAATATTTATTAATTTGACTTCTACTTTTACTTGTTATTTTTGACAAATCAAGAAAGTAAAAAAAAAAACAATTCTTCCTATCATACCCTCAATTTATTTACATAAAGTTAATGTCTTTTAAAAATGTAGTGAGTAAACATATTTGGGACCTATCAATTATTAAAAATAAAATAATAAACTCATTATACTAATCATTATTTTCTTAATAGATATGTTAAGTTAAAAATTTACAAAGTAAATAAGTTCAGAGGGAGTATCTCATGAAGATGATTATAAACATATTTTGGGCTCTAGCCACATGACAAACTATAGTATTTATGTGAGGAGACTTTTTCATTACTGTAGATTTCCACAACACTGTTTAATTTCACATGATTAACAATAATATCTTAACTCATATTAATGCAAATGATGCTATTTTTGAATATAAGTAAAACGAATCAACAAGTATATATAATCAAACTTCTCTGTAACATAATATTTACTCCACTATTTATCATAGTATTTCCCTGTAGTATTTTAAAAAAAATAATTAGAATCGATTTTAACGTCATATTACACTATATATATATATATATTATAATATTCTATATAACAACATATGACATATAGAGAACGTCTAAAATATCCAAACAAAGGATATTATTATTATTAAAGGGTTTACGTGTATATATCTTTCAAGAAAAAATAAATTATTGATACAACTCTAGAATATGAACACTTCAATTAGTCAGACTCAACAATTACCAATCAATCAATATCCAAAGTTCCCTAGATGCACTCAATTATTCGCCATTGTGATATTGAAATAACAAATTGGACCCACCATCAACTTAAATTTAATGCACTCAATTTAATGCATTTGTTTTTATAGAAAAAAAGAGAGGAAAAATTCCATTCTATGTCAATTCGGAGAAAATATTTACGTCGTGTAGCCTAATATAGAATATTTTATTTGATTTAATCAATATTTATGTATAAATTATATAATATTATATAAGATTGACACATTATTATGTATAATAATGTGTAAAATTATATATTATATTAAATGATATAATATTTTATGTCAGACTCGTATATGGTTGAAAATAATTAGGTTCCAAATAATTAATTTTTTTAAAAAGGTGAAGAAGAGGTTGAAAACAGGTGATTGCATCACCGATGGATATCGCAGTGGATGGAGTTGTTTTTTCCTTAACCAAAGTATTATCTCCTTTCGAATTTGATCCTACTTGACATTAAGGCTGTTTAAAATTGATAATCCGAATAAAAAAAAGTTAATGATTTATTAATAATGGGTTATTGGTTTGACGTTTTTGATAGTGGTTTTGATTTTTTTATTATCAGGTTATGATTGGTTCTTAACGATTTGAGGTTTAGTCTTAACGAGTTAACCAATAACCCGATAGTAAATAAATAATTAAATTTTTATCATTGATATATAAAGTCCTTCACTTAGAGTTTAGTTAATATTTTTATTTCAAATTATCTCAAACTCTCAGTTATTCTACAATATGACAATGTTTGTTTTTTAGCAAGATGCAATTTGTCAAGTCATGTGCATGGTTCATTTGGGTTGTCAAGTGATTTTCAATGATCTTTTTGTTGTGTCAAATCTTAACGGTTAAATCGATGACCGAATCAATAACAATTAATAATCGATAAACCAACAACAATAAGTCAATATCTTAACGGTTTAGCATGTCTACAAATCGATAACCGATAAGTTAAATCGGTAAACTTTAAAACTAAACCGAACCACCGATACACAGCCCTACTCAGCGTGAATTCGAAATAGTTGAGCTTTAATACATATATCAAACACCGGGTTAGAAACCGGAAAAAAAAAATGCAATTGGCCATCTATTGACCAATGACCAGTTAACACTTGGCAATGTGAACAAAAACTTGATTATATTGGTTTTGGCGGGTCCCATATAACGATGACAGGCAATGCTTTAATTATTCGCTTGGAAACATTAATAATGCTCACAAAATTTAATAATGTGCACACAGTTTTTAAATCTTGTAATTTAAATTAAAAGTGTATAATACATTGAAAATATTTTTTAATTTTATAATCTAAAACAAATTATATCAGGAAAAAAGAAAAGCAAAACATAGAAGAATTATTAGGAATTGAATTTTTCTTTTGATTTGTTCGACTATTTATGTGAAGATCTTTTCTTAAATTTTTTAATCTTATGTCAAGGGCGGGCACGGTGATGAGGGGTCCATATGGTCCCAATAATTGTCACATTTGAATAACATAATAATTGTTGAAAATGATTTATTACAAGACCTATGAATTGATGGGTCTCCACTTGGATTCCTCATGTTTTTTTTTAATAGAAGGAATACTCAAGTCTATTGGAAGGTAGAATTTGAATAAACCAAAGTAAATGGAGGTGATATTCTTACGTCCCCAAATTAGGGTGGGACGCCTTTGTTATTTGTAAAAAAATAAATTATGTATTAACTAGTTGAAGTCTGAATTGAATGCAACATTGAAATGACTATCAATACATAGGTTGTTTGGCTAACTGTCTTCGAGGTTAAAAATATCTTTTTTAATCACTATCTAGTATTAGCCAATAAAAAAAATAGCATAGTCATTTTTATGTTATTGAAAAGAAACTATTAAATTTTCAAGATAAAATATGTTTACCATAAATTATATTTATCAATGGAACTTCTAACACCTCTCTAGTTACTCTTTTTAGTACAATTTGTCACCCCCGAGTCCACAAACTATCAGTGTACTTCTCCTCAAATTTCTCCTGACTGTGACCCCCAACCTACCCCCACCACCACTTGATTCTTTTTTGGTTATACAAAGTTCACATCTTCCTCTTCCTTTTAATTTCTAGATTCATTAATTACCAATATATTATGTTGAATTATGAGATTCTCACTTGTGATTAACTTACACACCTTACATAAACCGTCTATCATTCTTCTTAAGGAGTAGGTAATGGACCAAACTCTTTACTAATATGTAACAAGCTGACTGATAAGTGCTCATCCTTCTTTTGTAAATTTGTGTTTACTATCACTCAATAAATTTTTTAAAATAAAATTCATATTTACAATTCCTCCTTCGTTTTCTATCCCCAAAATTTCTATGTACATCATCATAACCCCTCAAATACTAAAATTGAACCAAAATATTGAGTTTGGTTATATCAATAACATATACTCTCTTTCTGCTATATCATGTGAGTTTTTTTTTTTTTTTTTTCATATTTAACCAATCTTAAACTTATTAAGTTCGAATAAACCCATAACATATATTCTCAGTCTTAACCTATGTAATCCTATTCTCTTTTTATATTTAATAATAATTCAATTTTAAACTTTTCATTTATTCTTGGTAAGATGATTCATAATTATATAAATTTAATGACCTATTTCATACTATAAATTTTAATTATTTTTCTTTTAAACTTTTATAATCAATCAAATACCTCCGCATCAATCAGAATAAAGAGAACTACACACTACTATTTGCCTAGATACTTTTCCCCAAACTATGGAAACCTAAAATTCCACAAAACAAGGAGAAATTTGGAATATTCATAACCCACTGATTTGTACCTTTAATATGATGTCCCACACCTCTCCCATGCTCACCGTTAATGTCATTTTCCTTTGTAAAAAATGTTTTAAGGAGTGACCAAAACACAAATCAAAACCTACACATCTTTTTCCAATTTCATCATCACTACTTTACTCCAAACACAAAAAGAGTTTAGCCAAACAAATGAAACAAGTGCTACATGTTTTTATATCTTATTGTACTACTTATTCCTTTATTCAATTTCATGCTTGAATTTTAAGCACCGCAACGTACATAATATATAAGGGCCTCTACATATGTAGGCATCATTTGATTTTGGTCAGGAAGTAAATTATTCATATATTAAAATAAATATAATTAGTACTATTATGCTTGATAGTATTTTAGTTGTTATGTCGCTTATGTGTAATATTCAGTTCATCAAGTATTATATTTACTATTTAACAATTTTAAATGATATATATAAGTTTTAATTTGAGAAAAGATGAATTAATTGGAAAACGGGAGAAGTTGCATATCTTTTTTTTTTTTTACTAACATTCTTCCAAATTTATATACCATCAAGAGAAAAAAAAATTAATAGAAAAAATTCTCGAACAATTCATATTTACTTGAAGTATATATTACTCAGTTTCTCCTTCCCTCTTTGTTCCCGGGGAACGCGTATTCATCGCTTTATTAACATTTCGTTATTAGAATTTACAAACTTAAAAAGAAGCTTTTAGAAGCATTGCTTTTATTTTCGACATAATAAATAAACATAATTTTTAAATAATATTTAATTTAGAATATTTTGGTATGAAAAAAATTTTTGATTGGTCAAAATATTTTGAAATTCTTAAAATGAGGAAAATGACTTTTCTTAATTATAATAGAAAAAACAAGTTACATAAATGAGATAATATTGGTTTGCTTAGTTAACAATCACTAGAAAATAAGTAATAAATCTTCTTATTTTTGAAAGGGACATTTTTTAAGTGTGCATAAACAAATACTTAAATTTATATTAATGTGAATAGATAGAAAAACAATATTTGATGTAATGCCTCTATAAATATCCAAAAGTAATGAAATATTCTAAAAGTCTCTTAAAGGAATATACTAATAGCTTTTATATAGGTATAATAACCTTCAAGAATTCTAACCGCAATTAGAGTCTCGACTAAAATTGGACATATTTTGTAGAGTCCCCCGTTAAATTTGAATGTGTATTAAGAGTATTTATAAATAAAAAAGATGTATTCATCCTATATATGTGACACTACTTCCTTCCCAAACAAAGCATCCTTCATAAATGCTTGACGTGGAAGCAGAATCAAACTAATTTTTTATCCATTGAAATAAAAACAGAGAATCAAACGGTTCAGATTCACTTTATATTTTTCCCCAATTCCAATTTCTTCTTCATAATCAAAATATCTCTTCTTCACTCCACTCTCCATACACGATGTTGGGGAAAAGGGGCCGTCCACCGATGAGGAGGACAACAAGCATGACAGGGATCACCGTTGATCTAGGTACTGCAACTGAATCGGAGCCGTCTGATTGTAATAAGCCTAAAATTATGGTTGATGAGATTAAGAGTTCGTCGGAGAAGGAAGGAATAATCATTAATTCTGTGCCGGCGATGGTGTCGCCGAGATACCAACGGAGAATCTCCGGCGAGGGTTTTGAAAGAGAAAGGGCTAATTTCCTGAGAATTTGTGGCCTTTGTAACCGCCGATTGATTAGTGGACGAGATATCTACATGTACAGGTACAACTCTTTACAAACAAATCGGAATAAATAAATAAATAAATTTGTTGTTTTTTAATATTTACTACTTCGTGTTATAGTTTAATTATTACTCTATTACTATTACTCACATTATATAATTATTTACTCGTAAAATCTAAAATAGATGAGTAAAAGGAGAAATCGATTGTTTTAAGTGCAGGAGCTAGCCTAGTAAAGTAGTGAGGTTGAAAGAGTAACTCCTGTTTCATGTTTCATATTATATGATCCTGTAACGTTATTTTATCATATATATATATATATATTTTTTTTTTCCTTGCTCTATTAGATACTTATAGACTTTTAAAATATCATAAATAATATTTATTTATTAAAATATGTGTTAAATTATTATGGATCAAAACGGAAGAAGTAAGATAGTTTCAAGTTTCTCTGAATTGAACATATGCAAGACGTTCCTCCAATTGTATGGGAATGAAGACCACCATACTTGCTAAAAGTTAAAAATGAATAGCAACAAACAAGACTTTGTCAGTAGAATAAAATAGCAAAATACCTCCATTAAACAAGAATTTTAGTTCTTTAAAGACTTGTTACATTATTGGTGTATTGCATTATGAACATTAATTAATAAACGATTTCTTTTCTTATATTTAAACTATTTGTATGCCACTTGACAATTATTATTATCTTTATTAAAATAAGGACCTCAACAATAATAGTAGTATATGATATACTACCTGGTACTTGTCGTGGAATTAAATAGTTGAGGTGCGCGAAAGGTGTCATAAAAAAAATAGTAGTGTATGATATAATAATTAGTTCATTTTATTTTTGGTATGCAGGGGTGATACAGCATTTTGTAGTATGGAGTGTAGAGAAGAACAAATGAAGCAAGATGAAAGAAATGACAAGTCTAATATCAAGCCAGAAAATCATCACAATCACTCTGAATTTCGTTCTGCTAAATCTGAAACTTCCAGCAATAAAGACACCATTGCAGCAGCTTGAAGAACACACACAAAATGAAAGAGAATAGGCATGCACAGTGATGTGAGCTTTACTGGGTTGGGGACATTCGTGTAAAATTTTAACTATGTATTGGTATTTTACACAAACTTACACTACGTGCCATGGTTTGAGGGCCACAATTCAAATGCTACGTTGTAAGATTGAATCCCTTGTGTTTTTCTTTTACTTCGTTTATTTTTATCTATTTATCTCTCTTTGCATAATCCTTTTTTTTTTTTTTTAAATAAAATATTTATATATTTCTTTTTTCTTTTTTCTCTTTCTTCAAAAAATGAAAGTACTTCTTGAAAAAATTTAAATGGGAAATGTAGTGTGAAAGATTGGAAAAAGATATAAGCAACCAAATGCCACTTATCATTGTTTTTTTTTTTTTGTTTAAACTAATAGTACTGGTTAAAAAGCTTAATAGTTAAAGACCTTTTAGAACTTGACATCTTTTATTCAGTGTACATTTATTAATAGAATTTGCCTAACATTGTATTTTTGATAGAATTATAATCTTAGTACAACGAGGTAATGTTACACTCACGTGGTATGTTTAACAATAAAATTTATCAACGAAGAAATTATGGAGCTAGATATTGAAAAGGCCATATAGTGACTGAACACCATTCAGCTGCATCAGAAGAGAGTGATGATTAGATAGAATTATTGGCAAGTGAAGAATTGAAGCACAACCAAACATTAAATGTCAATTTAAAAACAATATCAACTGAACACACAAAACGAGATGGTCCAAGGTAGAAGAAACATTTAATTAGATAATGACTTTGTACTTTTATCTTTTTCTTGAGCCCCTTGATGATTGTGCACATTTGTGTTGTACAACAAATGTGGGGAGGGATTGAGTTGTTGAATCAAGGTGACTGCTGCTAGCCGGGGCCTGATATTTATTTATTTTAAAAAATCATGTCAGCGTGTAGTGTGGGCACTTGATAATTGAGAAAAGGCATAGATTTTATTTTGAATTTGTTCTAAAAAGTCGAATATATGATTAAGCTAATGATGACCTGTTACATATTTTTACTATTTAAAAGTAAATTTAATATCATCCTTAGACGTATAAAATCATACTCATGATGAAATGCATATAAGTGTAATACATTCGCACCACATAAATGTGATCTTATTGCCACATCAAATCTCATGTAAGATTTTGAAAAAAAAAATCTCCATATCATCCAATTGGTTCTTCTTTACTGAATACCACCATGGAATTACTAATATTGCCGCCGTAGCGATACCAATATCATATATTCCAATACCAAAAATAAAAATAGCCTCTACAAATTTCACTACCTACGATCAAGCTCATCACACGAATTTCACTACCTACGATCAAATTCATCACCAAAATCACACTTTCATTATTGTCTCCACAAAAGTTGTAAAGAACCACCACAAAAACCAACACCCTTAACCAAACTTATCGCTGAAATCACATTATCACCATCAAAAGGTACAAACTCACCACTATTATTACTATCATTTTCTTTTTCTTTTTCACTTTCAATTCATCTTCTTTGCCGCTGGCCACCCACCGCCCATCACCAACAAACCGATCATTATATTTTATTTTTCAAACTCAACAATCAATTTTATCAGTCATCAACAAAGCTGCCATCACTATCAATTTCTTCAACTATCTTTTATCATTTACTTGATTGATTTTTTGATGAGGTGAGAGATCTCTCTTTTAGAGTGAAAATAAGAAGAGAAATTAGGTACATATAAGAATACAAATAAAACTTATGAAATAAATTAAGTAATGGATCATTGAAATGAAAAAGAGGAGGACAATGGGTGCACTAGTGTGAAGACAGAGGCGTGGAAGTGGGGTGTAAGAAAGATTCTGCATTTTAATTTTTATCTAATACCCTTAGTAGCTTAAAACATGAAAAGTTTAGCCTTTTGTCATAGGAAATACTACAAATAAATGCACTTTAGAACCTGTAGCATCATCAAAGACTAATTGATAATCCGTCTAGCTAGATTGGATTCGTTGTCGATGTGAAGGGAAAAGGAAGATGGACTGTGAACCTTGACAGTACTGAACATTGCTCTCTGTGATAATGTTCAAGAAGTATGTGTTGGGTATAACAATTGTTTGGTATAGCAAGGGTTAATGGGAAATGGAGGGAAGATTAAAAGAGAAATTGAAAAAGATGCTCTTATGCTTTAAGAAATGACATTTCTCCCTCATTGGTGGTGGAAAGAAAAATTGTGTTTAAACAGAGAAATAGTCCTATTAGTTGTTAAAAGGGTTGGAAAGAGGGACCCCGCTCACATCGTCGTCATCACTCGCTCGGCTTCGGCTTCGGAAAATGATCGATCGAGAGATTCCAAAACGTTTCAATTATTTAGTTAATTAATCGAAACGTTTTCAGGAACAGCTATGACCGTTTGAAAGGTTACAAACTTTCATGAATGGTCGTGTAGATTCTGAAAGGTTGCAACGTTTCCGAACCAGTTCTTCTTGGCTATAAATACCCGTAATTCTTCAGACTTTTTACTTACGAAAATTTCTAATTTCTTCTTCTTCTTCTGCACAAATATTTTTCGTGTACTTTACTGTCGTTGAGTGGCTTGTGGGTATCAACACACTGGTGATTGAGATCATTCTATCCTGGGAGAACATATTCCAAATCAAACCTCGGATACTAGAGGAGAATAATTTCCTTAAGGGGACACTGTGCATTCAGTGGACTTGATCTTCTTCCAGTTCTGCTTTTACAAATTCTGGTATGTTTTTACAAATTTTAGTTTTGTGAATTAAATTATGTTCTTCACTGGTTATGTTTACATCCCTACTCTATTCAAGTAAGGGCAAAACGTTGCGGTGACTCAAAAAATAATCAATTAATTCGATTTAAAAAGGATTTTAAGAATAAACAAATTTTAAAGGAGTCACCACCTAATTTTAGGAAAAACTAGGAAACCAATTTAAAAACTAACTAAAAATAATGTCTATGAAACCAATAGATTCTAGGTAAGGAGTTCAGGTTATTCCGAAAGGAAGGTGTTAGGCATCCTTCGAAATCCACAATTGTGGGTCCCGACTGAGTTCATTTTTCAAATTGAGGAGGAGATAAAAACAATATACAACTATAATAAACATGCAATATACACAAGTAATAAAGTAAACAAATAGTATGAGAAACGACCTAATGTTTGCCTATCGTTAACAATATACATAATAATGAATATAGTTTTCAAACTTTATTCGAATGGCTTCAATAGAAAGCGACTTCGGGGTACCTATAAAAATACTTCGTAAAAGTGTTAGTACTAAATAAATGTGAATAAAAATGAATAACTCAAATAATAGCTAAAAAATAAAACCTGTCTTATTAGCATGGAAGGCTTTGAAAATCGAAGGTAATTTCTTCATCAGCCAATTTCAACTTGTAGCAAATATAAACTTAAACTAAATTTCCGTCTTTTAACATTGGAGAGGCCTCAAAAATCGACGGAGATATTTTATCATTGGCCAACTTTATAATAAACTAATAAATGTGGAAAAAGGTAAAAATAATTCAAAAATAAGCAAAACCATCTTGAACAATAACTATTCATGAAAACAGTAACATCACAACCTTCTAAAAATACACATAAAATTTCAAGAAAATGCAAGAATGATTAACCAGAATAAGATGTAACAATAGATAAAAGAGATCATTGAATCTTAATATGCTAAGAAATATAAAAATCTATAATAATGATAAAATAATACTAATAAGTAACAAGAGAAATGAAGCAGTAACATATGGGGACAAAGTAACTCACTTAAACAATCTTTTAAAAACAAATGCATAGTATTTAAACCAAATAAGATATTAAAATAAGAGAGAACAATAATCACAAAAAAGAGAAGACATAAAAACTTATAGTTATCCTAGAACTAAAAATAAAATAGAGATAAAACATGTTAGTAACACATAATAATAAAGCAAATAAGTCAGATAATAATCAATCCAAAAGTCAAGAAAAGCTAAATAAAGAAACAATCAACAAATATACAACCATAAATAAAGCTAGAATAGTAATGTTCATTGAGAAAACCAAAACCTTGCTGGAAATATAAACATATGCTAAAAAAAAACTTTAAAATAAAACCCAAGTTGATAACAAACAATAACAAAGCAACATTTATCAAAACAAACAATAAAATCTAGAGTCTAAATATTAACATTACTTTATACAAAAATGTGAAGAAGAAAGAAGGATCACTAGAGATTTCGAGTTGTTTGTGTGGTTGGTTCGCAGTTCACCAGAGCTTGAAGCTGTTGTTATGGGTGTTTGCCGGCTATTCGTTGGTTCAAGCTTCGAGATCTGCCGGAGCACCTATGAGAAAAACAAACAAAAATCAAAAGAAAAGGGAAGAGGGGAAGGGAAAGGGACTGGCGGCATTTTGGATTACTGCGTCACCCAAAAAAAAATTGTGAATTCGGTCAGATCTGGTCGTTTCAATTGTCACTGATTTTTTCGACTTCCTTTTGTGGTGCTCTGAGCTGAAAAAAAAAGAGAAGGAAGGGAAAATGGAGGACTGTTTGGGTTTGTTTCAGGCGAGTGTGGGGTGATTTTGGGTCTGGTTTTTGGCTAGAAAATGGTGGTATGCGATGTTGCTGAGGTGTAAATGAAATGGCGGTCTATACGGAGGGAGTTTGGTGGTGTGCTATTCCGGATCTTGCCGGAAATACAAAAAAATAAAATGGTTTCTGGGCTGTTTTGTATCGTGAGGCAGAGTAGAGAAGAATGGGAAAAAATGAGGGTTTTGTTGGTGTGATTCTCGCTGTTTGGTGGTGGTTGTTGGCTGTTTCAAGGTGGGGTTTCTCGTTTTAGGTCCTTGTGTGGGAAGGGAGGCGACTATGACAGCATACAGGAGGAGAGAAAGATTAGGGTTTAGAGAATGTTCCTCCTAATCTCAAAATATTTTCCATCCTCTATATTTTTTAACCTAATCAAAACTTATATAAGAAATAATTCTATAATGGGCTCAAATTGTGGACTTGAGATTATGATCCAAAATTATTAGTTAAATAAAATATTCGTATTTGAATGAATTTTTAGACTGTGCAAAATATCAGAATGAATATTAACAAATGTAACAAATAAAATGAATATTGAAAAAAATATAATGAACGTAACTAATGACATGTAAAAATGCAATTTTAAAATTAACTGATAAAAAATTCTAAATTTTGATAAATAAGAATAGTTATCTATAAACTTATTTAAAATTATAAAAAATTATCTTGAACTATTAAATAAATAAAACTTAAAAGTAATGAATGCTAAAAATGTTAGGTCAAAATTGGGTGTCAACAGGTTAATTAAACTTTGATAACTTCGTGTTTCTGCAAAGTTTGTTGTAATTAGTTTGTAAACACAGATTGGGGAACAATATTAAGGAAATTAATTAGTTTATTTATTTTATTTTAATCTTTATTTCTGGTGGAGACAAAACCTTCGTGGTTTTATACTCCTATTAAGTTTGCAATTTAAGTTATTGCTTACTGAGTCATTTGTATCAATTTCTGTTTATTACAGATTCTGAAATGACAAATGATAATGTTACGGTGCTACACCAACCTGAACTGTTATACCACCAGCAGAGAAATCGGGAAAATTCTTTGGTGTGAATTTCAAAGGATGACAACAACTGGTATTTTTCTAGCTTACCACTCTTGGTCTGCAGAAATTTACGAATAAAGAAACTCCAGTGCCTACTGCTGATATGTCAAACAAAGAAAGGTTCATGATTATTGAAGCATAGACATAGACAGACTTTCTATGTAAGGGCTACATTCTTAGTGCTTTAGAGGATGACTTATATAATGTCTATAGTGAAATGACAACTTCGAAAGAATTGTGGAATGCATTTAAGAAGAAATATAAGACAGAAGATGCATGCTTGAAAAAATTTATGGTCACAAAGTTTTTAGATTATAAAATGTCAGATAGAAAAATTGTTGGATCACAAGTGCAGGAACTTCAACTTATTTTCCATGATCTGATTACTGAGGATATAGTAGTAAATGAAGCTTTTTAGGTGGCTGCAATTATCAAGAAGTTACCTCCTTCGTGGAACGACTTCAAGAATTATTCGGCTTAGGATCGAGGAAGATAACAAGATCGCCGGAAAAAAGTCTTGTGGGAATTCGACAATAATGAGAGTTAATATTGTTGAGGAAGCTCCTACCAAAGGCAAGAAGAGAAAGAAGTCCACAGACAGAAGTCAGAACATGCTAAGAAGAAATTCAAGGGCAACTGTTACAACTGTGGTAAGATTGGTCATAAGTCTTCTGATTGTCGTGCTCCAAGAAAGGATAAGGACAAAGGCAAAACTCAAGCAAACATCGTGGAAGAGATGGAAGATGCAGATGACCTCTGTGCAATGATCTCGGAGTGCAACTTAGTTGGAAATCCCAAGAAGTGGTTTCTCGAATCAGGTGCCACTCGACATATTTGATCTGTAAAGGATGCTTTTGCAACGTATACTCTTGCTAAGTTTGATGAAGATTTATTCATGAGGAACACAACAACAAGGATTGCAGGAACTGAAAAAGTAATGTTGAAAATGACATTCGACAAGGTGTTGACTTTGAAAAACATTTTGCACGTTCCTACTATTAGGAAAAAATTAGTTTCTGCAGCACTTCTCGTTAAGAATGAATTTAAATGTGTCCTAGTTAGTGACAAAGCTGTAATAAGTAAGAATGAGATATTCTTAGGAAAGGGCTACCTTACTGAGGGCCTCTTCAAACTGAATGTAATGGTTGTTGACAATATTAATAAGAATTCTGCTTCTGTTTACTTATTGGAGTCAAATAATTTATGGCATGCCCGTTTGGGATATGTAAATTACAAAGGCTTGCGAAAATTTATTACTTTAGAAGTATTGCCTGATTTCAAAAGTGATAAATCGAAATGTGAAATTTGTGTGGAATGTAAGTTTGTTAAACATTCTTATAAGTCTGTTGACAAGAATTCTAAACCATTAGACTTAATTCACACATATATATGCGATATGAAGTCAATACCATCTCGCAGTGGAAAAAAGTATTTTATAATTTTTATTGACGATTGCACTCAATTTTGTTGTGTATATTTACTTAATAGTAAGGATGAACAATTAATGCATTTAAGCAATACAAAAATGAAGTGGAAAATCAATTGTATCTAAAGATAAAAATGATTTGGAATGATAGTGGTGGAGAATACGAATCTCCTTTTGCAGAGATATGTTTGGAATGTGATATTATTCATCGAACTACTGCACCTTATACTCCACAATCAAATTGTTTGGCGGAACCGAAGAACAGAACATTAAAGAAAATGATGACTGCCTTGATAATCAGTTCTGGCTCACCGTGAAACTTGTGGAGGGAAGCCATCCTTACGGCTAACAAGATACTCAATAGGGTACCCCATTGCAAAACACAATCGATTCCATATGAATTATGGAAATGAAGGAAACCCAACTTGAAATATTTCAAAGTGTGGGGGTGCCTAGCCAAGGTAGAGGTTCCTTTACCCAAGAGGGTGAAAATTGGACCCAAAACAGTGGATTGTGTATTTATTGGATATGTTGTGAATAGTAAGGCCTATCGGTTTTTGGTTCACAAATATGATAATCCTGAAATTCATGTTAATACGATAATTGAGTCAGATAACGTTGTGTTCTTTGAACATATTTATCCATATAAAATTGAATATGAGTCGACAAGTGATAGACTTAAACGACCACGTGAAGAATTAATGGAAAATACACAACCTAACGAGGATCCTAGGCGTAGTAATCGCCTACAGAAATCCATTTCTTTTGGATCATATTTTGTGGCATTCCTGCTTGAAAATAAACCTCAAACATTTAAAGCAGCTATGTCTTCGTCTGAGGCAACGTATTGGAAAGAAGCAGTCAATAGTGAGATCGAATCAATTTTAAGTAACCATACTTGGGAATTGGCTGATCTTCCTCCAGGAAATAAACCTTTAAGATCAAAGTGGATCTTTAAAAGGAAAATGAAAGCCGATGGGACTATTGACAAATATAAGGCTAGACTAGTAGTCAAAGGATACATACAAAAAGAAGGTCTGGACTACTTTAATACATACTCTCCAGTAACAAAGATAACATCAATTAGGATGTTAATAGCACTAACGGCAGTGCATGATCTTAAAATCCACCAAATGGATGTCAAGACAGCCTTTTTAAATGGAGAATTGGAGGAAGAAATTTACATGGAACAACCTGAAGGGTTTGTAGTTCCTGGTAAAGAAGAGAAAGTGTGCAAGCTTGTGAAGTCGTTTTATGGGCTCAAGCAAGCACCCAAACAATGGCATGCTAAATTTGACCAAATGATGTTGGCAAATGGATTCAAGATTAACGAATGTGACAAGTGTGTTTACATTTACAATGTTCTGAATCATGAAGCCATTGTTTGTCTGTATGTTGATGACAAGTTAATAATGAGTAAATATATTGATGATATAAATGCTACTAAGCACATGCTGTCCAGCAAGTTCGATATGAAGGACTTAGTAGTTGCTGATTTGATCTTAGGGATCAGGATTCTCAAAAGTCCTCTGGGCTAGCATTATCTCAATCTCATTATATTGAAAGAGTATTGGATAATTTTAAGTACTTGAATTTCAACAATGTCAAAACTTCAATTGATTTAAGTTTTACATTTCAAAAAAATGAAGGTGAAAATGACTCTCAATTGGAATATGCCAGAGTATTGGGAAGTTTGATGTACATTATGAATTGTATGCGATCAGATATAGCATGTGCTATTAGCAAACTGAGTCAGTTCACTAGTAATCCTAATCAAACTCACTGGATGGCAATGAAACGTGTGTTGGGGTGTCTGAAACATACACAACACTATATTTTGTGTAATAATAAATATGTTGTCGTGATTGAAGGATATAGTGTTGCAAATTGGATCACCAGGTCAAATAAAGTAAAATACACAAGTGGTTATGTGTTTACACTTGGTGGAGGAGCACGCTCTTGGAAATTGTCCAAATAGACATGTATCACTCGCTCCATAATGGAATCTGAATTTATTGCCTTAGATAAAGCCGATGAAGAAACTGAATGGCTCCAAAATTTCTTAGAGGATATTCCATTTTGGCCCAAACCTGTAGGACCTATTTGCATACATTGTGATAGTCAAATAACAATAAAAAGGGCAAGAAGTGTCATGTACAATGGGAAGTTTCGTCATATACGACGGAGACAATGAACAGTAATACAACTGCTGTCTAATGGAATTATCACAATTGACTATGTGAAGTCAAGCGATAATGTGTCAGATCCACTAACGAAAGTCCTAGTAAGAGAGACAATTAAAAGATCATCTAAGGGAATGAGTTTACGGCTTAGGACAAGTCATCATGGTGGTAACTCTATCTAGCAGACTTGAGATCCCAAGAGCTAGATTCAAGGAGAAAAACAAAGTTGTGACTGATGGTTCGACATTGTCAATCAATTCAATCCATTCTCATGATGAAAACAATGTTCAGGAACAAGGTTAAAACATTAAGGCTTGTTAATGAGTTAATAAAGCTTAAAGTTTTAAATGATTTGCTAAGTTTGAAAGATTTGACCAAATAGTGTATCTACGAGATGACACGATTAGAAATCACCTATGTGAGTATGAAGTGTAAGCCACTTCAAAGAGAATTTTTTGTCAAAAGCCTATTCTCTATACAATCATGAAACCAGGAGGTATTCATGACTGAAACGAACACAACCGTATGAACCATAAATGGTAAAGGGTTAATTATGTGACATATAGTTGTCTAGGTATACACCAAAGCTCAACGGTTCAAAGATGTCGCATCTACCGATTGACCGAGTATATCCGACATATCTTCACAAATTGGGCAACAATATGTAGTTTGAGCTTTTCCCGAGCAAAATCCATAGACCATATAATGAATTCTACAACTCTTGATTTTGCCACGGGAACTCCATGTATGGACAGAAACTAAGCTTCTAGCAATGAGATCTTTCTGCAGCCATTTCAAAACTCTCATCCATTGATACCTTTGCAAACCCCTCTGCAGCCCATAATTTGACTAGTTTATTGACTAGAATATCATTACTCTTCTTGAAGACAACGTACCAAATACAGAAGGCAAGTCATGAGTTGACGATGCAAGTGGTAGTAACTCAATGTTAGCACTTTTGAGCAATGATGGTCAAGATCTTTGCTCATCAACACATTCACATCTTCAACCACTTTCTTCCATTCATCAAGTGAATTTCCTATTTTCAAGAGAATTTCAGCCATCATAACAGTTGCCAGTGGTAATTTTTGGCATATCCGGGCTATTTCTTTCCCAATTTTCTCAAATTTAAGAGATAAACATTCATTCTCAAATAACTTTTGATACAATAAATTCCAACATTCATCAAAAGTTAACAGACGCATTTGAATTGGAGGTGTACCTAAGACAACAAACTCAGTAACCTCTGTGTTCCGAGTGGTCAGTAGGATTCAACTTCCATTGTTGTGAAGTGGAAAACACATGTTTATTTCATCCTAAGTTTCAGTGGTCCATATGTCATCAACAATAATCAAGTACCTTCTACCTTTCAAACTTTTTTGAAGTAAATCTGCAAGTGTTTCATCATGCTTTTCCTCACATGATATTCTTGAGAAACTGTGATCTTTGCACAAACATCAAAATGAGACTTTATTACTAATTCATTGAAAATCCTTGTTGCGAAGGTTGTCTTCCCGATTCCCCCCATTTTTACTAGGGAGGTAACTTTCATTTCTCTAAGGCTTCAAATAGGTTGATCTTGCAACATCTCAAGTTCATAGTTGTAACCCACCACTATATTCTCTAACTCTAGAACATGTTGTGACGACGAACTAACAAGATCAAATGTTTGCAGTTTTTTATCTTTGATGTTTCCATATAAGTTCTTCATCTTCATACATTCCTTTCTTACAGAATCAACATTTTCAATCACTTGTTGCAAGTATTTGCAAATAATTCTTCCTTGAGACTCTTTGATTTCTACAAGATGAGTAAGTTGTCCCAATTCTGACTCCACTATATTATCAGTAGTATATGCAATCTCCTCTGTTTGGGCTTCCAGGGTTTTCAAAGCCTGGTGATCTCTCACAATCTTGAAGGTTTCTTCAACAGTATTCTTAAGGAATCAAGTTTTCCATGGAGCACTTCCATTAGTCCTTTGTCATCTCCTCTAAGGTGGGATAGTGTTGTCATGGAAGAAGTTATGACAGCATAAGCCATCTTTACTTGCTTCTCTTTAGTCCTGTGTATTCATGTAATGATTGAAATTTGATAAGAAAGAACTGCAGTAAATACAACTATATTACCTCTCTCAAACAAGATATAGAAGAATTTATAGCATACCTAAAAAGAGAATAGTTTCTGAATATGCTAGCAAGAAGGATAAAAACATCAATAATTTTTATCTCTTCAGTTTTCTTTCTTATCTTTTGTGCATACCCTCTATTTCCTTGTCCCACTTCTTTTTCTATCTATCTAATAATAACATCCTTCATACCGTTTGACTGTTACAACTTAAATCTAAGAGGCAGTGGGCAACAGATGAAAAGGGAGAAAAATCCTCCCAAGGAAGATTAAAAAGAGAGGAAAACTGGAGAAAATTGAACAACAGGTATCTCTTAAGACCTTATTTAAATTTTGGTGACTATTTTGATTAAAAGAAAAAAGTCAAACACATTTAATTATTAGATTAAGTTAATTGGAACTGAATTAACATTTCCAAAACTTCTAATATGTTTAAAAATACAAGCCAAACCAAATTTTAAAATACAAAACAATCCAAAATTCTCTTCACTTTCTTGGGATTAACTTTCTTCAACTTCTTTTCTTCATCGTTCTTCCTCTCTTCTGACTCAAACATCTCTTCCTCAAATCTGCTCCGCCATTACTCTCAATTGACTTCCGGCAACTTTTCTACTTCTGACAACTTCTTCGATTCTAAGCATCAATTTTCTCTCTTCTCTGTAAAAAACTTTTATTCTTGAAAAAATTAGGGCTTTTTAGTTATAAAGAAAAAGATGATCTTGAGTTGTCTTTTCTTTATGTATACGTTAGTAATTTTAGAATTTGATACTTGAATAAAAAAAGACATCCGGAAAAAAAAAACCTTAATTTGTTGTTGTTGATCTGAAAAAACTCAAAAAGAAGCGAAATGTTATTTTTTTTTATTGTTGTGTACTAGTAATAGTTAGTGTGAATTTTGAGGTTTTTTGTAAACATATTTATTATTTGTATTTCTCAAACAATTGTTGATATATTGACTTGTTGTTGATGTTTGTGTTGTTGTATTGATTCAATTGGTGTTGTTGGTATTCTTGATTTTGTTGGAAAGAATGAAGAAAAGAAAAGATAATCAAGAAATCATAAATAATTTATTGACTCCAACAATAGTGCTAAAGTCATTTTTCTAGAGTTCACATGGTTTTTACTTTCGACAATTCCGACAAAGAGAAGGGATTTATTATTCTTTACTTATAAACTCTTACATATATGGAATAAGATCCATGTGGCTATAATATTTTTGGACCAAAGCAACAAGTACAAGCCAAATTGAACTATTGGCTAATATACGATTATTTTCTACACTTGGGCTAAGTTGAAATGCTTAATTTTTTTTAACCAAACTGAACTATTGGCTAATATACGATTCGTTGTTCTAATTTACAAGTAGTTATGTTGCAATTGGAGGAAGATTAGAAGAGTTTGTCATGGGACCATGAGTTTTTCAATAGTGTAAGTTAGAGATTCTGCCCAAAAGAAGAACTTGAGTTGTCTTCTCTTTATGTATTCGTTAGTAGTTTCAAATATGAGAAAGAAGTTTGATCTCGTTTCCTTTTTAGTTATAAAGAAAAAGAAGAACTTGAGTTGTCTTCTCTTTATGTATTCGTTAGCAGTTTCAAATATGAGAAAGAAGCTTGATCTCGCGAAGAGTCCTCTTTGCATCAATTCTATTTTCAAATGCACCCAATTTTTTGATGGTCATCTTTTTGCATCAATTCTTTGTTTTGTTTTTGTTCTTAGTATATTGGTAAAATCATGTGATTGATGTTGTTTAATTGGTGAAATCGTATGGTGTTTTTAGTGTTTTTGGTTTTGTTGGTGTTGTAGGCAGTATTGGTAATAAATATTTTAGTGTTGTGAAAAAAATATTTTATTGTTATGCTATTTTTTAATAGATGCCCTATTTGTTGCAACAAATGGGTCATAGGTTGAAAGAAATCAAATTATTAACAAGACTTTTTTTATTTCTTCAAACATATGGCTCATCTATTGCAACAAATAGGGCATTTGTTACAAAAGATGATCCATTTATTGCAACAGACAAGTCATTTGTTGGAAGAAATCAAATCAGTAGACTATTTTCAAATAAACATGGTGTATGATCTGCAACATATGTGTATATTTTCTTGATCTGCCAAAAGTTAATAATGCACGTTTTTAAATAAGCATAGTGTATGATTTTCTCAAGTGTAGGATCAAGTATAAGGGTGATAATGATGATGCTTTGGAGGATAAGAACAAGAAAATGGATGAGATTTGGATAAACTACTGCGGCATGCCAGTTTGTTTTGGCATGAAAGAATTTCATATTAAATATATATAGAGTCGGTTGAAAATGATTAAACATATATGTTAATTTGTTGCAACTGATGAATCATCCATTGCAACAGATGATCATATATACTTGATTATTTTCAACAGATATGTCATCTATTGCAACAGATAATACATATTAGATATGTGTTGTAACAGATTGCTATGTTTGTTGCAACAAATGATCATATTTATTTGATTATTTTTATCTATTGCAACAGATGGGTTATCTATTGCAACAGATAAAACATTTAGATTGTAATTGAACTTATTAATTGAAAAGTAATTATAATTAAATAACTTTATTTATCTCTAATTATGAATTAATGAAACATTTCAAATTAAAATAATCAATTGATCACTTATTTAAGACAAATACAGTTAGTTTGATTATGTAATTACTTTATAATGGATTGAAAATGTAATTGAACTTATTAATTGAAAGGTATTTATAATTAAATAATTTTATTTATCACTAATTATGAGTTAATGAAATATTTCAAATTAGAATAATCAATTGATCACTTTATTTAACACAAATATAGTTAAATTGATCATGTAATTACTCTATAATACATTGAAAATGTAATTGAATTTATTAATTGAAAGGTACTTATAATTAAATAACTTTATTTATCACTAATTATGAGTTAATGAAACATTCCATATCAAAATAAGCAATTGAACATTTTATTTAAGACAAATACAGTTAGTTGATCATGTAATTACTCTATAATGGATTGAAAATATAATTGAACTTATTAATTGAAAGGTAATTATAATTAAATAATTTTATTTATCACTAATTATGAATTAATAAAGCATTTCAAATCAAAATAATCAATTGATCACTTTATTTAAGACAAATACAGTTAGTTGATCATGTAATTACTCTGTAATGCATTGAAATGTAGTTGAGCTTATTAATTGAAAGGTAATTATAATTAAATAACTTTATTTATCACTAATTATGAGTTAGTGAAGCATTTCATATCAAAATAATCAATTGAACACTTTATTTAAGATTGAAAATGTAATTGAACTTATTAATTAAAAGATAATTATAATTAAATAACTTTATTTATCACTAATTATGAGTTAATGAAACATTGATTATTTATATTATATAATTACTCTATAATTGATTGAAAATGTAATTGAACTTATTAATTAAAAGATAATTATAATTAAATAACTTTATTTATCACTAATTATGAGTTAATGAAACATTCCATATCAAAATAAGCAATTGAACATTTTATTTAAGACAAATACAGTTAGTTGATCATGTAATTACTCTATAATGGATTGAAAATATAATTGAACTTATTAATTGAAAGGTAATTATAATTAAATAATTTTATTTATCACTAATTATGAATTAATAAAGAATTTCAAATCAAAATAATCAATTGATCACTTTATTTAAGACAAATACAGTTAGTTGATCATGTAATTACTTTGTAATGCATTGAAATGTAGTTGAGCTTATTAATTGAAAGGTAATTATAATTAAATAACTTTATTTATCACTAATTATGAGTTAGTGAAGCATTTCATATCAAAATAATCAATTGAACACTTTATTTAAGACAAATACAGTTAGTTGATTATATAATTACTCTATAATTGATTGAAAATGTAATTGAACTTATTAATTGAAAGATAATTATAATTAAATAACTTTATTTATCACTAATTATGATTTAATGAAGCATTTCAAATAAAAATAATCAATTGATCACTTTATTTAAAACAAATATAATTAGTTGATCATGTAATTACTCTATAATGCATTGAAAATGTAATTGAACTTATTAATAGAAATGTAATTATAATTAAATAATTTTATTTATCACTAATTATAGAAATGTAATTATAATATATATATATATATAGAGAGAGAGAGAGAGAGAGAGAAAGAGAGAGAGAGAGAGAGAAGAGAGAGAGAGAGAGTTGTAAATGATCAAACATATATGCTCATCTGTTGCAACATATGAATCATCTGTCACAACAGATGAGCACATATGCTTGATTATTTTCAACGAATGGGTCATCTATTGCAACAGATAATACTATTGTAACAAATTTCTATATTTGTTGCAACAGATGATCATATTTATTTTATTATTTTTAACAGATGAGATATTTATTGCAACAAATAATGCAATAGATAAAGCATATGATGTAACATATGCAACGTTTGTTGCAACGGATAAGCATAACTAATATATTTTATATAATAAATATGAACATACATAATCAACCAAAATGAGTTAAAATTATCAAAATTGTAACTAAGTAGAAAATAGTTATTTCACTATTACAATAATTATGAAGCATTTCGAACTGGACATGTTATTCTCTTGTGTCCAATATTTTTACATATTGAACACTGATTTTTTTTTTGTGGAAATGATTCCTCGACTTCGCGCCTCCATTTCGTTCTCTTTCTTCCTGGTTTGCTTGGGTCAACATATGAATGATGTATTTCTCTCTCCAAAATCTCCAAAGGAATAATTCAAGAATCTTTGGGAGGCACCTGATTAATTTTCTCACAATATGCAATTATGTATTTTTTTCACCGAATAATATAGAGATGACTCACTTATTATAACTGATGACTCACTTGTTGGATACATGTCCAGAACCAGAAGCTTATCCAATATGTAAGTCAATTGGTGTAACAGATGAGTCATTTGTTGCAACAGGTAACTCTTATGTTGCAATAAATGACTTACATGTTGGGACAAGCTTCTGATTCTGTCCCAGCTTGACTTGATACTGTAATATATATCCAACGGATAAGCCATCTGCTGCAACAAATAATAGATGACTCATATGTTGCAATAAATGACTTATTTATTGGGACAAACTTCTGATTTTTTTTAGCTTGGCCTGGTACTATAATATGTATCCAACAGGTAAGCCCTTTGTTGCAACAAATGAGTCATCTGGTGCAACAAATGACTCATCGATTGCAATAAATGACTTGTTTGTTGGGACACGATTCTGGTTCTATCTTAGCTTGGCATGGTACTGTATACAACAGGTAAGCTATTTGTTGCAACAGATTACTTACCTGTTAGATACGCGACTGTAAATTATTGAAAAAACACTCAAAATATCAAAATAAGAAATTAGACTAAAAATCATTAATTTACTTACCAAAATCACATATGATGTAATGCACAATGATATATGAATGAAATTTGATCCGATAGCAATAGTATAAAAGAAGAAGAAGAATGAAATTTGATCCGATAGCAATAGTATAAAAGAAGAAGAAGAAAGAAATTTGATCTGATAACATTATAGAAGTATAGAAGAAGAAGAATAGCAACAACAATGGAAGAGTAGTGAACGAGAAAAAGGAAAAAGGTGAGCCATTGGTGCCTCTTTTTTCCCTCTATTTCTTATGGACCAAAGTGTAAAATAAAAAAACTCGGGGATGAGAAATTCATCCCCTTAGTCCTTAGTTTAAAAGTTGTCACCCCTAGGGGCGGATCTACATGGAGGTTAGGGGGGTCACCCGACCCCCCTCGTCGAAAAATTACATGGTATATATAAGATTAAATTCTGTTTTTATGTGTGTATATATTAAAATGAACCCACTAAACACATGTAAAGAGGTTAGCTCAGTGGTAAAGGGGGTTCAAGAATTCGCTTGGACGTCATGGGTTCGATTCTGCGCAACAACACTTTCCTAAAAATTTTCTTGTTTTCTTCATTTGGAAAATTAAATAGCAAGGCTGAGATGGGCTCAACATTTTTGGGCTGGAGCTTTATTTTATTTTATTTTTCAATTTTTAATGTTATTTCTCCTTTTCAATATTCATTTTTTCGAATTTCTAAGCCATATTATTTTCATTTTTGTATTTTATTATTTTTGTCTCCATTGCTCATTTTTTATTTTTACATAACTCTCTTTTTATATACTAATTCAAAGGAACTTTTTAAAAAACTGTCAATTATTCTTAAACTTGAAATTGAGATAGAGAAAAAAAACTTTAAAGATAAGTTAAACTTAATCGAACGAATAAATTTGAAAGACATGATTATTCATCATATTTCTTTCTCATTTTTCAGTTCTATTCTAGAGAGACGCAAACTACATTGATATGATTTATTCATTTTTTTTACCGATGGAAAACCTTATAAATTGAATAAATGAACAAAAAATTGGCGATGCCATTTATTTATCCTTTTAATATGCATTATAATATTAGTAACTCAATCCCCACACATTTTAAAGAGTATTAAACAATTTTTAAAGTAACATATGATTGAATGAACACTAATTTAATTTATTTTAAAAATTCAAAATAAAGTAAAATAATAAAAAATTAAAGAAAAAAATCATTTAAAAAAAATAATCAATGAAGCATAGTAAAAGTAGGAAGAAACGCTAAATGTGGCATGACAAAGCAAGTTATATTTAATGGATTAAGGATAATTTTTTTTCTTTCCCGATCCGTTTTGCTCCATTTTCTTATTTACTTCTTATAAGTTGAATCCCCTCCACGAAAATCCTGGCTCCGTCACTGGTCACCCCTACTCAATAATTAAAACTTGAGTCACCTACGTCTAATTTTGAAACTTTTCTATCACCCTTAATTCATTGTCCCGGAAAACTAGAGTAAGACTATACGTTGTATTTCCGGTAGAGAAAGGCGTTGCTTGATCTAAAGAGCTAAGACAACACTGATAATACACCTTCAAAATGAAGGGCTACTACACAAAGAAATCATAATGACATTCAACTTAGCCTGCCATTAAACAACAGCTATACCTCCAAGGGTTGGCTGAGATTTAGCTAATTATAGTACTAATGATAAGACAAAAGATTACAAAAATAAAAGTAGAGAAAGACAACATGGTTCTTCTGCTACACGGCTTCTTGAGTCCTTTCACTTCTTATGAGATCTTCATTTGTATTCCAATATCATGTTGTTCTCTGGTGCCAGTCCAACACAAGCCCTCAATATGTTCTCAAGCATTGCCCTCTGCTTTGAAAGGGCATTCACCACTGGTGTACCTGGTGGTACCTGTTTACCAATTCACAACATACACAAACATCAAAAACTGTTCTGTTCGTCTTAGTCTAAGACACCGCCTTTCAGGTTATTAGAGTAGACATAATGAGAACATGCATCCTCTAGTAACTGTTCAAGGAACACATCTTTTGGTGCTATTTTTACAGAATGAAATGAAGCTTCAAGAGAATTTACCAGAGGAGCCTTGGTAAGATAGCTGAGGATGGTCGCCACGGGATGGAAGGAGTGGAACTTACCCTGAAAATCAGACATGGTTCATGTAATTCAGAACAAATCAACTTGTAATTGCAGCTAACTAATTGTAAATGCATAAAAAGTCAAGGATAAAGAAACATACCTCTCCTTCAGCTTTGAACTGAATGCGGGTGCTGAGTTCAGCCAGGAGGACCAAATCCAAGATAATTGGAGCAGCCAAAAGAGAATCCTCACAGGTATTGTGCAATACAATGGTGTTCCTTCCACCCATGAAAATCTCTGATGTGTACTCATCCATTGCCCTCTTGCTATCTCCCACATATGGTACATACTGAATCCCATAAATCCAATGTTACAACTAGTATTGTGCCTTGTCATATTTTTTAATTTGTAACGTTAAATGATTTAGTAATCAATCACCTTAATCACAACAACATGGTCAGGGTGTTCTCCAGGCTCATAAAGGATGGCATTACTAGAAACCATGTCATCAACAACATTGCTTTTTGAGATCTCCTTTGAACGGAACGTTTGAGGGGCAGACAGATTCATTCCATCATTGTTACCCAAATGGTTGTAGCTCACAATTGATGTTGGCTGTAAACAACACAAGTTTCACCATCACTCAACTTTCCTCTTTCAAGATTTTACATATCAAATTTGCTTTATTAGTTTAAAAGCTCTTGTGAAATTAGAAGCAGCAATAGCCATACCTTAATACCAGCTCCAACAAGGAAATCAACCAGCACTGACTTCATCTTGGTTTGACCACTCTTAAAGTCATCACCACCAATCAAAGTGTTCCTCTTGATGGCCAAATCAATGAGGCCTAACAAATTTTCAATCAACACATAAGACTAGCACACAACTGATTTCCCAAAGAAACAACATACCCAGTGAGACCCCACTCCCACTGAATGGAGTGTAGAATGTACACAAATCTTACCACCACCTCATGGAGGTAGGTGGTCCAAAAGACTCTCCGCTCAAGTGCATCAAACCAAAGCAAGATTTTTAATTTGAAATTGGAACATACCTGGGACAAAAGTGTTTTGTGGGCTTCCATTGATGAAGGGCACGTTTTCAAGAATACAAGCAATAGCATACAAGGTGGAAGGAGATATTTCAGCCTCATTTCTATCCACAGAAGCAAAGAGATTTTCCATGGTATCATTGAGGCCAACAGCCACACTGCTGTATCTTTCAGTGTTGGCAGTCCACAAAACCACCACCTTGTCCACTTTGTTGTTCTCCTTAAACTCCCTAATTTACCCAAAAACAACACTATAATTAGTAACTCTCATTAAAAACCAAACAAAGCTATACACTTTGTGACATAATAAAACAACCCCTTTTACCTAATATCCTTAACGATTTGATCAATTTGTTCTTTCTTGGTTCCTTTGATGACATTGTTAGCACGTGAGCCTTGGTTTGCAGCAATGAAATCAGGGTCATAGATACCAGGCAGTGGGACCATGGATTCCATGTAGGGCCTCAGCTGCTTTTGAAGATCAATGTCAAAAACTTTAGCCCTTGCCATGGCATCTGCCAAATTCATGTTGCTGATGTCCCATCCTCCAAACACTACATCATCTGGATTGACCTATTTCATTATCAATTGCAAAAAAAAATCACATTAACAAACAGAAAGAATTTAATCCTCCAACCCCATTTGTTTGCCTTACTTTCCTTTTAGTCCATTTTTAAAAAAAAAGTCTTTTCTTTTCTGATAACTTTTAATTCCAACTTTGCATGTTCCATACCACAAGATTCATTCTTTACCTTCTTAAGGTCCGTGTCAATTCAAAACAAGACTAAAAAAATATTTCTTTTTCTTCTATGATAACTTCTAATTCCAACTTTGCATGTTTCATACCACAAGATTCATTCTTTACCTTCTTAAGTTCCGTGTTAAGTCAAAACGAGACAAATAAATTGAAACAGAAAGCATAAAAGTAACAACCACCACCAAAAAGTGCCATTTCAAAACATTAAGGTGTTACCATGGGAAGTATGCTCTTAAAGGGAGCATAGATCTCCTCTCCATTGAAGGAACCAACTCGAATAGTAGAGGCCTGTGTAAGAGAGCCAAAGTAATTGGCTTGCTGCACCTTATCCTTGGTAGCCCATGAAATTCCTCTGTCAATTTCCAACAACACCCACTGTTTAAGCAAGAATCATGACAAAGACAAAGAGAAATTGCAGAACAGAAAGAGAAAAAAAAAAAAACTCACTCTCTGTTAGCAATAACACCTCCAGTCAAGGCTGAACCATTGTTTCCACCCCATCCAACAAGCATAACCCTACCAGAAATCAAATTACACAAAAAAATTTAATCACAAAACAGAAAAGACCCATATTTTAATTTCTCAAATCTTGAATAAAGTTCCAATCTTTAGCAAAACTGGAGGATCTGGTAAGAAAAAAAGAAGCAAAAAACACTCAAACACACCCTAATTTTGGAACATGAACATCAGTCTTGAATTCATATTTAACAGTTTTTGGCTTAACAGTCCATTGAAATGTGCCATTTTTTTCCTCATGAACTAACTCAGTTGTTTGATAATCATACACAGAGTGAATCTCACTCTCTGTGTACTTAACATTGGGGCTCTCAACCTTAAAGTTCTCAATAAACATTTTCACTCACAAACACAAAAAATTGAAACTTTTTTTTGTTTCTTGACAAAAAAAAAAATGGAGAAGACACTCAAAAGTATATTCTTTAAGGGTAAGAGCTCCACTTGTACTGTTTGTTGGCAAAGCCATGGGGATGTATAAATAGAGAGATTTTGTGGAAGAGGAAAGACACATGGCACTTTCACAGGGAATGAGGGCCCACCGCTATGTCTAGTAACTTTAATAGAGAATCTTAGCCATGCAAAATTGTGAACAAATTGATGAAAATTAATTTAAATTAAAATGAAGTATAACTTACCTAAATCCATACATTTCGACACTAATTACATTCTAATTCGAAAGTTCCTTTTTTTTTTACCCCTCCTTAAGAGCTTTCATCTTTTTGCTCCCTTGATAACTCGAATTCACAACATTAAGGTTGAAACTGAATGATGTTTATCATCCGAGCAACTCCCTCTTATCATTTTGAAAGTTTCTTCAATTACAAAATATTCAAATTTTTCATTGTTCTCGAATACATTTATTAGTTGTCCGATATATTGAAAATGATACACTACTTTATGGAAGGGATATATCTAAGAGGGAATAAAATGTGTCCGAGAGGGATAAATATATATTCAGGAAGGGATAGAAATATATTCAAGAAAGGATTTTCTTAATATTCTTAATTAATAAGAAATTTTAGAGCTTATAATATTTTAAATTATGTATTTATGCATTTTTTCCTAAAATGAATGCATCAAATGTGAGTAGAGTTGTATAGTTTAGATTTTAAAATATAGGAAATGGGTCAAAACTATTTTGTAGCGTACAAAAAATGAATATTCTTTGTTCATCTATTTATTTTTAAAATATTCATAATTTATCGGAGTATATATTCACTTAAAACTGTTCAGCTTCGATTTTTATTTCCCATAAGCAAAAACTAGCTTTTTTGAGTAGTTAAATAACCTTTCCATGTAGTTCTTCTGAATTTCGAATGGTATTCAAAATTCTCTATTTTCGATTATCTAATAATCACTTATATTTTTCCACTTCCTTTCAAAAAAATATATATTTTTTAATCAATAGTACCTCTAAAATTAATGCTCTAAATTAAATTAATATCTCAAAGTTCATTCAATTATGAAAATTTATTTAACAAAATCATCGAATATTTTTTTAATCATTAAAATCACTGAACTTAAACTATTTCTCTTGTACATCACTTAATCAAATTTTATCATATAAAAAATTGACATAAAAAATAAATTGTCCTGAAAAAGTATGCACTGAACATCAAACTAATTTAGTTCAATTCAATTCCTTTCATATTCAATTCAATATTTCTAAAATAATTTTTAAATATTAAAAAATTTAAACATTTAAATATGCGACAAATATATTTTAACCGCACATAGCAACAAGTAGAGGAATATTTAATATTTATAAGGAGTAAAGTAGTACATTACTAACATCTTAATGATTTATCGATTTACCCAAAATCTAATACTAAGAGCTGACTACCCATAACTTTTTTTAATAAAGAGAAAGGCTCAAATGTGTCATCGAACGTTGAGAGGCTTATCTATGCCATTCGTTAAAAAATTGACTCATCTATGTCATTTCCATTTGAGAAAAACTCGTCCATGATATTATTTGTTAACTAAAATAGTTTCAATTTTGCAAAATCATTTTTTACACATGGTCAATTATGATTCGATAGCCTCATTAATTATATTATTTTCTAAAATAGGGAAAAGGTTCAAATATGACATTAAACTTTGAGAAAAGACTCATTTGTGTCATTCGTTAAAAAATTGGCTCATTTATGTCATTGCAGTTAACAAATAATTGCATGAATGAGCCTTTTCTCAAACGAAAATGACATAGATGAGCCAAACTTTTAATGAATGACATAGGTGAGCCTTTTTTTAAAAAAATTGATGGCATATTTGAGTATTTTCTCTTTAATAAAATCATTTAAAACTAGTTAATCCAATAATATTTTTTTTCGATTCAATTTTTGCACACCGCTAATGAATCGTCACTCTCAAGTCCCATTATAACTCAATCTAATCATAAAAGGCAAAAAGTCTCAAGTAAATATATAATGTATGTATCAATTATAAAAGATAAAATTTATATGAACGATAATAACTAAAGTTTCTAATTAAAAATAAAATAAAATGAAATGAAACATAGTATAAGCATAGAATAGTAGGGAATAATGGGCGGGGAATAAAAATGACAATAGGGACAACAACCAGCGCTGAGAATAGAAATGACAAATAACTTGCTACTTGGGTCATGAAAAGTTTTGGGCCCAAAGTATGACTCGTAATTTAGAAAAAAGAAATTAAAACTTTTAAAATAAAAGTTTGATTCTTCGATTCATTGAAGAATCGTAACCTTTAAATCAAAAAATTGATTTTTATGAAAAAAATCGTATTTAATTAAAGAATCGAATTAGTTTGGTTAAATCCAAGTCAGTTTCTCATTCAACATTAATTCCCAGTTCAAGTGAAGTTCATATTTATTCAACATTACATCAATTTTTTTAATAATAAATTTGGTTGAGTGATTTTGTAAAAGAAACGTCTTAAGTTAAGTGATTTTATTGATATAAATAAAGTTTAATGACTTTATCACATAAATTTTGATAGTTGATCAACTTCGTATATTTAACTCGCCCTGAACTTAATGATTTTTTTTCATTATCATGTGTCTTGTTGTGATTTGTCACATATATTATATACTTAACAGTGAAGTGTCAAAAATACTATTCTTTTTTTTTTGAGTTTTACTTCTAAACTATTAGGACGATAAGAAACACATTTAAATTATCACTCATAAATTTAAGAAACACACCTCAAATAATATGTGATGATGTATATATTACTCTGTCTCTCTTTTTAAAAAATAAATAAATTGGCAGGTGAAAATAATTCATCATAACAAAAAAAGTAAAAAAAATTCAGTTAGACTATAAAAGAATAAAATGAAGAAAAATGTTTGAACTAAGTTATATATATATAAGAAGAATAAAGTTTTTCTACGTATTATCCTTAATGGTCTTTAATTTTTGTCCCTTAAATTGATAAATTTTAACTTTTGCATTTGCTGCTCATTTAATAAAATATTGTGTATTTAAGCAAGAAGCAGAGAACTCTTGCTTTATCTAGCAAAAAATTCATATGAATAAGTTATGTCTCTTAATAAAAAAATTTATGGTTCTAAAATTGAATTTATGTCTCTAGTAACATAATTAAGTTATATAGGAACTAAATTATACTTTATAAGACACATAAGTAATTTATAAGTTCTAAATTTTTTAAGACACAATGTTCTAAAATTGATGACATAATAATTATGGAGTTACAAACTAAACTTGTGCATCTAACATCAGCCACATAACAAGTTAGGCCTTAAATTATGGTATGAAATATAAACTTTTATTTTGCAATATTTCTATGTTATTTATTTTAATATTAAAATAATTTTTTACCACTTTCTTGTTACATAAAGTGTACTATTTTTATTTTTAAACTAAAAAATATATTTAAAACCACCCCATTTTGGGCATTCATGTGAAGGATCGCAAATTAAGGGGTATAATCGGATAAAGACGGAAGTAGTAGGGCCAGTAAGAATAGACACGAGTGGAGGTGAGAAGGACGAAAATGATGGACATGTGCTCTGCACGCAACGTGGCAGGAACTTTTCTGTTTTTTTTTTTTTTTTAATTTCTACTTGATATTCGAAATTCGTATTGGAGTATTAACTAAATTTAAATAGCATTATATGACTCTTTTGGGAGTGTCGTTCTTAATATGATTTACAAAAAGTATATACTTGCACTGAATTACATAACATGAATCAGTTATACCACCAAAACTTATAATGTTATTGTTATATTTCAAATCAGATAATATTCACGCGCTTAAGCTAGGATTTGGTCATAGATTTATAAATGTTTTTGGCTAATATTATTTGGGTGAAAATTTGGGTTAAATTTCACCATGTGTTTGGTCATAGTATTTGAAAAACATACTTCACTTTTTTAGAAAAAATATAATTTATACCCATAAGTTTTAAAAACTATCAAAACTTACCATAAATTTGTATTACAAGTCAATTGAATCTTCGTTGCAACAATTAACAAGTAATGTCCATGACACTTGAGCAATGTGGTAGTTTGGAGTGAGTGCATCAAGCATCATTTCATACATCGTGAAGTAGACAAAGCACGTGACTTTGTTACCTTGTTACCTTGAGCCGATTGTTCTTCATTTTCATCGATAACCATATCATCACTTTCATATTCACTGAATATTTCATCACTACTTTGGTGTTCAAGTAAAAAATTATGTAATACAACGGAAACAACTACTACAGAGGGTGTTTTTGTAAAGGATAAAAGTTTTGTGTAAAATCCAAATAATGAGATTTGACTCAAATACTAGAAAAAAACTAGTATTTGGGAATTTGTGATATTTTCCAAATAATGGTAAATTAAATGGATAAACACTATTTACCAAAAAAAAATCAAATATTACTTGGGAAATCTTTGGCCAAACGGGTCCTTATATTCGGCTAGGTGTGTTTGACAAAAACAAATATGTACTTATATTTAATTATTTATAATTAAAATAAGTTTGAGCCCAAATGTTTAAACGAAATTTTCTCATGAATTGGGTGAACCATTTCAGTATTCATGTGCCCAAAAGGTCATTTTGTTGGGTTTGAAAAATGATGTGCCCAAAAGCTAGAGGAGAAGATACTCGAAGTAGCGAGCGTGCGGTTAGGTAGGTATATGCTAGATATTTATATTAAAATTTAACTAAATTTGAATTTGTGTAAGGCCCACATTAAATTACGTAGTTAATAACTTCTATTGCTCTTGTATTTTGAGGACACCATGCACACCGCACATGAAAATTCAAAGATTGTTTAGTAATTAGATAAGAAATAAGTTATTATATTAATTTTTCTATAAGTTATATGTTTTTTTTGATAAAAAAAATTGTAAACGTTATAATTTATATGATATTTAATAAGTAACTAGGAAAGAAATTATTCATATATAAAATTAATATGATATTTAGTTGACAATTTATCAACTCGGATAATTAAGCATATGTATAAGTTATGAGAGAATTTATGTACTTTCTCCAATTAAAAAATGACGTAGTTTTACTTGTCACATAGTTTAAGAAAATAAAGAAACATGTCACGTGAAAAGGTGAAATTAAAGTATTGTCATAAAAGAAAAAAGTATTTCGTAATTTTCTTTACGCGAATTTAAAAAAAAAAAGGTTATTCATTTTGAAACAATAAATATATTATTTTATGCATAATAGAAGATATAATAACTTAACGTATCCGTGATAAGTCAGCTTCCCGCTACACGGCCTTTAGCAAATACAAATGTAATTTACACTTTCAATAAGAGGTCCAAAACCATCGGTTGAACACCCCCCACAACCAACAAAACGACGAAAAATATAAAGAGAAATTGGTCTTCCCATCTTTTCAATTTTGTGGGGGCAATTCCCTTTATTAATTTCTTCAATCGAATGTCCCGGAATGTGGAGGAATATAATTAGCTTTTTGAAAATTGAGAGGAACTTTGGTAATTATGAGATTAATTAATAGGATTAGAAAACACGTGATACGATTTTAAAGATTTTTCGTAACAATTTAATCACTAGACTAAATTTTTAACTTGTGTCAAGATGTGTTAATACTTGTATATATTTTTATTAAACAAAAATTTAACCTCTATATACAATATAATTTTTCAACGAAAGGGGTGTCACGTGACACCTTAAGGGTGGGTTCGCCTCTGTAATAAGTATTGCTTGGTTTATTTATGTGTTTGGTACTCCCTCTATCCAACACTAATTGTCCACTATTAATTTTGTATACTTCTTAAAAAATTATAAATAGAAGAGTAATTTACTATATTGCCCTCTGAATATAGTAATAAATATAATATCTTGAAAAATGTAATAGAGAAATAACTATATTTAATTATAAGGGTAAATTAGAAATTAAGTGTAAATTATTCATTGATTTCATAAAGTAGACTAGTATTGTTGGACGGAGGAAGTATTTTCTTTCCTAAAATCAAACTATAAAAACTTTTTTTAGGGACAGAGAGCACTTAATTTTGAATTTAATTAATGATATTTCAAACCATCCTTACAAAATTTAAAATTTATAAAATTTAAACTCTACTTTTGCCTCAGATATATGGATTCAGGGGCGTAGCTACCCTACGTCAGAAAATAATATCGTAGTTATAAGTAAAATGATACGCAAAGTTATTAAATAACAAATTTTGGACATTCTTGACAGAATAAGGTGTTGTAGGCCAGTAATTTTAAATGCCTTGAAAGAGCCCTAAATGCTCAAGTGTTCAAATCTCACTAGCAATATTTTTTTCTCTTTTTTTTAAACACCCTTTATGAAATTATTGGCTTCGCCACGATATGGATTAGAGATGTCATATGTGCGTTTGACACAAATGTATGGACGAGGAGGACCTAATACTACATGTGACAGCGCCTTACTTTTTTGATCGAAGAAGTAGCGAGAAAGAAAATTCTCGACGTATCCGATCCACATTATACTATTGTGTATATGTGATGTTTCTTTCTTTAATTTTTAATTAATTTTAATGCATTATTGATCCCCATTTTAACAAAAGTCTGCAATTTCTTTGGATAGAGGGTGCAAGACAAAAACTTATTTGTTTATAATATTTTTAAGACGCGAGTTTTCTATTCGAGCTATCATTTAATGATTAGCAATATACATTTATATGCTGACCAAATAAAATAAATGTCTTGACATATTTTTAAGTGTTATTGTTCACAAGATCTTTGTTCATTTGACATATTAATTTTTTAATTATGTTTTTGATTGACTTTTTTAAATCTAACCTCTCCCTTTTCAAATCAGAGTTATTGATGCCACGATAGAGATGAGAACATGACTAATTAGGGCATCTCCAACCCTACACTCTATTTTATTCTCTAAATATAGAATTCTCTATTTTTTCAGACAACCAACTCCAATTCTATTCTCTATTTTACTTTCTAAAAAAGAATCTTTTTCTATCTCCTCAATATTATATTATTATTTCTATTTCATTTTTATTTTCTTATTTCATAATATAAATCTTTTATTTTTTCCCAATAATTACTTTATATAATTTTCATGTGATATAAAAAAAAATTCAAATTTTTTTATTTAATATAAAATTATATTTTATTCTAAATTTTTGAATAACATATATTGCAAGAAAGTATTATATAATATTCAAATTAATGGACAAATTCAAATAAACGTGAAATACAATTACATAAATACATAATTTTTGAAATTATTACGTTGCTCCCATTTTTCATAAATGCTCTATTAATGCATTAAGGAGTTCAAAATGAGCATTTTTGTCCTTAATTTTTTTTTATGTCTAACTAAAAATTGTTCAAATCGGAGATTTTCATCTATCACCATTTATGTCGTTGGAGTTGGAGCCTCTACGGCATCTTGAATTGGTGCATTGGGATCACATTCATCCTCAATTATCATGTTGTGCAGTATAATACATGTAACAATTATATATGTAGCACTTCCTTTCTCCAAAAATGTGACGGTCTTGCAATAATTGCAAAACTCTGAATGCACATTCAACATCTTTTCGGCATGATTCTTGGTTTATCACGAATTAATTATTATGTTATGTATTGTATTTTATCTTGTATTTAAATTATTATGTTATGTATTGTATTTTTATCTTGTATTTAAATCATCATATTATGTATTGTATTTTCAAACTAAAATTTTCATCTTATCATTTTAATTTTGTGTATTCTTTATAGTGAAAATTAATAATAAGATCAAATTATATTATTGACGAAAATTAGAAAAAATTAAAATACTATTAATTCGGGATGAAAGTAGTATATATTAAATAATATATTTTTAAAAATATTATATTTCATTTAAAAATAATTGTGAATATTAGATATTTAATTAATGACATTATATGTAAAATAATATGTTAATTAGAAGTAATAGAAATAATAATAAAATAATCAAAAAGTGAAATAGAGAGTGTGAATAGTAGTTCTCCAAATTTGGAGAACTACTATTAACCTCTCTAAATATGAAGAAAGAGAGTGATATAGAGGTTGGTTGGAGTGCCCATTCTCTATTTTACTCTCCAAATATAGAGAATGGAGAGTAAAATAGAGGTGGGTTGGAGATGGTCTAAGACGATGGAGAAGAAGATGATGAATATCAAGGTTGGAATAAACTAATTTATGCGGTGATAGTTTTATATTTATCCTCAATTTTAACTTAATATTAATTTATTTAGATTTGTCACGATCAAATTATTTTTCCACGTGGAGTATCATGTGGCAGAATGTTTAAACAAAAGAGAGAGTGAACATATACCATCAGAAATTAATCGAGGTGTATTTCACTAAGTATTGAGTGATTGTTCAAATAGAAAACTCACACTTACAATAATTTAAGTACGAAACTAAAAAATCTGAGATAATTTAAATCTATTTTTAACTGTTAACTCTTTGGATATTATTTTCTTTTATTTAATGCAAAGAATAGATAACATCTTAAATTGTATGTAATTAATCCAGGGCGGACCTACAGTGGGTTCATATGAATCCACTTAGTTGGAAAATAAGACCGTATATATATATATATGCATATTTATTCAGTTTTTAAATTTATATTATATATATATTAACTTTTGACCCCATTAATATAAGTGTGACCCTTGGCAGAGTGGTGCATATGATTAAATTTTCCCAGCCAACCCAAGTTCAAATAACTCTGTATGTAATGAAAATATATGACCTTTTCAGAAGACTTGAAGTTGCTTTGAGTTATGATACGTAAATAATTTTCCTATATAAGGAGCATTATTAGAGAGCTAAACACACAGAAGAGAAACAAAAATCCTTCTTTCATTTACTCTTTCTTTCACCAATTCCTTAATTGTCTCAAATAATTGTTTTTCCTATTGTGAATTTTTTGGACAATTGTACTTGTGCAACTCCAAACTTTCAATCATGAGTGCACATGTTTGGAAGAGTTCTGAAACCTTGAGTAGTGATCGACATTAACGATTTGCACAAGAGTTAGATCGAAATTACTTCCAAAATAATAGCTTGCTACGACGTAATATTTATAATAATTACCCCATCCGTCGAACAATACTTATTCAGTATACTATTTTACACTTAGTTTCTAATTTATCCTTATGATTAATTATAGTTATTTCTCTACTACAGATATTGTATTTATTATATTTAAAGAGTGATATAATAAAATTATCCTTCTACTTATGATTTCTTAAAAAATATGTAAAGTTAATAGTAAACAAATATTGTTGGACAAAGTAATTCTTATCTGATATCAATATTGTTGTTCTTTTTCCTAACAAACTCAATATTTTATAAATTTCTTGACCCCACATTTGCCTAAAGGACGAAAATGAAAAAGATCAAAGAAAATCGTTTTTCCCTTCTTTTGAATTTGTGGGAGAGTTCCCTTTTGTATCAATCAAACAGTACGCGGGGAGCAATAACTTATTAGTGTACTAGTATTTTCTTATCCTTCAATTATTAGTAAATTCAGTTCTAGCATTTTATATAATTTAATACATTTTAGTTTTAATTAATTAAAAAATACATTTTTGATGATTTTATATGAAAAATATATTATATTTGGACATTTTGAAAATATATTACCCTCCTCAAGTATGGGTAATAATAATGCAAGCTTAATATTTAAGAGGTCGATGATTTTTTTTTAAGAAAAAAATTAGAACATAACAATTTCCTAAAGTCCATGTTCTTGAAAAAAATAATCTCAAAATCATTCGAGTAGGCCATATCATACTACATGATACATATCATAAACTGGCAGAATATCATAGAAGACTAATCATTTTTGAAGAAAAAAGACTCAGACTACTACGCTACCAAGATGATATATATCATTTATATATTCACTGACTAGTCCTATTCTTTGTAGAAACTATCCGTAATAATGAGCTTGCAAAATATATTTACCAAAAATGACTTTACCTTAATTGTTCTTATGCATATTGTCCATGGAGATTTGAACAGACCAAGCATCTTAAACAACTGAAATTCCTAGAAAATTATACATATGTATATTGATAAAATTACCGATAGCCAAAAGAGATTAAATTAATCCATATATTAGTCTTGATATGACAGTGGTGATAAGAGGAAAAAATCATTCCTTCCAGAATACCTTAGTCCTCTATAATACACACACACACATGTATATATATATATATATATATATATATATATATTGACATGATATTATATAAGATTTGGTCACTTCTTTTAAAAAATTATTCCTCAATTCTCTGACACTCATATGGTATATAGTATATATCGACATGATATTATAGAGGAGTAGTACATTCTTCAAAAATATATAAATTTTGTAGTCCTTTATGATACTCACATAGTATATATTATATACTAATAGGTTATAAAAAACCGATTCGTTCCTTAAAAGAAAAAAATTCCAATCCTTTATGTCACCCACATGGTACTTGTCATTTATTGACATGATATCATAAAGAACTAGAAAAGTATCCCATCTTGTATGATATATACATGATATCATGAACGACTAGTTCATTCATTTAAATAACATAACTTTTCAGTTCTCTATGATACCTAGATGACAGATATCATATACTGACAGACGATTTCATATATAAGGACTGGTCCATTCCTAAGAAAGCAATTTTTGATACACATGATATATATTATAAACTGATAAGATATCGAATAATTGATTCATTCCTTCACAAAAAAGTTATGTTCCTTATGCTACCAATTTGATAAATATCATATACTAACAAGATATTATAAAGGCCAAATTCATTCCCTAAAAAAATATTTCCAATGCTTTACAACACTAACATGATATATATCATATACTGACAAACTATTACACAAGACAAAATCATTCCTTAAGAAAAGAACGTACAAAAAAATTTAGAGTCTAAGTTTAATTTTAATATTTTAATTTTTATATCATTATTCACAAATTTTACTTGGAAAAAAATAGTTCCAGATGGATGTATGTGTACTTTTCCATTATTAATTTTCTTTGCCATGCCCATACTAATTTTACGTCGCAATTATTTTCTCCTTATCCATCACTTAAAATTTGAGTAAATTTCATAAAGCACACTAATATAGAGGCTAATTATCCAATGAAGCGATAGTTTCAAAATTATATATTTTGTCCAAGTTTCGATCTGAGTATATTATATTCAAAGCGTGATTTATATGTATGGACTATATTACCTCTCTCGTTCCCCTCTTATATTTGTGTTTCCCAATGTATCTTTGTTTCACAATATCATTTATTTGTGTTTTTAATATCAATTTTTATGAGTGCACTTAGTAGAATATAAAAGCATGTATCTTACTACATATGCATAAGCTTGTATCAATTCGTATGAGTGGATTTCTGTATTTAGTATCAATTTTGAAAGCATATATCTGACTAAATATGCATTAGCTTGTATCAATTCCTACGAGTTTGTATCCAATATCAATTTCACAATTACCAATGTCTGTATTTAGTATCAATTTCATCTAATGTATCTAATATTAATTTGATGCATATTATGTATAAATACATGTATATGGTATCAAATATACACTTGTACATTCATGAAATAAGCCAGTACCAAATATGCATTGTTGTATCAAGTTTATCTGTGCATAAATACATATTTAGAAGAAGAATAAGAAAAGATATACTGAAAATCATCTAAATTCACTATAACAATATTAATGAAATTCATTACAAATTTGGGATAACAACAGCAATACCATCCTTATTGACTTTTGGAAATAAGTATTTAATTTGAAGAAGAAAAAAGAAGAAGACCTAAAAAGAAAAGGCGAGAAATGGAGAGAGAGGCGAGCAAGAAAGAGGGGGACAGAGTGAGAGTGAGAGTGAGAGCGCGAGAGAATTTACGTAATTTGCTAGTAAATTAGAAAATACCGTATGATGTGTAATTTTTAAAAAATAGTGTGTGATTTAATAGGTATACTAGTATTAATTAGATATCATAGCCAGAAATATTCCTTCCCCGTTTGAATAATTGAATATCACAACCAGAAATATTATTACATATTAAAACCTTTTTATTTATTTATTTATTTAACTCTTTAATATTTAAAATTTATTGACCTAACTAATCTTGGTAGAAGGTCCATTATGCGGGAGATTTAGCTATTCTTATCAAAGAAAACTCAATTTTTAAGATTCAAACTCAAGACTTTTGACGAAAGGTGAATATAGTTGTCACGACCCGATTTCTCAAGTCATGATGGCACCTACCATAACCCACCAGTAGGTAAGCCAACCCATAACCCGGAATAACAAGTAATGGGTCTGAGGGTAGAAACTAAACAAGAGTAGGCAAATAACAATATAAACAGGCGGAAGCAAACCAAAAACATATATACAAATAAATATCCCTCCCAAAATCTGAAAGTCACTAGTATAGAGCTACTAACAAAATGAGTACAAGTCCCAAAAGGGGACAACAGAGCCTGGACTGTCTCGAAAGAAAAAAGACAAGTCTATATATACAGATGGAGACTGAAATAGTACAAAACGCCATGTGCTCACCCCCGTCTCCGGATCAGTCTGCTCCAAGCTCGATCAACGTTGCCTACTAGTGCCCAGACCTGCATCACGAAACAGATGCAAAGCGTAGCATGAGTACCAAAACAACAGGTACCCAGTAGGCATCATAGACCAATTGAACTTTAAAAGTAAAGGCAATATGAAAAGAAGGAATACACAACTCGAGGTCAAGAACAAAAATCTAACTAACAAAGGAATGCACATGAGTGTACAAAGAACTAACTAAAGTAATCTATAAGCTAACTACACCTAACTGGACCCCATAAGCCCAGAAGGTACGCTCGTGCGCAAGTTAAATAAAAATCCGAATGGACCCCCATAAGCCCGACGAGTACACAAAATAACTAAAACCAAAGAGAATTGCATATAAGAACCCAAGAACGAAGAACATCAAACCAGAATCTCAACCCTAATTAGTAGAATCTGACAGAATGGAGACCGGACCTCGAACCGGATGCTCACCAGAAGTACCCAAGTAACCAATCACAAGTATCAAGTATAAGAGGCCGGAACTCTAACTGGATGCTCTATATTAGTATTTGGGCAATAGAGGCCGAAACTCTAACCGGATGCTCTATATAAGTATTTGGGCAATAGAGGCCGGAACTCTAACCGGATGCTCTATATAAGTATTTGGGCAATAGAGGCCGAAACTCTAACCGGATGCTCTATATAAGTATCTCGGTAATAGAGGCCGGAACTCTAACCGGATGCTTTATATAAGTGTCAATGTAGCTACTGAAAGAGTCTCAATCGATCTATTCTCATAAATGTCCATGGATCGACGTCCACTCCTAGCCAATCAATGAAAGTCCTTGGAACCGAATCTGAAATCAAATTCAAATCGCGAAGCAGAATTAGTGTCGCCGACGTAACTCTTGAAGCTGTAACATCGGGGAAATAAGGATAACTATCATCGGTGCAAACGTATCGCCTAGCTAAGGCCCAAACTATCAGGCTCAAGTCTGCTACACCAGTCTATAGGGATCTAAGTCGGCCAAGCGACGTCGGGACAAAACTAAGGTTTATCGAATTCGAATCATGTATTTCTAAGGCAAGCCCTAGTCAAACCTAAACTAAGGCCCAAATGCTTCAACACATAGTAAATTAAGCATGCAAGCACTCCACATAGTGAGGAGGGTCAATTAATAACACAAAGCATGCTCACAGTTACCCGATAATTCTCGAAATAGGCCGAAAAGATAATTTCCAAACACCTATGCATGATTCAATAACAACCCAAACCAAATCCCAACTAATCAACATGCATCCACATTCTCAAGCTCAGTCTAGGAGAGGGAAATCGTAGCCTACCTGTAGGTCGATCACATGCGCTCCAAAATCACTTCTCAGGAGCTTTCCCTATCCAAACTGTCTCGAAACGCTGCCCTGCTATAAAAAATAGAGTCACAATGTTATTACGGTCGTTTAGACACCAAAATCACAACAAACGGAGACGGACCAATTTTGGGGTCAAAATGGGGAAAGTGGGACCCGCGCTGGAAATTCTGGAATTAACCCCAAAAGTGGGTCCTAACCAGTTCCCCCAGCTCATGTCCCAAAATGGGACACAATTCGGGGCTCGGGAACACACAATATCAACATGCAACTAAAATCCAATTTTTCTCAAAAATTAGAAATAGGACAGCAGTTGAATCAGTGTATTTACCAGAAACTGGAGGTCTACAGTGAAAAGAGACAACACCACGACGTTCTCCTCGAAAAACCACTCAAGATAGCCTCAAAAATCACTTAAATCGGACCTAGAAAGGCTAAGAAAACAAGTATCAAAATCTTACAAAATCGAGCTCACAAAAGGGTCGTGGCAGCAGGTGTTTTATGAAAATTACCCCAAACAGTGATCCCAAATCACTATCCGAGCTCACCAACGCGTTGTTCTCGAAAAATATCACAAATTTGCCTTTTGAATCGCCCAAATCGGTTGAGAGATAAGAGAGTTATGAGGATTTGAAGTTTGGGAATGTTTGCTGGGTTTCTGCATTTAAATAGCAGATTTCTGCAATTTTTCCAAAACTTAAAAAAAACTCCGATGGGGCGCTCCGAACTCGTTCGGAACCCTGTGCACACAAACGAAATATGCAATCATACTAAATTCAATATTTTGGACTCAACGGCACAGTCGAAATTTCCATCAGAGGTCATCTCGATAAAAAAATGGGTCTCACTTCCAAAAGCCATTTTAAGTCAAAAACTACAAAAGAGCTCCGAAAAATATTGAAAACCTCGAGACACAAAAAGAAAGGTCAATCTCGACCAAACTTGACATTCCAGAGCTAACCGCACTAACAAAATTTTCATCTGAGCGCGTTTTCCAAGAATATTGACCAAAATCAACCTTAAGTCAAATTTCAAAGGCTAAAACGCCTAATCGCACCAACTCAGACTGAAAACCTCGAGAGTCATGCCGACCATGCTACTAGCATAAAATGACCCTTCCGGAGCTGATGGAATCATTAGAATTGGATTCCGATGTCATCTTCTCGAACTTTTGATCGAAAATATTTGTTCAAGGTTCATAAGCTCCAAAACACTAAAACTCACACCATAACCAAATGAACGACCAGGTGACCGAACTGTCAGTCCCAGCAAGTCATAAATGACTTGGGGTCACTACAGGAATGTTGTAAACGACACACAGAATGCAAGATACTGAAATGACTAGAAGGGTCATTACAATAGTTTTACTTGTTTAACGTTGCATTGATATTATTTAAGCTTTTAATTATATGATTGGAAGCATTACATATTTCTCCATCTTAGAAACAAGCCTTTGAGGAAATTGGTTCACAAACTATTTTTGTGCCATTCACATCTTAAAGCGGTTTCTCAAGAAAAGCACTTTGGACCATGTTTTTGTTGGTTTTACTTTCCTTTCAATGGCCTAGTCATATAAAAGGCACACATATTTTATCTCTTCCCATCCTTTTTTTTTCAATTGACTTTTATTAATAGGAAAAATTACAGAAATCTCACATTTTAGTTTAGTTATTACCATTATTCCCTATAAGTTTTACAAATCTCCAAAATCCCTCATTTTCGCGCATCAGATTAGTGTATCTCGCGCATCAAATTAGTGTATCATGTATAAAATGTACCTCGCGCATCAGATCAATGTATCTCGCGCATCAGATTAGTGTATCTCGCACATCAAATTAGTGTATTATGTATAAAATGTACATCAGATTAGTGTATCATGTATAAAATGTAATGTATGTTACTTAACGATTAATGTATCTCGCGCATCAGATTAATGTATCAACGCTTATATTATTATCCGTTTTTTAAATTTTTGAGGGATTTTTGTAATTATAAACTTATAAGGGACAAATGATAATTTTGCCTTAAAAATATGTGATTTCTGTCCTTTGCCCTTTTTAGTACTGATTGGATCAAAATGTACCTTTTTTCTAATCTGTCAATTTCTCTTGTTTCCCCAAACTCTCACTCATTTGCTATGCTTATAAAAAATATTGATTACAAACTAAAGGTTAAAATGAGTGAAGTTAAAAGAGAATTCTAATAATGTATTTTCGAATGAGAGTTATTGACAAATGACAAGAATGTTACATTTTCAGAGTCATTATCCCGTTAATAATCGTAAGTTTTGCAACGTGGTGGACAATGGTTACAACTCATATCAAATATTTGTAGCTGCCCATCTAAACCCCCTTATCAAAACTTTTTTGTTTTTGCTCTATGAGATTCACCCACTTGTCATGTATCTGTATATATTATTTTTGTCTCAATTTATGTGATATATCTTGATTTCGAAACTCAAACTTTTTAATTTTGAATGTGAATTCAAAGATATGAAATTGTTAAATTTTTTGTAATAAAATTTTATATTTAAAAACTACATAAAAAATTAATATGAATTATTATAACTTACAATTTGGATTACTCCATTTTTAGCACTTATTTGATTCTTAAAAATCGAAAAATATCACATAAATTGTGATGTAAATTTTATGTTTCTAGTACAAGAACTAATCAGGGACTATTGCTAATCACTACTTATTGCTTTTATGAGATGAATAATCTTTACAGGAAAACTTCTATGAAAAGAGCTTGTAAGGTGGACATTGATTTTGGGAGATTGACAATTTAATATTTTTAGTTTTAGAAATGTATATATAAGATGTAGGTTGTAAACATAATTATAATTTTTTTATATCACATTAATTAGTTAAATATCTATTACCTTCCACTAATACAAGTTTCCAATAACTTTATTCTTTTTAAGATCTTGCGAAAAGCTCAATTGAAGGTTACCACAGAAGCAAAGTACTCTCCACTTGGAATCATATGAGTAATGGGGGAGTGGGGACTAAAGTGAATGATAAGGGCAGTGCTTGAATGTCGAGTATAGGTTCAACCAAATTTAATATTTTTTTATTTAAATTTTATATTTATCGAAAAAATCATCGAAGGTGTAAGATTGGTAAATTTAAACCTAATAATGGAGCCATGAGGACCAAATTGTGTCAACATCACTACAATCAAAGGACAAATTGATTTGTAGCCATTTTCTCATCAATTGCATCAAGTGGCCATCCTATGCCAAGGTACTTGGAGACATGTCTCTGCCTTCTCCATGTTACTTGCCAACTCCCAACCCCACCCCACTCCCAAAAGGAGAAAAACAAGAGAAATCTACTTGTTTAATATTCGAAAAGGGTAAAATTGATTCTAAACTATTTCAAATGGTTTCATTTATTTATCTACTTTACTAAAAATATCTAACGATTTGCATTCGTGGCTCACTTTTGCCCTTATAATTAACATACCTCTTCCTTTTTATAAAGAAAAATAAAATTCTTTTCCTTTTAAAAGTGACACTTGAGGCACGGATCTGTCTTATGCTTTGGTATAATATTTTTTAAAAAAAAATTATTTAAAAAGTGTCATATTCCCATTGGACGGAATTAAAATATTTTCTCTTTAATTAAACCTGCCCCTACCCAACATACTTAACTTTATCATAAAACATATGAATTATTTTATTTGTTCACCACAAAAATAACAAAAAAAAGTATTTATTTTGTTTGTTCATTTTTAAATTGTTTTTGTTCATAACAAACTAATTTTATGAACCAATCGACAACCTTAATTTTACTTTTTGTTGTTTTTTTCATAAAAATTAATTTTATTTTTTGCTATTTTTTCCGGTGAAAAAATAAAACAACTGATATGTTTTATGACAAAGTCGGTGAACAAATAAAATAATAGTTTTTTGTAGTTGTTTTCATAGTGAATAAATAAAAGAATTTCTTATAAGTAAATGAAATAATTTATATATTTTATGAAAAAGTTGGGTATTTTGGGTTTTAATTTTATCAAGGAATATATGACACATAATAAATGATAAAAAAAAAAATAATTAAAAAATGTGTGAGCATAAGACGGCCTCATTGTCACTTTAAAAAAAGAGTTTTCTGGACGAAAATAATTTTAAAATAAACAAATAAGAGGTTTGTTGGTTTTAACTTTTAAGGGCAAACATTAGTCAAAAAGGTGTGCGAAGGAATTTTTTTAGCAAATAGACAGATTAAGGATATATTTAAAAATAGTTCGGATAATTTTAATCATTTTCTATTTATTATATGAGAGTTTAAAAGCCTTGACACTCATTGTCTTCGATAGAATGCCATATATTTGAGTCAGTAATATCTTTGAAAATCTTCAAAAGTTTTAAAGAAAACATTTAACATGTATACAGTAACAATGTCAGTTGTATGAATTGTATCTACTATCACGTCACTTTAAACTAGATATGGGACCCCGTGCTTGTATTGCCGATAATATATTCTTGTTTATTTTAATTTATGTGGTACATATGAAATTTGAAGTTAATCAAATTTTTAGTATGTTTTTATATATTTTAAGTTGCTAATTATTTTTATTTAGATTATGTTTTACGTAAATATATTATAAATCACAATAATTAACAAGTTAATATAAAAAAAACTAATAAAATTCAACGACTTTTGAAATTTCATTTGTATCACATAAATCAGGACAAAACTAATAGTAATATGTATGAAAATTACATAAAATGTATTATAACTCACAATAATTATCAACTTAAAATATGTATATATCTATATTTCTCCCAATTTATGTGGTATAGATGAAATTTCAAAAGTTAACAAAAACTTTTTATATGTTTTCAAATATTTTAAGCTATTAATTATTATGATTTATAATACTTTTTTACATAAAAAATTATTTATATAGAGTATAAAATAAAAATTTAAAAAAAGGAAACATAAATGTCCTCCAATCTATGTTAATTTCTATGTTTTAATTATTGTGATTTTTTGGAGAGCCAAAAATTTTTTTTAAAGGGGTTTTTTTTTTTAAAATTTTAAGTTGTTAATTATTATAATTTATAATATTTTTATTAATTTTAAACCAATATGTGTTTTTCTGTCTCAATTACATGAGACATGAAATTTGGAGAGTCAACTAAAATTTTAAAATATGTTAAGTTGTTAATTATTATACCTTATAGTACTATTACGTGATTTTCAAATAAAATATGTAATTTTTTTTAATTTCAATTTATATGTCATTGATATAATTACATATCTCTGTTGTGGCATCTCTTTATGACCCGCATTTCTATTCATTTTTTTTCTCCTTTTTTGACATTTTATCTTTGTTTTTGTATTTGAAAAAAATATTTATGTCATACCCGATTAATTATGCCCTTTATAACATTCACTACACTAATATAGATTTAAGTAAATGAAAATGGAAGATGAAAAGATAAAAACTATTCATTTTTCATAATTGTTTATAATTATTTAGCCTATAAAAAAAATAGTTGAGCACTTGTAACAAATAAGAGATTTTGTCAAGATATTGATGTAAAGAAAGAGATTAATTAACAAAATGTTCTTTTCAAAATAAAAGACTTTTTGAAAAAATGTTTAGTCCTCCTACAAAGAGAGAAAATTCATTGTGGTTGAGAAATTTATAAGAAGGTTGATTAGTGTTTCAAAGGGTAAGTAAAAAAATTATTTGGAGAAAAATCATTCTATTTATGAAATTCGTATCAAATTAGGAGGAGAACAAGCAAAAATTTAATTTGTGATTTGAAAAGAGAAAAAATTAGATATTATTTCTTTCAACCTCATTATTCTTCTAATTTTTTCTTTCTTTTTATTTGTCTTGATTTTTTTGTATCTTTAATTAAAGTTTTTTTCTTATTTATCTTTAACTAAAGTTTATATATATTTTCTTAAAAAAAATTAAAAAGATGATCATATTTAGTTCCTTTCCTCATCAATGCTATTAATCTCATAATTAGTGTTATTTATATTATTTTCTTAATTACTTTTTTTTATTTCTTTCAATTATTTATTTGAAGAAATTAGTTATTATAACTTTATAAGAATTACACATGTGTTTTTACATAATTGATTTGTTATTTTTAAATTTTTGGATCTTTCTTCATCTTAAAGTTTCTATCTATATGTAATAATAAAGCTAAAATAGAAAATGTGGGGTGACACTCTTGTTAGAATAGATACTTATTTATTCTTATCAATGTTTCACATTTTTGTTATTTTTTCCTTAAAATAATTGTTGCCTCGATTTTTAGTTTAGTTTTTATTTTTTGCATTTTCTAATTTTAAAAGACTGAAAAAAATTTATATTGAAAATTTAGAAAATATAAAAAATGATTTATTTAACACCTATCATCATATCATTATTATTAATTTGTTTTACTTCTTTTCTTAATCTTCATTTCATCATTAATGTAATTTATATCATTTTCTTAAAGTTAGGATTACTATTTATTTAATTTTAAAATTTTTTGAATTCTTTTGTCATACTAAATACAACATGTTTTATTATAATTACATTTAATATATTAATCAATATGTTGTACGAATGAATTTTTTTTTATCATTTCACAAAAACAAAGGTAAAAATATAATTTATTATGATTAAGGAAAGATTAAATTATTATTCCAATATCCATAACCATATATAATACATTAAAAATTAATTGAAAAGCTATAAATGAAAAAGGAATCACCATTTAAGGAATCATTATTTTTAAATTTTTGGATCATTTCTTCTTCTAAAAGTTTCTATCGATATGTAACAATAAAGTTAAATAGAAAAAAAAACATCATTCTCATTTACTTATTTATTTTTATCAATTTTTTTCTAACAATTTTGGTTATATTTTCCTTTAAAATAATTATTTTCTTGATTTTTTATTTTATTTTTAACATTTATTTTTTTTAAAAAGATTGGAAATTTTATGTTAAAAATTTAAATAATAGAAAAATGATTTATTTAACTTTTATCATCATAATTTAATTTATTTGAAATCTTCCGAAAATAATTTAAAAATAAACAAATAAAAGGTTTGTTGGTTTTAACTTTTAAGGGCAAACATTAGTCAAAAAGGTGTGCGAAGGAATTTTTTTAGCAAATAGATAGATTAAGGATATATTTAAAAATAGTTCGGATAATTTTAATCATTTTCTATTTATTATATGAGAGATTAAAAGCCTTGACACTCATTGTCTTCGATAGAATGCCATATATTTGAGTCAGTAATATCTTTGAAAATCTTCAAAAGTTTTAAAGAAAACATTTAACATGTATACAGTAACAAACAATGTCAGTTGTATGAATTGTATCTACTATCACGTCACTTTAATAAATATAAATAAAGTTAACTATCCATAAGAAGTAAATTAGTGGCCTCCCACTTATATAGTTTGAAAATATATTGGAATCCATAAGAAGTAAATTAGTGGCCTCCGTTTAAAAAAGAATGATATAGTTTTTTTTTAGCCTGTTTCAAAAAGAATGATCCATTTCTTTTTTCTTTTTTGCCAACACTTTAATTTTAACTATCCACGTGACATGTTTAACGCCATAAGATTAAAGGGCATTTGGTACGTTTGACATAACTTTAATTTAGAACCACAAAATTAGAAAGTTTTATTTCTTTTCTTAAACTCCGTTCCAAGTCAAACTAGGTCATTCTTTTTTAAACGAAGAGAATAATAACTTTCAAAGGCAAGTTAAATTGCATCGATGAACCAATAAAGATTGTGGTGAAATGGTAAATACTTCTTTATTCTTAATTAGAGATTTCAAATTTGAGTCCTTTGAATACGAAATCACCTTTTGATGGTGTAAATGATAGTTTAAAGAGCCCCCTAGTTTAAATTGCTAGTTGATACAAGTCAAATACTTTAAAAAGAAAAATTAAACACATGCAACCATTCAGGAGAAAACAAATTAATGTGTAGGAAACCAGGAGAAAACAAATTGATTATAGAAAGTAGATGTGTACTTAATCTAGTTGGTCAAGTTTTTTAAATATCAAATCCAATCATTATTATCGAATTTTAAAATTTATAAATAAAATTAAATTAATTAAACTCAAATTTTTCAACCTCGGAATATTTTGGGATTTTTTGATAAAGTATTCATACAAATATATAATTAACTTGTATTTTAATATATCTTTAGTCCTACCCAAATACAATCATCTAAGGTATTTTTTAAGAAAATAACACAAAATATGAGATGAGTGATGCCACAAAAAAATTAACAAAAAATAATACTAATGAAATCGCATAAAACAAATATTGTAATTTAATAGGTCATAAAAAATTATCATATTTTAAAAGTACGAAATCATGCAAAAATAAGTCTAATAAGTATTAATTATATGACTAAGTATTGAAGAAAAACTAAAACTAGGTGATAAGCATTTTCATTAACTAAACGAATGTAAAATTAAAGAACAAATATTCAATATTATTGTCATTCTTAATATTAAATGGATTTTTTTTTTGCTAGCATTAGTATTGATTTGAGCTCGATTAAAGCAATATTTATGAATTATAATCTTTATTGGACCATTCAAAATTCTAAATCTCAAACATGAAATAATGTGTAAAAAGATGTAAACTATGAACAATATAAGAAATATTTATTATAATTTATATCAAAGTAAGTACTTTATGTATAAAATTATATATATATATATATTATTTTAATTTTATTTTAGTTAAACTAAACCAACAAAAGTATAGTCGACCAACCAAAGTATAGTCGAGTTTTTTTTTCAAACCAAACCACTAATTTGGGTTTTTTTATTTGACTTAGTTTGCGATTTGATTCAATTTTCCTAAGGGGTAGGAAATTGAGTAGGACCAAAGGACCCCCACCCCCCTCCAAAGAAAATAAAACTGAGCAGATTCTAGTTTTTGATTACTCCAAAAAATAAATAAAAGAAAAATGACTAGATTTTCGAAAAATCGACTAAACTTATGATTTAAGAGAAATCGAATTTCCAAAAGAAACAGAGTCACCACTTAATTTTTTTTAGTAAAAATCAAGAAAAAATTTAAGGTTTTCAAAAGACTCAAACAGATAAAATCAATTGAAAAAGGGTTCGAGTTCAATGTATATTCCGAGAAGGTGTTGGGCCCTCGGAATGTCCGCTAACTGGCGGTTAACCGACAATTTGACTAAAGTGACTTTGACTAATTTTTTTTGAAATTTTAACTAAGTAAAAGAACTGATTTATTTTTATTTATCTATTTATTACTATTATTTTTCTAATTAATTATTTTTAGAGGGGAAATAAACTAAAGGGGGATCATTTTAAAGGGAAGTAGCTTAAGTGTTGACAAGACTAATGATAAAATAGAGCTAAGTAATAAATGAAATATATATATATATATATATATATATATATATATATATATATATATATATATATTAACTTTTGAATATAAAGAGAAACGACTATCTTTGGAAAATTAATTAAGTTAAACCAAAAGTGTTAGTCAATAACAAATAAGGAGCAAAGAAAGAAATATCAAATTTGGGCCTTTGGCCCAAATTCAAAATATGTCCTAATACTAAAAAGGAAAAATTACTAAAGTACACAACATTAGTTTACCTATTCTCATTATTTTCCTACTCTTTTATTAAAATACAAAATTCCCTACTTTTTTCCCAATTTAACTTTACTACCGGATACATTATTCTTTTGAAGCCAAAACAAACATTTCCCATTCCCTAATTTTCTCCCTCAATCTCTCCCCATTACCAAATTAGTTATCAATTTCAAATCAAATTGAATTTCAACAGAATCCTATCACTATTCAACCGCCTGCAGAGTTCAAATTAGGTTGTCTCATCTTCTTCATTCTGATTTCCTCTTCTTCTTTTTTACTGTGTATTCATTGTTTTGGCTCTTGCATTATGCATCTAACATCTAACAAATCTCGAATATTTGATTCAGAAGATCCTAATTGGGCTGAATTGAGATCTAAAAGGTCGCATGACCCGACAATAATGACAAATCAAAGTTCCAGCAAGAGAAGATCGAAAAAGGAAGTTCATGCATTATCTAAATCAAAGGATGCGAAAACCTCAAAGAAAAGGGGTAGAAAGGTTGTCCATCTCATTAATCAACCAACACTACCCATGGTATGCATTTTTTATCATATATGCATCCCCTGTTTTTATTTGTTTTCTTTTAATCTGATGATAAAGAATTTTTTGTTATGTATCTTGTTTGAAATATGCAGTTGTTTCCCAGATATATGATTATAGTCGTCTTCTATTGAAAAGATGCTCTTGCAATTTCCAGATCTACATTACCCATGTATGTCTTTATTATTTGTTTTTTTTTATAATTTCATGTCATCCCTGGTGAGTTGTTTTAAAAAAATTGGATACGTTGACAACAATGATACATTATCATATTGTTTTGTACCTTGCTTTAAATCTTACGAAATTATACATAAAATTCTAATTTTGATTTTTTTTGTTTTTCAATATATTGTCATTAATGTGTCAAATTATATAATATAAATTATCTTGTTGCGATGTAATTTGCAGAATAGTGTATCATATTATAAAATAGTTTAACCATGATACTTAAATAACATTTAATGAATATGTGATGTTTCATTTAGTATCAGATACAAATATCATCAAGTGGTATTGAGTATCCGTTACTATTTTTATCATTATGTATCAACCAAACAATAAGATTTTTTGTAGTTACTATAATGTATCATGTAATTAACTTTTTTGTTTAAATTTAATTCATTTTTATAATGTATCTGCAAAATGTTTATAGTGACTGCGAAATGTTTGTAGCTATCTTTGCTGAATTCTTTAGTGATAAAGTTAACATCCATCTAATGATTTTTGAGCTGACTATCTTCACACAAGAAATGTGACACTATTATGAAAGTACGGTCTCGACAAGGTCAAGGTGGGATATGTTAGCGATAACGATGATCCACCAAAGCTGAAGAGTTATTTCACTCCACAACAATAAGATGACTTGGTTCATATAGATTATGTAACAATTCACAGACAACTTTTGATGTTTATTGTTTTTAAGATACCTTAACTAATATTTTGGAGGTTTTATTATTATTCAAGATACATTTTCTCAAGTTTTACAGTTTTTTTGTAACAAAATTATTTATTTTGAATATAATTTTCGATATTGTTAGTACCTTGTTACATTATGTCGATTATAAGTATTTTATACATCCTAACACTTGATACTATATCATTATTTGATACAAAATAAATAAAAATAAATAAGTATCTGATTCATATATTAGTAGTGATTTATAATATTTAACAAATAAATGCACAATCATATTGTTTTATGTAGTTCTAAGCAGCTACGAATACATTTAATATTTAACCAATACAATGTATACTTTAAGCATGTATCAACTAATTTCTTTTGTTTGTGATACGTTAATATTCACACTTTATTATATGTTACACACAACATTTCTCAATCACTTTGTATCAAACACAAAACCATACATAATATAAATAGTAAATCTGAAACATAATTCCTTGTACCAGATTCACTTTATTATATCAGAAATTACCAATCAAAATTATAGGCAGAATTAAAAACTGATTGATACAAATTAATTTATTATATCAGAAATTAATAATCTAAAAGTACTTTATAATATATATATATACATGTATAACAGTGGAAAGAAATGGTACGAATTGAAAATTATTAATTTGATACATCACAGTACTCCAAAAAAATTATTCATTAAGAATCTTTCAGAAAAAAGTATAAGTTCTTTAATTGTGACCTTCTTGTCCAGAACGTCCACAACAGTTCATGTTTGTGGTTAGTTTTTCATCTGGATTTTTCTTCTTTCTTTTCCTTGATCTCATGACATTCTTTTGTACATTTAGATGTGTTTATAGTCAAAATCTCTTCAAATGTCCTCCCAAATGTATCCTTTGTATAAGATGTTATTTCCAGATTTTTGCAGTTCCGATAACTAAATAGAATTCTAGCTTCTTCCAAGAAGCATAATATAGGTAGTTGTCTTGCCTCAACAAGGCAACCATTGATACATTATGCGATATTAGAAGTCATCATTCTCTCCTTGTTCACTGTTGCAATTGTACAAGATACATTAAAAGTTTGTTACTGTTTAATGTATCATTCCAAAAAAAAAAACATTGCAAGATACATTATTACAACTAATCTCAATGGACCATATTGTCCTCAACATTTTACATGTTTCAGATATAGAACAACGACATGAGACATTTCATACCTATGTACCATAATTACACTCGCATCGTCAATGATACGTTAAAAAAATGATTTTTTTTACATGTCTTTGATACTTTAGAATTACCAAACAATGATCCACAAATCTAATAATCTAACACATCTGATGCAATTGTTTTATTTATAAAGTAGTAACTAACAATGTATCATGAACTATATCATGACTTATGTATCGAAAAATTAAAAATACTAATTCACAATATAAAACAACTAATCTCATACCTTTTATCAAATTTTTGTATCTTGAAATTGATTCACTTACTCCTTCGTACTATTCTCCTTGACAACTATCCTATCATTCCGATATCCTTCATATCTAAGCTTTAGAAAGTTTCTTCGACGAAACGGTGAGAACGAGGAACAACGAGAACGACGAAATAGAAAACGACGAAACATGGAGAATTTTAAAAACAAATAATCTCATACCTTTTTTATCAGATCTTTGTATCTTGAATATGATTCACTTACTCCTCCGTACTATTCTCCCCGACCACTATCATATCATTTCGGTATCATTCATATCTAAGCTTTAGAAAGTTTCTTCGACGAAACAAGGAGAATGATGAACATCAAGAACGACGAAATAGGGAGAATGATGAAATATGGAGAACAATGAAATATGGAGAACGACGAATCAGGAAGAACGATGTCGTATATGGAATTTTGATTTTTGAATTGATTTGTTATGTTAGGATCTAGGTTTCAGTGATTGACAGTAAGAGGGGAACTGAATTGCATAAATTATGAAATTGCAATTAGATTTTTTTTCCATTTTAAACGCAATAGCGGCAAAATAATGTATCATAATTAATATATCCAGACGATCAATTATGTATCCGGATGACTCCCTTTTTAAGGGATTTTTGTAAAATAGAAAAGAGAAGGGATATGATGTAATTTAGGTTTTACACTATAGGATTTATGTAAATTACCCAAAACATGAGTTTGAGTTTATTTAATCAAAGTTCTGCTGCTGGATCATTCTTTAGAGCTTTTGGGCTTCTTTTCACTTTCAAATGACAAGATATACACCAAGCGTATATCTGATCTATACACCATGTATATGACTTATTTTTGAACTCATAAATCTGTATTTCGGTTTGGAATTTTAGTATCTGTATTTTTCAACCTACTTCGCCGTATTTTAAACCTGTATACTATATTTTTGACTGTATACCAGTGTATACAGCAAATATATCAATGTATACAACCCTTTTTTTGGGCATTTCAGAGTTTGGAAATTTGACTTCTAGCCCATATTTATCATTCTCCAGCCATGTTCATCGATTCCCTGCTAGCTGGCCCAAGGATAAAGAAATTTGGGCCATGATGGCCCAAATGAAAGGCAAAGGGAGGAAGAAAGACCATAAGGCTCGAACGGATTCATGCAAGAAAAGAACATAAAGAAAAATATACATTAGCATTTATTACGAATGGGACAGTAGTATCAAATTACGAATTATTGGTGATAAGATGACTAAAATTCAAGAGAGCATGTCATTCACTACTGTAAATCTATATCAAAATACAACTGTCATAGGAAAATCATTTACTACCTCATTATTAGGATAACCAAAATGTAACAAAATCAGGAAATAAACGTTTATAAGCATTGAAATGCTATTCATTCGAATTAGAACAACTATAATGAGGCCCAGTAATAATTCAGCTGAGATGAAAATAAGCAAAGTTGCACTCTATTACCAAAAGATTCACAAATCAATTTATGGGAACACACATCACAAATTTTTAGATTTAACAGACCAAACGCTTAAAAAAAACTGACCACAAATGGTCACATAGATGCATTTCAAGCAAAGAACAGGATCACTACTACCAGGTAGCTTTAGAAATCTAAATGCTCACATTGACTCTAACTACTGTAGTTGAACACAAAAATAAAATAAAATGGAGTCAAAACTGTAAATCACGATCTTTCTAAATAATACTTTATTGACAGAAACTATTAGAAAAAAGGAAAAGAACACAACTCATGCTTAACAAACACATATGGCAATGGGGCAGTAATGTATCATGGAGAGATGTCTACCTTGACAAAACAGGAAACTCGACCAATTTATCGCATTTGAGATATATTTTGAATAAACAGGGCATGAAAGGGAATTAACATGACTGAAACAACCTCCTACGTATTCAAAACATCTAATATAAAGCACTAAGAGAACTCGAGATATTGATGCATTGCTTCATTTCTCCAACTTGTGGTGCAAGAACGAAGAGAGTGACCTCGAACACTAAACGATATTACAGATTCAAGATGAATAGAGATAGACTAAGATGGGTAGAACAGTTTGAAAATCGAACGAAATACAGTTGTGAGGCCTAAAAAAAGAACAAAAATTAACAATTTTAGGCTAGAAAATGACTTCAGAATACATTCATTATCCACACATACATATTCGGATCATATTCAACAAGTAAACGACCAAAACATAAATCACACGAGGAATCCATATCCTTAAGGGACTACCAGAACAGTGCAATCAACTAAACAAACAAATAAAGACTCGAATTAAGAAGAAAACTATAAGAAAAGAGAGGATGTATACCTTTTTCGAGGCGGCGAACTGGAGACGAGATGAGCTTGTAGCGACACTTCAACGCTAATTTCAACTTGAAGAACTCTTATGAATACCAGCAACCTAAGAACAGAAAAAAAAATGTATGTATTTAAAGTGTATTTCTTGTATTTTTATACAACTGTTGCAACCTAGTTATTTTTTCCTCAGTAAGTTCTTGCCAATTTTTCCAACCCCCCACAATGAAGATGAACACCAGTTTATAGAGGAGGGTGATTGCTAAAAAAATGAGGGGGGAAACGGAAACAAAAATGCAAATTCAAGATTCAAAATCCGAATTATCTCAGGGGACAAGGATCCAACAGCTAGAATTCGTACTACCTTCAACGGAATGATGACGGGAGACGTTGGATTCTTTGAGCAAACACGATTCTCGTGTGAGATTGTTCCACTTAGATGATTCGGGTACGCTCTCGTACGGAGAGAGGGCCATGCACTGGAATCAGGTCGAGATGCTGGACTTGATAGCTGGGTTGGGAGATTTCTGGATTTCGTTCTTCGATTCTGGTCGCTGAGGAAGAAGAGAATACAGGGGTCGGGTATTTGGCTGTATTTGTTGTTTGTACGCTTCTGTATGTTGGGTATTGTTGAGTGAATGGGCTTCTATTGGGGTTGGGGTTAGGAAATTGAATTTAGGTGTTGGGTCTGTTTAGTTTGAGAAGGTGGGCTGCAGAGAATTGAATGATGGCCCAAGTTAAATAAGACGAATACTATCGATTAATTATTGAGCTTTTTAAATTAACGAAATAAAATTATTTATTTAATTATAAACTAATTAATTCAAAAAATATAAATTGTTATCTAACTAAAATAATTTATCAAATATTTAATCATAACAAAATCTTTTTGACATGATTTTCGAATGTTTATAAAATATACTAATTATATAAACTATTATGTAATATATATATATATATATATATATATATATAAATTATAAAAATGACATAATTAATTAAAAGTAATTTAAAAAATATTTTAAATTTGATAAAACTAATTATTCAAATCGTTTGGAATTGAAGTAACTCGAAAATTAATTCCTATCGTGGAGAATCAAAATTGGGTGTCAACAACTGTCCCTCATTTTACTCGGATTAGTGCAAGAAATTGAAGTAAAATGAAATTGACGAATCCATTTGAACGACCACATCTTCATCTTTTGAAAAAGAGATTTGGTACGGACTTTAGGAATTATGGCCGAACCCTGAAAGTGGGTTTCCTACATATCTCAGGTTATATGAGAATTCAGGTCACTTATAGTTTGATACGCTTTATTTTACGCACGATTTTGAAAGAATTCAAAGCCACCCCGTTACCGTATATGAAGGGATTGAAATGCTTGAAACTAAGATTTAAGAGCGATTGTTGGAATACAGCCAAGTTTTCAACACTGATCCTGCCTACATATCTCTCAACCAAGGGAATCAAATTGCTTGTAGTTCGACTCGATCGGTTGAAAAAAGAATCTATTATGCAAGATCACATTTGGTTCTAAAAGAGTGACAAATCAGTCGAGTATGAAAAAGAGGCTTGCAACCTCTTAATTATGAATGTGGAGCTCTTCACATCCATAAGTAAGAACTTACACGGACATAATTTCCAAAACTCTTGGTGCATTGTCACACAGATTAGAAAGATGCCTTCGGTGAAAATAAAAACTCTCTAGATGTGAGACTGAAATCGATAACCGTAAGAAAAACCCACATGCATTCTAGTAGGGGTGTGGTTTAATTGTGGTTTAAGTTGCTCCTCAGCTCGCGTCCTAAGAGTTTGATACTCCTCTTCGGTAGACTATGTCCCAGTTCATGCTAAGAAAAATGTCCATGTTGTGTTGCATCCTTGTTGATGTCGTCTGCACCTGTGGTTTGATTTGAGAATTCATCCTTTTGAATGCTCTCGACAAAGACTGAAATAAACCTGTTAGAATAAACTATAATTTTAAAAAAACAGTGGCATATCTTACAATGTTTTTTAGTTATCTTGCTTTGAAAGATGTCACATAGGTATGTTCAGTGTATGCCTGCACACTCAAGGTAAATGATTAGTAGACATAGTGCTGTTTTAGCTAGCGATTTGAGTCAAAAAATAAAGGAAAGAGCATTTATATAACAAATAAGTATATCTTAATGGATAAGTATACACATCTTTTTTAACTAGATCAGAAAATAAAGAAGTATTGAGAGTAAAAGATAATGGATACCACTTTCGAACACAGTAAGTCCATTACAAGTCATGATTTGCTGAGAATTTAGAGATGTCATTTCTTGTTTTCTACATGGCAACTCCGGTGATCTTTGCAACGAGCTAGATGGCTTAATGATTATCCAGCTGTAACGAGGTGGATGACTTGATAATAGTTCAACTGTAACGAGGTGGATAGCTTGATGATTATCCAACTGTAATTAGATGGATGGCTCGATGAATATTCGTTTCTCAACTTGCGCTAAGAAAAAGTTTCATGTTGTGCTGCATCTTTTTCGATGTCGTCTGCACCTGTGGTTTGATTTGAGAATTCATTCTTTTAGATACTTTCGACAAAGAATGAAATAAATCTATTAGTAGAAATTGTAATTCAAATAGATATGTAATATGTTTTACTGTATTCAGCACATGTGTTCTGACGTCAGCTTTTATCAGTTTTGAAGCGGTAGATGGTGACTTGATATTATGTGGATGACGATGCTTCATTGATAGGATGATGATGATCCATTGATAGGATAATGCTGCTACATGATATGATGATGACGTTGATGCTTCGTTGATAGGATAATAACTGATGATCCATCGTCGAGATGATGTTGACGCTCGATTGATAGGATGATGATTTTTCATTGATGATCCATTGGTAGAATTATGTTGATCCATTGACAGAATGATGTTGATGCTTTGTTGATAGAATGGTGATGCTTTGTTGATGATCCATTGGTAGGATGATGTTGATCTATTGGCAGGATGATGTTGATGCTCCATTCATAGAATGATGATTCTTCATTGATAAAATAACGATGATGTTCTTCTGGGTGGTGGTACTATCTCATTTGATAATACTATAGAAATGTCCCTTTTAGTGATCGTATTATCTCATTTGATAATACTATAGAAATGTCCCTCTATGAGGGTTTCACATACCGCGTCTGATATCAACGCAATTTGTGAATTTTCTTTAAATGTTCTTAATGCTGAAAAATGTAATTTGATGTCATTGTAAATGCTTGTACATGTTGAGAGTGATGCCTTCACTTGTTCATATTTGAACATTTGTACTCATTATAACTCATGCTTTGCTGGGAATTTGAACGAGGTGTTGTTGTTCGTATTTTGAACTGTTTCTTTTCTTCTAAAAAACTTCAATGACTTTTCTACATCCACAAAAAAGTTTGGGGAACTCCTCACCCTTTTGACTTCTCCATATTTATTGAATGGAGGAATAAGATGATCTTGAGGTAAATTTATAGACCAACATCTACGAAAAAATTATTCGTTTTTAAAACAACTAATCTGTGTTGGGAAATGTCACTGTCAAATGTCATGTCATTTCTAGCTTAAATGTATGCCCTTGGTTCAAAACTTTTGACGCGTGCGAGAGCTTGTTCTGGAGAATTCAAAAGATCCTTAAAGCTTGAGAGATTCCTGACGTGGTCCTCCCGAAATCTACTTTAATCGAGAAATTTTGCAGATGACTAAGAAATCCAACGGTGCTGAAGCTTGTTGAAGTTGACTATGAACTTTAACGATGTCAGAGATCAGTTAAAGTTGGCTTTAAACTTCTAATATGCTCGAAATATTTAAAGTTTAATACAAACTTCTAGTGATGCTTGAAGGAATTTTTGAGGTCATTCTAAAAAAAATTATGTCTAGTTAGATGTCTTGTCGTATCGCAAACCATTGATACGACTTTTAGAATTTTTTAGACCCTCTCAAAATTTTTGTCCCAGTTGCAACTCTCAATGTATCTTCAGTCTTGACTTGTTGGAGAATCTTCTTCTTGAGAATTTTTGAGTCTCTCTAAAAAATTATATCCAATTTTTATTGTAAAGAAAAATAGAAATCTGGTAGGAGATAAGATCGAGCTGTTTGTGGTGTCTACGTATTCCGTTGATGCAGGAATCAGGTCAAATGTAGTTCCCCAATCGAGGATTAACAAAAAATAAGAAATTTCGATAGGTAATTGACCGAGCCCGACAAGACCGCCTACATATCTCATTCTTGATAATTCAAATCGAACTTAGTTCAAGTACAATAGGAAAATATTGAGAATATATGAAGGGGTGACCGAAGTCGACATAGGCCGTCTACATATCTCATTCTTGAGAGTTCAGGTCAGACGTAATTCATTAAAAATAATAATTTTCTAACTAAGACGATTATAAATAAAAGATGCGATTACAAGGAAAGAAATAAAAGAAACTCTGAATCTTCAAATATCATAACTCTTGAGAGCATCTGCATTGATTGGGAACTTAAGATGAATGGCTATGTTCAACCACAACATGTGATCCAACAAATGCATAAAAGTATTTTCCAAGTGAACTATTGAATTGTCTTTTCGGATCTTTTCTCAAATGGACCCAAATTTGACTTCTTCGGCACAGTAATCCTTTTCCAAATTTACAGTTTCTGTCTCATCTAGATTTCACTAATTCTGATTCTTGACTGTTTCAAATCTTTGACAAGGTGTTTGTATATCGTAACCTCCTCGTCACGCTCTTTAAACTTATCTTCATCTACCTCAATTTGTTCATTCAACTTGTGACATGACATGATATTGAAAGGTTTAAAAAATTATTTTTACTAAAACAAAAACAAAGACTGTTAGATAGAAAAAATCAAAGCAAGCAAAAATAATTTTTCGCAATAGAAGAGACTTTCATTAAAAATAAAAGAATACAAACTTTGGCCATGACCATGGGTTATCCTTTTTCAAAACATTACGAGGGAAATTAAAATATCAATAGGTAACCTGACACAAAAGGTGGGTTACGGGCCTCATTTAGACTACCCCCGACTTTAGAAATAGCATAAGATTCATCTTTATCTATCAAGATGAGCGAGGAATCAAGAGTGAAGTGGAAGTCCAATTAAGAACTTGCTCCATTGGATCGGCGTCTCATATGCCTAGTGTCTCGATCATCTTCTTGGGCGCAACATCACTTTCTTCAAAAAGATTCTCAATTCCTTCTTCAAGACCTTCATCATTGGTATATTCCTCTACTAGAAAGGACTGCGTAAATGAGGCAAAGACTTTGGTGAAACATGATTAATCCCCTTCTTGTTCAGACCCTTTCTTGACACAGGAGCAAAGGCTTGATGGGGTGTCATGCTCATAAAATTGAGTTTCTCACTTATGCTCGGAGTAGCTACAACTTTCTCAAGGTTGTCAGGACCAGCTAAAACTATCATCTTTGTCGTGCACCACTCCTCCTCCGTCTCTATCCTGTTGATAGTGATGCCTCCATAGTTTAGAAGAGGATTACTATTGACGTTGGGTACAGTGGTCCTGACCACTTTCTGGTCGATCAAGTCTTAGATTATGTGCTTTAAATTAGTATAGCCTTCAGTATCATGCCCAACACCGTTGGAATGATACGCACATCTTCGATCGGCTCGGTAAAATCTTGAGCTAGTATCGACTGGCTTGGGCTTGATCGGATGAATAATACATGCCGCACTCAATTGCTCAAACAACTTCGTTCTACTTTCAATGAGAGGAGTAAAATTTTGAGCAAGTTTCTTCTCAAGACGTGGAGGAGGATCATAATGGCCATATTGAGAAAGAGACATTTGACGATAATTTGGGGAGGTTTGACGGTGATGTGCTTGAAACTTTGGGTCAATCATGTTAATAGCGAATCTTCCACGATTCAACAGTGAATTACCATCGGTGTTAGAAGTGACAGCTTGAAGAGTAACAATTATTTGATCAATAAAGTCCTGAGCTTTATGCTTCAAGTTGATGCAATCCTCAGCGGAATATCCAGCACCTCCTGAATGGTAAGCACAATGAAGATCGGGTCTGTAAAGTCTGGAATTGACATTGACATTTTTTGGATCAATTGATTATATCTGACCAGCCACTTTCAATCTCTCAAAGAGCTGGGTTTGACTTTCAACCAAAGGAGTAAAGATTCGATAAGGTTTCTTTAAATACTCATGACAAGAAAGATTGTAATTATTTCGCGAAGGCAGAGGTACTTGACGATAACTTGGAGAGTTTTGGCGACTTGGTGCTGGCATTTGAAAATTTGAGTATTGCGAAGCTCGGTAGCTAAGAGGGGCATTTGAGTAATTTGGTGTCACGACCCAAGCCTAGGGCCTAGACGTGACATGGCGAATGCGGAACCCGAAGGAACCCCAAACAAGCCTCTCAAACTTGTCATCACACTTCATCGATCGCGGAAGTATATTCAACATTAAATAACGGGAAATAGGGACTAAGGGCAACCATTTCAAAATAACATCATAGAATAAGAGTCAAGCTCATTTACAAAATACTTGTCCAACGTACACCTCTACATACATAGATAGGACGGGGGCCATGACATATTACCGGCTCCCCTCATAGTCAAAATACAATGGCAAGCTAAAGTCTCAAAACATAAGAGTAAGAAACATAACGTAGCCTCGAATCATTGAGGACTCACCAACAATCTCGGATTGGTGGCAAGGTATAAACCCCTCACATGGTTGATGTTGGTCACACCCCAAGCATCCTAGGTGGCGAGATACAAACCTCTCACATGGTTGATGTTGGTCACACCCCAAACATCCTAGGTGGCGAGATATAAACCTCTCACATGGTTGATGTTGGTCACACCCCAAGCATCCTAGGTGGCGAGATATAAACCTCTCACATGGTTGATGTTGGTCACACCCCAAACATCCTAGGTGGCGAGATATAAACCTCTCACATGGTTGATGTTGGTCACACCCCAAGCATCCTAAGTGGCGAGATATAAACCTCTCACATGGTTGATGTTGGTCACACCCCAAGCATCCTAGGTGGTGAGATATAAACCTCTCACATAGTTGTCCGGTTCTTTTCCCCCGGACCGGGCATGATCATGCAACACTTTATATAGGAAATTCACCTGAGGCTCTAATGCAATCTCATGTATGGAATGAACATATACATAAGCTTAGTTTGTCATCAACACATTTCTGGAATGCCATACATCTCGTAACTCAAGCCCTAAAGCATCAATTCATCAATTCTCCATAATTGAACATTTTGTCAAACACCTTGAAGGCATGTAATGGGATCAAAGAGCATGGAAAATAGGGTAGTAATTATGCAGCCAAACCAATGAACAACCTACAACAACACATTTTAACACCCACAAGACCACATGAAAATCTGCACATCCATTCCGAATTTAGATTCAAGTTCTAGAGTCACAACATGCTCAAAACAATCACTTTTCATGTTTAAAATTCACTTGTGCAGGAAATTTATACAAGGAACAAGACTAATTTATGAACCATGAATTAAACCATGAATTAGTGAGTAGAATAGAGACTAGGCACTATGGGTGGAAGGACCCATGAGTTCAACACCACATACCTTGAGTTTTTATGAAGGCCTTGAGAGTGTCTTCAATGGAAGCTTGGAACTTGGGAGCAAGAGTCTCTTCAATCTTGATGAAAGTTTTTGAATTAGGGTTCTTGAGAGAACTTTGAGAGAAAATGTGTCTAAGTATGGGAGAGGTGTTTTGGGAAATGTTTTAGAGATGGGAATTGAGTTAATGTTATATAGGAAATAACATATGCCCTTTGGAAAAAAACGGAACAAACACTTAGAAAAAAAAAGTGAGGCGGGTGAACAGTAACTTTGGTTACTGTAAATTGCATTTTTTGCCCGGACAGGTTTTACGTAAATGGGCATAACTTTTTTGTCCGAACTCCGAATGAGGTGAAACGAAGTGCGTTGGGTAGCTAACTCAAAGGGCTTTCCATGGATATATTATGTCCACCAAAATTATTTGTGTGCTAGGAGATATGACCCTCTAAAGTAGACCCTCGGAAAAGGATTCACTTGGAAATTTTGGATTTCGATACGGTTGCTCTAAAATTTGGGTGAGACCCATTTCCCACTCAATTTGACCCCCTAAACAAGAATATGAAATCGGATTTTCAAAAAACGAAATAGATTCTTAGATATAGCTAAAACAAGTTTCCGGTAACTTCCGAAGCACATTTTTAGGAACTTTTTGGGTCGTTTCAATATCTACCCCTTGGGAACATTCGTCCCCGAATGTGGAAGAGACGTACAAGGCAAGACTTAGTAAGAACATATCAGCTCGAACATGAATGCAAAATTTTTATTTAAACATCACTTCAAGATTTCAAAACTTAGTGTAAAACATCCATAACTCATTAATTTAAACATATATGCACATGAATGATTTAGGGGCTGAAATGTAAGACTTAATGGAGTACAAAGGACTTGATTTAATACCTTAGGCTTGAGTAGAGTTGAATAAATAAGGATAACGTCTTTGCATGTCCGCTTCGGCCTCCCAAGTAGCACTCTCCACTTGTTGATTTCTCCAAAACACCTTAACGGAGGCCACTTCTTTGTTCCTCAACCTCTTAACTTGTCTATCTAAGATCTGAACCGGGACTTCTTCATACGTCAAATTATCTTCTACAACACCCACAACCTTAAGAGGTACAATAGCGTTAGGATCACCAACACATTTCCTCAACATCGATACATGGAATACCGGATGAACTAATTTTATCTCCTTGGGCAACCCCAACTCATAGGCTACTTTACCAACCCTTCTTATTATCTCGTAAGGACCGACATACCTAGGACTTAACTTCCCCTTCTTACCAAAACGAACCACACCTTTCATTGGGGAAACTTTCAAATAAACCCAATCACCCACTTTGAATTCAAGATCCCTTCTCCTCACATCGGCATAAGACTTTTGACGACTTTGGGCTGTTTTCAACCTCTCCTAATCATCCTTACCTTCTCAAGAGCATCCATGACCAGATCCGGACCCAACAAGGCCACCTCTCCAACTTCAAACCACCCAACCGGTGACCTACACCGTCTACCATAAAGTGCCTCAAAAGGAGCCATACCGATACTAGAATGATAATTATTGTTGTATGCAAACTCAATCAAAGGAAGATGATCATCCCAACTACCTTTCAACTCCAAGACACAAGCTCTAAGCATATCCTCCAAGGTTTGAATTGTTCTTTCGGCCTGACCATCCGTTTGAGGGTGGAATGCCGTGCTAAGCTTTACCTTTGTACCAAAACACCTTTGGAAAGATTTCCAAAAGTGAGAAGTGAATTGGGCACCACGATCCGAGATGATAGACAAGGGAATCCCATGCAACCTTATCAATTCATGAATGTACAACTTGGCATACTCTTCATCCCCGTAAGTAGTTTTAATCGGTAGGAAATGAGCCGAGTTTGTCATCCGATCAACCACCACCCAAATCGAATCAAAACCTCTTCTAGTCTTAGGCAAGCCCACTACAAAATCTATGTTGATTTCTTCCCACTTCCAAGTAGGTATCTCAATGTCTTGAGTTAGGCCACCCGACCTTTGATGTTCGGCCTTGACTTGTTGACAACTATGGCAACCCGAAACAAATTTTGCAATGTCCTTCTTCATACCGCCCCACCAATACACATCCCTCAAGTCTCTATACATCTTTGTTGACCCCGGATGAATAGAATAAAAAGAATTATGAGCCTCATCAAGGATTCTTTCCCTCACACCATCCACACAAGGAACACATAATCTACCTTGGTACCTAAGGGCACCATCTCCCCCTTGGGAGAAAACCTCCACCTTATCACTACTCATCGAAGCCTTTAATTCCACCAAAGAAGGATCAAGATCTTGCTTGGCTATCACCTCATCAACCAAGGAAGACCTTGAACTATCAACAACAACTACTCCTCCACTATCCACCCCTTCTAACCTAACTCCCAATTTGGCCAACCGATGGACCTCCTTAGCCAACTCTTTACTACCTTCCTCCACATGAGCCAAGCTACCCATGGACACTCTACTCAATGCATCCGCCACCACATTAGCTTTCCCTGATGATAGTGACCACTCATATCATAATCCTTAAGGAACTCTAATCACCTCCTTTGTCTCAAGTTAAGATCTTTTGCGTGAACACATATTGGAGACTCTTATGGTCGGTGAAGATATCAACATGCACCCCATACAAATAGTGACGCCAAATCTTCAAAGCAAAAACCACGGCGGCCAATTCAAGATCATGGGTTGGGTAATTCTTTTCATGAACCTTAAGTTGCTTAGAAGCATAGGCTATAACCTTACCACTTTGCATCAACACACAACCCAAACCAATACGGGAAGCATCACAATAAACAACAAAACCTTCTAACCCATCCGGAAGTGACAAAATAGGAGCGGACACAAGCCTTTCTTTCAAAGTTTGGAAGCTTTCCTCACACTCATCCGACCACACAAATTTAGCCTTCTTTTGAGTCAACTTAGTCATAGGAAAAACAAGAGAAGAAAACCCTTCCACAAATCTCCTATAATAACCCGCTAAACCCAAGAAACTCCTTATATCCGACGGGGTCAAAGGTCTAGGCCAATTCCTAATAACATCAGTCTTCTTAGGATCCACCTTAATACCATCCCCCGACACTACATGACCTAAGAAAGCAACTTCCTTCAACCAAAACTCACACTTTTCATATTTAGCGTACAACTTCTCTTCCATCAATCTTTAGAGTACAACCCTCAAGTGACCTATGTGCTCTTCCTCACCCCGAGAATAGATCAAGATGTCATCTATAAACACCACCACAAAAGAATCAAGGTAGGGTTTGAAGATCCTATTCATCAAATCCATAAAGATAGCTGGAGCATTAGTCAACCCGAAAGACATCACCACAAACTCATAGTGCCCATACCTAGTACGAAAGGCCGTCTTAGGAATATCACACTCCCTCATCTTCACTTGATGATACCCGGACCGAAGATCAATCTTAGAAAAGTGACTAGCCCCATGCAATTGGTCAAATAAATCGTCAATCCTTGGAAGAGGATACCTATTCTTGACGGTGACCATATTAAGTTGTCGATAATCAATACACATTCTAAGAGACCCATCTTTCTTCTTCACAAACAAAACCGGAGCACCCCATGGAAAATGACTAGGTCTAATAAACCCCTTCTTTAACAAATCTTTCAATTGCTCTTTCAACTCTTTCAACTCCGCTGGGGCCATACGGTAAGGGGGAATAGAAATAGGTTGAGTATCGGGAAGGAGGTCTATACCAAAACCTATCTCCCTTTCGGGAGGGACACCGGGAAGGTCTTTTGGGAAGACATCTAAAAACTCATTAACGATCGAAAATAGACTCAATAGGAGGGACTTTAGACTCCACATCATTGACTCTCACAATATGGTACAAGCACCCTTTGAAAATCAACCTATGGGCTTTAATGCAAGAAATAAATTTCCCCTTCACCACAACATCCCGACTCTCCCACTCAAGGACGGGTTCGTTAGGAAATCAAAACTTGACTTTACGAGTCCTACAATCAATAGAAGCATAATATGCATGCAACCAATCCATCCCAAGAATAACATCAAAATCCACCATATTCAACTCAACAAGTTCACATGGCAACAACTTATTCAATATGCAAACCGGACAATTTCTATACACTTATCTAGCAACAATAGAGCCACTAATAGGAGTAGATACTTCATATGACTCATGCAACAATTCCGACTCAACGTGAAATTTTCTAGCAACTAAGAGGGTAACAAAGGAAAGGGTGGCACCCGAATCAATCAAAGTATAAACATCAAGATCAAAGATTTGCAACATACCGGTCACCACATCGGGAGTCTCATTAATACCTTATCTACCATGCAAAGCATAAAATCGACTGTGCCTTGGGGCACCACTTTGAGAAGCACCTCTACCCAAAGGAGTAGTGTTAGCATTTCGGACCTTGTTGCGGATCTTGGGACACTCAAACCTCTTGTGACCCATTTCTCCACATTCAAAGCAAGCACCCGAACCCTTCATGCAAGGACCACCATGCTTCTTCCCACACTTAGGGCATACATCCATAGAACCCACTTCACCTCCTCCTTGAGGTCTAGGAACATTGATAGCAAATCCCCGGTTGACATGAGGGTTTCCTCGGCCTAGAGTCGGCCACCAAGTGAGGTGCATACTTGGAGAGTTGGACAAATTTGAGGGCATACTCCCTCACACTCATAGCTCCTTGCTTCAAGTTCATGAACTCCACCAACTTTGTCTCCCTAAGCTCAAGAGGGAAGAACCTATTAAGGAAAGCAAGTTTAAACTCCTCCCACAACACCACATAGCCATTACCTTTCTCACCCTTCCATTGATCAAACCAAATTTGAGCAACCCCCTTGAGTTGGTAGGCCGCCAACTCCGCCTTCTCACAAGCACCAACACCCATAATGGTCAAGATTTTGCATACCTCATCGATGAACTCTTGCGGGTCCTCATCCATCTTTGAACCATAGAAGACCAGAGGGTTCATCCTCATAAAATCTCTCACCCTTTCCCTCGGGGTGGTAGCTCGAGGAGCTTGGGCTCCTTGTTGCACTTGGTTAGATACCACTTGTGCAAGCATGGTGAGTGCATCACGGAGCTCACCATTGGTGGGTGGCTCTTTCGGTGATCGGGCCCGTCTTACCCTCATGTTTGGCATGATGATCAACAATCTAAAGAACAAGCGTTAGGGAGGAATCACCTTATTACACTTTAAGCACGACATAGAACATAAAGAAGGGAAACCTTTCCTAAAATATTTTCTAGCCTCCCATTCATAGTTGTGGCGCGCTTCACAACCATGATTAGGACTCTACTCAACGCGGTGTGTTGGACTCCGAGGATTTAACAACCTAGTGCTCTAATACCAAGCTTGTCACGACCCAAGCTTAGGTCCTAGACGTGACATGGCGAATGGGGAACCCGAAGGAACCCCAAACAAGCCTCTCAAACTTATCATCACACTTCATCGATCGCGGAAGTATATTCAACATTAAATAACGGGAAATAGGGACTAAGGGCAACCATTTCAAAATAACATCATAGAATAAGAGTCAAGCTCATTTACAAAATACTTGTCCAACGTACACCTCTACATACATAGATAGGACAGGGGCCATGACATATTACCGGCTCCCCTCATAGTCAAAATACAATGGCAAGCTAAAGCCTCAAAACATAAGAGTAAGAAACATAACGTATCCCTCGAATCATTGAGGACTCACCAACAATCTCGGATAAGCACCGTACTAGCCACGTGAATGGAGAGAAGGATCAAGATTAGCTCCGGTCCCTACATGGTGACATCATGTAGGCAAAATATGCGTTAGTACTTTGGAATGTACTAAGTATGCGGGGTGCAATGCAACAATAGACAAGGATGCAATCGAATTGCAAGAGATAGTTCCATAGGCATAATAGATGATAATATGAGGATGCATGATCAAAGTGAAGTCAAAACATGTTTAAGTAAAACTATACTAATAGTAGATATCATATGTGTGTGCATAATCCGACCAATCTGTAACCCCAACTTAGGATGGGGGATGTCGTTCACACCCGACACCCCCGGTGGCAAGGTATAAACCCCTCACATGGTTGATGTTGGTCACACCCCAAGCATCCTAGGTGGTGAGATACAAACCTCTCACATGGTTGATGTTGGTCACACCCCAAACATCCTAGGTGGCGAGATATAAACCTCTCACATGGTTGATGTTGGTCACACCCCAAACATCCTAGGTGGCGAGATATAAATCTCTCACATGGTTGATGTTGGTCACATCCCAAGCATCCTAGGTGGCGAGATATAAACCTTTCACATGGTTGATGTTGGTCACACCCCAAGCATCATAGGTGGTGAGATATAAACCTCTCACATGGTTGTCCTGTTCTTTTCCCCCGGACCGGGCATGGTCATGCAACACTTTATATAGGAAATTCACCTTAGGCTCTAATGCAATCTCATGTATGGAATGAACATATACATAAGCTTAGTTTGTCATCAACACATTTCTGGAATGTCATACATCTCGTAACTCAAGCCCTAAAGCATCAATTCATCAATTCTCCATAATTGGACATTTTGTCAAACACCTTGAAGGCATGTAATGGGATCAAAAAGCATGGAAAATAGGGTAGTAATTATGCAGCCAAACCAATGAACAACCTACAACAACACATTTTAACACCCACAAGACCACCTGAAAATCTCCACATCCATTCCGAATTTAGATTCAAGTTCTAGAGTCACAACATGCTCAAAACAATCACTCTTCATGTTTAAAATTCACTTGTGCAGGAAATTTATACAAGGAACAAGACTAATTTATGAACCATGAATTAGTGAGTAGAATAGAGACTAGGCACTATGGGTGGAAGGACCCATGAGTTCAACACCACATACCTTGAGTTTTTATGAAGGCCTTGAGAGTGTCTTCAATGGAAGCTTGGAACTTGGGAGCAAGAGTCTCTTCAATCTTGATGAAGGTTTTGGATTAGGGTTCTTGAGAGAACTTTGAGAGAAAATGTGTCTAAGTATGAGAGAGGTGTTTTGGGAAATATTTTAGAGATGGGAATTGAGTTAATGTTATATAGGAAATAACATATTCCCTTTGGAAAAAAACGGAACAAACACTTAGAAAAAAAAAGTGAGGCGGGTGAACAGTAACTTTGGTTACTGGAAATTGCATTTTTTGCCCGAATAGGTTTTACGAAAATGGGTATAACTTTTTCGTCCGAACTCCGAATGAGGTGAAACGAAGTGCGTTGGGTAACTAACTCAAAGGGCTTTCCATGGATATATTATGTCCACCAAAATTATTTGTGTGCTAGGAGATATGACCCTCTAAAGTAGACCCTCGAAAAAGGATTCACTTGGAAATTTCGGATTTCGATACGGTTGATCTAAAATTTGGGTGAGATCCATTTCCCACTCAATTTGACCCCCTAAAGAAGAATATGAAGTCAAATTTTCGAAAAATGAAATGGATTCTTAGATATAGCTAAAACAAATTTCCGGTAACTTCCGAAGCACATTTTTAGGAATTTTTTGGGTCGTTTCATTTGGAACTATAGCTTGGTAACTTGATCGAACATTTGGATAATTTGGCAATGAATCTTGGTAATTTGGATAATATGGTGGTGGAGGTTGGTAATCTAGTGGGATGGAGTGAGGATTTTGTGGAGCTAAAGGGTAGGTTTTGGATGGTAAAGGCTTTTGAACATTGAGACTGGCATGCCTCTTTGATTTTTGGCTTGATTCAAATGAGATAGAGGAGGCATCTTCCCTCTTCCTCCTCAATGGCCCCGAGGATTCATCTTAGGGAGTCATTTGGATGCGTTTTCCAGTCTTGAGATCGTTTTCAATAGTTTCACCAATTTTGACTATGTCATTGAACTTTCCTCTTAAAATGAGAAACATCCTATTGTAGTACTCCGGCTTTTGATTGCGCACAAAGACTTCAATAATTTCTTTCTCGGTCATGGGAGGTCTAACCTTTGCAACCTCTCTTCTCCAACGATAGGCATATTCTCGATAGCTTTCGGTAGAATTCTTTTTGATATTCTCTAAAGAGTATCGATCAAGGATGATTTCTACATTGCAACCAAACCTTTCAATGAAGTCTTTAGCCAAAGCGTTCCAACTTGGCCACTACTTGATTTCTTTAGAAATAAATCATTCCCAAGCTTTTCCTTTTAGACTTCGACTAAAGTGTCGCATTAACAAAACCTCATCTTTCCCAACTCCAATAAGTTGATCACAATAAGCCCTCAGATGAGTAAAAAGATTTTCAACTCCATTAAAAGTGCCAAATTTTGGTACTTTGAAATCTTCTGGAAGCTCCAAATGTAGATGACGACACAAATCTTTATAATTCAACACCACAATGTCTGTGGTGTATTAAATGTCCTTCATTGCATTCATAACTTTCTCTTTGATGCTTTGCTCAACCTTTTATTTTATGACCTTCCACTCATTTTCCTTCTTCTCACAATCATCGAGTTCAAAATATGTAGTAGAGAAAGGGTATGATTCTGGCGATATTGGAAAATGAAACGCGGTTTTTAGAGGTATGGGTTGAGTGGTAGATGGGTTTTGCACAATTTGAGTAGGGATTTGATAGATCGGAGGAAAATTTTGGAAAACGTTAGTATTTGGATTTTCAGGAGTAGGTAAATTTTGGTGTGAGGAGTGAGCATGGTGTGGATTAGGGGTGGTTAAGTCGGTGAAGGGAGGTTTTGGAATCGTAGCGGTGGTTGAATTGTTTGGAAAGCGTTCGAATGTTGGATTCGAAGTAGGAAAATAGAGTGGAGGCCTTTCGCTGTCTGGAGTAAGAGTGTTGGCAATGATAGCCAAGTTCGTCAAATCTCAGGTCTTATCCATTTTAGCCCTCATTTCAGCAATTTGTTGGAGTAATTGTGCAATCAACTTGTTCTGTTCAGCAATGATATGGTCATTCACAGTAATTTCATTCCAATCAGTATTCTCAACATTTTCAACCATTCTCTTTGCTTTTTGACAAACATTGATCGGAGAAGGAATCTTTGGGGTTTTTGGACATTGTGAATGTTCAGCCATTTTCTCAACACATATCAGTTTTAAGTACCTCACAAAGAAAAACAACTCAAAGGCAAATGTGTTAGTCTGTGTCGATGATAAATAATACAAAATATCACACACATTACTGTAAACACATAAGAGTTGCTTCATTTGAAGATAAACTAGCCCACATATAGAGAACTGACTAAATGGACAAGAATTTGTCTATTTAATTTTGAACTTAGTAGATCAGAAATGTCGACTTGAGTCGAGACAAAGTCGATTGTATTGTCATACTTTTAATTTTTGATTGAGATGAAATTCCAATCTCATTGCAAGAGTTGGAAAAGATAGGATTCTCAAAAATGGGGATCGAGCCTTAAAAGGCTGCTTACGTATCTCACGAAAGTGAATTTAGGTCCTATGTAGTTCGACCTACTTGAATCTCTTTTAGATTTGAGATAAATGATTGACTTTTTTTATTTTTGAGATGAGAAGGTAAGATTTAAAAAAATGAAGTTCGAATTTTGTTGGGAAACTAAAGGCTCGAAAAGTATTTGAACGCACTTTTGACAGTGACTTGATATTTGTGTTTAAGAGTTCTAAAAATAATTTGTAGAGGAGTGAGCTAGAATATCTCCAAATAAATCAACATATTCACACAAACAGTTATAACACCTAGACAAATATTGTGCGTTTTAAACAGATACGTGACCCTTTTGTGCCAAGGGTAGGCCTAACGATTTGAATGATATATAACGTCACTTGAAACATTTCAATGCCTCAAAACCCAAATTTATACAAGTTTTACGAATAAGATGAATGGGGATACATAATAGGGGAAATGCGATACAAAATAATTAGTCTCGCGTAAGGGTACAATCCTAAACTATGCCGCCATGGACGGTCCTTCTTTTTGATTTCTTGTTATCTCTGGATGTCCACGATTTTGCTTGTAATGCTAACTTGCTCCTTCTTTTATTAGAATAAAGTTATAAACTAACTCTCTAACCCAAGAGACAATATTTTGTCAAATGACGTATACATCCTTCAAATTTAAACACATAAGTATGATTGTCTTTTAATTGATCAATGGGCTAAATAGACACAAAATGGGGCCTCTAATGAGCTCAGCACACCTTGGGCGTTGGGTCAACTTAGTTCAAAATGCGATAAATTTGAGATTGTAATTTCGCTCTACGCTAGTTGACTAAGAGTGACTTTTGAAAGACCGAGAGCCCAAGTAGACAACTTAGACTGGAACTCACGACAACCATTGGACGCATGATGAACCAATAAATGGCCGATCATTCTGAAAAAGGGTTGAATATAAAAAAGTCTGGCTGCGGTTCCACAAAACCGTCCTTTAATATACAATACATACAACAGAAAATACCATAAAATGTAATGACAGTTATAACAGTTTAAACACATTAATCACAAATAAACAATTCAACAATTTATAACAATTAATCAAATAGTCAAATCTTATGGTTAGAACTTAATTACGTCCCCAGCAAAGTCGTCATTTCTGTTTTACTCGAAAAAATAAATAAAAGAAAAATGACTAGATTTTTGAAAAATCGAATAAACTTATAATTTAGGAGAAATCCAATTTCCAAAAGAAACAGAGTCACCACTTAATTTTTTAGTAAAATCAAGAAAAGATTTAAGGTTTTCAAAAGACTCAAATAAATAAAATCAATTGAAAAAGGGTTCAAGTTCAATGTACATTTCGAGAAGGTGTTAGGCCCTCGAAATGTCAACTAACTTGCGGTTAATCGACGATTTAACTCAAATGACTTTGACTAATTTTTTTGAACTTTTAACTAAGTAAAAGAACTCATTTATTTTTATTTATTTATTTATTACTATTATTTTTCTAATTAATTATTTTTAAAGGGGAAATAAACTAACGAGGGGATCATTCTAAAGGGAAGTAGCTTAAGTGTTGACAAGACTAATGATAAAATAGAGCTAAGTAATAAATGAAATATATATATATATATATTTTAACATTTGAATATAAAGAGAAACGAATATCTTTGAAAAATTAATTAAGTTAAACCAAAAGTGTTAGTCAACAACAAATAAGGAGCAAAGAAAAGAAATATCAAATTTGGGCCAAAGGCCAAAATTCAAAACCTGTCCTAATACTAAAAATATCCAAAACATGAGTTTGGGCCTATTTAATCAAAGTTCTGCTGCTGGATCATTCTTTTGAGCTTTTGGATTTTTTTTACTTTCAAATGACAAGATATACACCATGCGTATATCTGATATATACACCATGTATATGACTTGTTTTTCGATTCCTGAATTTGTATTTCGATTTGAATTTTCACGTATCTGTATTTTTCAACCTGCTTCACCATGTTTTAAATATGTATACTGTATACCAGTGTATACAATAGGTATATCGGTGTACACAACTCCTTTTTTGGGAATTTCGGAGTTTAGAAATTTAACTTTCAGCCCATATTTATCATTCTCTAGCCCTGTTCATCGATTCCCTGCTAGCTGACCCAATGAGAAAGAAATTTGGGTCATGACCCAAATGAATGCAAAGGGAGGAAGAAAGCCCACAAGGCTCGGACGGATTCATGCAAGAAAAGAACATAAAGAAAAATATACACTAGTTTATTACAATGGGACAGTAATATCAAATTACAAATTATTGGTGATAAAATGACTAAAATTCAAGAGAGCATGTCATTCACTACTATAAATCTATATCCAAATGCAACTGCCATAGGAAACCCATTTACTACCTCATTATTAAGATAACCAAAATGTAACAAAATCTGGAAATAAACAGCTATAAGCATTGAAACTCTATTCATTCGAATTAGAACACCCATAATGAGGCCCAATAATAATTCGGCTGAGATGGAAATAAGCAAAGTTGCATTCTATTACCAAATGATTCACAAATCGATTTAGGAGAACAAACATCACACATTTTCAGATTTAACAGACCAAGCGCTTAAAAAAAACTGACCATAAATGGTCACATGGATACATTTCAAACAAAGAACATGATCACTACTACCAGGTAGCACTAGAAATCTAAATGCTCACATTGACTCTACTACTATAGTTGAACACAAAAATAAAATAAAATGGAGTCAAAACTGTAAATCACGACCTTTCTAAATAAAACTTTATTGACAGAAACTATTAGAAAAAAGGAAAAAAACACAACTCATGCTTAACAAACCCATATGGCAACGGGGCAGTAATGTATCATGGAGAGATGTCTACCTAGACAAAACAAGAAACTCGACCAATTTATCGCATACGAGATATATTTTGAATAGACAGGGTATGAAAGGGAATTAACACGACCGAAACAATCTCCTACAAATTCAAAACATCAAATATAAAGCACTAAGCGAACTCGAGATATTGATGTCTTGCTTCATTCCTCCAACTTGTGGTGCAAGAACGAAGAGAGCGACCTCGAACACTAAACGATATTACAGATTCAAGATGAACAGAGATAGACTAAGACGGGTAGAACAGTTTGAAAACCGAACGAAATGCAATTGTGAAGCATCGAAAAAAATCAAGAAAATAACAATTTTAAGCTAGAAAATGGCTTTGGAATACATTCATTATCCACACATACATATTCGGATCATATTCAACAAGCAAACGACCAAAACTTAAATCAAGCGAGGAATCCATATCCTTAAGGGACTACCAGAACGGTGCAATCAACTAAACAAACAAATAAAGACTAAAATTAAGAAGAAAATTGTAAGAATAAAGAGGATGTATACCTTTTTTGAGGTGGCGAACTGGAGATGAGATGAGCTTGTAGCGACACTTCACTACTAACTTCAACTTGAAGAACTTCTATGAATCCCAGCAACCCAAGAACAGGAAAAAAAATGTATGTATTTAAAGTGCATTTCTTGTAACTTTATACTACTGTTGCAACCTAGTGATTTTTTCCTCAGTAAGTTCTTGCCAATTTTTCCAACCCCCCTACAATGAAGATGAACACCGTTTTTTATAGAGGAGGGTGAGGGCTGAAAAAATGAGGGGGAAAACGAAAACAAAAATGGGAATTCAAAATTCAAAATTTGAATTATCTCAGGGGATGAGGCTTCAACAGCTAGAATTCGTACGACCTTCAACGAAATGATGAAAAGAGCTATTGAATTCTTTGAGCAAGGACGATTCTTGTGTGAGATTGTTCCACCTAGATGATTCGAGTACGCTCTCGTACGGAGAGGATAAAGGCAAGGGAGAGGGCTACACGCTAGACTCGGGTCGAGATGTTGGACTCGATTGCTAGGCTGTGCCATTTTTGGGTTTCGTTCTTCGAATATGCTCGCTGAGGAAGAAGAGAATGCAGGGGTCGGGTATTTGGCTGTATTTGTTGTTTGTACGCTTTTGTATGTTAGGTATTGTTGAGTGAATGGGCTTCTATTGCGGTTGGGCTTGGGAAATTGAATTTAGGTGTTGGGTTTGTTTAGTTTGAGAAGGTGGGATACTGAGAATTGAAGGATGACCCAAGTTAAATAAGACGAATAATATCGACTAATTATTGAGCTTCTTAAACTTAACGAAATAAAATAATTAATTTAATTATATACTAATTAATTCAAAAAATATATACTGTTATCTAACTAAAATAATTTACCAAATATTTAATTATAACAAAATCTTTTTGACACGATTTTCGAATGTTTATAAAATATACTAATTATATAAACTATTATATATATATATATATTATTATTATTATTATTATTAAAATGACATAATTAATTAAAAGTAATTTAAAAAATATTTTGAATTTTATAAACTAATTATTTCAAATCGTTTGGAATTTAAGAAACTCAAAAATTAATTCTTATCGTGGAGGGTCAAAAATTGGGTGTCAATAATGAGTAATCTGCATGCGGATTCAATTGAACTCAATAGATTTTAGTTATTTTAAATAGTGTATTTGTGTTAATAAATTCACTAAATATGTACAAATATAAAATTCAGAATCAAATTATTATCACTTAAAATCGTCACTATAGCATTCAAACTCATAAAATTAAAATCCTAGTTTCGCTTTCGAAAGAGATAACAAATAAGATTGTCACGACCCAAAAATGGACGTGATGACACTCATCTTATCCTAGCAAGACAAGTCAGCCTAAAACCCAACTATCACAAAAATGCGGAAGTAAGACAAATTGAAACCTCAAAATATCATAAGTGCGGATAACTAAGTCAACTTAATAAAACCCCCAAAATCTGGTTGTCACGTGTACAAGTCTCTAAAGTATTACAATTGATTCAAAAGAAAAACAAAAGTCTCAAATGACATTGTTTCTAGAATAGAACAAGATCATAAATAGAAGTAAGAAAGTCCGTTGAGATGACAAACAACTACCTCACAAATCTCCAAGAAGCCTCCAAAAGAAGAGGATGGAAAGTATCACAAAAATCCACGCTCGTAACCTACAAAAATTGTAAAAGCAAGGGGTGAGTACCAAACCACACGGTACTCAACAAGTAAATTTCTAAACACAAGCTAAGGGAATAAATACGAGTACTCCTACCACCCCAACCAAACCTCCACAACTACAACTTGCATAAAAATTAGCCCAACCTATCAGTTCAGAATTTACATAGCACACAACTCAACATCAACACTCTAACAATTACATATCATCAACAACAACCTCAATAATTCATCAATCACAAGTTCCACAAAAGGCACACACAAATCAGCAACACACAAGATCAAGTTCACCAACACACAAGATCAAGTTCACCAATGATAAAGATCTGCAATGAAATGCAATGTCAAGTATAGTGATGCATGTTTGACCTAACAATACACACCCGTTGTCTCTCCGTCCGGGACCCATGGTAGACATATTTGTCCATGCATTCGTCGCGGCGCGCGATACGTCTCTCGAAATATAGTATCCATCGCGGCGCGCGATACATCCCTCTAAATGGTACATCCTCTTTAATTTCTTGTTCTTTCTCAATTCACATAACACTTGTCACAGTCATGTATCAAAACAATGCAAATGACATGTTCACAATAATGAGGAGATGACCATTTTCATAACATTGCACAATTCACAACAACACTATCGTGATACAACACCAACAATGAATCAATAAGCCTTTCAAATCATTCTCAACACATCACACACCAACAATTAATCACATTGCCTTTTATTACTCCATTTTCATCGTTAGAATTATTCAATATGGATAAGTCAACCCATCACTTAGTTTCATTACTCCCCAACACATACCACAAGGAAATACATGAATTCCATACACTTAACAAGGGTTTAGAAATCCACTTGCCTTAAACAATCGACAATTCACTTCGGGACTTGAGCCTTCCCCTTTCGTTGAACTTCCAAATCAATGCAATCTATTCAAGTACATAATCACAATAAGATTTCGAAACTAACAACACCCATTTTACTATAGGTTTAGCCTAGACCCAAAAACTCACCCAAATCTATAATCAAGTTTCGAATCGTGATACCGATTAATATTTCAACTCTAATTTTTTTCAAATTTCAAGCCTAGGATCAAGTCTTAATTCCTCAAAATAATATCACTCTAATGAATTTTTATTTTTTTATAATATAATACCTCCAATATTTAATTACTTGACTAAATATGTTAAAACTTGAACGAACATCCGACAGAACCTTACTATGTATATTTCGATCTAATACTTCCCAATTATTAGATCATCATTATGCCATTATTGGCTATCAATTACTTGGCCAATTATTATGCCAATTCGCCACAAAAAATGGTCCAAAAGAGACCACATTGTTATTGAAATCTGAAAAAAAAAATCTAATATATTACCCATTCTTTCACAACCCAAACATTTCAATCTCTTTCAAACCCACAATATAATACTAATATAATTTCTATCGTCACTTTATTGAAGAATACACTACAATTCCCACTAATTCGACCAAAACCACATTAACATGTCAACTTTAAAACTTCATCCAATCTCATTTAATACAAAATCAGTAACATTGTATATATACGGCAATAAGATAAGCAGGCATAAATCATGAAGATTTGCTTACCGGGAGGTCGTTTTCCTCTTGTCAGTGCCGCACAAATATTTTTCTCACTATACTCCTCTCGCTTCTTAAGTAATTTTGTATATAATTGTTTAAACCTAATAATTTATTTTAATATAGGTCAAATAGTACAGGGTATTAAATAAATTATGATATTGACCCATTAACCACCAACTAAATAAATAAATTATTTAACATATACCCATCAATTAAACAACCGTAGTTATCAAATAATTCAAAATTTTCAAATCAACTTCATCGACTAATCAAAAATTACTCAAGTCAACTATTGAAAGGGGTAAAATGATAATTTTATGAAAATTTCTAAAATTGACAATCCGGGTCATTACAAAGGTTATGCTCTTTCCTAAGTTTAGGTTTTTTTTTTCCTGTGGTGTGATTGAGATGTTTTATTCCACAATATTCGAAGCAGTAGCTAGTCATTATTGTAGCCAATAAATAATTTCGTGTACCATATACTATACATTTTGATTTTAGAGGTGGAGAAAAGTTGCATATTATAGTAGAGTTATTGTAAATATTGATTGGTCCATTATATGACTATGCTTTCTTTCACGAAAATGGGAATTGACATTGACAAAGTCTGGACTCTCCCTTGGTGAAAAGAAGATTAAAACTTTTACTGTTTAAAATAACAAATCGAACTTATTATTATAATAAGTAATATTATATACACAGAATAATAAATGAAGAGAAAAAAAATGGAAGATTAATAGTAGTCATCAAATGAAAATAACATCATGTATGCAAAGTGGAAAATCCAACAATTTCTATGAAGTTCTCTCGCTACGCTCTGAGAATATTAACAACGTAAGGATTAATGATATAAAGAGAGCTTATAGATGCATGGCTCTTCAATATCATCCCGATGTTTGTGATGATCATTCAAGCAAAGAAGAATCCACAAAACGATTTATTGAGTTGCAAAAGGCCTATGAGACTCTCTTTGATCCAATTTTACGCGAAAATTATGATTATCAGCTAAGCTTGAGGGGTTCTTCAATTGGGAGATAGTAGTACTATAATTGTTCATAAGGATGTGTGGGAAAGGCAACTTAATGAGTTGAGAAGAAGATCTTTGCATGGGGTGGAGAAAAGGAGAAGAATATAATTGTGGAAATTAGTGGCAAACAATTACTCCTATATTATTATTATTATTATTATTATTTTGGTCTTTCTTTGTTTTAATTAATTAATTCTTTGATAAAATTCTTTTCATCTCCCCTTGTTTTTCTTTAAACGAATAGGATCAACAGGAGAACTCTTTCAATGTACTAATATTGTCATTTAAAAGCAACTTGCAATATTGTTGTAATCATGTAAAATTTATTTAAATATAAATTTATTAAAATGATTCGGATTATATTAAAATTCATTAATATATTAGTCCAAATAATTATTATGGATTGATATAATTGAGTTAATTATTTAAATCCAATAAATATGAATTTAATTAAAGCCCGCTCCATAAAGCCATATGCCATGTCACTTAAATCTGATTGACCGAAGAGAATTCTATTCCAATCACAACTCCCCTATTCTAAAACTATAAATAGGGGCCCTCATAATTCAGAAAAGAGGACCAAGAATTTTAACAAGAAGCTAGAGAAAGCTCGTGGATCAAAAGTTGCAGATTTCTCTACAAGTTCAAGAGTTCAAGAATTCAAGTTCCAAGAACGTTCAAGTCTCAAGAACGATAAAGATCAAGACCGCCGGATTCAAGATCAAGCTCGAAGCCCTTGGATTCAACTAGAAGTCAAGAACAAGATAAAGTTCTAAGTTCAAGTTCAAGTTCAAGATCAAGATAAAGTCCAAGTCCAAGATCAAGATAGAGATCAAGATCAAGATAAATCTCAAGTTCAAGATCAAGCTCAAGAGCCCTTGAATTTATATTTGAAAAGGCGAATTCAGAGGAATCATAGAGATTGTAACACTCGCACTTTGAAATAATAAAACAATTGTTGTGATAATTTTTTTCGTTCTTGATTATTATTTTCTCGACGCGAATTTTATTGTCATCAATTGTATAAATTTATGAATTTAAAAGAAACAGGAGAACTCTTTCAAGTTATTCTTGAAATTTATTTTTAAGTGAATCGTGTTCTTTTAGTCCCGTTTGTTGTGAATATTACTTATCGGGCTAAATTATTCCAAAAATATTCCTAATAAGGTATGATATTCTTCACTTTAAGTGAAGTTCACATATTTTTTTTTCAAAAGACCTCACACTATTCAAAGATTTTACGCATTATATATAACTTTTTAATCTTTTTAGCTACCATATTTATGAGACTTTGTTTACACATGACCACTATTACTGAATGTATTTTAGATCATCATAATTTGACAAAGAAGAATCTCTAACTTACAAAATGAAAATGGATTTATAACTTGGAAAAATAATAATTTTTGAATATTGTCTAGATTCCATATGTATATATATATACCTCTCCTTTAGAGTATATATTCCTATCTATTTCAATCGTGCAGTTTTTTTGACAAAAAAAGCTTGCCAAGTCGAAGAAATTGAAGTCAAAGACAAGACAAGTCCTACTCTCAAGCAAAAGGCTAATTGTTCCACTTCTAGCTTTAGGGATGGGATTCAAGACCTCTGTGCCACTCTCAGGTTAACAGTTTTGACAAAAAACCTTGAAGCAAGAAATAATTGGCCTAATTGCTGTTTAACAAGAGTCCATCTAAGGTTAACAGTCCATTCATCACTCGGCCCATTAGCTTTTTCTTCTTTTTGGGCTTTTAACATAGGGGAAACTAAGCAAATACCCCATAAAAACAAAATAATTAAAAACATATACTCCTTTATATTCATACCCCACTAAGGACCTGTTTGGAAGGACACCCTCGTAATTAGATTTGGTGTAATTGGTGTAATTACACTGCCTTGTCTTGTTTGAAAGGACAGGTAATTACTTGGTCAGCAGATAATTGGTGTAATTGGCAGGGGGTAATTACACTTTATTTTTTATTTTATATTACTATATTTCATTTCTTCTTGTTCTCAACCTTACTTTACGTGATTCTATGTAATTTGCTTGTATTATCTATTTCTTTATGCATGCTTATTTTCTCATTAGCATAATTTTATTAGTATTCTAATTTTTAAATTAAAATAAAATTTATTGTTAAGTAAGGTTATAGACTTACGTTTTCTTTATTAAGAAAAAATAAAAATAAATCATATTTATTGCTATGTTGAAATTTGTTATAAGAGTATTATGTTAAATTTTTTGTTTTGAATTTATAACCTATGTTATATTTTCAATTTCATTTGTTTTAGTAATATTGAATTTACATTGCACGTGATTTTTAATTAGACTTGATAGATTATATTTTTGTCAAACATTTAATAATTTATGACATTTTATTTATATATTATTCTTTTTATCAAACATGCATTTCACGATGTTCGTAGAAACTTCATACTTTTAGTTGTTACAATCAATTCAATTGAAATATATTAATTTGAAAAAATATAAATCAATTATTTTTTCATAATATTAGTTACAGAAAATATGTTTATTAATTAATATATTTTCAAAAAAGAATATATATCTTAAATATTTAATTTAATGTCATTTATAAAGTTTCTTATTTGTCTAGTATAAATTTTAAATAATTAATTTTTATTTTTAAAATTTATTATAATTTTATGATTGCAATTGTGCATCCAAACATAACATGTGTAATTACACTGTGGCATCCAAACATGACATGTGTAATTACACTGTGGCAACCAAACAGGTCAGTGTAATTACTAGACAGTGTAATTACTACAATAGTAATTACACCAATTCCAATTACCAAGTGACTTTCCAAACATACCCTAAATAATTACACTATATACCCCCCCCCCCCCAATTAATTTTGCTTAACTGATACTAAATTAATATCATATACCATATTGGTATCATTAAGGCTGATAATTTTGTTTAACTGATACTAAATCAGTTTCATAAACTGTATTGGTATCATTAAGGTTGATAATTTCGCTTAATTGATACTAGATCACTATATATATATATATATATATATATCATTAAGGTTTGTTGTTCATAAATTACTTACTAGTCAATGATACTATAAGTGAAGGTCCTAATTTGTGGCTTGTGAGTACCATGTAGACAGAATTAAGGTCATATGTTGGATGAAGAGGAAGAAGTACTGGATCTCATAAAATGGGCTGGATTGTGTGATTTGGGTCCAATAACATGTGGACTAGTAAAACTAGAGAGAATTACTAATCATACCTAAATAGTATCTCACAGAAATCCCATATATTTGGGTGCTAATTACATTATATTTTGGAAGTTTTCTTAATTACAAAATCTCAAATTTTTTATTGCTTTCGAATACATTCTTTGATTGTCCGATACATTGCAAATAATACATTACTTAATGAGAGGGGATAGAGATGTATCCGAGGGGGATAGGGTTGTATCTGAGACAGTGGCGGAGCCAGAAATTTCATCAAGGGTGTTCAAGAATTTTTTTTAATAAGTGAGTTGAATGTTATTTGTTTAACCTAGTGATTCTACCATGAACGATCTCAACATTTGTCAATATCAAATATAAACAATCAATTTTTTTTTCTTTTTAATGCATTGATTTTATATGGTAAAAATATATGATTATTGTCTTTAAAGTGAAATATTGATAGAACAAATGTGTCTAGCTTTACGAAACATAAAACACACCAGTAAAAAAAAATCTTAAAAAAAAAGAAGAAGATAAAACACATGTATTGATTTTAGCTTTGAGTTTAAAGTTGTTAACATATATAAACACAAAAGTTTAATGTAAATTGTTGGCTTTTTTGTTTTCACCATTCGAAAGTGCATTATATCCTAGATAAAAATTAGAAATACATGATATCTAAATATTCAAAATTAAAATAATGTATTGATATATGTATGTTACTCTATATTATTAAAATTATAATATTAATAATTAAGAAACTTGGTGAACATAATAATGGTGTGTGAGGTTGTGTTATGCTCTCAAGATTAAACCTAAAATGTTGTGTGCTCTGTGAGATTCAAACTTGGGCATTCGGGTGGAAATGAACACGCTTAACCACTGTGCCACGGAAGAGTTCATGTCAAAGTTGTTCAACATTAAATACTTATCCCTTAAACCCAGAATTTGACCTCTCTATATGGTGTAATTTTCAGGCGAAGGGTGTTCAACTGACCACCCTTGGATGGCTGTAGCTCCGCCCCTGATCTCTGAGAGGATAAAGATGTATCCGAGAGGGGATAGGGATATACTCGAGAAGAGATTTTTGTAATTTTTTTAAATGATAGAAAATTTTAGAGATTATGATATCTTAAATTGTGTATTTCTGTAATTTTCCCACATAAATAAGATCTTATATTTTAATTTTTTTTGGGTTTCATTTTTTGTGTGGAAAAATGACTAAAACCTCTCTTTCAAATTAACTCATGTATTTATTTTAACACTTTGTTCTGATGATTATTATGTATTATTTCATAATGCATTATATTAAATTGTGTTTTATTAGAGCGTTTGAATATATAAAATGTTTGGACAATGCATCGTTCTACGTCGTTATTTAATATCACACAATAATAATTTGAATGATAAATCTATAAAAAAAAAAAAAAAGGTAGGGTATGAGGTAGATAATAAGAAAAGATAAAATAAAAAAGAATATATTAAATTTTATTTTGAATGAGTGATATCCCAAAAGAGTACTTGAAGATTTGAGCTAGTTTCTGACTAATTTTCAAGTTCTAGTTCTTGTGTAGTTAATTTTGATAATTGTGTAGTTAATTTTAAATGAATATACAGTTTGAAAAAAAAATTATATTTTTATTTTTGATTTATCTTCCTTCTTTTTTGAAATTTCACTTTTGTCAATTTTAGTTCTTTTAACTTTAACAATTTCGATTTTGATTTGATTTATCCGAAGATACATCTTTTCCCTTCCTTTTTGCCTTATTAAGACTAAGGCATACATAATTTATCCACACCCTTCTCTTTTGCCTTACTAAGACTAAAGTATACATAATTTATTCACATTTCATACAATTATATATATAATACATTTATAAAAAAAAGTACGGGTGTCATAAAAATATTGATGCTCCAAATCATTGTTTTACTTGTTTTATAATCAAGTCAGCCTTGTTATTTATCACTCCTGAAGAATGAATTTACCTCCGATAACAAATATTGAATTTAAAACCCAAACAATTTCTTCATGTTAACATAAGAGTGACTCAAGTAAGAGGCTAATAAGCAAAACATAGGGGTAACTGAAGTGAGAGGCTAATGAAGCATTTGCTTTAGGTCATTAAAAATTTGAAGCTTAATCTTTTTTAATAATATGTTATATAAATAATTTTATTTCTGTTTTGCTAATATAGAAGTTTCTAGGAAAAGAAGAAGCAAGAAATCTTTATTAAAAAGAAGAAAGAATGAAATATGTTTTTAACATTATAAATATTTTAAATATGTAAATTGAACTACTTAGATCTTCACATTAATAAATTATGTTTTATACAATAATATCCAAAGTAATGTATAATATTCACATGATTAAAATCTTATAAGTTGATTAATTTTTATAACACAAAAATTAACAGTACCATGTTAATGCTTTGTGTCTCTCAAGAAATACTACATTATAAATAGCAAGTATGAAAAATGATCAGTTACTCTACTTTTCATGTTAACCTCGGTTGATTGATGTGTCTAAGAAAATTATTTTTTAGAATGGAATGCTTGGAATATGGGGTAAATATGAAAACTAATCATATCATCATTGAACCACCGTATAAAAACTAATGAAATATTTAGTTGATTTCTTCAATTGTTGCAATAAGAGTCTATACATAAATACAAATATAATCCAAAGTTATTACATTATATGTTAAAAGAAAATTAAAAAATCATCAAATCGAAATACTAATCAATTATTAGAAAGTGATCATTTATTGATGGGAAAATACATAAAAACCCCCCTGAACTTGGCACGAAAACTTACTTTAGTACTTAAACTACATGGGTGTTTATATACCCCTCTTAACATTTTTTATGTGAATCATTTTCAACTCTCCGAACACCAGCCCAATTGAAGGCTGGGCATTGTTACACACGTGCGTTTTCATTGGTCCACGTCGCTAAGGGTTTTAAAAATATCTTACCCGTTTTATATAACCCACCCGTTCCCAAAATACAACCCGACCCATTTTTAAACAAATATCCCTAAATCTCTCTCAAATCTAAAGACCTAATCTGAAGAATAACAAGTCATTAGCATGAAGGATTTGCTGAGTTTAGGGTTTTCGTGAAGAAAAAAGGATTTGCGTGAAGAAACAAAGTTACCAGGTTAGTAATCTTCGTTTAGATGATTGTAACATTTGACCGAGTTTAGGGTTTTCGTAAAGCTTAGTTTTTTTTATCTTTTCAGTTTGACGATGGATGTGTATGTTACCTTAAGGTTTCACCATGGTGGAAAACTATAACAAAAACCTCATATTAAGTATGAAGGAGGTATTGTCACTGATTGTTTTGATGTAGATGTTGATAAATTATCCTACTTTGAATTTGTTGATATAGTTAAAGAAATTGGCTATAACTGTTCTGCTTGTGTTGTTTATATTAAACCACCTAAATGTTGACGTGTTGTTAAAGTTAAAAGTGATAGGGATATTATAGGTATTGTACATCAATTAAAAAATAGAGATATTGTTGAACTTTATGTGACTCATTTAGTTGAAGAAGCTGTTATCCCCCCCCCCCTCGAAATTGGATATTTAAATGATGTGGGTGGGGAATCTAATGCTACTTTTGATAAGGAATCTAGTCAAACTTTTGAGGGTAGTGAATGTTTAGGATTTGAAGAGGCTGCACAACCTGAAGAACCTATTGTGAGTGAAGTGTTGGGTAGGACTTCTGCTAGTGTTGGAGAGGACTTGGGTAGGGCTTCTGCTGGTGTTGAAGAGGACTTGGGTAAGGCTTCTGTTAGTGTTGGAGAAGACTTGGGTGGTACTTTTTCTGCTGCTGCTGCATCTGATATTCCCGAAATTAGGTCTGATTGGGAAAGTGAAACAGAAGCAAGTAATGATTCAGACAATGCAGATTTGTCTGATGAAGGAGAAGATGAGTATGGTAGTGATGTTCATGAGGAGGTTATAAATCTTAGGAAAGAGAAAATGGCTGCTAAAATTAAAAAAAGAAAAAAAAGAAAAGGGCCCTAGATCTGAAGGAGTTGATTTGGGATATGATGAATATTTATCCAAGAAACAAACTACTTTTGAGGGTAAGATAGCTGGAGATGAGCCCTACTTTGATTCAGATAAAACTGTTAGTTTTGAAATAGATACTGATGAAGATGCTAATGAGGAAGATGAGGTTCAACAACCTATAAGAAGACAAAGAAAAGCAAGAAGAGCAAAAAGAAATAAAAAGAAAGTTATATTTGATCCTACCTGTCAGTTAATAGTTTGGGAGACTAGTCTTGCTTTTGAAAGTGTTAAGCAGTTTAGAGAAGCTATTACTAGATATGCAATTCAAGAACATGTTGAATTAGATAAATATGTTAATGATGCAACTAGGGTGAGGATAAAATGTACAACTGGTTGTCCATGGTTGATGTTTGGAAGTATTGATTCAAGAACATGAGATTTTGTGGTGAAAAATTATAATCCAGTACATAAATGCAATGGCACAACCAAAAATAAATTAGTGAATTCAAAGTACTTATCAGAAAGGTACAAGGACAAAATTATTTCTGAGCTTGGCATTAGAGTTTTTCAATTTAAAATTTTAGTGAAGAAAGAGTTGAATGTGTATGTAGGTAGGACTATAGCAAGGAAAGCTAGAAACATTGTGTTGAAACAAATTATGGGTGATCATGTGGAGGAGTTTAAAAGAATTTTAGATTATAGAGATGAGCTCTTAAAGACTAATCCAGGCAGCACATGTGTGGTGAGACTTAGTGAAGAAACTTTTGAAGGTGGTAGAAAAATGTTTCAATCATTTTACATATGCTTTGATGCTTTAAAGAAGGCATTCAAAGCTGGAGCTAGAAGATGTATAGGATTTGATGGTTGCTTCTTGAAAGGTGTTTCTAGAGGTCAATTACTTGTGGTTGTTTGTAAGGATGGGAACAACCAAATGCTACCACTAGCATGGGCAGTTGTTGAGGTTGAAAACACATTCACTTGGAAATGGTTTATCAAGCTTGTAAAACATGATCTTGAGCTAGGAGATGGAACAGAATTGACAACCATTACTGATACGCAAAAGGTATTTTTATTTTCTTTTTCATTTATTCACTAAGTTAGATCTCATGTTATTCTAAATTTGTTATTAAAGGATCTTAACAAAGATATTCAAGATCTTCTGCCAAATGCAGAACAAAGAATGTGTGCAAGACATGTTCTAGCCAACTGGTCTAAGAATTGGAAAGGCATTGAAATAAGAAATTATTTTTGGAGATGTGCCAAATCTACATATGAACAAGAGTTGAAAAGAAATTTGGATCATATGGAGAAGTTAGGCACCGGAATATGTGATGACTTATTGTGGTACAATATAGAGAGGTGGTCTAAATTATACTTTAAGTTTTTCAGCTGTTGTGATAGTGTTGACAACAGCATGGCTGAAAGCTTTAATTCATGAATTTTGGGGCCAAGACACAACTATCATCACAATGCTTGAAGAAATAAGAATCAAAGTGATGAGAAGAATAGGACAATTGAGGGAGTTCTGTGATACTTGAATAACAAACATATCTCCAATGGCCCTAAAGGTATTGACAGAGAACACAACAAAGTCAATGAAGTGTAACCTTGAATGGAATGGTGAATATGGTTTTGAGGTTAAAGATAACTGGGATAACACATTTGTTGTGAATCTAGGCAATCAAACATGTACTTGTAGATCTTGGATGCTAAGAGGTATACATTGTTGCCATGTTATAGTTGCACTCCATTTTAGAAAATTGGAGCCCATTAACTATGTTGCACATTGGTATAGCAAGGAGACTTATCTCAAGGTCTATAGTCACTACATTCAACCAGTTACTAACATGAAAATGTGGCCATAGTCGACCAACCCTTCTGTTATACCACCTGTTATAAAAACACTACCAGGAAGGCCTAGAAAGTGTAGGAGAAAGGAGCAGAATGAAAACAAAACAGGAAAATTGTCCAAGAGAGGTGTTGAGATAACCTGCAGTCTTTGTCATGCAAAGAGAATAATAAGAGGGGTTGTCATTTGAATAATCAAGCTAATGCAGGAAGAGGAAGCGGAAAGGGGAGAGGATGTGAGACTAGTTTAACAAGGTCAAGTGTTGGTTCTTCTAGAGCACTAACTGAATCACAATCAAGCACAAAGAGAGGAAGAGGTCGACCCATAGGTTCTACAAAACAGGTAATATTTATAGTAATTCATTTAGTTGTTAATTTACATCTTAATCAGTTTAATATTTTTGTTGATCAACTTATGTTATAGGCTAGTGCTACTGGAAGGGAAAAAGGAACTTCAACTGGTAATGGAACAGGGATTGGTGTTGTTGTTGATGGTTCTGGTGCCACTGGAAGGGGAAAAGGAATTGGAACTAGTTTAGCTAGAAGGGGAAGAGGAACTGGTTTAGCTGGAAGGGGAAGAGGAACTGCAACTGGTTTAGCTGGAAGGGGAAGAGGAACTGGTGTAGCTGCTACTGCTACTGATGTTCCTGGTGCTACTGGAGGAGGGAAGAGGCCAAGAATGGTTGGAATGGGGATACTACATACACAGAGTGGTTTTACAATCCACAATGTAAGTTGTCTTAATTATTTACACACTTATCAATTTTAACTTATGAAGTATCTAAGACAATATATTTTTGTGAATCTAGCCTAGAATGCCTATGAAATCTTCAATAGTGACTGGAAATCTTGGGCATCATAAACCAAGATCAGGCTTAAAATGAAAAGAAAAGGTTGTTGTTACTCAACAAGATCTTCAAGAGATGAGAGAAAACAAAAAAATGAGAACAAGGTCCAATGCTGCTGAAGTTTGATATGGAGACTGCTTTAGTTTGATGTTTTAGCTGTTTTTGGAACAATTATGCAGCTGTGACTGCATTAGTTTGATCTGTTTGTTTTTTAAACAATTATGTTGCAACTGTGACTGCATTAGTTTGATCTATGTTTGCTTTTGAAACAATTATGCAGTTGTGACTGCATTAGTTTGATATTTTAGCTGTCACTTTTTGAAACAATTATGCAGCCAGTTTTGCATTACTTTTATGTGTACAATTATGCAATTGTTAGCGAATGCAGTTGTAAATAAAACACAAACAAATACACAAACCACCAAATTACATTAAGAGAATAAGAAGAATTCATTACAAAAGAGTCTTGCACCTAATTGATTACAACATAAACAGTGCTACAATACACCAACATTGATCTCACTACATCAGCAACTTAAGGTAACTTCATTGAACCTTTCTTCATATATATCATCCAGAACCAATAGCTTATAGCTATAACCACAACACAACAACAAGCTACAACAAAAAAGAGCACATTCTGCCATGTTCTTCTCCATTTATTCTGCATTACTTTCATCTTCTCAACCTCTTCTTGCAACACTTTCAATTTCATACCTAAACAATCATCATCTTGCTTGAAATCTCCCAGCTTGTCAACTTCTTCAGTAACCTCAACCAATTCAAATGCAGTGGCTGAGGTTTAAGAGGATTCTACTATATTCTCAAGCTCACCCAATTTTTGTATTAGTTTAGGAATCACAAATTTCAACCTCGGATCAATATTTTCTTTATCCTTTCAACACCAAAAGTTGCAAGATCTAGGACCCTTCAATAATGAAAAAGGATGAAGGAATTAGTGGTTAATCAAATTCTTAATCGGCTAAAAAAATTTAAACAAAAATGATCTTTACCCCATAATAAGGACATGACCAATATCTTCTTCCGGGGTTATTTGAAGTACAAGATATTTTCAAACGCACCACAACTCCATGATTACAATAAACTTTTTTCTTCGTAGTATAATCATCTTCTTCCATACAAAAATTTGTCAAATTAATTGATCGCATTGTGTGCTACAATTTTGTGCAAGAAGTAATGAGAATCTGGAAAAAACAAAAAATAAGAAAAAGGGAGGAAAGAAAAATCAAAATAATAGATGAAGAGGAATAGGTTTGAATCTTACATTTTGAAGAACAATTCCTTCAAAGATTCAACTTTTAGGTTTGAATCTTACATTTTGAAGAACAATTCCTTTAAACATTCAACTTTTAGGTTTGAAGAGCTAAGATTTGAGAAAAATCAAGAAAAAATAATGAATTTGATCACCATTTTTTGGATGATTGGGTTGGTGAGGGAGAAGAGGTATTTAGGGTTCTTCAAAAGTGAAGATTGTTCTTCAAATGGGTAATGGGTCGGATATTACCGTTGGAGGGGCAAATTTTTTTTTTTAAAATGTTAAAAGATGACTAACGCGCCGTTCTAAGTTGTAACAACACGCGCACAAGGCTGGTGTTCGGAGGGTTGAAAATAACTCACATAAAAGATGTTAAGGAGGGTATATAAACACCCGTGTAGTTTAAGTACTAAAGTAAGTTTTCGTGCCAAGTTCAGGATGGATTTTATGTATTTTCCCTTTATTGATTACCATTATGTGGAAAGATATTTGGATCAATTTAAAGATTGAAGGGCTTGATATCCTCTACTGCAAAAAGAAAATGTCTTTGTTTATTTGGTATTAGTTAACTTGAGGCTTTCCGACTTGAGTTATCTTAGCCCCAGGCCATGCTATTCAATAATATTAGAAAAATGGCAGCGTAAGGTAATAACTAGTATGGAAAGCTGGTCGCTTCTGCCATTTTGTTCCCCTCAAGGAAAGCAAGAACATTTGTGAACTCGGATAACCTTGTGGCATATTTTCATCAATACACGTGTCCAAATCGCCCCATTCTTACCTTCTCCGCATCTAAATTAATGTTGTACTTATAAATTTAATGTGTAGACTTGTTAAAATAATTTTGTCAATACTTTTATATTTATAATGATTTAAACAAACGCGCACTTAATCCCTAATGTGGATTATTTTTATGATAAATATTTTTTAAAATGAGTAAAAAAAATAACTAAATAAATAAATATATACCAAAAATATCATATTTTTAAAAAAAAGTATTGATTTGAATAAACAATACTTTTGTACCTCATAAAACAAATGATATATGATTACAAATAATTTAATCCAACATTTTTATTACCATAGACAAAAAATAAAGTGCAATACACATTCATAAAAACTAATTAGTCGAATAAGTTAATTGAACTGTTATTCATGATGAAAGAAGCCGATATTGGTAAGTCGGGCAAACTACATAATTAAATCTCACTAATTTAGGTCCTAATAACTAAGATTCACGATAGTTTCAAATATTACTTCATCTACCATATTTCGTGCTTAGGATATATGAATCTAAATCTGCAAGATATATGTATCTGCCGAATTTTAAAATCGAGATACATATTTATTTAAATTAATTGGTTGTAATGGATTTCCTTTATTAGAGGAGTAATTGAGGATTTTCAAAATACATGGACAATTAATTCTGAAAATTTAAATTAATTAAATTCCTTAATATAATCAGAAATTAAGGAGTGTATCTTTATTTAATTAATTTTATTTTTTATTTTTTGAAATAATATTATTTCACAAGTATCAATTTCATACGTTATACCCAAACACATGTACTAAATACGAAAATAGTTAGATACCTCAGATAAATACGAAAATAGTTAGATACATTGTAATAACATGACAAATATATATATGATAATATTAAGATACATGATAGGAGACCATACATATGTTGAGACTCAGATACATGACATAACAAGTTGTGTCAAATACATGCGTAAATTTCCAATAATACGTAAATCTCCAATATATTCATTAGATGCATACACACTTAATAAGATACACTTTTCAATAATACGTAAATCTCCAATATATTCCTTAGATACATACACACTTAATAAGATATACTTTTAAAAATTAGATACATATAATCGTATCTCAATAATATATTAGATACATCAATAATGTGTCAAATACATGTGTAAATCTTCGCTTATTGAAACTTTCTGATTATGTTAGTGGCTGGTAAGGGCATCTTACCGCGGCGGTTTTTGCTTCACCTTTTGATTCATCGGTGTTGCTCATTGCGTCTTGATCCAACGGGAGAAGTGACCCGAAGTTTCTTGGTTGATCCATAGTATACAAGGTGTGCAACCAATACCATCGTCAATGTCGACTTTGATAAAGCTATTAGGCTTGAAGTCTTTGCTTAAAGCAATACCCATTGTCTCTATGCGTGAGAGGTGTGAGAAAAAATGGTGGATTCGTGGGGGATTGGTTTGAGAGTGAGAAAATCAAAGGCTAAGAATTTGATGTGTGTGTTGACAAGGTGTTGAACATCCATTTTAATGGAGTATTTCTTCTCAGTAAATTTCGATTGATCAAGGGAAGAGGAAGAGTTAGAGTTTTACCATAACTCATACTCTCTGAGAGAAAAATATTTGTTTTTAATTAAAATACTACTTTTGCAGTTTAAATGTAAAGATAATTAATCAATCCTAGTTTTAATATGAGTATTTATTGTATCTTCAATAATATATGATATAAAATATTAAAAGTGATAATATATGTAATTGTTTGAAAATAAAGATAAAATTAATATATATAATAGTGATGTATGTCTAATAAAATAGTTTATCTAGGCTTAACGATCAATTTCTAACCATTGTACAAAAGTCATGCGTACGAGAGTGTCATTAAAAAAATAAGAGTGATTAACTAAAATGGCATTAATGGAGAAAATGTGTGAACGTATTTTGAATCGATTTCAACATGTCTGTTGGAGCTTCTCAATGTATTTAAGCATTTAGCTAAATAAAATAGAAAATTTCTTCTACTAACAACAGCAACAACAAGAAGTTAGCACCGTATTATAGGAGGAAATAATTTTGTTTTATTAAATAAAAATAAATTAATAAATTATATTTTACATTTATTATTATTTTAATGAACCATGAAAATTAAAATGACAGTTATATAAGCGATGGAGGTTTGTTATAATCTTTTAATGGTTGGTTTTTGTGTCGCAACATAGTTTGGATTTATTAAAATGTACCAATTTGAATTAGATTTTTCTATAATTTTTATAATAATTATCATTGAAATTGCAACTAACTATCTAAAACATACTCTCCCATTTATTTTTACTTATTATCACATTTGAATCATACAAATGAAGAAAATAATGTTTGATATGATTATTTTATTATACTATATTTATTAATTGATGTTTGGTATTAAATTTTGGAAAATGAGTAATTAGTGCTAATGATAAAATGTAGAAAAGAATAACTATCTTTTGTTGATATATTGTTGATATATTATACTCCTTCCGTCTCTAATTACTTGTTCACTTTTGAATTGACACACCTATTAAGAAAACAATTATTGACATAGTGAGTTTACCATTTTACCCCTATTAATTATGAAGTGGATGAATTAAAAATTTAAGATTTTCAAGAAATTCTACCTTTTTCAAAGTAATTAATTGAGGGTATAATAGGTAAAATTATATTGTCCTTTCTTGATTTGTCAAAATGGACAAATAATTAGGGACAACTATAAAAGGAAAAGTGGACAAATAATTAGGGACAGAGGGAGTAAATGACAAGTAAAATTAAGAATCTATTTTTAAAATAGTGAAGAAGTAAGAATAAACTGATATATTACAAATTAGTATATATATATAGTTACACACAGAATAACCAATGAAGAGAAAACCAACATGAATGAGCAGACGATAACTTCACGCCAAATTACCATTCAACATACATATATAAAACCACGTCTTAACAAGAAATCTTTTAATTTTATTAAGAATTAAATCACCAGCATAGTGTAATTAGCCATACAAATTAATAATCAATCATGTTTATACATACATATATATCTCACTATATATATGTTTCTACTGTTTCATTTTTCTTTGTCAAACATTAATATTCCTCACATACATTCATGACAATGGAGTTGACTATTTCATTGAACAAGAACAAAATTATTCCAAAACTCACAAAGAACAAATGGAAGACTAATAGTAATCATCAAATGAAAATAACATCAATGTATGCAAAGTGGAAAATCCAACAAGTTCTATATATGAGGTTCTCTCTCTATGCTCCGAGAATATTAATAATGTAGGGATTAATGATATCAAGAGAGCTTATAGATGCATGCTCTTCAATATCATCCTGATGTTTGCCATGATCATTCAAACAAAGAAGAATCCACGAGATGATTTATTGAGTTACAAAAGGCCTATGAGATTCTCTCCGATCGAAAATTATGATTATCAGCTATAAGCTTGAGGGACTCTTCAGAAAATAGTAGTAGAATTGTTCATAAGGATGTGTGGGAAAGGCAACTCAATGGGTTGAGAAGAAGATCTTTGCATAGGATGGAGAAAAAGAGAAGCATATAATTGTGGGAATTAGTGGCAAAAAATTACTCAGATCTTTTATTTTTTTGGTCTTTCTTTGTTTAATTAATTTATTAATTCTTTGATAAATTATTTTCGTCTGCCCTTGTTTTTCTTTAGATGAATCTTGTTTCTATGTATTAATTATTGTCATTTAACAGCAGCTTGCAATATTGTAAGAATTTATGAGATGAGTGGTTATTCTTGAAATTTATCTTTAAGTGAATTGTGTTCTTTTAGTCCCTTTTGTTGTGAATACTACTTATTGGGCTAAATCAGCCCAAAAGTACTAGTAATAAGGTGTGCTATTGTTTGTACGATTTTTTTCAAAATGTCACACACCATTCAGAAATCTTATGCACTATAGGTAGGTTTTCAATCTTTCGGTTATTATTGTGAGACTTTGTCACACATGACCAATATTACCGAATATATATATTTTAGATCATCATAACTTCAAAAAGAAGAAGCTCGACTTGTAAAATGAAAATGGATTTATAACTTGGAAAAAAAATTATATTTGAATATTGTCTAGACTCCCAAGAAAAAATATATATGTTGCTTGAACTTTATAGAGTTGATAGGCAATATTCAGATAGTTTTGACAACTCAAGTAGAAAAACTTGCAAGAAATAATTGGACTAATTGCTGTTTAACAAGAGTCCATCTAAGGCTAACAGTCCATTCATCATTCGGCCCATTAGCTTTTTGTTCTTTTTGGGCTTGTAACACATTAGGCCGCTCAAATATACACTATGTATAAAATATGTATATTATATATCATATGTAAAATTATGTATACATGTGTCATATATTATTTTGGTGGAATTCTAAATTTATTGTCTCCTCCCAACCCATCCAATCCCCCCTTGACCATCCCACCGTACCCTCCCGAATTGAACCCCAACTCCCCTTCCCATCCCATCCCGTCGCCATAGAGTTTTGCTAGATAAGTATAAATGTTTTGGCATAATATTTTTTTTGCTTGATTATCAAACACTAGAAAATAAGTAAGAAACTCACTTGTTTATCAAGAAATATTTTGTAGGAATTCATTTTCTGTAGAAAACATATTCCTTTCTATCACACACATTCCCAGTTTTAATACCTGCACTGGATCCCCAACCAATTTGTGCCGTCCAAAGTGTATGTTAAATTAGGTAGTTAATGGGATGGGTGAATTCTTATAAGGTTTGGGCAATCCTCCTCCTTTCGAGCTAGCTTTTGAGGTGTGAGTTAAGCCCAAAACCTAATTTAACAGTTTACTTGATCAATTGATGGCTAAATTGTTTCCTAGTGGGTATAAAATAAATATTATACGACTAAATGGGAAAATATAACCCACAAAATTCATCAATAACAATTGTAAAAAAGTCTATATATGTTATAATTAGATGAAAATTTATTTTCTGTAAGTTCCAATGAAGCTAATTGATTCTCTTCAAGCACAATGGGTGAACCACTAATTTGAGATTTTATTCTCAGACCATCTAATACTCCATCACAGACGAATTATTCATAGCACTGAAGTGGTCGAATTAAAGAATTATATATATACTAGAAAAAATGGCCCGTGTGGGCCCAACATTTATATATATTACTAATGTTTTAAATAAATCTAAATTCCTAATTATTTAGAAGTATAGTATGCATTTGCGAAAAGATGTTTTTCAAATAGTCAAATTCCATAAATTAAAATAATGACCACATTGAATTGAACCAGATCAATTATTAGGTTTCTTTAATTAAAATATAGGTTAGATTTATTTTTATTTTATAAAAATAAATTATCAAATATTAATAAAATTTACCATTAGTATTTCATATAATTATTTAATAAAAAAGATATAATATAAGAAAATATTTTTTTACTTAATTTGCTAAAATGAACAAGTGTAGGAGCAAATATTTTAATATAAGATTTAAATTAAAAAACAATTATATATGTTATTAATTATAATTAATTGATATGAATTGATTTCACAAAAAATCCCAACAAATTGGAGAATAACATTTTCATCGTATTATTGGTTCTCCTCATTATTTATTTATTTCCACAAATTACTTTCTCGATATAACTTTGAAGTATATATTCTCTTGTTAAATTTCATTTGTCACATTCATCTATTAAGAAAATAATGATTAATATAACTATTTTTTTTCCACAAAATACTCCTATTAATTAATATTTAATCTTAGGTATTGAAAAATAATTTTAAAAAAATAAGTAATTAATATTAAAAATATGGGCCCAACATTATATTTATATACAAAATATTAGGATAAAATTATGTATAATTTATTTTTATAAATTCTATATATAATTGATATTCTAATTAATAAATCTCAATTATCAAAAATTAAATTATAATATAGTAGAGAGGATGTTTTTCAATCACAATTAATTATTTCGAAGTGTAAGGAGTCTATCAACTTTTTCATTTTATTTTATATGATATATTTTTTTTTAAATTCTAAAATTTATTATTTATATTTAATCATAATTAATTTTAAAGATTATATTTATCAATTATGAATATCTTGGAAACAATAAACCTATAAAACTATCTCCGATCCATCTTTATTTTACTCTATATTCTCTATATTTGGAGAGTAAAATAAAGAATGTTTTCTTCAGTCATTCTCTATTTCACTATCTATTCATCATTTGTAGAGATGATTGAAGAATTATTATTCGTACTCTCTATTTTACTTTTTGATTATTTTATTATTTTTTTCATTATATAATATTTGTAATTAACATATCATAAATCATATAAGACCATTTATTAAATTTTTAATATTCGTAACTTTTTTAATGTAATATAATACTTCATTTTAAATTTTTTTTTATGTAGAACCAATTCCAAACTCATCACTGGATATTTCATAAATAAAATGGCTAAAGTGTTTTATTAGAAAAATAAGTAAGGCAAAAGTTGAGGGAACACTGACTGACCACAACTCCACAAGTGTAGTTCAATGGGTCCCAATCACATGTAATGACATTCCAGTGGATGACATCAATCGTAATTTAACAGAAAATGATGGATCTTTTATGGACCTGTTGATGTGGTCTAAAGAATAAAGCAGAAAATACAATTCCCTTTAAGCAAATTGACCTAGGAAAATATTATTATATCCTTAAACTTTCATCTAATGTCACCAAGCTGCCATGTTGAAACTCTCTCTTCTAATATATAAAATATATAATATATATATTTATTTATTAGTATTGTGAGTTTCTAACTTACACATAAAACATGTATTAATTTTATATATTGTAAAAGAATGCCACGAAACATAGTACTTACTCTATCTAAATTTATATATCACATTTTTCTTTTAGTCTATCCCAAACAGAATTATATATTTCTTTATTTTGCAAAATATTTAATGACACCATCAATATTTACTTAGATTAGATTTCACTTTTTTGGCCAAAAGATCCACAAAAATTGTACTCTTTTATTAAAAAAATATTTATTTTAACGATAGTTTAAAAAAATTATAAGTCTTTGTATATTTCTTAAAATTCATATTTAATCAAATATATTACATAAATTAAGATGAAAACAAATATTACTTATATACCATTTAATATAAAAACAACTTACCTTCTAATCAACCACAAACGAGTCAGGAAATAATCGAAGTGCAAATTAATTCTTTATTCCCTGTTTATTTTGGATTAAATAGAAAAGGAAAAAATAAAACACATGAGATATATATAATGCTGAGAAATAAGGGGTTGTTGGTTGCTGATTAGAGTTATGTTAGTATTAAAAAGGTTGATAGAGTATGGGTTCAATAGGGAGGTGTTCAATGACTATTTTATGTAAGAATTATTATTAATTATTATTAATTATTTCTTACTTATGGCTCAAGTTTACTTGTAATTCAAGTAATACCATAAATAATACTTAATAAGGAATAGATCTCATTCGTACATTGGTTACTTGATGGACGTACCAGATTAAGTCATAACCTCTATAAATTGGTCCTCCCTCCACCCATTAGGGTTATCACATATTCTTTACAATAATTCCATTGTTGACGTTTGGGTAACATAAAGTTTGGGCAAGGAGGTAGAAACCAATTTACGACTAACGCTTCCGCTTCTCTCTATGATGATGTCTTCCGCATCAGGTATGTGCCCTTAACAATCTCTATATAAGATTATCGTATTCAAGATCCTGAAAGTATTTAATCTTACATGTGACATCAGAATCTGGATTGTTTGAACGGATAATTTTCATATACAAATACGTGCATATAAAAACTTTTATTTGTAACAAAATTCTAGCAATTTGCTATGTACGCGTGCGACTTGAAATTAAAGTTGATTGGCAATGAATATAGATTGCAATCAAACAACTTGAGCAATGGAATTGACAAGCAGTACCTTGCTTCTCCTATTAAAAATTCGGTGGACAAGTAGATGTAAGAATAACATGAATCAATTCTTATTTTGTGCTTGACTATTAAAGGTGTTTGGACTTTTAAGTTAATGAAGTCTTGTTAGCAAAGTTTAATTTGCACAAATTCTAAGATCTTAATCTTCTCATAATGTAATAATTATGTTTTGTTTTTAAATTGTATGCAATAAATTAAAGTGATCGTTATACTAAGCAAAAAATAATATGTGTGTACTTTGTATTTATATAGTTTGTTAGCCACCAAAGTGGCCAAACTAGAGAAATTAATGTCTACACATATGTTTATGATCACTTGATGAATGTATTATGTTTCTATAGTTTGTTAGTCACCAAAGTGGCCAAACTAAAATGTATAAATTAGTCACATGCACAAAATTTTATGATATTATGTGTGCATTTGTATTTATATAGTTTGTATGTCACCAAAGTGACCAAACTAGTATGGTTAAGAAAAATATGCATTCATAAAATTGTCATTTATCTATGAAAGTTAATGAAATGCCTATATTGAAAATAAATAGATAAATTGACTTTCACTATTGCTAGAACTTTAGAATTTACCCATAGGTGAATCTATCATTCTACGAATAGTGAAAATTATGAGGTAAATTAATATTTGTTTAGTCAAACATATATTGTATATCCAAAGATGTCATATATATTTGATTAAAAATATTCAATCACCTATTAAAGATAAAAAAAAAATGGCATTTAAATTATGATAATGTGTCGTAGTATCTACCCAAAAGAGAATTATAATATATTTTTATCGCTTTACTGAATTCACATTATTTTATAATTTTGTGAGCATGTATATCTATTTTGCAGTTATTCCTCTTCATTCATATGCTTCGTCTGTTACTGTGTTCAATGGAATGAACTTCTCTGAATGGCATGAACAAGTCCAGTTCCACTTAGGTGTGATGGATCTTGACTTGGCTCTGCTGGATGACAAACCTACTGCCATTACTGATAAGAGCAGTGAGGATAAGAAGTCTTTTTATAAATCATGGGAGCGCTCTAACAGATTAATCCTTATGTTTATGCGAATGGCTGTTGCTAACAACATTAGGAGTACTATTCAACCAACAAAAAGTGTCAGGAAATACCTGAAGTTTGTGGGAGAACGTTTTCGTTCTTCTGATAAGTCTCTCGCTGGTACACTAATGTTTGAACTTACGACCATGAAGGTTAATGGGTCACGCAGTATGCAAAATCATATCATCGAGATGACTAACATTGCAGAAAGACTTTCGACCTTGGGGATGAAAGTGGATGACACCTTCTTGGTTCAGTTTATTCTAAACGCTTTGCCTCTTGAGTATGGACCATTCCAAATTAACTATAACACTATTAAAGATAAATGGAATGTCAGTGTAATTGTCCAGTATGCTTACTTAAGAGGAGTCAAGACTTAAGAAACAATGAGGTCATTCAATTAACCTCATGGGTCAAAGAGCTGGTAAAGGACTTAAAGTGAAAGCCAACAAGTTCAAGAAAAATAAAGCACCTGCTAAAGTTCCACAAGATGCTCATAAGGAACTCAATGTTGATGTGTGTCATTTCTGTAAAAAGGAAAGACACTATCAGAAAGATTGCCTGAAATGTAAAGCTTGGTTTGAAAAAAGAGGTACATTTAGTGCCTTGTATGTTTCGAATCAAATTTAGTAGAAGTTCCTAATAATACTTGGTGCCTTGATTCTGGTGCAACTACTCATATATCCACTATGTTGCAGGGATTCACTACGATCCAAACTACGAATCCAAATAAAAAAAATTCTTGTTCATGGGAAATTGCATGAAGGCTAAAATTGAAGGCATAGGGACTTATCGTTTGATCTTGGAGACTGGACATCACCTTGATTTATTACAGATTCTTTATGTTCCTTCAGTTTTTAGGAATTTGATTTATCTTTCAAGACTTGATGTTTCTGGATTTGATTTTAAGTTTGGACATGGTTGTTTCAATTGATATAAGAATAAGATTTTTTTTTATTGTTTTGGTGTTCTTATTGACGGTTTATATAGATTGAAACTCGATAATAATTAGACGTAGTTCACTAAATGAAAGTTCTGCTTATTTGTGGCATAAACATTTGGGTCATGTATCCAAAGAAAGATTAAAAAGGTTAGTAAAGAATGAGATTCTTTCGAATCTGAATTTTATTGATCTTGATATATGCCTGGATTGCATTAAAGGAAAGAAAGCCAAGCATACCAAGAAAGGTGCCACAAGGAGTACTCAGCTTCTTGAAATTATACACACTGATATTTGTAGACCCTTTGATGTTCCATTTTTAGGTGGAGAAAAATATTTTATCACCTTTATCGGTGACTTTTCACGTTTGGAATTTATCTATTTGTTGAAAGAAAATCTCAAGCAGCGGACGCTCTCAAAGTGTACGTTAATGAGGTTGAAATACAATTAGACAGGAAAGTGAAAATCATTAGGTCAGATAGAGGTGGTGAATATTATGGAAAGTATAACGAATCAGAACAATGTCCAGGTTCATTTGCAAAATTCCTTGAGAATGGTGAAGTTAGTGGGAGTGAACGACAAAGTGTGGAAATTAATGAGGTAAGGGTAAATATTCATTCCCCATGAATGTACCTACTTCCGCACCAATCACAAATGTTGTTCCTCTTGTTGAAGAACACTTTAACAATGTTGAACAACATTTGCGTGAAACACTTCAAGAAAGAACTAACTCGCAAGTATCTGACACAAATAAACCACAAACAGTGCCATTAAAAAAATCGGCCATTTCAGATGATTTTGTGATTTATTTACAAGAGTTAGATTTTGACATTGGAATTAATAAAGATCCGATTTTATTTTCACAGGCCATAGAAAGCACTAAGTCTGATAAATGGTTTGAGTTAAAATCTATGGAATACAGCAAAGTCTGGGATCTTGCTCAATTACCAAAAAGTTCTAAAAGAATCGGGTGTAGATGGGTCTATAAGACCAAACGCGATTCAAATGGTAATATTGAACGATATAAAGTCAGACTTGTTGCCAAGAAATACACTAAAAAAGAAGGCATTGATTATAAAAAGACCTTTTCACCGGTCTCAAGGAAAGACTCATTAAGAATTGTTTTGGCTTTGATAGCTCATTATGATTTAGAGTTACATCAAATGGATGTGAAAACTGTCGTTCTTAATGGAGACCTTGATGAGGATGTTTATATGGACCAATCAGAGGGTTTCAAATTTAAAGGAAAAGAGCAAATGGTGTGTAAGCTAAAGAAGTCAATATATGGATTCAAACAAGCCTCACGACAATGGTATATAAAGTTTAATGATACTATAACATCTTTTGGATTTAAGGAAATTATCGTTGATCGATACATATACCAAAATATTAGTGGGAGTAAGTTTATATTTTAGTCATGTATGTTGATGACATTTTACTTGCTACTAATGATTTAGGCATAATTGCGTGAGACGAATGACTTTCTCTCTATGAACTTTGAAATGAAAGATATGGGTGAGACATCCTATGTGATAGGGATAGAAATATTCCGTGACAGATCACAAGGATTATTGGTACTTTCTCAAAAGGATATATCAAAAGAGTTCTAGAGAGATTTAACATGAACAATTGCTCAGCAAGAATAGTTCATATTAAAAAAAATTGGGACAAATTTAATCTCATGCAATGCCTAAAGAATGATGTAGAACGAAAAGGAATGAAATCAATTCCTTTATCTTCTATTGTTGGAAGTTTGATGTATGTTCAAACTTGCACAAGGTCGGAATGCTAAGAAGATATCAAAGTAATCCTGGAATTGATCACTGAAAAAAACTGCAAAGAAAGTTTGTGGCATGTCATGAAGCCACAATTCATGCATTATGGTTGCAGAACTTTATTTCAGGACTTGGGGTTGTCGACACCATTACCAAGCCGCTGAAAATTTATTGTGATAATACTGCAACAGTATTCTTCTCCAAGAACGATAAGTACTTCAAATGTGCCAAACATATGAAATTAAAGTACTTTACTTTCAAGGAAGAAGTTCAGAAACAAAGAGTGTTACTTGAGAATATTAGAACTGGGCCTAGCAAGAAGCATAATTTTGTTCCAAAGCTTCGTTTCATTCCAGCAACATGCAAGTCGAACCTTGATTTTCGGAGTTCGAAAGAGAAGGGGAGAAGCGGGGTAGAGGAATTGGTCAACTCATCAGGCTCATGACCTGAAGATTGCAGGTTCTAATCCTGTCCCTGCCTAATCAGTGGAATATTGTTCACCGGGATAGAAGGCCGGTCCCAACCCGTCTACAAAATGAGGCTAGTGTTGCAAATCCGTTAACAAAAGGCTTACAACCAAAGACATTTAAAGAACATGTTCAAAGAATGGGTCTTGGTTGTACTTATGATTAATACATTTATGATGTTTTTTACACTCTAAGCTCAATTATGTATTTCTGATATACATTAATGAATTTCTTGTTTCTCATAATGGTGTACACATTATTGTTTTGAGATATTACAAGATAAGTCTCTATGAGACATTATAGTGGACCATAATGTTATATGTTTTTATAGCTTATGAACCTAGTATAATAAGTTGCTAATGTAGTAGTATATGGAAGGAAGTATGCTGCTTAAAATTTATGTACAACCACCATAACTCGCATTAGTAGTTTGTAATATTGTGGTATGTATGATGGACATTATAGAAGAGATTTATTATACTCGCAACTAATGTTTATGAAATATTAATGTTATATGGTCATTGGGCCAAGTGGGAGAATGTAAAAATTATTATTAATTATTTCTTACTTATGGCCCAAGTTTACTTGTAACCCAAGTAATACCATAAATAATATTTAATAAGGAATAGATTTTGTCTGTACATTGGTTACTTGATGGACGTACCAGATTAAGTCATAACCTCTATAAATTGGTCCTCCCTCCACCCATTAGGGTTATCACATATTTTCTACAATAATTTCATCGCTGACGGTTGTGGTAACATAAAGTTAGACTAAGGCAAGGAGGTAGAAATCAATTTACGACTAACACTTCCGCTTCTCTCTGTGATGATGTCTTCTGCATCAGGTATGTGCCTCTAACAATCTCTAAGTAAGATTATCGTGTTCAAGATCCTGAAAGTATTTAATCTTACATTTTCAACAATATTTTGATTGAATCGGTGAGAAAAGAAAATTAATAGTGTATTCAATTCACAAGGAAAAATTAAGAAGCTTTTGTGAGAATCTGTTTTTCACGTGTGTTTTTCGAATGAGCTAGTTTGATGAAAAATGAATATGAAAATCATATTTTATAACATAATTTTTCATTGATATACAATAGAAAATGCATTTGTTTCAAATAGTGAATATGGTAGATATTTTATTTTCTGTGAATTTCTTTAATCCTTTATAAATTTCTTCAACTTTTACGGTACTTTCTATATTTTGGTGTTATTATACAATTTGTATTAACTTATAATTAATTAAAAGGTTATGTCATGGGGCTATTACATTTCATGTCTCGATATTATATAAAATGTCTTGCCTTATTTCCTTCTTCTACTACACTGCTCATGAGAAGTATAATTTGAAATTTTAGAAATATCAAAGTAGGTGACAATTAAAGAAAAAAGTCTCTTCATAAACACACACCTCAAAAGTAAATTTCGTGCGACACTTTTAAAATGTGATGAAAGGCTTTTTTCTATGCAGTGAAAAGTTAAAATATAGGATTGCTCAAATGGTTGAGCACCTCCCGTCCCGATTAGAATAGGGCAAAAAAATTAGTGAAAAGTTAAAATATACTCACATAATTAAGTAATAAGGATGAATATATAAATGGAATATCGAAATTCTTATATGCTATTGAGATTTTTGTGAGTAAACGCTAAGGAAAAAGAAGAAGCAAATCTAGCTATATACGGATATTTTCTTCGTTTACTTTTACTTATCATATTTAAATTTGACACATTTATTAATTAAGAATTTTTTTTTATTGACATGACTATTTATCATATTATCTCTATTAATTTATGTTTAGTATTAGGGCTTGAAAAATGATTTATGCTAACTGCTAAGTATAAAACATGGAAAAATAATTGTCTTTTTTTCTTAGTATCTAAAAACTGACAAGTAAAAAAATATCTAAAAACTGACAAGTAAAAATGATAATATATTTATTAGGGATATGGTACAAGTATCTCCCTAGACTATGACTGAAATCTCAGAGACACACCTTAACTAAATTAAGGTCCTATTACCCTGATCTCAAACTCATTTTTTTTGTAATTTTGTGGCTTACATGACATCCAAACTTCTGCTACACATTTCAACTATGTGGAGTCATGTAGTGTCATACGTAAGCCAAAATGTGTACAAAATTACAATAAAAATGAGTTCTGGGGGTGGGGGAGGGGGTAATAGGACTTTAGTTTAGTTAATGTTTGTCTCAGAGTTTTCGGTCATAGTCTAGGGGGATACTTGTGCGTTAATGAACAAGTAAAAGTTAACAAAGGAAGTAGTCTATGTTGAAAACTATATGCACAGCGGAAGCATACCAAAGTTATACTGCTTACATGAATAATAGATAACCAATAACGTTTATGCTAGAATATATATAATCATGCTAGAACACATAAACTACTGAAATTTAGTTCAAGAATTACGTCTTGAAGCGTGAGCAAGTACCTTCAAGCGAATCGACAAGATAGACAACAACTTTGCCGTCTTCTACAATGATTCCAAGTTCACATCCAAACTCTCTCAATACTTGGGTGAGCAAGTATCGTATAGAAAACCTCTATTTTTTCTAGGGTTAGAAGAATCCCTAATTATAGAGATTTCTTCCCAGTCCAAAGAGGAGAACCAAACGACACATTTTTTTCTTCAAAAACAATATTACACGCTTGTTTTCTTTTTAAAAGAAAACTTGCGCCTGCCTCCCCTTTTCCCTTTAGAAATAGGATTCTGAGTTCTAGTTAAATATAAGCATTGTAGGGACCACATAATTAATTACTGAGGCTTCCTATTATGGAAATAATTTCAAATAATTAATTTGAATTATTCTTACCATGATAAATTACAAATCATTCCACTCCTCTATTTATATTTCGAAATTTTCCATTAAACACTTATATGTAATTCTCCATGTTACGATTACAAATACCAATCAATAAATTAAAGTACTGATTTAATTCAATGATTAATTTCCTTTAGAGCAATGTTTAACTTATTTCATGTGTCGGATTCATAAATCCACTTGCAAGGTTTGACATGATGAGAACTTACAAGCTTCTCAAAAAGACATATCATCAATCTCTATATCGAGACATGAATTCCATCAACTAACTTATTATTTCACCAATATATATTATTATTATCCAATCTACTAGACATATTGATCTATCTCAAAATCTCACCTTTTAATAAATCAAAATGATTATTAATATATACATATCATAATAGTTATATCATTATTGAGAATATAAATACATTTAACATTTTAGAGAATATGCTTTTGTCAATCAGTCTAAAACAACTATCTCTACTTGTTCCCGTTCAATACATACAAAATGCATAATACAATAAGTTGGAACTATATATACCATTCTCATAATCAAGATAAACTATATATAATCTTGTGCTATAACCGTACCGATGACATGTCCAATTTTCATCTTAGATTGTGAACAAAAAACTTTATATTTATAAGAACCGATGATTTAATCATATGTGTATAAGCTAAAACTCTATACACTAATCATCTACTATATAAGTAAACAGACACCATAAACGAATATATAATCTATAAATTTTCTTTTATTAAAACTAAATAAACAATTATTCTATAATAAATATTATATCTAAATATATGGTTAATTTTATATATCCCAATAGTTTAATCATACTTAACAAAACGGTATTCTTGCTTTTTTTGTTTTTGCTAGTCATTAAGGAATATATATAATAATCAGGTTGATTACTTATTATGATATTCTAGAGTTGATGTAGTTCATCCATAGTGGAGATGTGTATAGAGACTGAAATATGGGGAAGATTAATCAGTTGGTCATGATTTGAATAGGGAAAAAGCGAACACCATTAATTTTAATGGAGAAATGTGGTAGGTTGAGGAAATCACACGACGTGAAATGGAATAGTATTTACACCTTTTGGAGGAACCAAATTAGATGGTCAATTTGTTGTTAGTCGTCTCAATTTATGTGACATCATTTAATTTAATAAAAAAAATTAAGAAAAATTATTTTTTTTGTGGTCCAAAATAAATCTTAGATATTTATAAGTATAAATCATTCATGAAGGATAAAAAAAAAAGTCATAATACTAAACATGACCTTTAACTTGGCTTAAGCGGACAACTATGACCTTTAATTTTATTTACTTTTTGTGCACAAATAGACACTTAGTTAACTTGTATAAAATTGAACAAATAGACACACTTTTCCTACATGACATTCTACGTGTTCTATATGGCATCCTACATGTATTATGCCATGTAGGACATATGTATGTACTTGTTCAATTCCATAACTGTTTAAGTGTTTATTTATGCACAATCAAAATTGAAGAGAATAATTATCCGCAAAAATCAAATTAAAGAGCATATTCATGTGTTATACTTAAAAAAAAAATTATGTCACATAATTAGGACAGTGGGAGTACTATTCTTAGATTCTTTTCTTGTAAACCTCAAGAATAGAATACCATTACAATCATGAAGATACCTCATAATTAACCTTCATCGGTTATTTTTCACACAAAAATACATAACACTCTTAAAAAGAAATTATTATCTTTTAAAAAGAATTATTTTTTGTTAATTTTAAGTTTTTTAACTAAAATTAAATGACACATGTCGATTTAAAATAGGCCAAACACATATACAACCCCTCTAACTTGTCCACATTTTTCATTTTGGCACTTTATCTTAGCCTTGTTCCATTTTAACCCTTGAACTCCATTGTTTATGTTCCATTTTAACACGAAATACTATTTTTATGATTTATTTATTTTTATATATATTCTTCAATTGCAACTTCTTATTTTAAATCAACATGTGTCATTTAATTTTAGTTAAAAAATTAAAAATTAACAAAAAATAATATTTTTTTTAAAATAATAATTTCTTTTTAAGAGTGTTATGTATTTTTGTGTGAAAAATAACCGACGAAATTGTGTTGGTTTTCTTTCTTTAAAATCACTGACAACCTAATAAAGTCAGTTGAGTTGTAACATTGTTTAGTAGTGTTATTAGCAATGAACAAGAGTCTTTTTTTAGTAGTGTTATTCGAGTCTTTTTGAAGATGGATTTTTTTATTCGTATTGATTTATATTAAAAATTAAAAGTGAGTATTTGTGTTAAATTTAGATAGCCTAGATGATAAGAAAAAATAAATAAGTAGTGTTATTTAATTTGATTGAATGCTTAAGAAAGAAAATCAAAGAACTTTCGTCAATTTATTTTCATACAAAAATACAGAGAAATATCAAAAAATAATATTATTGTTTGAAAATTTTTATGTTCGTTCGCGAATGTTTAATTTTTTTAATTAATAGGCACACGTCTATTTTTTTAAAATAAGAAATTGCAATTGAAGAACATAAATAAAAAAAAATCATAAAAATTAGTATAAGTGTTTAAATGGTACAGAAAAAATGGAGTTTAAGAATTAAAATGGAACAAGACTAAGTTGGAGTGCCAAAATAAAAAATGAGGACAAGTTTGAGGGGCTGTATATGTGTTTGGCCTATATACAGTCTACCATTAACCTTGTGAAGATCATGCTACTTCATCCATGACATATCACATCATGACCAACCTTAAAGCATTGGTAAATGAATAGAGCCTGTTAAATAGGCAAGGTGGTAATAAATCTTGTATATGGACAGGATATTTGGCTAAATAAGTAACATAGGGTTCACCAATTCCACAAAGTAAAATAGTTGTCCTCTGACATAAAGGTGTTTTTAACTTTTCATTAAACTAGTAGCACTTTAATTATTTATTCACTAATTAATAGCGTCATCAGAATATTGTGGACCATGGAACACAATAGAGAGTTGATTTTAGAATAATTTTTCTCATACATGTACTAATAGTTAATAATGGAGCACAAACAACAGTCAATTTTGAAGTGATATATTGTTATTTGAATGTAGCTTCGGATTATGCATGTCTATGTGATCTATTTTGACTTTAAAGAAACACCACCAAATCTTTGTACCTTTGATCGTTATATATTCTTCGTGAAACAATATATTATTGAAGATATAATCGAGTATCAATCAGGGTTGTGGTGGAATGGTAAGTACTTCTATATTTTTAACTAGTTCGAGTCCCTCTGGATATGGAATTGTCTTTGTTAGAGAGCGTCTTACCTCAATATGGAACTTTCCAGGGCAAATCAGAATTTAGTCGGACCCTAATGTAAGTACCAGACAGGCAGACACCGAATGGGGAAAAAAATGCAATCTAAGTAAATAAGAATTTGGTTCTCATAACATATTTGTTATTTTTCTATATCCGTAATCAGATCTAAGAAAACAGAATTTGCAATTAAATAATAGCTTTAAATTAATTTTGAAATTAATAACCCTGCATGTTTGTAACATTAGAGTACTTTTGTCCTCCTTCAAACTTTTGTCTCTCTTTTCAACTTCTTTAACGTGGGATTTTTGTTTATACTCAACAAAGAGAAAGAACTAAGCATTCCATACACTAGACTGTGGAGGAAATCAATGTTAAAAAATAGACTAACGTTTGGAAAAAATCAAATTGCGAACATGGAGCTATTATTAACATAATGTACCATGTGAACGAACAAAGATGACTTTGAGTCTACGCTAAAAAATAAAAGACTATTTCAAACTTTTTCTCCAAATTTAACAAAAAATGTTTCTATAAATGTATGGCATTAGAAGTGTGCATACTTGTTCTTAGCCCTTCATAGGCTTTTATGAGCAAGATAAGAAGATAAACTTGAAACTTGTTACATGTGTGCTTAAGTTTGAATGAGGAAATGGTAGGACTAATTGGAGAATAAAAACCTCCAAACGAGATAAGAATTTGATGAAGCATTACATCAATATCCAAATGAAAGAAGCAAAACAATGAAGCACTACACCAGTATCCCTTGGTGACCTTTGTATAGTTGCATTCTAGGCACTAACTAAGTTGTACCGCTACTATTTTGTGATTAACATTTTGTGGGTGGAGAATATTTCACTTTTTAATAAACTTGTAGAAAAATAGAAATAACAGGGAGGGTAAACTTTAACTTTTCTATAATTTTTCTAGGATTGGCTACCTCAAATTCACGCAATGCATCATGAAGACAATATTACATTCCAAGTGTTCAACATGAGTCGAATAAGTTTTTTTTAAAAGAAGAAAATGTACTACCTACTGAATATTGGGTTGGTATGTTGGTATGTTGGATACAATTGTTTGTTCACAATTTGAATTTTATTGTTTTAATTAAAGCGAGTTAACTTCGATCTTACAACTCTTTATACTCGATATTTCTTTCACTTACACTTTAACAACCTTAGCTTGTTTGTTGCTCTCTATTATTTCTCACTTGATCTCTTACTTTTTTCTTATTTTGTTAACAACTAAAATATCACCTTTTGTTTATAGGTGGTGATGAAAGAATTTAATGAGAAATATTTACTATTTTCTTTTGGAATATTCCTAACTACCTTTTTCTGGACTCGTACTAATTCTACTTATTTCTAGAACTAAAATTGTTCAACTCTTTAGAATTATTTAAACATTCTAGATTCTCCATTGTCTCGGAGATTAATTTGGTGATGCCTTTTTTAACTGTATCTCTTGATTTATTCTTTATCGTCACTTTGAGCGATTCTCAAAACTTTGAAATCATCCTGATATTTAGTCACTTGTGAATCTTTTCTTTCATCGACTTTTTCTAATCACTACCCTTTGTATCTTCTTTCAAAGGTGGCAACATTGACCACCTTTACTGATGTTGTATCTATATACTTGGTGTTTGAATATTTTAATCGTGTAAACCTCCTTAGTTGCAGTTGCAGTGTTTCTTGGACTTTTTCTTGCAACACATTTGGAGTTTCACAAACTCCGATTTCCCCTAAACTGTTCTTTTCCTTATTTGAAGATATATGTAGTGTAGGTGATTCATATTCTCATCTTGTCTCTTGGGTTCTCTTGTTCTTCTTCTTTTTTAGCTTATCTTGCAACTTTTACTCAACTTCTATTAAATCTAATGGAATGACTTTAGTTGACCACCATAAGGATGTTTCATTAAGTATCACATTTTTGACACATATATCTTATTAAAGGTAGGACCATAACACCTTTATTCTTTGTTCGTTGTAATTGACAAAGATGCATCGAACAGTTTTTTTTATCACATTTGTTGTGAAGATGATCTGACATGAACACATAGCGCATGCATCTAAATAATCAACTACTATAGGTATCATCTTCTTGAGCTTCTCGAATGGTGAGATGAATTCCCATCTCGCTTGTGGTAGCCTATTAATAATGTAGACAATGGTATTGATGTTTTCTACCCAAAACCTTGTTGGTACATGCATTACACATATTTTTGCATATTTCTGCTAGATGTCTTTTTTTTCTAGCTACTCCATTTCATTTGTTTTGGCGTATTTAGACAAGTCAATTATCGCCTTACCATATCTTTTTGAAGATAGTCACTGAACTCACATGATGCGTATCCCCTCCCCATTATCGTATATAGACATTTTTTATTCTCCTTCCAATAGTATTCTCCATAGTATGTTGAAACTCTTTAAGATTTTATTTTAAGAAGTGAATTTACTAGTACCTTGTGAAGTCATCAATAAATGTTATCATGTATCAATATTTGTTGATGGTTAACGGATTTAATGGTCCAAATACACCTGAGTGCACCAATTTTAGTATCTCCTTGGCTTGATATATACTTTAATTTGGCGCTCTATATGAAAGATAATGTACTTTCCCATACTGGAATCCAACACAAGTAAGGTCTCTTCTAATATCAAGCTGGGGAAGACCTTCTAATTTTGATTGGTTCATCATGATTGTTAGTTTGCTATACCTCACGTCCATGTTATAGATCATATGTTTTATTACTCTGAGTTTTCTCCACATATATGTTATCTAGACTAACATGACATAGATTGATCCTAATAATCTTTTCTTCATGATTGATGAGATTGTAACTTTCAAATTTTGATATACTTTTACGTTATTCATCCCAAACATGATATAGTTGCCTGAGGTTGTTAGCTGCATCACATACAATAAGGTCTTTATACAGGGAACATGGTAGACGTTTTGAAGTTATTCTTGTCTTGAGTTTTTACGAGGCATGAAGTTGTGCCAATATGAGTTATTTGCAATTCTAAAAATTATCTATTGTCACCAATACTCAACCACATTTATATTAATTCATATTGAACATCTTTTTTTATTGTTGATCAAGTAATTGAAGTATGCTGAATCAATAATTCAATCATGTTCATAATCGATTAATTTCTCACTTACAATTTCAAGTGCTAACTCTCTCCATCAGATTGAGAGGTGATCTCTTCTAGTTGTTTTCTTTCTTCAACTGCATATGATGTATTTAAATGGAAAGCTTCTTCTTCGTCTTGCTTGTTTCAAGTATAAATGTCTATATTATCTTTAACTTTCGTGTACCAACAATCCCTAGCGTTATGCCCTTTCTTCTCGCAATTATAGCACTTACCAATTTGTAGATTGTTGAAATTTTAGTTTACCTGCTTGTTGACTCGCTAGCTTCTTTGATGTTGATTCTTTAAGCCTCCCTCTGGCCGTGAATCTCTCCTCATTCCTTCTTTGAAGCCTGGTCTTTTTCTTAAGACAGTATTACTTTAATCTTTTATAATAAAAAAAATTGATAATAGATAGATTCTCCAAGTCTTCTTCATTTGCCAACAAATTTTTCAATTCTGATAAAGTTGATTTTATGAGCCACCCGTGTATATTCATAATTATGTCTTTATACTATGGCTTCAGATCAAGAATAATTATTCTTCTCATCTTTGTCTCTATAATGATATTTCCTAGATCTGATCTTGATATTTTATCTCATAAAAAAATTGTCTTTGAAAAATATTGACTAATTATCATATTTTGATGTCAGATTGACAAAAGGTCATTTTCGAACTTCAGTAATTTCACATCATTCTTCTTTGTGAGAATTGTTGATAATGTGTCTCAATATTCTTTTTGTGTCTTGATGCTCTTAATCCTCTATTGAGAACTCATTCTCAACCGTTACATTAAAAGTATACATAGTCTTTCCAGTTTTATCTTCCACTCTTTTGTTGCATCGATATATGTTGGTGGTGTGGTGTCTGAGCCACCAATAATACTGCTTATTTTTTTACTGAAAAAATAATATCGCATCCTTATGCTCCACAATCTAAAGTTTCTTGCGTTGAACTTCTCAACGTTATTGAGGGTGCTTGCAAACCTTCCACTAATTAGTGCCTCTTGACTCATACTCCCTGACAATAGCTTGTAGGATTTCCCTTGAATTGCTAATCTCTCTTGATCCACGAGACTATGATACCACTTGTTGAAATACTATTGGATACAATTGGTTGCTCATAACTTGAATTTTGTTATTTCAAAATGAGGACTAGCTTCAACCTTACAACCCTTTATACTAGATATTTTCTTTCACTCACCCTTTAATAATCTTCTAAATTGTTGCTCTCAATTATTTCTCACTTCGTCACTCATTTCCTTTTTAATTTTTTTTACAATTCAAATGACTACTTGTATTTATAGGTGGTGATGAAAGGATTTAGTAAGAGGTTTTACTATTCTCTTCTAGAATATTCCTAACTATCTTTTTCTAGACTCATGCTTCTAGTTATTTCTAGAATATTTATGTACTTCACACTAAAAATCTTCTTTAATTTCAATTCTCTTGAATTACTACATTTTAGATTTTCCATTGTTTTGGATAGGGGTGTTCATGGTTCAGTTTGGATCGATTATTGGTTAAAACCAAAATCAAATCAATTTAATTGGTTTTTAAATTTCTAAAACTAAAACCAAATGAAAAAAATAACTGTTAGTATGGTTTGGTTTGGTTCGAATTTTTTGGTTTTTTGGTTTTGAAGTAATAAAGTAAATTTGTTGAGAGTATACGTATCTCGATAGACACATACATCTAATACATGAACAATCCACAAGAACGTTATTATGAATTTAATTAAGCAATACTAGAGTTATTATTATACGAATAAAATGATTCAATTAAGAGAAAGTGTGACTATCTAATGTGATGTAGGGTAGGTAAAGATTAAAGTAATAGATTTTGATGGACTTAGTCTTAGGGTTTTAATAGTTGGGCTAAAATTTAAGTGATGGTCTTGAGAAAATGATAAAGTTAAGATTTAAGTTAATTAAAATTTAACAAAATATTTATATTTTATTTATGAATAATACATAAATAATTATAAAATATATATATATATATATATATATATATATATATATATATATATATAATTTCTCGGTTCAGTTTGGTTATTTTTGCGGATTTTTTTTAGTAAAATCAAATCAAATAGTATTGGCTTTCAAAATTTAAAACCAAACATAATCAAACCACACCAACTATCGATTTTTTTAATCGATTTGGTTCGGATTGCGGTTCGGTTTGATTTTTTAACCATAACCATGAACAACCCTAGTTTTGGATATCAAGTTGGTGATGACTTTTTAACAAAATACATCAAGGGAAAACTTGTAGAAAAATCATAATAATACTTGAAATTTTGAGGCTTGTCTAAGACATTGTTCTTAAAGATATTTAGCAAAGGTATAATACATAAATGAGTCCCTTAACTTGGCTTCATTTCACATTTATGCTCTTCAACTTTGTGAGTGCACAAGTAGACACTAAACTTGTATAAAGTTAAACAAGTAGACATATAAGTTTTACGTGGCATAATACACGCAGGACACCATGTATGATGCAAATTGACATGTAGGATGTCATGTAGGACGCATGTGTCTATTTGTTCAACTTTGTATAAGGTTTAAGTGTCTACTTATGCATATCCAAAATTGAAGAGCATAAATGTGAGTCAAAGCCAAGTTGAAGGACATATTTATATATTATGTCTTTAGCAAATAGTGGTATTATCCTTCGCAATTTCACATGTTCTTTTGATATAAACTAGGAGCAAGTATAACATAAAGTAACAATTGTGCTGACCATTTTGTAGTAAAAGCAGGTGAAACATCTAATAACTACTTAAAATTAGGCATAATATATAAACATGACTTTTAACTTGGCTTCAGCTAACAAGTGACAACTATGACTTTTAACTTTGGGTGTGACAAACATACACTTAAACTTGTATAAAAATTGAACAAATAGATACATTCATCCTACATGGCGTCCTACGTGACAATCTTGTGTCCTACATGGCATCCTACGTGACAATCGTGTGTCCTACATGGCGTCCTACGTGTATTATGCCACATAGGACTTGTGTGTCTATTTGTTTAATTTTATATAAGTTTAAGTATATACTTGTGCACACCCAAAGTTAGAGGGCATAGATGTCAGTTGAAGCCAAGTTAAAGGGTATATTTATATATTATGTCTTAAAATTATATGTACAAGGGACTTGAGAATATTTGACTTATTTGTTGGGGTAATTTACCTTACAACTCATTTCTCTTGCGCGCAAGTCAAATCCCTTTACTAGCCCTAAAAAGGATGATAAAAGTAAAAGGAAAATATGTTTTCTTTTGAGATAATATTCACTTTCTTTAGAATAAACTTTAGTCAGAAAATTAATATTTTTCCAAGTTAATGAAGCCTTTTAAATAGTTGGAAGATATGGTTTGAAAAACTTCAGCTCTGTCAAAGGTTTTCAATTCACTTTGAAGCCTTAGCAAGCTATTAACTTCATCTTGAAATCATTCCTCTAAAGAGAAACGAAGAAGATGGCCGTAACAAGAGAAGGTGAGACAGAGTCTTCACAGTTTACACCAAATACTGATCCATCAAACACAAAAGAGTTCTCCCAAACACTTCAATCTTTTGCTGAGAGTGAGAAAGTACAACTTTCTGTGTTCTCCCAAACACTTCAAACACCCGTGGCTTCTCAGAGAAGGCACGATTGGGTACTTAATGTGCCCGAACCACCAGGACTGTTATCTAATCTGAAAACTTCATTCAAGAAAACACTATTCTGTCCTCTTGAAAACAAGATTCAATGCCTTGGAAAGCATCCTGTTCCTACACTCGTTTCGATTCTCAACGTTATATTTCCACCACTTTCTTGGTGTAAAGAATATAATGTCACAAAATTCAAAAGGGACATCTTGGCTGGTTTAACTCTTGCAAGCCTTTGCATCCCTCAGGTAACTTAATTAACTAAATTTCCACTAATAACATCTGTCCTGTTTCAATATTGATCTTTTCGTTATTCATGTAGAGCATTGGCTACGCGACTCTTGCAAAACTTGACCCTCAATATGGCCTATGTAAGTGATTCTTTTGTACTAGCTAAATCGTTATGAAATTAGACTAAAACATATTACTAACAATTTTGTCTTCATCAGACACAAGTGTTATTCCGCCACTTATTTACGCTATGATGGGGAGTTCAAGAGATATAGCAATTGGACCAGTTGCTGTTGTTTCACTACTCTTGTCCTCAATGATTCCCAAACTTGAAGATCCTACCACTAATCCTATTGCATATCGAAAACTCGTGCTTACTGTTACCTTCTTCGCGGGTGCTTTTCAAGCTGCTTTTGGACTACTTAGGTAATATAAGGTCGAAAATACTTTTTATGTAGTAGATGTTTACCTCCTTGATTCTTCGTGAGTTTACCTCTTTTGAATAGCTGGATAAAAATTCTGACTCGGTCACTGATTAATTACAGGTTGGGATTTCTGGTTGATTTTCTGTCACATGCTGCTATTGTTGGTTTTATGGCTGGTGCTGCTTGTGTGATTGGACTACAACAGCTCAAATCACTGCTTGGGATTTCAAATTTTACAAACAAGACAGATATTATCTCTGTCTTGACTTCTATTTGCAAATCAATGCATACTGTAAATTCAATTTGTTCCTTTTTTGTCTTTCTCAATTAATATTTTTTGTATTAGCTATATATAAGATCAGCTAATTTTAATGTTTTTTTTTTTTTTTTGGCAGTTGAATTCTTATAGCTTTATAATTGGGAGTTCATTTCTGATCTTCATCCTTTCTACCAAGTACTATCTGGCAAGTAACTATATCCTTTTTTATAGCTGTAGTTTCACTCACCGTATTTTTGAAGCGGAATATAAATTTATAGGGTAAAGAATTCACAATAAATAGTAGGTGTGAATCGACAATTATAAAATTTTAATAGATTTCAGTAAGAAAAATCTTAAAGGTTAACTCATAAAATTTAAATTCTAAATTCGACGCTGATCTTATCTGTACTCTTTATCCATCCCAGACTGAATGAAGAAGGTCAACTTTAGTGGATTAAATGAAAAGTAGTGATAGTATTGGCGTAAGTCTTAAAAAGTTGTAGAAAAAAAATGCTAAAAGCAGAAATACTATCAAAAGTTGTGATAATTTAGTTACTTCGAATAGGAGTAGGGACAGAGTTACTTACGAGTTGGAATGAATCATTAATCTCTTTAAATTTTGTATTTTTATTTAAAAATCATTATATATTGTGACTATAGGTGGCAAATTTAGAAGGCAGAACCCATAAACTTTAATCGGTCGTTTGGTACACACGATAAGGTGGAAATTTCAAGATTAAGTTTGAGATTAAAATTATACTTTGTTAGGTTGAAAGTATAAATTTAGTCTGAGATGAATTTATACATTCAACCAAATGTGTAGGTATAAATTTAGGGTGTGTTTGGTATGAAGGAAAATGTTTTTCATGGAAAATGTTTTCCTAGAAAATGTTTTCTTGGAAAACAAGTTGATTTTTGACTTATTTTCTCATGTTTGGTTGGTGAGTAAAAAATATTTTTCGAAAAATATTTTTAGTGTTTGATTTATGAATGAAAAATGTTTTTAAAAAATTTCTTTTATTTTTACTAGAGTAGAAAATAATTGTTGAAATTGAAAATATTTTTTAAAAATAAATTTAATTTTTTTTTGGGGGTGGGAGCTGGTAAGGGGTGGGTGGGGGTGGGGGGTCGAGGGTAGGGAACTTAAAAAAAAAAAATCTGGTAGGGGTTGGGTGGGTGGGGGGTCGAGGGTAGGGGTGAAAAAAATGAAATTTTGAAGTCCAAAATATTTTTTAAAAACAAACTTAAATTTTTTTTTGGGGGTGGGGGGTCGAGGGTAGGGGTGGAAAAAATGAAATTTTGAAGTTGAAAATATTTTTTAAAAACAAACTTAAATTTTTTTTTTGGGGAGTGGGGGGATTGGTAGGGCCGGGAAGGGGAGGTCGAGGGCAGGGGTGAAAAAATGAAATTTTGAAGTCGAAAATATTTTTTAAAAACAAACTTAAATTTTTTTTTGGGGAGTGGGGGGGCTGGGTAGGGGTCGAGGGTAAGGGTGAAAAAATGAAATAATATTTTTTAAAAACAAACTTAAATTTTTTTTTCTTTTGAAAGGGGTGGGATAGGGGGCTGTGGGGACGAGGGTAGGAGGTGGGGGGTGTAAAAAAATAAAAAATTGAAATTAGAAATATCTTTTAAAAACAACTTTTAATATTTTTTTTGGGAGGGGTGGTGGTAGGGGTGGGGGATAGGGGTGAAGGCGGGGTAAAAATATTGAATTTAAAAACAAACTTTAATTATTTTTTTTGGGGGGTGGGGGGTGGTTGGGGGGGACTGGTTTGAGGGTAGGGATCAAATAAATTGATTTTTTCAACAATTTTTTTTTTAATTGGAAGTTGGAAGATAGTTTTGGAAAATGTTTTCCTTAAGTTTTGAAGGGAAATCATTTTCCTTAAATTTGAAGAAAATGAGTTGATTTGGAAAACATTTTTCAAAACATTTAACCCAACCAAACATGAGAAAATTGGAAAACATTTTCATCATTCATACCAAACACAACCTTAATCTCAACCTCAATTCTGGATATCCCACCTTATCCCACTCAACTTGATATTATTAGTCCCGAAATTATAATATCAGGAGTTCAGGACTATAATCCCCGAACAACTTTGTCTACGAATCAAATGACCCCAAAATTCAATTCTGGCTTCGCTTCTGAGCATAAAATATTATCTACCATATGTTTTGGTCTATACTTAAGAACATTTATCATTTTTTGAACACCATGTTGATATTTTCAGGCAAGAAAGTACAAGAAACTGTTCTGGTTAGCTGCAATGGCACCACTGCTGTCTGTAATAATGTCAACATTACTTGTTTTCTTGACAAGAGCTGATAAACATGGAGTTAAGATAGTGAAACACATCACTGGAGGGTTGAACCCAAGTTCACTCCATGAATTACAATTCAATAGTCCACATACTGCTGAAGCTGCCAAAATTGGGCTAATTGTTGCACTTGTCGCACTCACGGTACGTTATGATTGAAGCGTTGTTTTATTAAGGTTAAGATGTTTGAATCTAAATATATATCTAATTATTAAGAGTTGTCTACTAAAGATTGTTTGTTTTTTCTGCAAAAAATAAATCATATTTATTTAAAATTTAAATAAAATATTAAATTAATTTAATATTAATTGATAAAATCTTTTCCGTTTCTGAATTATAAGGTTGTTGATGGTTGTGAGTGTCGATTTGAGATGGTATTGACTAATGGTGGTGTTCTAGTGTTGATAGTACTAACTGGTTGATAGTGGTGACAACTAAGAATATAATAGCGGTAGATGATAGTGATAGTTAGTGATGGTGGTGAATGATGACAGAAAAAGCTGGCGATAGTGATACTAAATGATAGTGGTAATCATTGGTGGTAGTTATTGTGGTAATATAAGGTGGTTATTGTAAACGATGACTAGTGATAGTAACGGTTGAGCTTAGTTATTGTAGTTTATTAAATTTTAAAAAAAAAAATTCTTAATTATGTTGAACGTACAGGAAGCTATTGCAGTTGGACGATCTTTCGCTACTATGAAAGGATACCGTCTTGATGGAAACAAGGAAATGCTGGCTATGGGTGTTATGAACATTACTGGATCATTAACTTCTTGTTATGTTGCAACTGGTCAGTCTTTTATTTACTTATTATTATTATAATTTACAAATAATAATGTTTATAATTGTTCAGTAATTATATTTTCCTTCATATTTTTTTAACTTCTTTTATTACTTATTAAATTGCTTCCAACTTGTTACTTACCAAAGTTTGTCTCATCCCAACTTCAATGAAATGCATAATCGAGATGATTTAAATGTAAAATTGAAAAATATAATAGGAGTATTTTAATGATATAGCAAACATGTATTATATATTTAATAATCATAGTTATATTTTTTTTAAATTACATTTTATATCTATACTTCACTTTTTCTAGCATCTCTCCCAATCTCGCTCACCTCTCTTTCCTCTCTCACTGCCTTCTATCCCTCTCCCTCTTGCCTTTCTCACTACCTTCTTTCCCTTTCTCGTCCTTCTCCCCCCCCCTCCCCACCTATCTTTGTATTCTATATTTCATTGTATGATACTCCATAGCAAGACATACAATTCAGGGAATGAATAAATAGGAGGGAAATGCTTGTAGCAATTGTATCACTCTAATGGTAATATCAACCTACAATCTTGTATTGTGAATGAATGTATGCAATACAAGAGCAAAAAAGTACAAGAGATACAATTTAGTCACGCTCAATGTTTATATCAAATTACATTAGTTACCTAAATTAAATAATAAATGGAGGTGATAATAAATGTTAATTAACCATAAATAGTCATGATCTTGTAGAAACAAGTTGGGCTAGGACCTTTTGTTTCTTTTCAATTCTTTGTTTTCAGTGTATAGTTGAAAATGTCAAAAATATTATGGGAACTTACATAAGTCCCACTAATTTAGAAGCTAATTTCTTAGATACACTCTAGTTTGCAATATTACGTACCTTATCAGATTTTGGTGCGTCCAGAAACATGTATCTCAGGATACATGGGGTCAAAATTAGGTGTAATTTGTTCTAGATTCATTGTATCTCAGTGGATTCGCATGTATTTGGGATACATACAATCTCACTCGCCTCTCTCTTATTTATATGGTATCCCAGATACTTGTGAATTACACCAAATACATACATATACATGTATCTAATGTGTATCTAGTCATGCGATTCGCATGTATCTTGGATACATAACGAATCTTCCTCGCCTCTCTACCTATTTTAGTATATCTGATAATAAAAATACATGTATTTAAGTGTATCTTCCCCAATAAATGGTAGGGAAGTCTTAATAAGTGAAAAGATACATAATATTTTGAAAATATAGATAATAACCGTATATATAGTTGTAAAGTATGTCTAATTATGTAGTTTTTCCAAATATTACATGATTGACAATGTACTAAATGCTGCATGCAATTGCAGGGTCATTCTCAAGAACAGCAGTGAATTTCAGTGCTGGTTGTGAAACAGCAGTGTCCAACATAGTGATGGCTATAACAGTGCTTATATCACTTGAATTTTGCACTAGGCTATTGTACTTCACTCCAGTAGCCATTTTAGCTTCTATTATTCTATCTGCTTTGCCTGGACTCATCAACATAAGTGAAGCTAAATACATATGGAAAGTTGATAAGATGGATTTTCTTACTTGTGCTGCTGCTTTTCTTGGTGTCCTTTTTGTATCTGTTGAGATTGGCCTTCTCCTTGCGGTATGTAACTTTCTTCTTCAATTTTGTACAAGTTTAATTTGTGTTTAGAAAAAAGTAATATTTATACATCCGATATACAATATTATACATTTAGGGGTGGTTTGGTAGCTGGTTAGGAGCTATATTGTTTGTGTATTGAATCACATGCATAACTAATATCATGTTTGGTGGCAGTTTTTTGCTATGTATAAAACTAAACACACCTAATACTGTATTTGGTTAACAATTTAAAAACTTGTATAATATAATTTTGAGGATATATGTGTATAATTTTATTCATGATAAAAGATGAAATAATCAATACATCAATAATTAAATCATGCATAGCTAATCCCTAGATATATAGATTAATACATAACTGTAAATAACGTATCAATCTTGTATAAAAATGTATAATGATACTCTATAAGAGGTGTTTATACACACTTATATATTTGTAAAACATTTTACAAACTTATATATAAAAATTGTGTTTCGCCTCTTACGAAATCCAACCCATGGAAATCGATCCGAAATGGGTCAAAAACACCACCAGATAGCTCAAATCTGAGCCGAATAACTTTAAATTTTAACCACAACTTCATAATGCCATCCTCAATCATCAATTTGTAAAAAAAAATCAACTAATAACAAAATTCTTTTGTCAATTTCAAGCTTTTAAAACCTCCACAAATGGTTTTTTTTTTTCCATCTTAATTCATCCTATAATATTTAAATATGTGATGACAAACATGAATATCACTCTCAATAAGTTTTAAAGCATCAATAACTAGAAATCATAATCACAAAGTAAGAAACTATTAAATATGTCACAATATTTATGCGATTAAACTTTTGAAATATGATCGATCCTCCTAGTTTTTACATGTTAAATTTTATTTCAGGTTGGTATATCATTTGCAAAGATAATTTTGAACTCAATCCAGCCTGGGACAGAAAAACTAGGAAGGCTTCCAGGAAGTGATTTGTTTGGAGATATGGAACAATATCCCATAGCTACAACAACTCCTGGGGCTCTTATTGTTAGAGTCAAATCTGCTTTGCTTTGTTTTGCAAATGCCAACTTTATTAGAGGAAGGTATGCCCTCAAAATTATAAATAACCATATCTTTTTAGTGACTATCAAATAAGCGGGTTGTATTAAATTTTTACAAATTAAAATAGATTGAGTCATATATAATATGCTTAAAACTAGTCAAGATGGATAGATCAATTTGGGCTTAACAATGGGTTATAACCCCTACTCAAATCATTTTTTAATAAAATAAATTTCTTTAATTACCAAATCAAACTAACAAAAGCATTATCTTTTATTTATAAGTGTTGTTATTATATTCTAAGCAAACCCCAAAAAATTATTTACAATATTTTGATATATTAACTTTATTTGTATTATTTGAGCAATATAGGTTGCCCAAATTGGCCAACTTTAAAAATGGACTAACTTGGTCTATAATCAAACATTTGAGTAGGTTGGGTGAGTTACATTTTCATGTATTAAAATTGACACAATATATAAATATGTTCGATAACTTGGCTATAATTGATATTTATGTTCTTTAAATTTGGGTGTGCTCAAGTAGACACTTAAACTTGTATAAAATTGAACAAATAGATATGCAAATTTGTCATACGTACATGACACTTTTGTGTCCTACGTGTATTATGCCACAAGTTAAAGTGTCTACCTGTGCACCTCCAAAGTTGGAGAACATAGATATCACTTGAAGCAAATTTAAACGACATATTTATGTATTATGCCTATTAAAATTTGACACCCTAACTCCCATTCTATGCAATCGAACAAGTTAATTATGTTATGAGTATATTATTCTGTTTGTCTTTTTTCTCTTATATCTATTGACTCTAACAAATAAAGGATTTAGCGGCAACAATATAATCATCGCTATATTATATTTAGCGGTAATAATAAATATGAGTATTTATAACCAACACTTTATATATATATATATATATATATGTAGTTGAAGGCTTTAACAACTTTGAATGTAACGACATTAACTCAAATACTGCTAAATGCTTTTGCGGAAATAAATATTGCCACTAAAAAAATAATATTACCACTAAATATCTCTTTTGTAGTAGTGTGATCCTAATGCCTTTAATTTGTTGTTTATTATCCAGGATATTAAACTTAGCACTGGAAGAACAAGATGAGGGTGTCATGGATAGTGCTAATCAAGATAGAGTGCAACTAGTTATTCTTGACATGTCAAGTAAGTATTGTCCAAGTTAAAGCTTGTTTGGTGTAATTTATGATGGCATAAGTTATTGTCTATATATAGTTCTTGAAAAAGCTTCTTGACTAAAATGTTAATGGATGTAGATTTGCTCAACATTGACACATCTAGCATAGCTGCTCTTGAGGACCTGCAAAATGACCTAGAATCAAATGGAATGCAGGTGACTAGTAATCCTCTTCAATTATATGTCTAATTCATGAAAAAGAAAAAAATGAACAATAAGTATGTGTGGTCAGACCTCTCTATAAAGTTAACTCTCTATAACAACATTTCACAATAACAACATCAAGTTTTCTTTGAAACCTATTTGACATGTTATATCTATAATAACATTTCGTTGTAGCAACCAAAAAATATCTTAACAAATGACGTTGTTGAATATACACAACATGAATCAATTAATGTTTATGTTTGTTTTGCAGTTGGCACTAGCTAACCCAAGGTGGCATGTGATACACAAATTAAGGCTAGCCAATTTTTTGAAGAAAATTGAAGGGAGGGTCTTTTTGACCATTGGTGAAGCCATTGAGGCATGTTTGACTAGTAAGAACATGCTTCCTATTTGAAACTTGTTGTTTGATCTGCCAATGTTAGAACACCACAATATTCGTCTTTTTGAAGTTAATGTTCTCAATGGTGAATCGATCAATATTTGATTCTCCTTATGTGTGTATATATTCAAGAGGACAATAATAAAAAGGAGCTAATAGTATTATTGCTTCCTGTCATGTAAGAACGAATTAAGTTGTGGCGTTCAATCTTAGCTTGAATTGAACATTATCATATCATGTTATAATATATGTGTATGTTTGAAGTTTCAATCTGTTATATATGCTTTGAATGCTGCTCAGTGTGAACTTTTGTTGAACATATTGCTATACTTTCACAGTGACAGAGCATATATATAAGATCAAAAACCATATATCTGAATGTTATTTTGAACTCTTATGTTGATCAATAGGCTATTCAACATGGGCAAAACTCCTTGAAATCATCTATCATAAAAAATTAAATCAAGTACACTCCCTAACTACTTTGGTTCAATCATACAACCAAAACAGGAAAAACAAAAGAAGAAAAATGGTAAAAGTTCCTTTTATTGAAATGAATATGCAAAGACAGCATACTTTTGCTCACTGTAGCATTGTACAATACAATTGTGACTCATGAATCTCTCTGTTTCAGTGATCTTATCCGAATTATTGTCTTTAATAATACTAGAGCAGGAAATAAAAAACAAATACAATTTACATGGCGTTAAGGTTGAGCAAAGTTGGCACTGAGAGACTTTAAGGTTGTCTTTCACCATTCTTGCTAGCTTCATCAACAGGACTAGAATTTTCACTTACTGTACCTGTTCCTATGCCAAAACCAAATCCCATACCCATACAAAATCACATTCCAATGCCACCATTTATTACTATAATTGCCATCATATCCAGTTCTGCCTTCTCCTTCACCATAACCAGAACCACCACCATTCTCATCATTAGTATTTCTACCTCGTCCTTGTCCGCCACCTCCTCCACCACTACCTGATTTTGGTCTTAGCTAGTGCTTTGAGTCACGGTCAGCATCATATAGCCTTATGTGTGTTATCTTCTGTAAATGCAAAAAAGCAACCAAGTCTGCAGGTGAAAGCAAATTGGAAACATCTGACCTATGTCCACTTCCACATATGGCTCATTTTTGTCTTGCTGCATTTTTATCTCTGCAACACATTAAGAACCATATTCATAAGAAAAAAACACAAAACCAAGAAACCCCACAAAAAAAAAGACGTGTTTTTTTTTTCCCAAGATTGTTTCAAATATGTTACCTGGTACAAAATTTGAACTTGAAGTGGAGATGAAGCAGCAACAGAAGAGAACAAAGAAGAAAGGAGGGAACTTTTTAGTATTTGCCATTAAAGAGAAGCTTGAGGTTTTCTTGTGTCATCTTCTGTTTCAGGTTCAGGTAGGGATTGCGTTATCTTGGGAAATATTTTTGCTGTTACTAATGAGAGGGGCAATTGACAAAAGGGATTTTGACTTGCAAGATCTAAATTTGAAGTAAGCTATAAGAAAAGAAAAAAAAGCATATTAATAATTCTTGCAAGTAAAATGGACTTTAAGGTAGCTTTTGCTGCATTATTTTCGCAATACTATGATCAACTAATGAGACTCGATCTGAGGGAGTAATAAAAAGTTCTGCGAAGATAAAAAGATTGTAAATAAAAACAAGATTTTTACTGAACACTAGGCTACTTCTTGGAATTCAATTCTTTAGGATGCTTCTCAAATTCCAGAAACCTGACTTTGCACTTGTGTAATGACTGGAGTGACCCCATCAAAGTTTTCTTTAGAGAAAGGTGAAAAAAGTAAAAAAGGGGTAAAATAAAAACATGTGGAGGGAGAGGCATTGGCTGGCCGACACAAAAAAGAACTCTAAGACATACACAACAGCTTTTCTATTAAAGCTATTTCAGAAATAAAATACAGTGACCTTTATTTATGGCACTTGAGTTTTCAATTTCTCAAGTTCAAGTATATGGCCTTAAGTTGCATGATCTTATCACAGCCAGATTACAAGAGAAGATTTCCTTTTCTCTCAGAACTATGTGGTTCCAAGTACATAGCTGAGAATCAAGCTCAAGCATTGCTCAAGTGAATTTCATGAGTTCAACCTAGAGTCAAGTTCATAATGAATTGACCAAAAGAGGACAAAAGAAAGCTAGGATGCTTTAAGGTCATTTGGATAAAGTCTTTAGAATCCTAATGCACAATTAAAAACAGTGATGCAACAGAATCTCAAGATTACAACTAAAAAAAAAGGTTTCAATACATTTGCAGCAAAGCTATCTTGAGAAATTATCCTTTAGTTTGGGTCAAGCAAGCACTGGCAGTAGACACCCTTTAAGATGTTCTAAACTTATCAGTTGTATGTAGGAGAATCCCATTTTTTATTATTAATATGATGTACAGTTATTCATCTAATTAAGAGTCATACTATTCTTGTAGTAAGAAGTCTAATGATTGTCATGTTATGGCTCACCTTTTCAAGTCACATTTGCTAGCCCTATGTCAATTGTCATCGAGTCTATGTAAGTAATAGTTGTGCGCTTGTTGACAGGTGTAAAAGGCAGAAAGTGCACTTCTTGAGTCTTACCTCTAGCCTAGAGAATAAATATAAAAACTCAGGTGTTAGTCAGTCAATGCACTTCTCTGAACATGAAAGTTGCTAATGATTCCTACCAGAAATGACAGGATGAATTAGCCTCTAGCTCGGAATATGTATGAAATAAGTGAAAGTAGGATCCACAAGCGAAAATTAGGAAAGATAGAAGAAATGCAGCTAACTGGTAATACAACATTATTTTACAATTATACAGCGCCAGAGGTGGACGTATCCATAAAGAAGCAATTAACTAAAACAGGACTTCTATCAGAAATTTTTAGCAACCCATGATATCTTTCATCAAATCTAACTCTTTCTACCACTAAAACTTTACACCAATCACAAAATTTCAACTAGGTTCACTTTTGAGCCCATTGTAATGGAAGTTCCAAAAAATTAGTTACTAATACTTAATGGCATATGGGTAGATTTTATACACAAGGAATTTGAACAGTACAAGTCTAATAATATTAAGTTTTTCCACTAATTATACAAACTGAAACCTATCAATCTATGAGGTAAAGTATAAGTTATTACTAAAAATGTGGTAAGATGAAGTCGTGTGTTACCTCTTATGGACATCCCTGAACATGTCAATCAATCTTAAGCAAACCAAAAAACAAGTCTCCTGAACAATCAGTTTGTCAACTCCAGAAGTGGCAACTTTTACTTTCATATCTTGACATATCATGAGGCATTCACAAGCTTTGTGCGTCGAGTTACAGGATCAACTTCTACTCGAAGCCCAAGTCCAACAAGTTCTGGAACATCTACAGTTCCTTGAAGCTCCAAATCGGTAATAGCCCCTTGGTTTTCTGCATTCCCTTCCAATAGGTTTCGCACACACCAGATTCCCCACTCCCTTAAGAAAGGATTATCTTCATCTATAACACACTGTTGTAGCAGTAAAAGGATCCCATTTTTATCCCTAATCTCATCTTGGACGTACCTTCTCCTATAAGCACAATTCCCAATGATGGAAACAATATCTCTCCGGAAACCTTGGTATGGACAACACCTAAATGAAGAAGATATTATCCCCTCCGTTATCTGATCCTGCTTCATTGCTTTCCTAATTGTTGTTGGAGGTTCAAGATCCCAAAGCAAGTTCAAAAGAAATTCAATAAGCCCAGAGGAAACAAGTACGTCCATGACATCCTTTGAACTTTCTTCCTTAGAGCTTGTCATGTGATCAGAAGCGCAAATATCTCTCAAGATGGTGAGAGAGTATCCTAGAACATCAATAGGAGCAAACCCCACCGGAAGATCACTTTTCCCTCTTATTGAAAAGTCAACGACCACAAAAGCACTCTTCAATATCCCAAAGATACTTAGAGCAAAATCATGAGAAACAACAATATGCTCTATTTGGTCATTCACGATTTCTGAAAGTATACTCAACAGATAAGGCTGCTCAATAACAAATTGATCAGTTGCATGTGTAACAACACCATTGTTCTGAATGGAAGGAAATGAATGTAATTTGAAGAAAATTGATGAGATGTAGGAGCCCTCAATGCAAAGTTTTGAGAGTAACAACTTTAACCAAACTTCTTTAAGATCAACTGCAAAAGAGTATGAAAGCATAAGCTTACCATAATAATCAAATAACAAAAGTTTTGAATATATCAGAAGTTACAAAATTCACTGATCTTTACCAGCTGATGCAGTCCGCAAAATTTCTATCAGAATGGGAAACCCTTGTTCTGAACATAAATCTGTTAGCAGTCCATCCGTACCATCACAGCAAGTGTAAATGACCATACATAAAGGATCACATATTTCCCGGCTTCTAACTCTAGCAATCTTCAAGAACTTATGAGGAAACAATTGGTACCACACGTCACATTGACGTTCTCCCCCACCCACTGAGTAGTTTCCTAGAAGTTGCAGCCCAACTCGAATAATCATACAATCAGGATCAGGAGTAAGTCCTACAGATGTAATAACATCCACAACAATTTCAACTCCTCTTTGTTGAAGAAACTCATTCTGATTTCTTATTTCCCCAGCACACAGATTTCTAAGTACCTTAAGAGACGATAAAAGCAGCTGACGGTAAGAGATAGATGACAGAGACTGGCAGAGATGGAGGACAGTGGTGACAACATTCTTGGACGACAGATCTAACCGTCCACCCTCCTCCTTGGCAAGTTCTATCAGCTTCTCGAATGCCGTTTCTAAAGAAGATGAGTTTGACACAAGTAATAATTCTTTGGCAACATTTTCCGGGATTGTAACCTCTGCTACAATTTTATCATCTACCGTAAGCTCCGGTACAACTTTATCATCCATTACCTAAAAAGGAATGCAGAAAAATGAGCAAATAAATGATAAGGGTCAGTTCGCTAAAACAACTTTTATTGCCTTCTGGTGGACTATAAACACTTGAAAAAGTGATGAAGAACTGCATATTGTATTGCATTTGTTGGGTTTCATTGTTTTTTTCAGTTTTTTAGGTTTTCGGTTCTTGCATTTGTTGTACAGAATACCAAATCGAATTATTTCGGTTCGGTTTCACAATTCACACACTAACTAAAAGTGAAAATCAGGAAAAAAAAAAAAAAAAAAACGGAAGAAGAAAATAGAAATCAAGAAAACAAAAAATAATCATATATCATACCTGGATTGGTTGGCTGCTGCTGATCGCGGTGGTCGGCGGGAAGTGCGGCGGTGCACTGCTATTGCTGAAAAGTTGACAGTGATGACCTAATTTTTATTTTGTTGGCCTATAATATTTATTATTTAATATTAATAATTAATATAATATTAATATATATTATAATATAATATATTTCGGTTATACCGAAAAATACATACCGAAAATCAAATTGAAATATCGAAAATGTGAAAACATATACTGAAAACCGAAACACCGAAAAAAATCGATTTTCACCATAAAAAAACTATTTGGAAATTTTACAAACAAACTTTTAAAAGAATTAAATACAAGGATAATATTGTCACGATCCAAAAATGGACGTGATGACACTCGTCTTATCCCACCAAGACAAGTCAGCCTAAAACTCAACCCTTACAATAAAATGAGGAAATTTTTATAATCAACTCAGCAATACCCCAAAAATCTGATTATCATGTGTACAAGCCTCTAATGTGTTATAACAACCTTGAAGAAAAAACAAGTTCAATGACATTGTTTCTAAAATATAACAAGATCATAATTAAGGAGAAAGAAGGTCCGCTGAAATGAAAAGCAGCTACCTTACAAACCTCCACAAGAAGCCTCAGACAAGGAGAAGAGAAAATATCACAAAAGTCTGGACTAGTAACCTACAAAAAAATGTAGTAGCAAGGGGTGAGTACCAACCACACAGTACTCAGCAAGTAAACTTCTAAACACAAACTAAGGGGATAGAATACGGATACTCCTTACACCCCAACCGAACCTCCACAACTACAACCTGCATAAAATCAGCCCAAACTAACAGTTCACAATTTACAAGCACATATCTCAACAACAACATTCTAACAATCACATATTCTCAATAACAAGCTCTATATTCATCAATCAAAGTTCCACAAAAAGGCACTTACAATATCAGCAACACACAAGATCAAGTTCATCAAACAGAGGTAATCAAATATCAAGTACTTCCAACCACCAATAAAACACATAATCATCAAGAATGAAGGATGTCATGGGATGCAATGCAATATGACACCATGAAATGATATGCCTCAGAATACCAAGTACTCTCTAAATCGTATATACATGATACTCCTCGAAAATACATCGAGAGTTCATGACCCATGGGGGACTCACGAGGTCCATATACCGACACGGACGATCTCCATGTGTCTGTGCGAATGATCTCAACGCACTATCATAAATCAAACAAATTTCGCACGGACGATCTCCACGTGCCCAAATTATAATCTTAACAGCTCACCATCCCCAACACGGACGATCTTCACGTGCCCAACTTATACTCAATTTCATGTCAATGCATGTGCAGAATATGATTTCAATAAAAGGGATGATGCATCTCAATCAAATATCAATATAATATGTAGTCACCTCAGCTATCACCAGTATACGGGTTCAATAAAGAACACAATCATACATAATAAATCAAGTCAATATATAATATCAGCTAATGCCCATATGCTTTGGCATTCTCGAATTACAATCCGCATTCTATAGTAATAAACTTTCCATTTATACACTCGTACTCGTACCAATGCCCGTCACAAACAATTCTCAACATATCACACACAAACAATTAATCACATTGCTTTTTATTATCTCTTTTTCATCTTTAGAATTAAACAATGTGGACAAGTCAACCCATCACCAAGTCTCATTACCCCCAAACATATATTACAAGAAAATACACAAATTTCATACACTTAACAAGGATTTAGAAATCCACTTGCCTCAAATAGTCGAACAATCACTTTGGGACTTGAATCTTCCCTTTTGCTGGACTTCCAAATCAATACAATCTATTCAAATAGATAACCACAGTAAGATTTCAAAACTAACAACACCCATATTACTATAGATCTAGCGTAGACCCAAAATCTCATACAAACCTAAAATCAAGTTTCTAAATTTTGATGTCCATTAACATGTCAATTCTCATGTTTTTTTCAAATTTTAAGGTTAGGGTTAAGTTCCAATATATCAAACCTTGAATCATAATGTAATAATCTTAAGAAAATTCTTAACGGAAATTTGGATAATAAATTACCAAGACAATATGTTAATTCACCGTAACTACCAATTGGAAAACTGAAACCCTTTTGAACTAATCCACTCACACTTATTACCTATCTCCCAATTCACTATCTCATGATAATGCAAAGATAAACCCATAAATTAATTCTTTTGTCTCATAGGAGCCTAACAGGAACTTCAACCTACGAACAACATACATATACTAGTAATAGCCATTCCTACTAACCAATCATAATCACCGCAAGTGCTGCTAAGTAATGATTACTAATTCACAATTTTCTTTTCATCAAACAGAAACCTTACCTCAATTATCCATGATGCCTTTTGGTAAATGTGTGCCCGCCGCAACAGTTTTCCTCTTTTGGTTCGTGCTTCGATTCTCAAAAATGCCAGCCTCATTTAACTCTAATTTACTCGTATATATGGGCCAAATGGTACTGAATATTCAATAACTCATGGACTTGGCCCATTAATTATTAACTAACATACTGATCTGAAATTACCCACTAATTAAATAATAATAGATACTCAGATACTTCAAAATTTCCAACCAACTTCACACGCTAATTATACATGATTCGGGTCAACTATCGAGAGGGGTGAAACGATAATTTTATATAAAGAAAAATCCAAAAATGACCTTCTGGGTCATTACAAATATAGGAAAAATTTAATTTACATTTCTTGATTTAGTAAGATGGACAACTAATACGAGACAATCAATTTTAATATAATGATCAACTAATATAAGACTAAGAAAGTAATAGAAAGTTCTCACAATATAATGATCAACTAATATTGGACGGAAACCGAGAAAATTGTAAAAAGTTTTGCTAAGATAAAAGATTGTCAATAAAAACCAGATTTTTACTTAACAGTACTAGGCTACTTCTTGGAATTCTTTGGGATGCTTCTCAAATTTCAGGCTGGCTATCAGAAACCTGACTTTGCACTTGTATAATGACTGGAGAGACCCCATCAAAGTTTCTTCAGAGAAAAGGTGAAAAGAAGTTCTAAAAGGTGGAAAATGAAAACACATGGAGGGAGAGGCATTGGCTGGCTGACACAAAAAAGAACCCTAAGACAAATACACAACAACTTTTAAAAACTACGGGGCATAAAATTCAAAATAATTATATATTCATATTTCAATTCAAAGTAATTCAAGAAACACTCATTCTCTCAAAAAAAAAAAAAAAAGTTACAGCCCATACCTCCTTTTGTTAAATACAAAATCAGGATCATATACAGTATTGATATCATTAAGACTGATAATTATACATTGTATAGGTATCATTAAGGTTTCTTGTTCAGAAATTGTTCATTAATCAATGATACTATAATAAAAAGGAGCTAATAGTACTATTGCTCCCTGTCATTGTAAGAACGAATTAAGTTGTGGCATTCAATCTTTAGCTTGAATTGAACATTATCATATCATGTTATAACATATGTGTATGTTTGAAGTTTCAATCTGATATGTGAGTCAATTTCGCGTACATTGGGGTTCAGTTACATACATCTAATGCCAGTTTAACGCTCCTTAGAATGATAGCTAGCTTTTCACTTAGCTCGAATAAAAGAATATCAGCTGAAATTTATTCATTGAGAGGTACAAACATTTACAGAGAACTCCACAACTTGAAGAATCAGTAACCAAAGAATACAGAATCGTTAACTTAGAACCAAGTGAATTTTCCATCAACAGGCACATAGGGGACCAAAAAAATTCCTCCAGGCATTTTCCAAGAAAGTTAACTTGTAGGTATCTATGCACCCCTTATGCTTGAATGATCGGATAAATGAGAGAAAGATCGATTCATGTTGTTCATCTGAAGAAAGTCTGTGAATGCTTTAGTAAAGTATTCAGAGGCTTGTTTTGAGCTTTACACAACAAGTTCCTCACACCTGCAGTCACCTAATGAATAGTCCAATAATTCCAAAATCCAAAGTCAGAAAATGAACTAATACCATCATGCATATAGTAAAGAGTTAACGAAAAATCAACCTTTCCCAAGCTTTGTCTTGCATAAGGAACAGTTCTTTGATATCCAATAGCACTTGTCGATGGAGGAGATTTCCGGCTTGTTTCTTCTCTGCACGGAAATTTCCCTCTGCTACTACTCCTTGTTGTTATTGAGGAAGGACTACTCTGCCACTTATCGATCGGAGAAGTTGGAATATTATGCTGATAAGAAAAAAGAAAATAACCTCATAAGTTTTATTTTCTTGATCACATAAAAGGTCGTGTATTTAAATTGATCAATATTCATACATACCACTTGGCTTCTACTTCTTGTAGTAATGCTGGATGTGCCTTGACAGTTCCCAATTGACAAATCTGGTAGACTTGATTCCTAACAGTAGAAATGAATCGCGATTAAGCAAAATATAATCAAACTTGGAATGGTTTTGCCACGATAAGATAAGTTACAAAACATACAAGAAATAGAACTGTTGCACAATGTTTTAGGACTTCCAAATTCATCCGAACATCGTCTAAGCTCCTGCCATTCACGTTAAACAATTCAAATTAGGATCCATTTTCATAATTTTTTTACCATAAAGTTTAAGCTTTTGAGTCTAACCTGTGTTTTTGCTCCCCGAGATCAAAGTAAGCTGCTAAGGAAGCCATCTACAATAACGAATAATTTAAGAAGCAATAGTCAAAATTGAACTTCATATTGAGTGAAATGTACATGGTATACCTTCATGTTTCCAGCTCTTTTACCAAATTTCTCAGATAAAACACCTAAGGAATCTATAATTCCAACAGGCACAGGTGCAGGGAAACCAATTTCAGCGAAAGCAGCTTTAATACGAACACAATCAAATCTCTGTATGTTATGACCTGCCCAAATCCTACCATCCAAAATGTTGAAGATCTTTTGTGCAACTTGTTCAAATGAAGGTGCATCAGCAACTGCTTTTCGCGTAATACCATCAACTCTCCCTGACTTTAATCCAACAACTGACAAGTCCCCTGGCCTAATAAGGGTGCAATAGCTCTCAAGTTCAACAAGCTTTCTTGAACAAACTACCATTGCACCAAACTCCAACACCCAAAATTTCTGTCCAGGTTTCGATGGAACGTTTGTTTCCAAGTCGAAAAACACAATCTCTGAGGACCTTTTGTTGATTGAAATGTTAGGAGTTGCCATTATTTTTTCCTTTTAGGGGTTCAACAAGTTGTAAGATAGTTTGTTATTTGATGAAGTGATGGAAATGATGGTCCATTTGTGTTATATATATATGAAAAAAAATCAAAGAATGTAAAGATTGAAGAATATTCTTTCATGTGTATGAGAGACATTAATTGGTAGATTGTATTGTAAATCAAGTTAGACTATGTTTTCGTGTTTGTACAAAGTTGTCCTTAGCTTCTACTTGATGATATCCTTTTAAAGGGAATTCCAGTTAGATAGGTAACATTCCCTCTCCTACTCTCAATGGTATTGTCAACCTGATATTAGTTGGATAAATTGTCTTCGTTGTTACGTATTATTTCATAATGTATCGTATCGTATTGTTAATTTCACACTTGTTATTTTATTCTTAATGAGAAGTTTAATTTCATCATCACACAAATGTTATGACATGTTTAAGATCATAAGTTTCAACAGTTTTATAGCCACACACAAATGTTATGTCATGTTTTGTATCACAAATTTCAAAAATCTTCATTTCTTTATTAAATTCTTCATCAGTTCAAGCTATGTCACATCAATTGAAACGTGGAAGACGTAGTAAAAAGAAAGTACAACTTTATAAAAGTAGTCCTAAAAAGTTAAAAATGTTAGTTAGGCTAAATAAGTTTTAACTCGAGAAAGTACAACTTTACATTGGACTCAAGATGAACATAATAAGAATAGAAAGATTACACGTTTTGAATAGTAATATAAAAAAACATGCAATTACTATTGCCTTTTTGGGGGTTTAAAAATATTAAAATACGTTTTTATTTTATTTTATTAATTAATGAGAAATTGAAACAACAGGAAGTCCAACAAGATAAGTAATTCCCTGTTCCCTTACGTTAGTTAACAGAAAAAGTTGGCAACAAATGCTCACAAGTCACATGGTACCATATCACACGTTAACTCTTTTTTGATCCGTTAAATTATGTCTAAATTTTTCATAATTCATAAAACTACTTCCTTTAACGAAATATGAGATATAATAAATAAATTCATCAAAATATGAAATATAATAAATTAGATCTATCAAATGAGGTGTTGTCAATTGAACTTCCATGTCACACCACCAAGGTTGTGGGATTGAATAGGATTTGTCAATTCTTAAAGAAAGGTCTCAAGTTCGAGTCTTATGAATTAAAAAAAACTAGTAAATAGAGGTGGAGTCAAAAAACACTTTTCATATAGTTTTTGAATATCTAACATTTTATTTTAAATCATCAAATTAATGTAATCTAATTAAGCTTTGAAAATTAGTCAATTTGACTTTCGAAAAGCACAACATAACAACTACAAAGTAACAGTACTATATATATAGAAACAGAATTGTTCTCGAAGTTAGTGGGTGCACGTGACCCCTTCCTCACCACGTCGGTACGCCTCTGCAGTGGTAAGGAACCTTCGGGCATATCTAACACGTTTAACGGCGAGAACATTTTTTCCAATTACTTACAAAGGGCATAGTTAAGTACAAATTAATAGTTTAGGGGTAAAATTGTGACTAATTCTACATCACTGACTCGTAATTTTAGAGATAAATGTCACTCAATTATTTTCATTTTCAATCATCAGCCAAGAAATTGCACACAAATTTAACAATTTCAGTGTACATATAATGAGAGAACATGGAGGATTGGGTCAGACTACACATTATTTATGCATGTTTGGCTGTAGCAGAACCCAAATAAGCAAACATTACTGATGCATGTTTTACACTGGAACAGGAGGTTTGAGAGTAATCAATGCTTTCTTGATTCTCTCCACAGCTGCCTGCAAGGTCGAAAGCGATGCTGCATAGGAGATACGGATACATGTGTCATCCCCAAATGCATCCCCGGGGACAAGCGCAACCTGTTTAAGGTAAGAGTGAGGCACATGCATTAGGGCATGGAGAAAAGAAATGAGTGGCAAGGAGCAGGGGTCGAGCTAGAACTTTTTGAGAATGAATTCATAAAAAGTAAAAAGAAGAGGGGGGAGTAGCAGGTAAAGTTGCTGCCATGTGACCAGGAGGACACGGGTTCAAGCGTTGAAAACAGCCTCTTGCAAAAATGCAAGGTAAGGCTGCATACAATAGGCCCTCATGGTCGGGCGCTTCCCCGGACCCTGTGCATACCGGGAGCTTTTAGTGCACTGGGCAGCCCCCCTTTATTCAAAAAAGTAGAAAGAATATCTCTCTAGCGAGAATCGAATCTGCAACAATGGGCTAAACATTAAGACCTTCAGCTGCTGAGCTAAAGTTCATATTATGTTAAGGGGATTCAAAACTTAATATCTATACACTCATAAATGAATTGACCTTATATACACAGTGTGACTTTCTAACGATGAACCCGTAGTTTTTTTTTTTTTTTGATAAAGCAAACAACGATGAACCCGTAGTTCCGCCCCTACCAAGGACCTAATGCACAGCTGTCAGATTTTTCTAGAATTGTCTTTCTGGATTTTGACCAGATTATATTTGCCTAACAATCGAGAATGACATAGTTAAAGATGGAAAGCTTTTCTGCAGAATCCACAAGTTAGATGCTCAAGTAGATAACGCTCACATGGTCAGTATTAAGAGTCGTTTGAAAGCTGCAGTATCCATATTTTCTGAATAAAGGTCAAGAGACTGTATCCTTGAAATTATTTTTAGTGCAAGCAACTTTGGTCCTTTAGGTAACTAAACATCCTGCACATCTGTCATTTTGTAATTATGCTTATTAAAGTTCAAAACATGAAGAATCTTACTTGAGATTTATCCAGTAAATATCGGCAAAGAGATTCTGAGTTGTTGACGGTGCCAAATCCATCAACCTCTACTCCGTAATAAGCGCTTAAATCAATAAATAAATAAAATGCTCCCTGCAAAAGAAAACAGGAAGTTTGGGTTCAATTTATCAGGGGTAAGAGTGCAAAAAGGAAATAAGTGAGCAGAGTCTACAACTACTCGATGCACATAATCCTGTTTCTCTACTTTTCAAGTCCTCCATCAAGAAACTTTACTATTAAGTACACTCATAATTCATACAACTGGACTGTTACCCGAGGCTCTGAAATTTTGACACTATCAATTTCCACAAAGCTCTTGACAAGGAAATCTCGTCGCTCACGAAATGCTTTTAACATAGTTGCAACTGCTTCTCCACCAGCATAGCCCAGTCCCAGAGCAGCCACAGCTGCCTTTTGGGAGATGCTACTTGCACCTGATGTGAACTGCAACAGCAGAGAAATAGATTTAAAAGTGAACTCTCACATAGGAGGAAATAGACACTGGATAATATGAAGACTGTTATTTAGACAGTGAACACGTCTTTTACTATTTTCCATGGGTCTATAGTGAATAGGTTAAAATTCTGCCCAAATAAACGACCACATTCAATGAAAGTACTTCAATGGACACATTAAACACACCCCAATACATATGGTCGGATGAAAACTGGTTTTGTCAATCATGTTAAACAAAATCCAATAATGAAACTCAGTTTCCAGACCAGTTAACTTGTTAATAAGAGTTCCGAAGGAAAAATACCACATTCATTTAAGTCGATAAACTTATTAAGAACAAAAGATATTACCTGGCTCTGTAACTTATTACATGCAGAAATAAAGTGTTTAGGACCAGCAATATAGCCAAGTCTCCAACCAGTCATTGCAAAGGCCTACAAGAATGCATATATTATAAGGCACACCTCCAGATATATATTCCAATATATGTAAAAGAAATAGTCATTGCCAAGGAAGAACTAAGGAATTATAATTTTCATACAATAAGAGCTGCATTACCTTAGAGAAACCATTTACAGTGAGAGTCCTATCCCACATACCAGGCAAAGATGCAAAGCTGGTATGAGTTGCTGGTGCATAAATAATGTGTTCGTAAATTTCATCTGATATAACCTGCAGACCAGAAAGCATTTTTTGTGGGGCGGGAAGGGGGTAGTTCAGATTCAAAGAACAGATTGGGATCATATTCAGGACGAGTTAGATATGATGAACCTACAAGAAGCCTCGGATGCCTAGCCACAATCTCAGCAATCTCCTCAAGCAATTTCCGAGGGTAAACAGACCCTGTTGGGTTGGATGGAGAACAAAGAATCAGAACTCTTGACTTTGCAGTCAGTTTAGATTCAAGAAGCTTTGGATCTAATAGAAAATCTTCAGATATGCTGGTCGGAAGAATCACAGGCGTTGCATCTGCCATCCTTGCCATTTCAGGGTAACTCACCCAATAGGGAGCTGGAATAAGAACCTGTGCCGTGTATGTGGGTTAATAAGACAACAAACTTCAGAAGTGAAGTACTTATATCTCAGAGCTAACAAACAATCTTCAGTACATAAACTGTCACTATGGCAATACTAATTGAGTGATTTCTATTGTAAAATTCCACTGCTTAACATCCATATTCGAGGAGGAAAAACTAAAGAGTATCAAACCTTATCCCCTGCATCTGATACTTTAAGATAGAGAGAAGACAAACGGTAGATACTTCACCAAAATGAAAGTCCTCTTTTCAGGGGGAAGGGGAGGAATGCAGCAAACTGATTTAAGTAATGGTACTATAACATTATATTTCCCATCACAATTAAACCAGCTATAGAATTTTTCTACCAAGAGATTAAACAATAGAGAAAAGGTGAAATATGCTGGCACTTCCTTTAGTGAAAACAAAATAACTCTTTTGAGTTAAAATTTTGTATCCAAACAATGAGTGCAGCAATCAAAAGAAAAAGAGGCGTTTAAAATATCAAACAGTTATCAAATTTTTAAGTCATTCACCACCAAAGTGAAATTGTGGGAAGACCCGTTATAACAAAAAAATTATAAAGAAGACATGTTATAATAATTCAACATGGAAATGAAAATTATGTGGAAAGTTAATAAACCTTGGATGTGTAGAGTTACCTCATCCCCTGGAGAACAAACTGCAAGCACTGCCTGAACACTACTTTGTTTTGCTCCATTGCTTACCACAATCTGATCAGGAGTGTATGATAGCCCGTTCTCCTCTACATCAATAAATTAGATCAGAAAAGTAAATAGAAACAAAAAACTGTGTAATGAACATAAACTAGAGAAATTAATACCTTTTAATTTATGACAAATAGCTGATCGAAGTTCCATTGTACCTGCATTTGGTGTATACCTGGTATGACCTTCACGAATTGCATTTATGCCAGCCTGAATAAGTGAGACTAATTTAGTAAATAAAGAAATGTGTAGAACATTGATTTCCTCAGAATAGGTACAGATCAGGTTACGTGATTACGAAATATTACCTCTGCAATTGGGGCTGGAGTATCAAAATCAGGTTCACCAGCTGCTAACCTAATAACAGGTACACCAGCTTGCACGAGGGCAGTTGCCTGATCAGTTATAGCAACCGTTTTTGAAGGCTTTACTGAATTTACCCTGGGGCTGAGAGAGAGATCAACCTCAACTCTGTCCATGTTCTGTGCTGTGACAACTGAACCTGCTCCACGTGAGTATAGCTGTCTCTTTGACCCTGAAGATCTGCCAGACATATATAAACAAATATTCTGATTCAGCAAAAACATATAGGAGGAGTATTTTTTTACAGAATGCTTACAATGGTTCAATGACACATCCCTATTTCATGTTATTAGAGAACAGCAAATATAGGAAAGTCCATGTTTTTATGTCTTTGTCAGAGAGAGGATAAAAACAGTGAAAAGATTTCTCCTCAAGCTCGTGTTACCTCTCTATAAAAATGATATCTCTTCAAGCTCTATTTCTTTCCTTTTCCCCTTTCTTTCCTTGACTGGTAATAATAAGTTCAAATAATAAAAGTAGCAAATCGCATTTACATGTTCATTCACACATTTCAATATCACAACTTTTCTCACTTACGGTTAAAAGGTTAACCTTCTTGGGATGGCCTAGAATGAAAATCAGGTAATACACCAAAATTGACAGGGAGACACTATCTTTGCAATTGGAAACATTTTATAAGCAGAACCAGGTAGCTAAAGATTGAATGTCAAAAAAAAAAAAAAAAAACACAATAGATTAGAAAAACAATAGTGAGAGAACAAAAGGAAAAGAGAAGGGTTGTTGTCCCCAATAAATAAGAAGAAAGATTACACATACGTCACCATCATTAAATAATGGTTAATTGGTTATACTTGCAATTCTTTATCAAAAATTAATCATACTTAACATCTTTACCAAAAGAGGATTATACTTAAGGTTCTTTATCAGAAAATGATTATGCTTAAGATTCTTTATCTAAAAATGATTATGCTAAGATTCTTTATCAAAATATGATTGTACTTAAGATTCTAGCAGTGGCTCTCTCTGTAGCATTATCTTCTTTCTTAGCCACTAACTATTAATTAGAAAACTAATAACAGTGATGACATTAATTAGTTTTGTGGCCCAAGGTTTCATAGAGTGTCAATTACTATAAGAGTTTTTGACCAAAATCATCCCTATTATTTCACCCTAACCTCCATTACATCCTTATGCTATCCTACTTAACCAGCAACATCCTTTAAGTTTACCAAACTTCACCAAAATCATCCTTCTGTTAACTTTTCCTTCCTTTTCTAACAGACCTTCTTTTGTCATGTGGACCTCATGCTTTTTTTCCCTTATTAATTTCATACAACCTAGCTCTTTAAAGAGCAGAAACAATTAACGGTGATCGACATAAAAATCAATAACAATATAAAATTTTCTTCTCCGATTTTTTTCACTCTTAGCATTTTCTCTCCACCAAGACTAATTCCTCAATGCTACAACTCTGCAGAAAATGCTGGAGTGCTGCACGAATCTTTTTAAGTACCCTCCTAGTTTAGTTTTCATGATCATCCATTCTCTTTTCTTTTCATACACTACGAATATTTCTACCTCCAGCTACAGATCTTTAAACAACGTCGGAATAGATCCTCTAGTCAGAGAACCAGCTTAATTACTTGTGAATCCGGTGATACACATTTCTTCCCAGAAAAGCCAAGACGATACATAGACTCCAACACCGAAGCAATTGATGTCATTTTGGGGATTGAACACTCTTTTAAAAAGAGATGAATACAAGATTAAAACTTTTAAAACCCCAGTATGATATCTACAAGTGCAAAGTATACAAGTAGCTATCAGGAGTCATAAGAAACTAGGCTATTCTTGTGTATCGGGATTCTGCTATCTCATCTATCTTTCTGCTGTATTTCTCTTCTCAACTCCTCTCTATTTCATTCAAACTTTGTTTTAGTGTTTCATTGCTATTAGTGGCTTGTAATTCTGTTTAGTTAAAGCTAATATAATCAGTTAGTTTATTGATTTGTCTGGGTTATTACACATTGACTCCAACTCCGAAGCAATTGACGTCATTTTGGGGATTGAACACACTTTTAAAAAGTATATGAATACAAAATTAAAAATTTTGAACCAACCCCAGTATGATAACTACATGTTCAAAGTATATAACCTTCTAACTGTGACTTCCTATCCCCTTCCTCCTCCCTAAAGATCGAACCTCTACGGCATAAAATTCGAAACTTTCACCTTCCCGAGCATTTTCTCAAGTCCAGAAAACATACTAACAATAAGATTCCTCTAACTAAACAAAAACTAAATCCACCAACTTTAATATTTTGTTAACAATTCAAAATTCTTTGAGGTAATTACAATTAACAATCAAGAAAACAACAAGGTAAGAGATTAAATTACCTGAGAGAGAGACCTTGGAGGGTAGAAGAGAAGGAGATTGATCTGGGGTTGAGTGAATCTGAATGAAGTCTAGAAATGGTGGGTCTTGAACCAATTCTTGATGAACCCAGTAGAGAAGAAGATGAAGCAGCAGTCATTTGGTAGGTTCTATAAGCAATTTCAAAGTTGGGTTTTCAAGTGGACGATGGAACTTCATTTGGGCGATGGAATAAATATTTTTATATGTAGAAATGGGAGTGGGTTGGTAAAATTAGAGGAAGAAGCCTAATTGTTGTTGGAGGCTGCTTCTGCTCTTCTTGGTTGGTGAAGTTGTTTCTTTTTTCTTTTCTTGTACTTAATTACTTTATTTTTTTTGTTTTAGAAGAAATCTATCATGATGCTCTTCTTCTTCTTTTTTAAGAAATTTTTTATAAGCCAAAGTTGATTTTATTTTATATAGAGAAATGGGAGTGGGTTGGTAAAATTAGAGGAAGAAGCCTAATTGTTGTTGGAGGCTGCTTTGCTCTTCTTGGTTGGTGAAGTAGTTGTTTTTTTTCTTTTCTTATTTGCTTTGTTTTTTTGTTTTTTTGTTTTTTTTTTACATGTATGGTTAGTTTAAATATAATATTTATTTTAATAATTTTTTAAATTTTATTATATTGTACCGTTTAAATTTATTATTAGGTAACGATAAAAAAACTCATTTTATGTAACGAACGATTGGGTGTGATCGCGTTGTTACATTAATATTTTCTTCTCATTTTGTATTTAATTACTATTGTTTAATAATTATTTCATCTTTTACTTTACATTTTCATAGCTGATCTATCTCATACCCTACTTTTCTTATAGCTTTATCATTCAAATTATAAATGTGTGACATTATATAACGATAGAGAACGATACAATTTATACAAACACTATATTCATTAAACACTATAGTAATAATACAACATAATACGACACATTATAAAATAATACATAATTAGCTAGGATAATATTTTTTTATTTTATAAAAAAAAATAGCTAGGACAACAAGTGTGCTTGAGTTGCGTACTTGCGTGCTTGTAAGTCAAGGGTATGGGGAACCATTCTAGTACTTTCTTTGTTTTAATTTGTTGTTTTACTTTCTTTTTTGATATTTTACATAGTTAAAAATTATTTGAAAAGTAGTATAAATCATAATTAACAACATAAAATATTTGATTATATTTATTTAAAAATTATGTTAAAAATACTATAAAGCGGAATAATTAACAGCTTAAAATGTTTTTAAAATATCTCAAAAATTTGATTGACTCTCGCAATTCTACTAATGCTACGTAAACTGAGATAAGAGAAAAAATAAATATTATTTGAAAACTACATAAAGAGTACTATAAATCACAATAATTAACAATTTAAAAACCTATAAAAAAATTGATTGAATCTCTGAATTTCATTTATGCCACGTAAACTGAAACAAGAGAGTAACACATATTATTTAAAAATGACGTAAATATTATTATAATCAATAACTTCAAAAAATATATAAAAAGTTTAATCGACTCTCCAAATTTCATAGGTATCGCACAAATTGGCACTTTAATCTATTCAATAATTTATTTTTAGCCTTGAAAATAAATTTTGTTATAAGGACAATATCAAATTCAAAATCCATTGTGAGTTGATATAGTACTCAAATGCTAATTTGCTCTTTGTAATTATCAAAAAATTTAAGTTTCAACATAGCAACTAAAACCATACTTAATCAATCGGCGTTAGTTGTAGACAACTAGATTTGGAAGTGTGATTTCCACAATATTTGCTTTGTATATTCAATAGTCAAATCTAGAGTTCTAATGTATCATTAATTAGTAGTAGTATTTTAAATTATTTGAAATTAGTACATTATATTTTTGTTCTTTCTTTTTTCTTGATATACACGTAGGTTAAAGATTAGCATATTTTTATTTATTTATTATTTACCAAAAAAATTCTCAAAATTAGTACATTTTTATCTTTATTTAGTAACATTTTCAATTGAAGATATGCAGAAATCTTCAAATCTTACAAGTAGTAGTTTAAAATAGATATATATTTGTTTGGAATTTATATTGTTTGTCTAATTATTTATTCTCATTTAAATTGAACATCATCTTAAAACGATATTTTCAAAAAACATACATAAGTAACCCTGGGAAATAGAAAAAAACACGGTCACTATCATCATCAATTACTTTTATGGTTTATTGTAAGTTTAACTTGAAATTTTGGGTGAATGAATTAAGTAAAATTCAATATTACAATTTTTTTAAAAACTAAATCAACTTTGCTAAAGAATTTGATTATGTACATTTTAACTTTTAAAACGACATAATATATCAATACAAAGATTCTGAACATCATCACTCTAATAAGTACTATTATAAGTGTATCAATAGAAATCTTACATTATAAATTTTAATAACCAAAATAAAATTGAATTGCGTCTCTATGTCAGCGCTGTTTGATCATAGATTTTATTTTTGTTTTTTCTTTGAATTTTATTCTGAAAATTTAATTTGGACATAAAATTGTGTAAATTTTTCGAAATTCAAAAAAGTTCAAAAAAATGTTTTCACTTCAAATAACTCACAAAAATAATTTCAATTTATATTAATGTCCAAACACAACTCCAATTCCTAAATATCAGATTATTAGGGACCAGATCATATTAAATAAGAAAGTATATAAAATAATTCAATATTATTCTTTACCGTAAGTTAACTAGAAGTGTATTTATTTAAATTAACTTTGTTAATGATTATTTTGAAATTTTAAATTTGACTATTATTTAAGAGAAATATTTAATACTCAGAATAGTATGAGATTTTTTTCTTCTTAATTTTAAAAAATAAAATAAAATAAATTAAGAAGCCAAGTAAATAAAATAGAGAAAAAAAAAAGTATTCTACACCAAAATAGAATAAATATCTAACTGAAAAAGTTTTTATGAAAATTGAAAGCAAATAAGTTTGGACCTTTTCTCAACCCCACGTTCCCATTAGTGAAAAGGGAAAAGAGCACGGCAGCAGCAGCAGCGCAGAGGCGGCAATAGCAGCAGCAGCAGCAAACTCCGGCAGCAACAGCAATATCCGGCAGATTAGGTAATGCAATCAAGCTCTTTTATTGTAATTCTTTTTATAGAGTTGGATGATATTATTAGTAGTATGTATTGCTGGAAGTTTGAATAAAAACAATAAATAAGTGTCATCAATAGGTTGGGTTGAACAGATTGAAGGGGTAATTCAATTGAGTTTGGTTGTTGTTCAATGTGGATCCTTTGATTGAGTTTATATATTAAAATTTGAACACTTTAATGTGTTCAATTGAGTTTGGTTGTTGACATGTTCTCTTTGATTTACTATTAAGTGCCAAACTTTCCCCGTAAGGATGTTGATTTTGGCAAGTTGGACAGTCAATATATTGAAAACGGTAAGAGAACGTTAAGTGCATATTGAATTTGTGTCTAAACTAGTATGTTGCTGTTACAGAGTATCTATGTTTCAGTTGCTCTAATAAACCAACCAATACAACACATGCCCATGTCATCATATACAATTCTACCTTTTCAATATTGGACAGTCATACCTATTACATGTGTATGCCTGACAATTTGATGTCAATGCTGATTTCTAACTCATTATACTGATTGTTCTTTAGAGATCTCATATATGTGCAAGTATGACTCGAAAACTTGTGTTTGTGCATGAAATAAAGGAGTCTGCAAATACTTCATGGTGTTCTAAACTCAGACTGAAGCACTGAATGGGTTTGACTACAAACTTCAGTTGCATTAGTATTGCTTCTAATAAAGTATACCATCCAGTTGAATCGATTACAGTCTAAATGTAATAATCTGAAATTTGATGCAATATGAAGAGACTAAAGTTACAACTACAGTTTGGTTGTTGTTTATATACATTAAAATTTGAACACTCTTGTTAGAATTCTTGGTTTCTCAACCCCGGACACAATCATGGTAACATATACATTACAATAACTAGTGGGAAAAAAAGAGCAAGTATTGAAAATAGGAGAAACCTATTTTGAATTATCAAGAAAAAGAAAAAACAACACAAACTTGTTTACTAACTGTCAACTGTTAATAATGACTGAAATCTCTCTATAATGACCACTAAAGAAATTTTCAATTGTTTCTTTTCGTGCTAGACAACTGAGGAAGCTCAACATCTAAAAAAGTTGATACAAGACTATACTGCTTCTTTCATCAAAGTAGGAGATAAGGTTTGGTGTTTCTAAATTTCTAAAGTTCAAGGACAATTGTTTTTTATAATGTGTTTGTGTTCATCTAGTATTGATACTTAGCTTTAATTTTGTGATAATTTGTTTGTGTCCATCGAGTGTTTGTTTAGCATAAGTACCAACACTAGTTGATCCTATTGATGACAAAATTGATTTTCTTGCAAGATTAATTTGTGTCCATCTAGTGTTGATATTAAGCTTTAATTTAGGAATAATGTGTTTGTTAAGCATAAGTACCAACACTAGTTGATCCTATCCTATTGATGACAAAATTCATTCTTGCTAGATCGATTTGTGTCCATCTAGTGTTGATATTAAGCTTTAATTTAGGAATAATGTGTTTGTTAAGCATAAGTACCGATATGTTATTTTTAAATATCAAATACCGTATCAAATACAATTTTTTTTTTGATATGGTATGATATTTTGGTATATACCATACCATGCAAATACCTAATTTGCGCCTCAAAGCATTTCTTGAACACTCCAAAACTTGTCACAAAAATGCCTTTGAAAACACTGATTTAAAGATGCAATGAAAAATTCAATTGGTCCACAAATTTTGTAAATTCCCAAATAAGCCTCTTGACCTCAAGATCCTCTCTATTCACTCTTATGATATAGACTAGTTACAAAGAGCCTGTGCAACTGTGCAAGCACAAATTAAATATACATGACTTTATTTATCTCAATTTATGTGGCACAAATATACTTAGGAGAGTCAATAAATTTTTATATGAGTTTTAAATGTTATAAGTTGTTAATTCTTGTAATTTATAACATTTTTTTAATGTAATTTATAAATAATATATTTATTTGTCCCAATTTATATGGTACAAGTGAAATTTAAAGAGTCAATTAAATTTTATATTTTTTTTCAAATTATTAATTATTATAATTTATAATACTATTTTTTCGTAATTTCTAAACACATAACATACGAAAAAGAAAAATAAAACAAATAAATTTAAACAGAGAAAACTTTAAATATAAATCGAGAAAATCTTTATAGTGCAATTTTTTAATACATAACATACTAAAAAAAACTAATAATAAAATAGATAAATTAAAGCCAAGAAAACACTACATATAAATAGTAGAGGAAATTCAAGCAGAGTGTAAAAGTCACAACTCAACAGCATAGGGTTCATCAAGAATTGGTTCAAAACTCACTGTTTGTGGAGTTTATTCAGATTCACTCAACCCCACACAATCTCTCTCTTCTAACCTCCAAGGTCCCTCTCTCAAGTAAGTTTCTCTGTACCCTTGTTGTTTTTTGGTTGTTAATTGCAATTACCTCAAAGAATTCTGAATTGTTAACAAAATATTGAAGTTGGGGAATTAATTTTTATTTAGTTGGAGGAATCTTATTGTAACAGCCCATATTATGCATATGCTAGTTCTATTCATGTGATACTTGACATAGCCTAATAGTATAGGTGAGGGACCATGTTTCTTATATGGTTAGTGTTGGTTCGTACCGCTGCATCCTATGTGAACTTGTCACAACTTTAAGATTGTCATAGTTATTATATGCATGTAAGCACAAGTTACATGTTGGTTCTCTTGGGCCTTTAGGGAACCGGCGTCCGTCTTAGTGGGAACTGAGGCGTGACACTTATTGTTAGTATGTTTTGTGGACTTGAGAAAATCCTTGGGATGGTGAAAGTTTCAATTTTTATCTAGTAGGGGAAAGAGAGTTTCGAGAATATTTCCCAATTTTATGAATGTTTTAAGTTTATGAATGCGAGAATTAATCTGTTAGTGTTTCTTTATTTACTTGTTAGATATCAAGAGCAGTTTCAAATTCCTTTTATCAACGAAAACCTCTGTCTGTTGTAGTCTCAATTGTTTTTTTTTTACGTCTATTTTCCTTGTACAAATATTATATGCATTTTCTTTATCAATGAAGCTTCCTCTCTTCATTTTTCCAAACCGTATTTCTACATTAACACCTAGCTTTGTTCTAGCATTAATATGTACTTATATCACTTGGATTAATGTAACTATTTGAATCTTTAATCATCTAGGTCAGTCAGAATTATTTACCTTAAGCACTTAAATCCCACCTAGTTTGAATTTGTAGGGAACCTAGTTGTGGACCTCGAATGGTGCCTATTACTTTTCTTTTGAGGTAATTGGAACTCTTAACAATCTCAGGTTGTGGAGACTAGTAAATTGAATTATTTGCAATTAGTAGTAAATAGGTTCTCTAATGCACAATAAGGTTGTTGCCTAGTGGTCAATGAAGTGGACTGAGAACCATAAGGTCGTAGGTTCAAATCCTAATAGAGACAAAAAATAAGGTGATTTCATCCCATTTGTGGACGTTACCTAGTACCTCTTGGTAAGGGGTACATGTATCCCATGGAATTAATTGGCCCGGACACCACAATTATATTAAAAAAATTAGGTGTTCTAACACACCTTAACCCAGTAGGTGACAACTCTTCTCTTTTAGCCCATTAAAAGAGTTGTCACATGTTGAAACCTGCTTTTGCGAGAAAATGGGGTGTGACACACTTTAGGGGGAAAAGTGAAGTATAGAAATAGCAAAGGACTGGGTACAAATTGGAAAATAGCGCATACAGTAAGGATGTGTAATGCAAAGAACTCAGAACACATACATACAGTATCTTGTACTAATACTGAGTTTGTACAATTAGTTTCTCAAGTATCTGGTTATCTTATTAAGAGTTGGCATTATATCTAACAGGGAAATGAACACGGAAGAAAAAAGATTTAATCAAGAAGAGGAGGATGAGGAGGAAAATGGGAGAGGTCGAGAAGCATGGGAAAGAACTTATGCAGATGAAAGATCATGGGAGTCTTTGCAAGAGGATGAATCAGGACTCCTTCGTCCAATTGACAATAAAACTCTATCCCATGCTCAGTATCGACGACGTCTCCGCACTGCAACTGCTGCACGAATTCAGAAGGGTCTGATTCGGTACCTCTACATTATCATTGATTTCTCCAGGGTATGTAAAATCCTATATGATTGCAAAATAACTGCAGTATTGTAATTGGTTACTGACATTTAAAGGTTTTAATTTTTCTTTTGCAAGATATGAAAAAATTATTTAAGCATCTATAGTTATCTGTTTGTAAATGAGTTATCACTGGAAGAAGTTAATCAGGTTCAATTTCCCAGACAATCTGCTGATCTTCTTCCGATGCTAGCAAATTGTTTCTTAAGAAGGAATACAATACGGTCTTTTTTAAAGAACCAGCAGCTCTTCGTTTTATGGATTTCTATTTGCATCTAGGGCTGAAGATTTAGTGATTGCAACTGGTTGATTATGCTATGAGATATTGATAAAGCTAAGTATATTTCTTTTTCTTGTAATGGCTTTGAGAAACCAACACTCTGAGTAACTTTTTCAGAAAATCATGCTACTCTATGCCTATGCAATTGGGTCGTCTTTGATCAGTTTAGTGAATATTCAAGTGAATACCTACTTTCTGTTTTGATGTCACCATATTTCTCTAAACCACGTTTTGAAATTCTAAAATTGTGAATTGAGTGTATAAGACAATTATTGCCTTTTAAAAATGTCCCTTAATTGGGTTGTGCTTATCACTGCATTGGACGTTTTCTTTTATCATTGACAAGGTGCTGCAACAGACAATCTTAAACATTTGCATGTAAGCTTCTTGCTGATAGTTCTCCTTTCAAGATGTCAGCATCCTTTTTTTTGGTGACATTTTCCTAGTTTTCTTTTTTTCACATTGCTCGAAAGTTTTTCTGAGCATCGGTTGCATCTAATTGATACTTTTCCTACATGCTTATATTCTGCAATGCCCACGCCAACCTGGAAAGCTAGAAGAAAAATTGAAACGCTTTGAGTACTAGAAATCTAGACATAATAGTAGAGACTTTTAGCGTTCATTTCAATTAAGTCTGGATGACTTTAAAAATGACTTTTGAAAGAGAGAGAGACAGTAATGTCTCATAATATCTTGAACTTTTACATCTTTTGAGTTAGTAATTGCTCACCTGAATTTTGAATTTTAGGCAGCTGCAGAAATGGATTATAAACCAAGCCGAATGGTTGTAGTTGCTAGACAAGTGGAGGCTTTTATAAGAGAATTTTTTGACCAGAATCCCCTGAGTCAAATTGGCTTGGTGATCTTGAAAGATGGAGTAGCTCATTGCTTAACAGATCTTGGTGGCAGTCCTGAGGCTCATATCAAGGCATTGATGGGTAAATTGGGGACCTCAGGTGATGCATCCCTTCAGAATGGCCTAGATCTTGTGTGTGATCTCCTAAATCAAATCCCATCGTATGGTCATCGTGAAGCCCTTATCTTGTATTCAGCTCTTAGCACATGTGATCCGGGGGATATACTGGAAACCATCCAAAAATGCAAAGCGTCCAAGATAAGGTGCTCAGTAATTGGTCTCTCTGCAGAACTCTACATATGCAAGCATCTCTGCCAAGAGACTGGTGGAATGTATTTTGTTGCATTGGATGAGGTAAGGAATAGATAGTTGAGCTCTGAAGTAGTGGCAATACAAGAACTTGTGAAAGAAAAACTAATAGAATAAAGGAAATCTTTTGCTGGAAATTTAGGAGAAATTTGGTTCTAATAGCCTACTATGTAAAATGTCTCATTGAATGATGATTAACTATATGTGGCAATCATAATATTGTTAAAACTTTTTATGATTTGATTCGTTGTTATTGCTCTGTCAGCCTCATTTAAAAGAGTTGGTATTGGAGCATGCCCCACCTCCTCCAGCTATTGCAGAGTTCGCTGTTGCAAATTTGATTAAGATGGGGTTCCCCCAAAGAACAGCAGAGGGTGTCATTTCAATTTGTTCATGTCATAAAGAGGCTAAAGTTGGTGGTGGATACACTTGTCCGAGATGCAAAGCACGCATATGTGAGCTGCCTACTGAGTGTTGCATTTGCGGACTGACCCTTGTATCTTCTCCACATTTGGCAAGGTCATATCACCATCTCTTCCCAATAAGGCCATTTGATGACGTTTCACCCTCAGCTCTGAAAGATTTTCACAAGTTACCAAAGAATTGCTTTGGTTGCCAACTGAGTCTTCTAAATCCTGGTAAGAGCACTCTTCTTATTTACCAAATGAAAACTATCTTGAGGTAAAAGATTTATACTGAAAAACAAGGAAATCGGTCTTATTTTCTTACTCTTCAAGATTACTCTGTAAAATAATCACTGAAGTGAATCTGCGATCCAATGAAGCACGTGGTCACACAACATATTTGTAAAAACGACTTGCATTTTTTGGTTCAGAATTGAAACTTCCAGTGGTAAAAAAGAGTCGTACCAAAATGAGGAAATATGTCTTTTCTGTTTGCTCTCAAGATTGCATTGTAAGTAACCTTTAGAGTGAAACTGGGACCCAATGAAGCACCTGAGCTGGTCTTCCTTATCAAAATAAATAAATAAAAATGGAACACCTGAGATTTGCATTTGTTTTGCAGATATTATCATTATCCATGTATATGCTAGGATGTTCGATAATTTGATAATTTTCAAGTAGAGTAGTTTATCAGATTAACCCTGGGTACATAACCCTGACCTGAAGCATCTGCTGTTGCTAAGAATGTCAATGAAGTTCCTTTCTTTTTTTTGAAATTGGTAAAAGTTGTATTCATCAGCATTCAGGGCTATGCTGGCCACCTCCAAAATTTACAAAAGAGTCATGGATAGTTACAAGGAACCTATAAAATCCACTAATTGGATTTCTTCTTCTATATTCTGTTCTTTACGCCAAAAGCCTAAAGTAGTATGAAGTTCCTTTCTTTAAGTTCATAGCTGCAGAGAATTGTAGAAGGCATTTACATAATTGTTTGTCATCTGAGATATCTTGTATGTGCATTTGTTCCAATTTGTAAAGAACGAAAGAAAAAAAAAAAACACGCACTAATCATAACTGAGCTTTTGTTGAACTGAAGCAAAAGAAATGTCTCTAGTGTTCTACAGAAGAAACAAGATGTTTAGTTTCTAGAGCTTAAATTATTCACGTCCAAGATAATAAGTTCTTTTGTGTTACAATTCTGTGCTTCTCGCTGGTTGTTTGTAATTATGTCCTTTGAGGACTGTTTTGAGGCAAAATTTCTAAGCAATGTTGAAATTTGGTCTTTTAAGGAAGTAGCCTGTTGAACTAGTGTTTGTATTCAGTCAGATTGGTTTTTTTTTTTGCCAAATTTCTTGTAACTTGTGATGAAATTAGGAAATTATTCTGTAAAATGAGTTGTGCTTGGACAAAACATGCTTGGGATCATAAAACCTGGAAAGGAAGCAAATTTATCTCTTCTTAATGCAAGTCCAAATACATAGGCAACCTCTTACAGTTGCCGCGGCCTTTTATTTACACACCTTAATTGAAACTGTTACCCATCAAACACCTAATGTATGTCTAAAATGTGCCTATTGAACACGTCATGCCTAGTTAGTAAAAATAAAATGTATGAGTTCACATGTGATGATGTGGTAAAATGGCAAATCGAACAAAGCCATGTAGATTTTGAATCCAACTAATTGAAAAAGGAAAAAGAAAACACTATCTTTAGAAAAAAAAAACCTCCCACCTTGTCATCTTCCCCAACCTCATCCCTCCCTTGTCTGATTTCTCTCTGGTTCATTCCTCCATTTTCTTCCTTACCCCATGAAAATCTCTCCATAATTTTGCTCTCGAAATACCTCAAAAGACAAGAAAAAATAGAAATATGTCACTCTATTCTAAACAACACTAATCATGCCTATAAATACTCAAGTCATCCCTACCTTACTCAACTGCCCAACAGTACAACTAAACCTCAGTCCCAAGCAAGTTGAGGTCGGCTATAGGAATCCTCACTAACCATATTACTTCAGTTAAACCATCTGAGGCCAACATTATATAAAGTAATAGTAATAAAATCAAGCAACATAAAAAGTACTAGAAGTTCTTTATATTTTGCTACTGTCATATAAATTTCTGAAACGATAAACAACTCCGATTAAAGTATAGGACATAAAGTAAAAGTGTTAGCATGACTAAAACATATTCTTAATTAATAGGTATCTCCTACATGATCTTTTTCTTCCATTGTGCCCTATCTTTCACTAAGCCTTGCATGAACCTCACTAGATTGTAAGTCTTTCAATACAACTTCCTTCCAAGTGATTTAGGTACCTCTTCCCTTTTTACTACTTTCTCTCACCACATATCTACAAACAGGTGGATTTGAAGTTCGATGCAAGACATAAACATGCCATCTCAAGTGACCTCTTATTTTTTCCTCGATGTGTGCTACTTGAACCTTCTTGTGAATGCGATTGTTTCTAATCTTGTCTAGTCTTGTGTGACTGCCCGTCCATCTTAGCATCTTCATTTCCATGCCACTCATCTTGATGTTTTACTTTAGAGACCCAACAATAGAGTTGTCTTTTCTCAGGCAAAGTTATATAAACCACGTTTCAAGGCTACAAAATCACCAACTGTCGATGGACGCTTTGTTAGACTGAACAAATGAGGTTCATCATCTTCTTTTTCTTCTACTTGTTCATGGGTTGCCATCCCCTTAGTTTCGGTAGATTTAAGTGTTGATACAATAATGGGTGTCAGGGGTTTTGCTTGAAATTGGAAGGCCGTCAATCTGTGGGGTTGGAATTGTGTAGTGAATCACCATTCACTACACTGGGTATGTTGTTGAATGGTGTAGTGAATCACCATTAACTAAACGGGGTATGTTGTTGTTGAATGGTGTAGTGAATTTGCACTGGGTATGTTTTTGTTGTTGTTGAATGGTGTAGTGAATGGATGATGTGCTGTAGTAGTAAAAGCTGGGCGTTCTATTTATTAATGGTGTTCTCTCCATTGATGAGTCTTGGTTTCTAATGGTATTTCTCTTATTGGAAACTGAAGGATGCTAGTTGGTATTTTTCGCTGGTGGGATTCTATTTAGGAGGGAGAGATGAAGGCTGTGGTGGTTTCTGGTGATTGGTAGTATGTCCAAACTGATGTGGGGAGGCGGTGGCAGCAGCAGAGAGGAGCTGGAGGAGAAAGAAGGAAGAAATAAAACAAAAATATTACATTACAATTCATGAGCTCAAAACTGTGAAAGTCACTCATTCTGCCACATAACTGTGAGGTGTTCAAACTTCAAACGTCATATTTTGGATATACGTTAAGTTGTCTAAAAGATAATAACCTCAATCGAGGTGTCTAAGTGAAAAGTCGTGGCAACATTAAGATTTAAGGGGGATGTCCATATGTTTGGCCTAATGCAAACTTAATGTACAGGAGTCTCACTTTTTGCTTGTTCCACTTTTCTCTTTATGCATCAAGATATTCTCACTTTTTGCTTGTTCCCCTTTACTCTTCATTCATCAGGATATTCTCACATTTTGCTTGTTTCACTTTTTTCTTTATTTGATTTGATGCAGGAAATTTGCCAGGTCTGCAGGTTGCTTGTCCAAACTGCAAACAACACTTCTGCCTTGATTGTGATATTTATATACATGAGAGCTTGCACAACTGTCCAGGTTGTGAGAGCTTAAGGAATTCCAAGACCATTAGTGATATGGAAGAATGATAAGGATGTCTATTTCTGAAGTGGTTTATTCATCAAACGGAACAAGCTAAATGGCAAAATGTAATGTTATGTTGGATGTCCTTCCAAGTACCAGAAATCTTGTTTCACAGCATGTTGTGAGGAAAAGTCAAGCTGGCTGCTTTCATAGGATTTTTACTGTTGGATCCAGCCAATTTCTATGGAACAGCTATGGGCGACACCACTACTAATCTCAAAGGTAAAACTTGTATGGTCTAATCCAACGTTTGGAGCAATGCAGGATCACGGCATAATGTATATCATTCATGTCACAAACAGATTGTTGTTACTTTGTACCCTCAAATTCTGACTTAAAAAGAAGAAAAAAAGGAAGACAGCGATGAGATCTGTTTTACCTTTGAGCCTTAGGATTTTGACATTTATTTACTGGACAATCCACTGATGAAATGACTTCTGAGTGCATTTCCAAGGGCAGAGGCCTTTGCTACGGGTAGATGAGTATAATTTATCAGCTACTGTTAATCCAAAAGATATCGTTCAGGAGGACAATTAACATTACAATAGCTTTTATGATATGTTATGTCCATGTCACCATTGAGAATGACACTTTTGCTGGAATACCTGTGCTGGATTTTGCATACTATAAGTTGATATAAATCAAACACACTCGACCCTGCATCGGTTTCTTGGGTTCGATTCAATTTTCGTTGTTTGGTTTCAGCTCAGGTATTTGGTATGGACTGGTATGCATGGATTCAAAATCAAGTTGGTATTGTATATTTACTTTTGTTAATTACTTATGATATCCAAGTTCACAGTCCTCGATAACAGTGACATGCTGGATTGCACAAGATGCCATTGAATTTGCTTGTGAAAAATACATTTATGCTGTGTTAGTATTGAGTTTCATTTTTTTTTTTTTTTCCTTACTTGGCCTCTCTAGTTCATTTATATGATTAGTTAAAAGGGGGAAGGGGTCCCTCTGCTATTGAAAATTTTAAAATATTATCCTCCGTTGTAATATCATCAGTATATATATATGTCCCTAACGTTATACAAATGACTACAATTTTTGTCATTCCTTTGTTAACCTCATCTATTTTAACCACGTGGCGTGCCAGTTCACCCCACCAACCTTTCTACCGCGACCATTCAGAGTCACCAACACGTTGATACAAGAGAGAATCCGCCAGCTAAATGAGCCGGGGAATATAAATCATTTAACAATCTTTCGATTTGAAAAAACCAAAGTTCTTTAAAAAGGTATAGAACACTTTATGGTAAGTGATTTTTTCATTTTATCTTTAAAACATCATAATAGTGCTTTTGGAATAAAGGGAATTGAACTAGAAAACGCGTTAGATTAATAATTTGCTATATTCATGGGTAACAAATTTAAATCAAGGTCTTCATAATGAGAAGAAAAAAAAGTCATTTGCTTTATATATAGCTTATTCATTCCCACAAGGCCATAATAATATATTAATTAAAGAAACATAAAATAATTTACTAATTAAATATAAATGATCTCATAATCAAATGCCCCTTCAGACCCACTTAATTATTTTATACTTCTTCTTCCCCCTTCAGATAATAACTTGCCTTATAAAATTTAATATAATATAATACAATACATACTGGTCCAATTTAAATTCTTTGACCTAGAACTTATTAAATGCACACATACTTTGGTACTACTTGTCTACAGTTTCCCTATTTAAATTAACTTGACTTAGTAAATAGTTGAACCAGTCTTTAACTTATAATTGAATTTTATTTTAATAATAACAATAACAAACTTAAATATCCAAGAAGCTAAGCTAAGAGTGACATAAAGTAACTTAAAATTCTGTGAACGCAATATATTATTATACTTATACTATATATATATATATATATATATATATATACATAAATGTTTGATTAATAGATGAGTGTCTGTCGAATACTTCCTGTCTAGCTCTACATATCAGGTTCATTGTGTCACGACTCACGATTCAAGCACATAATTAATACGTATTTTTTGTTTTGATCATATAAATCTCACAAATTTCTCTCTCAAGTTATCTATGCCATTATCAAACCCAAAAACATATTTAAAATTTTATGAAGCTTGCCAACCTAAAAATCTATCAGTTCTTCACTTTAATTCGGCTTTATCGATGACGTCACACATTAGGATATATCCAATAATCCTTAAATTATATGGTCCCTCAACCTTATCAACTATATGTTTGACCTTACTAAAAGTCCTAGTAAAAAATTCTAGTATGACTTTTTAGCTAGGCCTATAATACATTATTTAGACAATGACTTGGATTGTATGGACCAATGCAAATTGCAATACTTTTAAACAAAGACTTAAATTCTTCTAAATCAATTGGAAAATTCATGTAGTATTTTACTATACTAGACTTAATTGCAATTGCTAAAATAATTTGACACGTTACTGTATTAATTGTATCATGAAATGAAATTCAGTATTCACAAAAAATTGTGACCTGAAATAAGTTAGGCGTTAGTCTTTGTCAAAATATGTGGAATTTGTAATATCTGCTACAATAATTAAAAGTGATCTAATATTGTAAATTAATTAATTTTTTTTATATTGATGATGTATATAACTTAAATCTCTTTTTCCGTAAACTTTACAGAGATAAAAAAAGCAATATTTTCAAAGAGAAGACTGGGCGTTTAATTTGAGTGTTCATGTTTGCTTAAACATCTGTATAAAGATTACTTTGAATAAATCAAATTGCTTGCCAGCAAGCTAACAGTTCTTTTAGAAGTATTCGACTTCTAGATCGTTGAATAAATTAAATAGCTTTTACCAAATCTTTAAATTACATCAAATTAATTAGCTTAATTTTTGTGATTCTTAAAATTGATAACAAGTATGATCAAAGATAGTCAAAAAAGGATTCTACTGAAGCCTCAAAATAACAAAATAGAGAAATACTTTGTTTTGATATCAGAGGCGGACCTAGAGTTAGGAGTTCCAAGTTCGAATTCACAATATTAGTGTGAAAAAACATTTTCACCACCTTTTCTTACTATTGAGTTGTCAATCAGTTTTATTAAGGGTTACAAATTAATATGTATATAAACAATTACAGAATATACGAAAGTGCTAATAAGTTCATTCGAACCCACAAATCCTGTTACTCCGCCTGCTAATCAATGTGATTGTCACTCTATACAGTCCAGTCATACTACTGATTAGTATATTCTGGGAAAATACCCATCCATTTAAGAATAAAAATAAGACAAAAATGAATAATGCGTTTCATATTTGGCTTAGAAACCGATGTCAGAGAACGATTTTTCCAAACGATGTCCATGTATTGATTCAATTAAGAAAATGACAAGTGACCAATTAGTTAATTGTCATTGAATTTAATATCGTTATAAATTTTGGAATATTTACCAAGAGTGTAAATTGCTACAAAAATTTATATTTAATGATAATTAAATTACTATGTTTATTAATTGTCTATAAAAATTATTTTTGATATACTGAAAAAATATTAGTCCATGGGTGACTACATTTTTTCAAAGTCAACTGGCAATTGACAAGCGCATTATTGTGCCAAAAACAAAATGTAGGACAAGACCATCCTATTTTGGATAATTTTAAGTGGACCGTTGATCAACATGGATTGTAGTGTAGTAGTGAACTTGCTTCACTCTTAATTAAAGAGTCAAGTTGAGCCCTGAAAATGGAGAAAATTCTATTAAGAGCGTCATTCAAATTTAATCGAGACTTTAATACGGGCTTCAAACACCGAGTAAAAATAAAAGTTCAAAGTTGATCTAATTTTGGAAAAAATAAAAATATCATTTCTCAACCTAGAGCTTAAGATCTAATCCCCTCCTCTCCACGAAATCCAAACCAAAAACAAAGAAGTTAATTGGATATAATAAACGTCAATTAGGTTGTTACCTAATATATATCCCTAAGTTGATTATTAAAATAATGCAGACAATTGGAGTGCAATCACATGCAGAATCACCCGTTTGAAATCCAATATCTAGGTCGTGTAGTCAACAAATAATTTAATACTTTCTCTCTCGATCTGCTTGTCAAATATTTTTTAATTTAATTTTTATTTTTATTTGTTATTTTTGACAAATTCAGAAAGAATAATTTTTTTCTTTGTTATACCTTCAAATTAACATTGAGTTAATAGCTTTAAAAAATATAGTGAGTAAATATATTTGAGAGTTGAGACTCTATTAATTAATTAAAAAAATATGTATGATAATTCAATATATCAATTATTGTTTTCTTAAAATAAATATATTAAGTAAGAAATTGACGAGTAAATCGAAACGGAGAGAGTAATTAAATAAGTTTCGTGAATATTAATTACTCCCTCCGTCCCATTTTATGTGGCAACATTTCCTTTTTGGTCAGTCCCAAAAAGAATGTCACATTTCCTTATATGGAAAGTATTTAAAGGTACAATTCCTTTTTTACCCTTGTTGATCCCACTTAGTCTTAAAATAATACTCCAATACATTTATGAGGAGAGAGAAAAGTGAGTCTACTTTTTAAAGGGCAATTTGGTAAACATTTCAAAGTCTTCATTTATTTTTTAAACTCCGTGCCCGGTCAAATGTTGCCACATAAAATGGGACGGAGGGAGTAGTAGAATTGACCGCGAAATTATGGACCCAAAAATGTTTTTTTTTTTTTGCATTTATAAAAGGCAAAGAAAAGTCGTTAAAAATAAGAAGACTTTGGGCATATTATATTCCTTTCAAATTTTCGAAGTCTTGATTGACAAATGACAGTTATTGAATTTTCAGATTATTTTGAATTGGGATTTGGGGCTACTATATTCTTTAATTTGTATGAAAGAGAGTTTTTCAAATTATAAGGGAGCAAACAAAAATAGAGCAATTTTAGGAAGGGGTAAAAATATATATAAAATTGCTTTTAAATAATTTAACGTATGATTTAGGTGAGAGAGGATTTGAGATTATTTTGAATTGAAGAGATTACGTTTTTATTGGTATAATTCCTATTTTAAAGTTTCATTATTATATCTGTTAAATAATTATTTGAAAGTACGTAGTTATGTTACTTTTAATTTACTTTTAAAAAGTTGTAATTCCTCTATGGCTTTTCCACCAAAATGTTGGTAGAGAATATTTCTCCACTGTTTAAAGCTTCAACTAGTGTTTGCTCTTTTTCTTCTTTTTCCTTTTTAATTTTCAATTTATTATGTACAAAACTTAAAGATCAAATAATCCTGTTTATAAAGATGAGGAACCAACGACCAAAAGAAAAGGATACACGTTATTTAGATGGATCTACATGAATAAAAATATTTTACTTTTGAGGCCATTAATTGTTGATAATATACCCCATTCGTCTCATATTAATTGATCACTATATTAAAAATAATTGTACCATATTAGTTGATCACCTTGCAAAATCAAGAAAATATATATATATATTTTTATATATTACTCTTGTTAATTCTTTTTGAAATGTTCACATTTGTTTATAAATTTTTCAAAAAGTTTTTTAAGTGGTGAATTAGCAAAATTATCTTTTTTTATTTATGATTTTTTAAATATCGTGTGCGAAATAAAAAACGATCAACTAATATAGAATAGAGAAGTATACAAAAATATATCCTTTTACCCTATTTGACACACAACACGGTTTCACATGGAAATCTTCCTTTTAAATCAATTTTACAATTTCCAACCCCCATATGCTATCTCCTATGCTTCATTCAAATAATAATAATAATAATAACAATAATATTAATTTTTATATATACAAAGCTGGATATAGATAATTTGACGTGGTACATGTTTTTGACCAACTCTTCTATTTATCTTTTATATCCTATTTTGACAATTTATATTTGTTTTCTACTTTTTTTTTTAATTTGTATTTTCAAAAAACTAAAAATGTTCAAATGACCACCCAATTAATAACCTCCCTTTAAAACATTCCTTAAACTTCTTCCTACAAAGGAGATATCAAATCATGTACTATATTATTTTTAAAAATAACATAAATATTATTAAATTGAAAAAATAAGTAAACAATTATAAAATGAATGATAAAGTATAAGTTCCTAATAGTGAAAGTAAACTTTTTTATGATTACTACTAAAGTTAGTTAGTTCTAAAATCTCTTAATTGCACCTCTTAAATATACATTCTCCTCCTTCCCTATAGTGAATTACTTAGTTATTATTATATTTTTGGAGTTTTTACTTTAAAATAATATAAATAAATATTGATATAAGATATAGAAGATATACTAAATTGAATGTTTTTAGTTGGAGTATCATTTATTTCATTTTCTTAGAATGTCTCTCTGGCCATTTTCTTTAAATAAAATTATCTTAACATACTCAACTAATTAAATTTCTTATATAATTATGAGTCTTAAATAAGGGAGGACATCATACAATAATAGAGGATATTAATATTAATTGGGTAATAATTTAACTGTTTTTTCAAATTTTTATTTAAAGTCCAATAAAATCTCTACACTTCCTTTCTCCCCACCATTTAAATAGTTACTATACAATGAGTGTTAAATTACATTCAAATTGTTATTTTATATTTTATTGAAACACACCCTAAACACCAAATAAACTAAAATTCAAACAAAAAATGTCATTTGTTTTGAAACAAAAGAAATAACACAACAATAATAACATTCGTCATTTATATTTGCTTACGATAAAAAACATGAGCAAGCTCAGACAGACAAAGTTACGAATCATTTCATTTTTATTAAAAGACAAGGAAAATAAGGAATATCCTGTTGATGATCATCATGTAGACCCCATCCTACACACCGCATTTTTAGTCAAATTTTTTCAATAAAAATGTCAGTGTCCCACTAGCTCCTCTAGCAACTATTTTTTTCTTTTAGTCTAAGTCACCTCTATATGAAACTTCATTGCTCTTTCTTTCTACAATCCAAGAAAATTTCCAATTAAAATAGACCTTAGACAAAAAAAAAAACTTTTTTTTTTTATTAGCAAAAAACACAAACAAAAAGAAAAACGAGTATATTACCAACTCACACGTTGTCTTAGTCAAAATAACCTGCCATATTTGATTGACCAGGCAATTAAGAAACTACTATATATATATATATATATATATATATATATATATACATCCACAAACAAATCATCTATAGACCAAAAAGAGAACATAGCAAAATAACAAAGTAATAATTTTGTTATTCAAGTTCAATCTAACATGGTTGAGCATAATTTTCATCAACAAAGTCATAGTTTTGTTAAGTTGGTGATATTTCTATGCTTGTTATTTCTATCTGCTAATATTTCAGTTGAAGCGCGAATTCGTCATTATGAATGGGAGGTTAAATATGAATACAAATCCCCAGATTGTTTCAAGAAACTTTCTATTAGTATCAATGGTAAAACTCCAGGACCTACTATTGTTGCTCAACAAGGTGACACTATTGTTGTTGAAGTCAAAAATAGTTTGTTAACTGAAAATCTTGCTATTCATTGGCATGGAATTAGACAGGTAAATATATATTTTAAAAAAAATCCCTTTTACTTATTTTGTTTTTAATAAATAATTTTGATTTTATATATCTTGTGATTGTAGATTGGAACACCATGGGCTGATGGAACAGAAGGAGTTACACAATGTCCTATTGTGCCAGGGGATACTTTTGTATACAAATTTGTTGTTGATAGGGTAAGTTTTTTTCCCTTTTGAGTTGCATTTAATCGAAGCAATCATGTTTGCAGTACAATTATAATGGAGATGTGTTTTTGCAAATTTTGTGCAGGCTGGAACATATTTGTACCATGCTCATTATGGTATGCAAAGACAAGCAGGACTACAAGGAATGATCAGAGTATCATTACCTGATGGAGTTTTAGAGCCATTTTCATATGATCATGATAAGAGTATTCTTCTCACTGATTGGTACCACAAGAGCACTTATGAACAAGCAACTGGTCTTGCTTCATTGCCTTTTTCTTGGGTTGGAGAACCACAGGTAAAAACTGTACTCAACTTATTCATTCTGTTTCAATTCGTTTGTCTGATTTTGACTTGACAAAAGTATACAAGACTTTTGATCTTTTATGTCTAGAAATTAAAGAATTGAATAGCAGGGAAAGAGATATTTTGTCTTTTAAACAGACTAAAAAGAAAAGTAAGACAGAATAAATTAAAACAGAGGGAATATAATGTTTTTGAAATGTTGTTCAATAATGTTTGCTAATTTTTAATTTGCTTTTTTCAGTCAATCTTGATTCATGGAAGAGGAAGATTCAATTGTTCTATTCCAAGCATAGATCCTACTCTTTGTAATGCTACAAATCCTCAATGTACACCTTATTCAATGACTGTTGTTTCTGGCAAGACTTATAGGCTTAGAATTGGCAGCTTGACTGCTCTTTCTGCTCTAAGTTTTGAAATTGAGGTATTTTTCACAATACCCCTATGTCAACCTAAGTTGCCCGGACTCTCCAAAATTGTTACCGCATCCGTGTCAAATTCTCCAAAAAGCACTACTTTTGGAGGATCCGACATACACCCTGAAGAGTCCGAGTACCTCAACAATTTAACTAAATAAACAAGTTTGTTTCTTTTGTTTTTATTAATCCCATCTTTGTGATGCAGGGGCATAACTTGACAGTTGTTGAGGCAGACGGTCACTATGTGGAGCCATTTGTGGTACAAAATCTTTTCATTTATTCTGGTGAAACATACTCAGTCCTAATTAAAGCTGATCAAGACCCTACAAGAAATTATTGGGTTAGTACAAAAGTTGTCAGCAGGAATAATACTACTCCAAATGGTTTGGGTATTTTCAATTATTACCCAAACCATCCTAGGAGATATCCTCCTACTATACCACCCCCAGGGCCACGTTGGGATGACGTTGCCCCCAGGATGGCTCAGAGTGTTGCGATCAAGTCCCACAAAGATTTCATCCATGCCCCTCCTTTGACATCAGACAGGGTCATCGTCATGCTCAACACACAAAACATGGTGAACGGGTATAGACGTTGGTCAGTCAACAACGTCTCGTTCAACATGCCTCATACGCCTTACCTGATCGCCCTTAAGCACAACTTATTACATACTTTCGAGCAAACCCCTCCTCCAGACAACTATGACCACAAGAATTATGACATCTTCAATATCGCGCCCAATGTGAATGCTACAACTAGCAACTCGATTTATCGATTGAAGTTCAACACAACAGTGGACATCATATTGCAAAATGCCAACACAATGAACCCAAACAACAGTGAGACACATCCTTGGCATTTACATGGACATGACTTTTGGGTAATGGGCTATGGTAATGGAAAGTTCAACCAATCTACTGATCCAAAGAATTACAACTTTGTGAACCCAATAATGAAAAACACAATTCCAGTCCATCCTTATGGATGGACCGCATTGCGATTTCGGGCCGATAATCCAGGAGTTTGGGCCTTCCATTGCCATATTGAGTCACATTTCTTCATGGGAATGGGAGTTGTATTTGAAGAAGGAATTGAAAAAGTTGGCAAATTGCCTACTTCTATCATGGGCTGTGGAGAAAGTAAAAGGTTCCTCAGGCCTTAAATTCTTTAACATTATTGTCCAAAAGATTACTTTAGTTTGATATTGTTTGGATTCTTTTGATAGTTGCCAAAAATCAAAGGCCAGTAAAAATTGTGTTCCTTTTTCTTTTAAAATCTCTACACTGTAAAAAAAACCAATACAATTCACTCTTTTGAAGATTTACAATTCTTTCTGTGAGATTCCTTCAAAACATATTTATCGATATTTAAGTTATTGCTGTTAATTAATTGTCCCTAAAATTATATTGGTACAGTGGAATGCCTCCATCACTCCTCATCCAACACTTGTGAGGATTATGTTATACTTAAAGAGACGAAATCAAAATTTGAACATTATAGATATGGAATTTTATCATAATTATTAGGTTTAAAATTTATTTTACATTTTTATTGATTGGGTGTAAAGTTTTTAACATGTATATTAGATTTACACGACAACTTATGCTCTACACGATCAATTAACTCTTTAGAGCATAAGTATGCAACGCCACAACTTATGCTTATGTAATTTAGTGTCAAATATTTGGATGGTTGGTCAATAGGTTACACAATTTATGAAACTAACAAGAACTGAAGGAGGCTACCGCAACAACAAACCAACATGCATTATTTAGAGAAGGATAATGATCTATATTGAACGAAATCTCAATTTTAAATGACAAAATTATTCGTCACTAATAATCAAACTTGATTGAGTACAACCAAACTCAGCAAGCCTAAAATGAGCATACTCAACCTCCACTGGATGTCGCTACTCACTACTCAGATCTGTATTGAACGTATCCATTAGTTGTTGGTATTATTGTTGAAGTGAAAACAATTGAAACTTAGTATATATTTAAAATTTTGAACTATCACAGTGTAACACAAAAAAATTTCTAAGCTAAGACTCGAACTATTCTTTGAGTATGTATAAGCCCAAACTCTATGATATATAATTATGCATAGGTGTGAAGATTAATTACTAAGTGTGAAAAGTGTATTGGATGTGAATTAAGGTCATAAAGAATCTCTGGCACTAAGTTAAGTTCAAAGATTCTCTACCGATTAAGTTTTTGCATAAGACAATATGTTAGGGTCAACTTTAAATGAGTATATCTCCTAGAATATGAAGAGTTATGTGTCCCATTATACCCACCAAATTAAAGGTCTTTGAGTTTTCTTTTGAACACCGCTAACTGCTTGTCAATACGATTCTAGAGTAAAAAATTTGCTTTAGGAGAGATGCTCCAGTCTAGAAAATTTAGTCCCAGATAGTACGAGTAAGAGTACGACTCGTACTTTGATAGTACGACCCATACTGTGACCCGTAAAAACTTGATAGAGTTCGAAAATTGACAGAGGCAACCATGAGTCAAACCATGACGCATGGTATCAATGTACAACCCGTATAGCACTGTATACGATCCAGATATCACTGTATATCAGTGGTATATCAAATTTTCAGATTTTAAAAAAAAGCTATATTGAGTTTCTTTTCCCCCTTTACACTCGCCTGCCCATCCCAACAACCCCAAGAGCTCTCTTCGACCCTACTAAGTCTAGATAACTATTCTTCATGATCTTGTAACATATATATATATATATAGTGAAATCAAGAACTTAATTCTCGGGTACAAGGTTTGATTTTGAGCAAGTCCATCAAGATTCTTCTTTCCAAATCAAGGTAAGCATTCTCTCATGATTTCCTAGTGGTGCTAACAAATAATTATGTATTCTAAGAAAAAATTCTTTTCACGCTCCGAACCTACATCCTGGACGTGGTCGGCACTCGAGAACCATTGCTGGTCCCCAAGTGAACCGTTGGCCTGTCTAACTACTTAGCGGAAGACTTACTCAAGCGATAAATAGCTTAAAAACAAAATTTTGAACATTTAAACTCAAAGTAAATATAGAACTCAAACTGTCTGTAAAATACTCAATAACATAAATATAATAGTTTGCAAAAACATCTCAAGAAAAATTGAATACTGAAAGACTCTTCAACTCTATCTATGTATGAAGCCTCTAATGTTTGAGATAGGTGTCGGGACAAGACCCATGACACCTCAAAACAACTAGACTGAAAGTAAATATGAAGTCCTCTGGAATGCAAGAAGGCTCACCAAAACTATCTGGAGTGTAGACTGATCTCAACAGAGCACCTGTTGATGATCCTGGACACATGTATCTGCATCACAAAAAAATACAAGTCAAATGACATCGTCACATTTGAATGCACAAGTATGCAATATAACTGAATAACAAATAACTAAATAAAAAGAGTGGAATGGATATAGGTATATACTCAACTGAATGTAGAAATAAATGAGTGAATCATTAAAAACTTTACAAAAATACTTACTCATATATAAACTTAACAAATTAAGTGATATAATGAAATTACGATTTTAACTTTATTTGATATATTATCTAACCGACACCATCATTATGAGCTATATGATGATACAATGTCTTGTCCACGCTGCCAGAATTGTCCTAGCTATATCGTGCCGGGATACAGAACCTCTCAACTAAGTGGATCCACTAATCTCTGCCTGAAGGCACTAAGGATTCATCTAAAAAGTATGATCCTGTACCCATGTTGGCAAGACATGGTTTATAGGGGCTGTGAGTTATTTGAACTCTCCCCCATATCAATGCTCAATACCACTCCCAATTATATATACTCTTCTCAAATGTAAAAAAAAACATACTCTTTCTCTAGTTTGAGATAATTTCTCAAACTATCCTCTTAAAAGAGGTAACTGCTCTGGAATATCTTTGAGACTCATTGCTCATTTAGAAAACAAGACTTCTCATTGCTCAATGTAAAAATACATTCCGGGTTGAGATAATTACTCAAAAAGGGCCTCTTTATAGGTAATTGCTCTGCACTTAATCTTTATGAAAAACTCTTTTAACTTTTCTCAAAAAAAAGTCTACTCTTTTCCTTCATGTAAAGAGAAAACATTTGGGAAATACTTAGTTCCCATATACTCTTTCTCATCTCTTTGCTTCCTCAAAACTCAGTTTAAACAATAATGTTTTGTTTAAAAGATTCTCAGTAAGAATTCAATGAATACTTAAGAATAGGGTTCACGCTAAAAAATAAACATGAACAATCAACTCAATAATCAAATACACAATTTACGACAATTCAATAATTAGCAATAAGAATTAAATAATTAGCAACTCAAGAACTCAAAACTCAATATCAACTCACCTCAAGGATACTCAAATCCACGGATAGAACCCTAGATTATTCTTTTATTGATTTGAAAGTAGATGTAGGGCGTGAAGATGAATTGGTCCAACACTATGATAGCCTTACATACCTAGGAAGAATAACATTCTCGGCGAAATTAACGAAACTCGAAGAACGCTCAAAACCCTAAATTTTCTCCTCTTGAAACCTTGTTCTAATGTCTTGAAGTGTTAATGAACGTAAAAAAACTTATTAACACTTTTTAAGCCCTTAATTAGGTATAAAACGTCATGATTTATGATTAGAATAAGGATTAAAAAGACATAGTTTAAGTACCAAACACATAGGGGAAAGACCAAAACGACCCCAACTTTAAAAACTGATAGAGTGCCTTAAAAAGAAGGTTTCACGAACTGTTTAAGGCTCCACGGTCCGTGAAACACTTCATGGGCCATATAGCCATCCGTGAACCTTCACCTGTCTAACTAGGCCTCACCTGTCTAACTAGGCCTAGTTTGTATCATGAAATGATGCAGGCCAAATGGCATAGTACATGGAATGTACATATGAGCATGTAAGGGAAATTCTAAAGCATAACATAAGCTTGAAACTTGATAAAAATGGAAACATAATTACCTCTTCTCAAACTTACTCAACTCAAGGAATACTCAAGGATACTCAAAACTACTCAAACTTACTCAACTCAGAAGTACTCAAGGATAAGATACTCAACTTAGTGAAATGGGGCTCAACTCAACAATAAGGTACTCGACTCAATGAAGCACAATTCAACTTAAGATACTCAACTCAAGATACTCAAGGATAAAACAATAGTAAAAGATGCAAAATCTATGGAAAGCTATAAAATTGTAGATAGCAACTCAATGTATTGAAAAATATAATAATACTCAATATGTATATAAAAATACAATATAACTCTGTGGGAGTTTCTCTAACCGACAACCACCACTATGAGCCTAAGTGATGATATAACGTCTTGCCCATGCTGCCAGAACTGTCCTATACTTTGCCGTCATATAGAACGCCTTAACTAAGTGGATCCATTAGTCTATGCTAAAAAGCACTAAGAAATCATCTAAAATATATGATCCTTTCTACCCATGATGGCTACATGGTTTATGAAAACTTGAGTTATTATGAACTGGCGTCCCATATCGGTGCTCAATACTACTTTCAAAATATACTCAACTCATATGTTTTTAAAAACAAAACTCTTTCTTTGGTTTGAAATAATTACTCAAAACTTAGCTTAAAAGCTCTCTTGGAAATTGGTGTTTCCTTTTTTGCTCAAATGTGAAAACATTTTAACTCTTGGGAATACTTAGTTCCCGTATAATCTTTGAAGAAATGAACTTTATTCTTACTCTTTACTCAACTCAAAGCTTAAGTATTAAAACAAAGTTAAAACGTTTGTAAAAGACTTCTTAAAGTATGGTTCATGTCGAATTATGGTTGTGAATGACTCAATGCAAGGTTTTCAATAACCATAGATAGAACTCAATACTTGGAACTTAAGAACTTTAATGATACTATTCATTTCAAGAATTCTCAACTTAAAGGGTTCATGCGGAATTATGAGTATGAACTACTCAACTCAAGGACTCAAAGATACTTCTTATCTCAAGACTGTTCGACTTATAGGGTTCATGCGGAATTATGGGAATGCACAATTCAACTCAAGGACTTCATGGGTAACATGTAATAGTGCCATGATTAGAAATATAATCTCAAAGGGGATTAGGAGCTCAATACTCAAGACTTAGAACTTGAAGATACTATCCTCTCAATAATAATCAATTTATGGAGTCCATGCGAAATTTATGGGCATGAATGACTCGACTCGAAGGTCTACATAACTACATAGAACTCATGTATACAACTCTTCTTATTATCTTGCTTACTTCCTCAAAACTTATCTCAAATCAATAGTTGATCTCGAAGGATTCACAATCGAACTCAAAGACTTTCTAGGACTCTACTCTTAACTCTCTCTTGAATGTGAATTATGACTTCAAGAGTTATGGTTCATGATATGAATGATCTCGTGATGATAATGTAGACTCATGAATATGTTCTCCTCACTCTCATGCTCACTTACTTGAGTCTTGAAACACGTTACTAGAAGTTGTAGAAGACTCCACAAAAGGACTCAAATGGACTTTCTTAGGATGTTCGAAAGAATTCTCAAAACTTAACTCTTAAATCTACCTTGAATTTGAATTCTGAATTCTGAATTCTGAATTATGAATTATGAATTCCAGGTTATGATCCATGTTATGAATGATTTCTAGGTGTTTAGAAGTAGTTTAGAGTGTTTAGAATCAAAGGGGAGTAAATGTACCCTTTGAAAGAACTCAAACAGATGAAACGATGAAGAATGGGTGGGGGAAGGTGACCCTGGCGCTCTGAGTGGCGCGGGGCGCCAGTCCCTAAACTTCAGAGAAGTGGTTGGGGAGATCTGACTGGCGTGGGGAGCCAGGCCCCAACCTAGAAAACTTCAACGACTTTCTTTGCTCGTTTTATCACCCTAACTCGCCTAGAATCAAATGACTTCTTCCCCAATCACTTGGATTCTATTACTTAACATAGTTACACTATAATCTACTCAAATCACTAAATTTCATATTGAGAAATCATCAAATCCCCAACACAACAAGATTTAGAATGAACTTCAAGAACACCTATCAAAAATTCATCAAGAACTCTAATCTTTCAACTTCAAGAATGAAATTTCGCTGAAAATAACATGATTGACGTGTGGATGAACTAACCCACTACTATGGAAGCTTACATACCTCTTAGGGATTGAACCCATGGCGAAAATCCGCAACAAAATGCAAGACTCTCAACGAACGCTTTGATCCTCTCCTCTTTTCTATTCTTTCCTCTTCTTGAACTCTCAACTAAAACCCTAGGCGTATATTAAGATTATAAAACTGAACCTAATAGGATTAGACCCCTAAAGCATTACTAAAAATGAATTAAATTTGATTGGGTAAGGAAAAGACCAAAATACCCCTTACTATTTTCGGATAACTTTCCTTAACTAGATAGCCTGACTTCAAAAGGGCATATCTCACTCATCCAAACTCGAAACTTAAAAAACACGGTGGAGTTGGAAAGATAATTCAAAGACCTTTCATTGGGTACCTTGTAGCCCACCAAACTCATCATGTACTGAAAGCTATGGTCATTTGAAGTTAACCCAAAACTCATAACTTAAGCATAACTTGCAAAATTTCAGATTTTTCTATTTCAAATTTAGTTATTTTTGGAACTAAAGGTGCTACATCTAGTGACCTTAACACTTACGAAATTTTAAATTCCTTGAAAAAACTTACTCACTATAAAGGATGATTTGAGTCTTAGCTCAAAATTTTTTCAAGTTGTTACACATAAATATTCTATTATTATAGATATATATTCCGTGAATATTAATTTTTATATATATATATATATATATTATAAGTATAAATGTATATAATATAATGCAAGTATTCTATTATTATAAATAGAATATTATGTGAATATTTGGTGCATATATAGTATATACTACATAATTTTAACTTTTTTTTTTTTGATAAACAAAGATATTATATTAGTACTAGTTAATATGCTTCATTACATGGTACTATATTAGGGGAGGGGACTGTAGTATTTCTATTACAAGATGAGATCTTAGTTAGACTAGCAAAAATAATTTCTGTCTTACCTGCTTCTAGTGTCTTCGAAACAAACAATGGGGAACTTCAAAACATATAAGGGAGTGAAGTGTCAACTTACACAAATCAAATTTCAAATTTCAAATTTCAAATTTCAAGTTATATTTATTTCAAAATAAAATCGATAGCAATACACTACATTGATAATTGACTCAAACTTTCAAATTAATAAGTTTAAGAAGTATTTAATGTTATTAAAAATTAAAAATTAAAATTAACCCGATCCGGCCTAAGAGTCGACCTGTTAGGATCAGTGGGCCAAAATTTGGCCCGACTCAATATGCTCAAAATAATTGTGTACATAAGTTGTGGCCTGGGTCGAAGGTCGAACATGTGGTTGTAACTATTTAGACCAGACCGAAAAAGTCCAGTTATGACTTATCCTACTGAAATTTGATTGAATTTTTTGATGGATTGGATTGATCTGGCCCGACTTACTTGACACGTTTAGTCTAAAATGTGCAATTAATGTGAAATCACATGCCATATAATTTGAAGCACACAATTATCCATGTACTATCGGAAACAAACACAAAAATATTTACGCCTTATACAAGTGCGTGTAGTTTTTAGTAACATCGAACCTTTTTCAGTGTTATTTTTCCACTCATGCCATGAAAGTTCAAAATTCAAGATACTTTTTGGCTCTGATACCATAAAAAAAAAAAATCTCTAAACTCGGACTACAAGAAATATATCTATATTTACTATGAATCCACTTAAGATAAAATAACTTAACACAATATTTTTAAAATCTCAATAACATAAACATATTTTAGAACCTTTTACGTAATATTCTCTCTGTCTATATATGTATATATATAAAACATGTCCTTTCATAATTATTTTTGTACAATTTTTTAAAAAACATTAGATAGTCATCGTCTAAGGATTGGAGATTTAAACTCTTTTACAGTTATGAGTTTGTATTTTTGGTATAAAAAAGTTAAACAAAAGACAAAGAAGAAAATAAAAGGTAGTTGAACCACAAATAATTGATGTACATAAATATTGTAAAAATAATCTCATACATTAATGTGGTCAATGAAATCCTTGTCACTTGGATATTTTCTCCAAGAAGTACAAGAAAAGATAAATGAAATTTGCACTTTTTATATTAGTTGACTTAAGCTTATAATTCAAAGGCTGAATAGATCTATCCCCTAAACTTGATGAGTTTTATTTAGTGCATATCTAAACTTTACGTTGATTTAGTTATCCTCATCGACTTGACAATTTAATAGTCACACTTCGCCCTGGACACTAACAACCCATAAAAGTGTGACACACACGCTACCACATATTGTCCATGTGACATTTTTTAGAATAATTTTTTAAAAACTTTTTTAGGTCTCACCAATTATTTAAATTATCCTTTTCTAGCCAAATATAAAAAAATAAATTAGAATAAACATTTTAATGATAATATTTTTTCTAAAAATGATTATATATAATCAAGTTCGTTTTACCTATTTGGCCAGGAAAGAAGAAATACACCCTTTCTATTAAAAAAAAAATCAAGCATCTAATGCAAAATTATATAGAAAAAAAATAAAATTTCAAACAATTTGACCCGAAAATAATAATAATTGCATAGTTAAACACTTAAAATAAATACTTACTGCAAAAAAAAAAACATATATTTTTCTTTTTTATATATATATAAAAATTACACCGTTTTGACTTCATTACTTTAGTCAAATAATTTTTTATTTGGATAATATAAATAGAGTTATAACTAAGTTATGTGTGGGGAAGCTTACATAAATATGCTATACTAAGAAAATATCTATCATTTATAGCAATAACATTTTTTTTATTTGATCACTTTTATTATATTTATAATACAATTTTAATACATATTACATAGAACAATTTATAAAACATATATAATACAAGTTTTATTGGTTGATAGTATATTTATCATACATTTTAATACACTAATAATACAATGTGTCAATTTCTTACCAAACAAGCGTAATATATTTTAAAACAATTATAATTCATATATATTGCATACATAATTCACTTTTAATACATATTTCAGATTTATCATAATATTGCTATATATCGCTATAAATGATAATTAATAAAAAGTATCGCTAAAATTAATAATTATTTATTAAAAGGTACCCATACAAGTATTTTTCGTTTGGGATAAAATGCACAATGTATATCAAAAAACAAAGAGTACTATAATTGGAATAAATAAATTATTATATTAATTATGTGGCAATTAATAGTTGAAAAGTATTATACTTAAAAGTCAAATTTTCATTTTTTCTTTCCTTCCACGTACCTAAATGTGAGCCAATTCACGTTCTTTGTCACATTAGCATCTACAAGAGTCGAGGCTTTCAAATTACAATGTTGAAGGGGGTAACTAGAGTAATATATAGGCTTTAAGTATGCATTAAATAAAACTTGCTAAGTTCGAAATGATTTTGATCTATTTAGCACATATTTTCAGATTTTACTTTATTCAGCTCATTTTGTATAAATTTGGAAATACTTGGATATTTTTTTCTTCTTAATTTGCAATTATGATTTTCATCTTATGATGGTTAAAAGTTAATTGATAGTGATATCCGTATTTATCATCACAAATTCAAACATTGATAGGTCAATTAACGTGAAAAATTTAAACTCTGTTGTGGAGTTTTTTATATCTTAAAAATTTATAAAGAGCGTTTTGTGATGTCCCAATTTAAATCGCCATAAGAGACAACCTCACTAAACCCCCCATTAGGGGTGTACATGACCGGGTTGGTTCGCGTTTTTCAACTATCAAACTAAATCATTTGTGTAAAAATTTTAAAGGGAAAAAGGTCTGAAAAATACTTTAATTTTGACCGAAATTGTTGTTATGATACCAAACTTTATGGAGGACCTTTTACCCCCTACACTATTTAATAGTGTATTTTAAAGGTATATATGTGCCTACGTGGACATCATAAATATTGCATCATTATAAATAGTAAAGTGTCCACGTGGGCACATATATACTTTTAAAATACACTATTAAATAGTGCAAGGGTAAAAGGTCCTCCATAAAGTTTGGTATCGTAACAACAATTTCGGCCAAAGTTGAAATATTTTTCAGACCCTTTTTTCTAATTTAAAAGTACTAAATCATGCTAAATAAGTTTAATAAATATTAGTTACATTACTAAATATTTAAGGAAAATTAAAATTAGATTATGTATTTTAATTGTCTAAACCAATGTAAAACTAAAGAATAAATATTCAATATTATTGTCATTCTTAGTGTTGAGTTGATTTTCTTTTTGCATTAATATTAATTTGATTTTAATTTAAGTTTTATTATAATTATCAACACCTATAAACTATAATATTTATTGGACCATTCTGAATTCTAAGTTTTAAACTTGAAATAATTTATTAAAAGATAAAAACTATGAAATAGTATAAGAAATATTTTAAAATTATATCAAAGTAAATATTTTTATGTATAAAATAAAATTTTAAAATTACATATATAATGTCGGGTTGATTTTTTTAGTTAAAACCAAACCAACCCAAATATAGTCGGGTTTTTTTTCCAATACCAAATCAAGTCAAACCAAACCACTAGTCGGATTTTTTTCCAGTTTGACTCGATTTGCGATTTGGTTCGATTTTTAGTTCGATTTTGTACACCCCTACCCCCATAGAAGTTCCAATCGTCAATCCAATACAAACTCAACTAAATCATTTAAAGGTAACAATCTCATTAATTAAAGCAAACCGTCACAACAATTAACAGTAAATATGCAAAAATAATTTTCCTAGAATCTAAAAGTCGTGTACCTAAACATCTAACATAGTCTAGAATACGGGGATGCAACCCCAAAAAATGAAATCTAAATCCGGACAATGGACTAGAGGGATAGAGATGAAATCATGGCAGCCAGAATAAAACAACTCAACCTTAAATGCAGAAAGTGTGAGACTCACAACTGAGGTCGCATAGCAACTGCTGAAATATGCTTTGTACTCAACAAAAGAATAGAAAATGTAGTATCAATAGTCAAAATCAACAGTGTATTGATAGGATCATTAGTGAGCTCCAAAAATATGAAGTGCGAACAAGTAACGGAAAGTTAATTAAACAAGAAGCCATACATATATAATCCAATCAGTCTTAGCAACCACAAAAAGTATGTCCAACATCATTACAATCAAATAGCCTGATTCACTCTCCAACACAAAGACAAATGTATCAGGTGTGGTACCTGAATCAACCAATATATAACCTATACCAGTTATGATACTTGAACTTGTCAATAGAGAATCTGTAACAGATGTGGTACCCGAACCAACTAATAGATTTTTCGTACTAGGCGCGGTATCCGTGTCAATCAATAATTTATACAAGCTGTGATACCCAAGCCAATTGAAAATCGAAAACATCACACAATCACAAACACAATGAATACAACCTCTTTGTAGATCACTTTCAGTTTTCTTCCATTGTAACTTTAGGTTGTCATCTTCTGCTTTACCATAATCCTTTTTGTTATTGTTAACTTTTACAAGTAATTTCATTATATGATTATGCTCATTTATAATGTAGTTTGTCTTTCCTTTACCTTATTATTTAGACTGTGTTTTCGTTTATCAATAGCAACATAATTTGGACTTTTAATATCAAAGACAAAATTTTGTTCATTAATTATTAGTGTGATTGTGAGTTATGATGCTCCCTTTTTAAGTACATTTTTTATCTTTCAAATTCTTCATTAATTTTTAAAGAAAATCATACTAATTTTTTGTGTATATATATATATAATAATAATAATAATAATTATTATTATTATTAATATTATTATAAATAGACGTGCAAAACGCATATACTTAACTAATTGTCCAAATATAAATTCTTTATGATAATTTAGCATTTAATAGCATAGTCACACGACCATATTTGAATGATGTTGACCAACTTTTTATTTATTCCATGTGACCCAATAGCTTTTTCTTTTATTAATTGTTAATGTAATTGTGAGTTATATTGTTCCTTTTAAGTACATTTTTTATCTTTCAAATTCTTCATTATTTTTTTTAAAGAGATTATACTAATAATTTATTCTTATATATATATATTATTATTATTATTATTATTATTATTATTATTATTAATGCAATACACAAGCAAAACGCATACACTTAACTCATATTGTCCAAATGTCAAATTGGTTATGATAATTTAGCATTTAATAACATAGGCACACGATCATGTTTGGATGAGATTGACCAACCTTTTATTTATTTCATATTTGATCCAAATAGCTTTTTTGACCTTATAAATTAGCTATTATATATTATTATTAATATTAATTAATTAATACAATACACATACACTTAATTAATATTGTCCAAATGTCAGCATTCAATAACATAGCCACACGACCATATTTGGATGAGGTTGACCAACTTTTTATTTATTTCACATTTGACCCAAATAACTTTTTTTACCTTATAAATTAGCTACTATATTATTATTAGGGAAAAATGTCTGAAATATATCTAAACTTTGACCGAAATTGCTATTATGATACCGAGCTTTGGAAATGACCTTTTACCCCTCTACACTATTTAGTGTATTTTCAAGGTATATATGTGCCCACGTGGGCATCATAAATACTGCATCATTATAAATAGTAATGTGTTCACGTAAGCACATATATACCTTTAAAATACACTATTAAATAGTTCAGGGGGTAAAAGGTCCTCCATAAAGTTTAGTACCGTAACAACGATCAAAGTTGAAGTATTTTTCAGACCATTTTCCCTTATTATTATTATTATTATTATTGTTATTAATTAATTAATGCAATACACGTGCAAAGCACATACACTTAACTAATATTGTCCAAATGTCAACATTTAATAACACAGTCACACGACCATGTTTGGATGAGGTTGACCAGCTTTTTATTTATTTCATATTGACCCAAATAGCTTTTTTGACCTTATAAATTAGCTACTTTGGAGCCTTCTCTTTCGGTCATTGTATTGTTCATACACTTACACAACACTCTAAGCTACTGTTCCTTTTAAGGCAGAGAAGATACTCCTTTTAAAGATGGGTAGAAAAATTGAAATAAAGAAAATAGAAGAGACGACGAAACGTCAAGTCACATTTTCTAAGCGACGTAGTAGTTTATTAAAAAAAGCTGAGGAGGTTGCGATTTGCTGTGGCGTGGACGTGCTGTTTGTCGCGTTCTCACCTTCTGGTCGGCTCAATAAATTCTGTAGCCAACAAAGGTATTGTATTTATGATTCCGACAAAAAAATATGAATTTTCCGTTTTGCCGTGCTAGTTATTAATCTATAAAACTATCATCTTGATTAACTTTTTCTTTTTACTAAATTTACACTTTTGTAGAGTTGAAGACATGCTTCAGCGTTACCTTAAGCTTCCGGTTGAGCGGAGATTGACGTACATGAACATTTCCTAAATTTTCTTGATTTTTTTTAGCTATTAGTAACTTATATAGTGTAGCACTAACTTATGTGTTTGTTTTCTTCTTTTGTTGGGGCTAGCCACATGGTCGATGTTAAGGTACTTTACTCTTTTATATATTTATTATCGATATGTATTTGTAGGACTTTTCTATTTTCTAAAATTATGTCTTGTTTCTATTAATGTGGATTAATTCGTCTAATCTTTATATGATGATGAAATTTGCTAAAGTTTGAAACGAAAATTAGTACTCGTTCTTACCCATTTCAATTTTTTTTTTCCATTTTAAAAAGAATGTGTCAAGTTAGGGCTTGAGTGTAACCCACACCTCAAAAATAGGAGGATTGTCCAAACTTTATAAGGAGCCCAGAAATTTATTTATTCACCGATGTGGGACACTTCATTCCTTCATCACCCTTTTACACCCAGATCCGAACATTCTTTATCCATGATTTCACTATATCACCCCTTCACACCTAGACCTAGACATTTTTATCTGGGATTCTATGGTATCACCCTCTCAAGCCCAGATTTAGATATTCTTTATTTAAAATTTCACTGTTCGATCCACAGAGTGTGACATTCATGGATGAGGGGGTGGGGGGTTCCACCCCCACAACTGTTCCATTCCTGAGGCCTACATCAAGTCTGACTCTTATACCATGTTTAGTTAAGTTTTAGGCATAACTAATTACACCTCAAAAGCTAGTTCATAGGAGTAGGACTGTCTAACGTTTTTTAACGAGACCAGAAGTTTAGTTATTCACCAATCTGGGACATTTAACGATCTTTCATCAGAACATTTTTTTTCTTTTTCGATAATTTTTTAATTTCAACTTTCCACAACACATGTTTATAGTCACAAAATTAAAGGATATTTTGACACATTCTACCTCTCTTTAGTTTAAGATCGTACGATACAAAAGTGTTATTAATTTATTAAATTGTATCAAGATGAAATTAGACAAATAAATTAAAATTGAGTGTGTATTAATTAAAAGATAATGAAAATGACATCCTCAAAATAAACGAAATACTATGTGATTTTTAACTTGTTTTAATTCATTCAACAAAACAAGTTTGACTTTAGTAAAAAAGTGTATAATTGAGAGAGTTGTAATATATTTTTTTTAATTATTGATATCTATTTGACCCATTTTAAACTAGTTTTAATTCATTCTTTTGGGTATATTAATGAAGGAGAAGGTGGCAAAATTGAGACAATTGAATCACATCAGAGGAGATGTTAGCAAGCTACACCTTCTTGATAAACAGTTTGGATCTCCTCTCTTTCTCACATTTTCCTTTGTTTACTTTATTGTCTCTCTTTAATTATATTGTGTTTTGATATTATTTACAACAAATGTAAGTTTAAAAAGTATGTGTATAAGAAGATTAACGAACGACGAAATGGAATGAAACAGAATTAGGAGCTTTATTTTAAAAGGATATTTTGAAAATTAGAAAAGATATTACGGATAAATGAATTAAATCTTCAATTAAATTAAATGTGCTAATAAAATGAAAATCTATAAATTGATAGGGGTGACAATTTAATACATAATACGCAAATAAGTTAATTTGACTAACTTATAAACTTGAATAATCATATGGATATTATTGTTACTAATATTAATACTCTCCATATCGTACCAAAGAGATAAAAAATTCGGCCAAAGCATAATTAACAAACTTTATTTTGACCAGGGGAAAATATAGACAAGCATATGTGTAAGTTGACACAATCATCACCACCAACAACAAGCTCGATATAATCTCATTAGTAGGGTTTAAGAAGAGTAAGATATACACAACCTTATTTCTACCTTTACGGGATGGAGAAGTTGTTTCTGACTGACCATCAGACATCAACAACCCTGTTGCATTATATTATTTAAGACTTAAGACTGATAATATGAGCGAGCTCAAATATGTCGAGTTACATAAATGTTACAATATTTTGATTTATTGAAAATGTTAGATACTACCTAGTATCTCATACTTGATTTCTTTTGTATTAAGTGAAATTCACGACTCTCTCACTAATGAATTAAACTTTATCATGATGGCTGCCTTTGGATGTTTCAACCTGTTGCCGGTGTCTTAATTTCTACAGGATTGAGGTGAGCACAACTTAATTTTATGTCTCTATTATGAGTTGTTTTTTCTCTTTTCAATCTACCCTTGCTATTCTAATTAGTAGTGTGTTAATTAAGTGTGACTTGAAGTAGAAATTAAGACTAGTCCAAATAAATGTTAATAAATCATTCTAGTACCAATGAAGAAGGTTGATAAAGTCATTTTAACTTGAAATTTTTTGATGTAGAATTTGGAGCTACAAATCAAGAAGAGCACATTGGAATTACAAATTGTGGATGCTAACTTAAGGTCATTTGATTTAGTATCACAAGTGTTTTTCTTATAGTTCTTCTTAATTATAATCTCATGGTTTAATACATTGACATCACCTTGATCTTTCACTTAGACATTTATATTATAGAGTATTTTAATTGTCTAAATGTAATATTCTGCCTAACAAGATGATTATGCAGGGATTACGAACCAGGAGCAGAACAAGAGCCTTCTCTTCACCAACTCTGTTGGTGTGAGAGTAACTTGAAACTCTCTCTCCAAAAAATCTTGGCTAGAAAAGTTTGTTCTTCCACCTTGATTTGTCATTGAAGAATAACGCGAAATTACAATTTTTAAGAAAATACTTATTTTTCTTAGAAATAATGTAAAATCCCAACTAACGTCAAATTAATTTTGATTAGATGGAATTGGAGAAACAAGGAAATATGGATGTTCACTCTGTTGCGCAACAAATGGCTCCTCACCAGTTTGATACTAATAATTGTATTAGTCCATTCAGGTCATTAATTTTTTTCACATAATTGAAAATTTTGCTCTCCTTTCTCCTTTTGGTTTCATTATTTCGTTATTATTGCAGTTCAACTATTCAAAATCAAGATTGGATGGACAAAGGAAAGAGAGTAGCAAACAATTCTAGCAATTATACATATACCCCTTCCTTTGCTAGTACTTCACAGTTAGGGAATATGTCATTTCCTCAAAACTCATTGCCTTTTACCCCATTGCAGGTAACGCTTTTTAGGATCTCCTAAAAATTGAGATATTTTCTTTTAAAAAATTTGATATTATTTATTTTATTTTATTTATACAATAGTGCCAGCAACAAAACATGATTGTCGATGTTCAGCAGAATCCATTACAAATATTTGGACAATCACAAGTATATTAATATTTTTGAAATATTATTTCTTATTAAGATTTCCTTGAAGATATGAGATTTTTAAACTTTTTTGATATATTATTTTATTTGCGAAATAGAGCCAACAACAAAACATGGCGGTAGATGTCCAGCAGAATCCAACACAAACATTTGGACAATTACAAGTACATTAATATTCTTGATTGTTAAGATTTCCTTAAATAGACTATATTTTTTTGAATTATAAAAACATGGAAGTAGATGTCCAGTAGAATCCAACACAAACATTTGGACAATTACAAGTACATGAATATTCGTGATTGTTAAGATTTCCTTAAATAGACTATATTTTTTTTGAATTTTATATAATTATTTTTTATCCTCACAATAGAGCCAGCAACAAAACATGGAAGTAGATGTCCAGCAGAATCCAACACAAATATTGGGACAAGCACAAGTACATGATATTTCTGAAATATTATTCCTTGTTAAGATCTCCTTAACGAGATGATTTTTTTTTAGAATTTTGATATTATTTTTATATGTGAAATAGAGCCAACAACAAAACATGGTGGTAGGTGTTCAGAAGAATCCAACACACACATTTGGACAATCACAAGTAAATTAATATTCTTGAAATATAATTTTTTGTTAAGATTTTCTTAAGAAGATAAATATTTTTTTGAATGTTGCTATAATTATTTTTATCCTTTTAATAGAGCCAGCAACAAAACATGATAGTGGACTTCCAGCAGAATCCAACACAAGCATTTGGACAATTACATGTAAGTTAATATTTTTGAAATATAATTCTTTGTTAAGATCTCCTTAAAGAGATGGGCTTTTTTTTTATAAAAAAATTGATATTATTATTTTTATCTGCAAAATAGAGCCAACAACAAAATATGATGGTATATATCCAACAGAATTCAACACAATCATTTGGACAATCACAAGTACATTAATATTCTTGAAATATTATTTATTGTTAAGATCTTCTTAAAGAGGAGAAATATTTTTTTTAAATTTTGATATAATTATTCTTATCTGCACAATAAAATCAACAACAAAACATGGTAGTAGATGTCCATCAGAATTCAACACAAACATTTGGGCAGTCACAGGTACATTAATATTCTTGAGATATTATTCCTAAAAAATCCTATCCCCTCCCTCCCCACCCTTGTTGTTAAGATCTTCTTAAAGAGGCGAAATATTTTTTTAAATTTTGATATAATTATTCTTATCTGCACAATAGAACCAACAACAAAATATGGTAGTAGATGTCCAGCAGAATTCAACACAAACATTTGGACAGTCACAGGTACATTAATATTCTTGAGATATTATTCCTAAAAAATCCTATCCCCTCCCTCCCCACCCTTGTACTAAACTAGTTAGCTCATATTTTGCAGGCACAATTGACTTTTGGTGAAAGTAGTGACAACTCTCTCACGAATTTCTATATTTGCGCTTTCACAAGGTTTCTTTCGATATTCATACATTTAATTATTGTTCGCAAGATAATATTTTATCTGCTTAAAAAATATGATGACATTAGAATTATAACGATCAATGCATCTAAACTCTATACGAGATCAAATTATTATCATAAAAGAGACCACATAAATAGTAATAATATCATATACAATAAGTCAACGAAATACATTTTATTATTTTTGTTGGTATTGTTGTTCTTTAACATTGTCTCTCTCAGGTATGGCTCGAGTCCACTTGCAAATACGGGTACACAATTGAACACTCCCTCCCAATTAGGGTTGGAGTATGCCCATTCAAATTGGAATATCAACTTGAACAATAACAACGACATCAATCATATTATTCAACAAACTGATCAATCTTCGATTCAAAGTACTGCAATAGCTTCTAATGTTAATGGATTTAACTATCCCATAGAGGTTAGTTCTAAGGTCTATTATTATTATTATTATTGATTAATTAACTTTATTTGTTTGTTTATAAATTTATATTTGTGATATTATTCACACAAAACTCACTTTAAATATTTTGTCACAATGATCAGGAGAATACCATGGGAAACAATGAATACTTTGCTGAAACAACACATGAGAATGATGCATGGGAATGGGATGATGTTTTCCTCAATGAAGGTTTCAATGGAGATGACTTTTAAATTTAGATTGATCAATGAATGTCAAACAAACTTTTTTTTTAATCTAGTTTCTTTATCTTTTATCCATTTTAAAGACCACAGACTTGATGTTTTAGCTTTTTATTTACTTATTTCAGTATGCAAGATATCATCTTTATATATGTAGGGTGACCTATATATATTAAAGTGAATAACAATAAGTACCTATGAGTGTTAGAAATAAATTGTGTTAGCAACATCATTTGTCTTAATATATTTTTTATTATTATAAGTTGTCTATTTAGATTATATGAAGATGGTGCAAGAAGCTTGGAAACAAGTGGAGGGATCACCTCTATGAATTTTTCCTTTGATTTGGAAGAATACTTGTTGAAAGATATTTGGTACAATTCAGTTTTAAACTTGTTTAAAATGCTTCAGCTTTTATGAACAAAGACATCACCTAATATATAGGTTTCACCTTATATGAATTTTGACATTGAAATAAATAACTAATTCAACTTCAAAATAGGTTTCAGCTTTGATACTTTGGCTTCTTGCTCAACAATTTTGAAAAATATGACTTATCTTTATGTCATTTACAAGTTTGGACTTGCAAATTCATTCACAGTTAACATACATGAGTTTGTCTTGAAATTGCATACATAAGACACATTTGGGACTAATAAATCTTAAAGAATCTAAATTTCTCTTTGCAAAGAATTAATTCTAAAGAGTTGTTAATCCAAACTATGTAATACCAAAATCCTATTCTGAGATTTATTTTCTCTTATTAGAATGTGAAAATGTAGTTGAAGACTCACTCAAAAAAACTGTCAAATAGGAGGGGTTATAATTGCATATTGCAGGGTTACTAATCCGCGCTAATTGTTGTAACGGTGGTTTTCAAAACTCTCGAAGTTATGTCTGCTGCAATTAATTTTTTTGGATTTTTTTGAAGACTGAACAATAATTTGGGCGGTTATTTACTTCATTTTTCGTGGGTTATAGATCGCCAAATATTCATACATGTATTTTTTTGGGATACCTCTGCAATAATTTGACCAAAAATTAACATTTAATTTTTATATAATTATATTACAAACTAATATAAATATTAGTAAACTTGTACATTATGCTCATAATAATAACTAAAGCACTAGGAAATTTTTTATAATTGAAACACTAATATTTTATTTCATAGAAATTGTCTGACTTAAGAATATTCCAAGTAAGCAAACTCTCAATGCACTAGTAAAAAAAAAAGGTTTATTCAATACATCTTTATCGGCAATAATGAAATTGAAGACATTCAAAAATGTTTTCATTTTTTTTCCACAAGCTTTACTGCAACAACAATAAGCTCGTGAAAATAAATTTCCTTTTGTCATCTTCTGATTGGATTTTCTCCATCGGCAACCATCACTAATCTGCAAAATTTTCAATAAAATGACCAAGCATATTACTACTATTTAACCGGTTTTGGAATCCACAAGAGCAATCTACACAAAACATTTTCAAAGCAGATTCAATATGAAAGAAATAATGTTAAAAGAGGAAGCAAAGAAACATATGAAAGTAAAAATACCTAATTACTGAATGAATCAATAGACAACCAGAGATCGGGATAAGATGTCAGATATATCTAACTTGTGACACCATATTTTATGTCCATTTAGAATTAAAAGGAAATGAATCACAAAATTCAGCAACGCGCTTACCTTGATGTTGGCAACTTCTCTTGGGACATTTATATTCAACAAGCAATTATATATGAGGATAAGACTTATTAGAGATCTCAGCTTCAATGCACAATGTGAAATCATTAACATTGAATTTTTTGACCAATCCTAAAATCGACAGTCTCATAAAACCAATGAAAAATTAACAGCTCTATCAGTATAATAACATGTATTTATATGAATACAAATGGCTTTGAAGCATAGCCAACTTGTAGTTAGATGGACCATTTTATGGTGCATGTTTAGCAGCTGCAACTTTGTTGCTTTCTTTGGCCAAACAAGCATTATGCTTGCTAGAACTTGGTATAGTTGAGGTATAGGTTTATGCTTTACTCTTTTTGCAACATGACAGATACATAATGTTGCATCTTGATATACCCAACAGTGACTATGAAACCTTATATTTCATCTCAATGAATCCACCACAGATGTGTGGGCCATTCCCTATTTCCACTCAATGAATCCACCATGAATGTGTGACCCGTTCCCTATTTCCTCTCAACCACACCAATATCATCACAGTAATGGTATAACATCAATGCAAACACAATAGTGCAATGATCAAATATGAAGATGATAATTCAACATCAATATCCAACAACAGACAATCAAAGCATATCGTCAAGTGAATCATCTCACTCGACCAATTGCCAAAAGTATAATCAAGTCATACAAATCAACAAGATTCTAGTTATAACCCAAGTTGTTTAACAAGGTCACATCATCAACTTACAACACACAAATTCTCATATGAAATCCCTTTTGTTGACACCCAATTTCGGACCTCTACAATAGGAATTAACTTTTGAGCTTCTTAATTTTTAAACAATTTGAAATAATTGGTTTTATGAAAAACTCAATGTTTCTCAAGTTTTTAAAATGATTTTACTTATTTATATAATATCTTAAATAATTAATGTGTTTTATATAGGTACATATATTCGATTAGTATATTTCGTAAATAGTTGAAATCATCACAAAAAGATTTTTACAATTTTCAAGATTTAATATTTTATTAATTTACTTTAGTGTTAATTATAGTTATAATTTTAAGACGATTAGTTAATTATTTTATTATTAAGTTTGATTATTTTATTTCGTTAAGATTAAGAAGCTCGTTAATTAATTAATTAATAGTAATTCGTCTTATTTAATTCTTTCACTAATTATATGCAATTTTGGCTAAATCCTTAATTAGCTTGGTCGAATTCGCAACTTGTAAAGCCATGTCCTAATTGCAATCTTATTACATAACCTTAAAATATATTTTTTTTTGGGCCATTAACCAATTTCCAACCACAATTTACATCAGCAATACCAAAAGCCCATTTCCCCTTTTGGTTTTCAATTCAACCGACAACAATTTCCTCCACCGACCCAGCCCAAAACAAAAGAAAAACTATACCCATACAATTATAATACATAAACCAAATACCCAACACCAAATCGACCCGACCCTACCTCATTTTTTTCCTCTTCCTCGCGTAACCAAATGCGAAACCAGAAACAATGTCAAAATACACGGAAGCCATTCACAACATTAACATCCAACTCCAACGTCCCTTTCGATCCGTACAATAGGGACACCTGCAATCTCGTTTGGCAGTAGTGCGAAGTCGTCCTTGCCATGCGCGAGATGAGGCCACGTTGCTCATCAAGGATGAGAGATCGATCTCTGCAGTCCGTCCCCTCTTCCCCTTTCGGAATGAGTCAAAACCTCAAGAAAAGGTGTTTCCCCTGAAATGGTGAAAGATTTTGAAGTTTGAATTTTGGGTGGGTCTCGCTCCTATTCGAAATCTATCCGTTCTCCCCCCCTCCCCCCCAAAAAAATTAGGTTTCCCTTCTATATATTGTCCTTTATTATTCACAGTTGAGGGGGGAGATTTTTTGGTTTGGTTTTGTGAGTGAACAAAAATTTTGCTTAAGAAAATTTGGGCATTTCTTTGGTTGAGAAAATTTGTTGGTTCCTCCCTGAGAAAGGATAAGAAGAAATAATCTAGCGGAATATAGAGAAAATATAAATATATTAGAAGTACAATAGAAACGGAGAGGAGAACCAAATATTTTATCCAGGCTTTACCTACTCTGTTCGTTCGTTGGGAACTTTCAAGGTTTAGAGTCGCTGTTGGTGGAATAGAACTCTCTCGTCCGTTTGTCTTTAGTTCGCTGCACTGAACAAGACTCCTTCCTTACATTTGTTGATTAGGCCATAAAGGCCCAGTATCCTCTTTTGGTCGAGTGAGCCAAGCCATAAAAATCGATGAACAGGGTTGAAGGAATTCGATGCCGAGAAGAATTGAAAAGATTGGGCCAAAGGCCCACTCTTTACATAAAAAGAGATTGTATTTTGTTATTTTTGGGTCTAAGCCCTTGTCATTTTATTTATTATTATCTTGTTAGAATTTTGGAAAGATGGAAAATTGGGCCTAAGGACTAAAAGAAAGAATGGTTACTTTGTGTTAGTCTAGGACAGGTGCAACTCGAATGGGTCGAAGGCCCAAGACATAAATGGGCCTAAATACTGGTCTAGGTGGACAAAAATCAGATTTGGGCCCAACCTTCTTTTCCTCTTTACTTTACTGTGTTTATTTTGCTTGTTGGTATTTGTCGTTAATCTTAGGGTCGAAAAGTTCAAATCCTCGAGAGACACTCATTTTGTCTTAACAATTTAATTAAATCGATCATCTTTTCAAAAGACTGAGAAGAATAAATTTTGAAAATTATCTCACTTAGATCGTAGGTCAATATTTCCCTTTTCCCCCTTTTAAACCGTTTCAACTATAGAATAATTCAATCATGTTATTCAAATTAAGTTAAAGTATTTTTAGCCAAAAAAGTAATTATCGGATAACCATATTAGTGGATATTCTAGGTGCTTTTAAAATCTTCCTAAAATGTTAATAAGAACCTCGAACCCTTTTACAAGTTTTCACTAGATTTCTGTTTTAGTCTTGTGAAAATAAATATTTTTCTTAAAAATCAAGTGGCGAATCTTAAAATCAGTCTAAATTATATTTTTAAATAAAACAGAATGACGACTCTGCTAGGGACTTGAATGGTTCTAACTTTAAAATTAATTATTTGGCTTTGTGTTCTACTGTTTAAATTATCTTATCTTATATTAATTGTGGAATTCATGACACTCGATTTTGCCAAACGGCAAATAGATTTTATTAGAAAAAGGCGAGTACGTGGCTTACCACGACTGTCCTTCAGAAAAAACACGAGTTGAATTTTTTGGAAGTGATAAATGAATAGTTAGCTTGTGGTCATCCAATGTCGTTTATTAGACTTCACCCCGTTGTTTGTTCGACTAGGGTAACCACCATTTCTAAACCAATTCTGGTTAACCTAGAGTGGAGCGAAACCAAATCCAAATCTAAGCATTAGCCTAAGACGACTTAATACCCAAGGCGTATTAAGTCTATTAGTAAAACCACCAAAAATCATGTCCAAGGTCCACGACCTAACGACATATCATATTATTTGACATTTGAAAGATGTATGTGTGGAAATCTAATTGTTGCCTATTTAGGGGAGAGAATCTTAACCGTGCTTTATTTTGTTGGTATAGATCGGTTCCCTAAATTTGATATGGTAGTGAAAGCCCAGTTCTGCTTAAATTGTGGTACAAGGACCTCACTATGGTTCACAAAAGAGCCCTGAACAAATATATGGGGCCTTAATAGAACTCATCAATATGGTCGAGTGGCCCGAGCTGATTGAAGTCCTCGTAGGTTATTGTTATAACGAAAAAATGGTGTTTCAATTTAGAGCCATGGAAATCACCCCGATAATTGAGAAAATCTGGGACGGAATAGACATAGTCGGTACAGGGCTTGAAAGAAGAGTGAGAAAGTAGAAAAACATCTTAATCCCTAACAAGCCTACTCTCGAGGATATTATAAATTGACTCGAATTAAGAAAGGATTGCGCCTTTTGGGCCGAAGGTTCTAGCATTTCTTTTATGGATCTTTATGTTAAATTTGGGAACGCAAGCTTTTACGCGAATTACAACCAAGAGTTCAGGGTCACTTATAGAGAATGAGACGGGATCAGACCTTTGGCATTCACTGTCGCACTATTGGGCATCGTGGTTTTCCCACACGGCCCGGGCCTCAGTATCAACACTCGAGTGATAATGCTCGCGCACACTCTTTTTCCACGGGCATCTGAACCAAGGGCAAGTAAAGTATTATCCTATCGCACCTGTCATCCTTTCCGACATGTACCGTGCTTTGGGGAAATGCAATGAAGGGCATCGTTACTTTCAGGGTTGCAACCTTCTTCTTTAATGGTAGATAATGAGTCACTTGGTGAAGAGACACGGAAGTCAAGAACTCCATATCCTCGATAAGTATAACGCTCTTAAGAGTTTGAATGACATGTTGTTTTGGGCAGACTTAGAAAAAAGAAAAACTAAAGAAAGATGGGCTCAAATTTTTTCTGAGTTGAGAAAAGAAAACATCCGGTGGATGTTCGATCGTTTCATCTCGAAAGATGCCATAGTACGAGGCGACAGAAAACTTGTGCTTCCTCTACCAGGTATTCGAGGTATCCGCCCTTATGCGCCTATCCGGGTCCTGAGACAGTTCGAAAGAAGACAAATTAAATCCTCAGAAGCATACTATTGTATCTGTGTTTGACATTAGGGATGATAGAGTGCCTGAGGCTTGAGAGATGCTGAGAGAATGGAAAAGAGCGGTGCAAATGAAAGAAGACATCATCGCCGCGGACCAAGTTAATGTGGGGTACGATGAAACACAATATATAGGGTATCTCCTTCTCAGTTCCAAATATTTACCGCAGTGTAGAGGACAAAGAGTCCAAAGTTTTGATAGAACTAAGAGAGGTAAGAAGAGAAGCCAGGAAATGCACGAGGAATTTCTTCGAAAGCAAGAGGAGGATAAGTAAGCCCTCGAGAGCGTAACTCAAGAATTAGAAAGCTTGAGAAACGATTTGGGAGAGTTTAACTTATGGATTAGAGATAAGAAAAGTGGAATGTGTCTCGAGGACTGGGAAGAGAAAGGCCGCCGAATCGAAGGATACTTGCTAATGATTCAATATAGGCTTCAGCATCTCATGGCACAAAACAGGAGGAGCAGATCAGAGGCGGGGCCAGCGGGAGCATCTTAGTGGATTTCCCCCCTTTTAAACCGTCTCAACTATAGAATAGTTCAATTATGTTATTCAAATTAAGTTAAAGTATTTTTAGCCAAAAAATTAATTGTCGGATAACCACATTAGTGGATATTCTAGGTGCTTTTAAAACCTTCCTAGAATGTTAATAAGAACTTCGAACCCTTTTACAAGTTTTCACTAGATTCCTGTTTTAGTTTTGTGGAAATGAATAGTTTTCTTGATTTTTCTTAAAAATTAAGTGACAACTCTTAAAATCAATCTAAATTATATTTTTAAATAAAACACCTTCATCAATTCCCATTACTCCCAATCATACAATAACATTCAAGGTTCAATAAACTCAACAAAAAGTCAAGAAGTCCACTTGCCTTAATTAATCAAACAATCACTCCGAAACTTGACCTTTCCCCTTTTGTTGAGTCTCCAATTCAACACAATCTATTCAAATAAGTAATCACTATAAGATTTTAGGACCATTAGCACCCATATGAAGAGTTTTGAAAAATGAGGTCAAATCGACCCAAGAACCCAATTCCAAAAATGAGGCTAAATCTGGAAATTTAATTAAAAATTGTGTTACCCAAACCATTTGGAAGCCAATCGTGAAAACCAAATAAAAAATAGAGTTGAAATAATTTTTAAATCACCAATTAATCAAAAGCCTTAAACATCTTCAAAACCTTCAAAGGTTGGACCAACCACTCAATCTTAATCACCAAAATCATGAATTAATCAATGGGTAAAATAGTTGGGGGAGTTAGAAATAGTTACCCAATTGATGAATGTTGAATAATCCTTTTGAAATCGTCAAAGTCGAGCTCTCAATATTAAAAAAAATGGTGAATCGGGTTGAAACCCCAATTTTGAGAAAACATTCTGGCAAGGTGAAAATTACTCTACACGATCGTGATGACCAAGGCTTCATGATCATGATGACTTAGAAGGTCAGCTCATTTATTTTGACCATTGTGATCACGACGTCCAACCACACGATCACGATGATTGAAAAAACAAAGCTACGCGATCACGGCGATCATCCACCCAATTGCTATGCACACAAAACTAAACCTATGCGATCGCAAGAGAGGATGCCATGATCGCAAAGAACAAATCATACTCTACCAGAAAACACAAATCAACAATTTGCATGAGGCACAAAATTCCCAAATGGACCTTTGGAATTCGTTCGGAACCTCGAGTACACAAACCAAATATGCTACCCATCTAAACTCGATGTTCTAGACTTAATAAAACCATCGAAACATGAATCAAGATAAAGCTATTAGATCACGCCCAATGCCAAATTTTACGTAATCTTTCACATACCAAGTTTCAACTACCATTTAAATCGTCATATACCCCATGCCAAAACTTAGAGAAATTCTTTGTCACCCCAATAATTCTATATACCATAAGCACATAACCTCTATTTACCATCAAGTATCTATGTAATGCGTCATAACATTCTAGGTAGTCCCATCAACATAGTAGTTTCAAACCTCTTGAAATCCTCAATAACTATGTAGAACTATAGGTCTATACCATATATAGCACCCCCATAAGCCATCTACCATAATTTGAATAGCCCAAACCAACATAAGAACGTGGAATCTTCCATATATCATTGTTTGTTACCCAAATCGAAACCCAATCTTCATAAAGGTCGATGATAAACCCCTAGTAAGTCTGTGCCAAACCATTTCAGATTGTATAGTCATATTTGAACTCAAAGACAAAAATCCATACAACCTTCAACTTCAAACAAAAGGTCTACACGAGATGTATTAATATTCCTTCACTTTTCTTGGATTCTTCATATACTAAAAATTCCAAATACCTTGAACTCTTTAATATACGAGACTCTTGTTCCTTTCGCTAAATTGCTTACCAATCTTATCCTTTAACCAACAACCCATGTGAAACCGTTCCTTATATCATTTAACAATAAAGAATAGCAAAAATTACGATCCAAACCATGAATGCTTGAAACCTAGATTTTCTCTTCTTGGAATCTTGTTCTAATTTTGTTTATGTCACGCCCCGAGGCTACCTCCTTGACGTGGACACGAGACTTAGGATCACGAGTGACGTCAAGCTAACTATGTTGGCATATCATAAGCATACTAAAGATAAACTGAAGTAAAGAAATACTGTGCGCAAGCTAAAACATCATGTATACTGAAATGATGGGGAATACCTATATACTATCTGAATAAAGGAAACTGAGAGTTTGAATACAAATGAAAAGTCAAACTCTAACACTAAAGCTGAAACTAACTATGTCTGAAATAAAGCCTCTACTGACTGGAAATGCTGGGACATGCCCCAGCTAGATCTATCAAAATTGAAAGTAAAGCTAAAAGCAAGAAAGATAATCACGCCACTAGTCCGCGAAGAATGAGGACTCACCACTGATGTTGCTGAATTGAAGATCGGGAACTGATCTATGCGTGATCTGATTACTGAGGACCTGAACCTACATCATGAGAAGATGTAGCACAGAGTATGCGTCATTACTTGAAAGGTATGTACTGAGCATGCATGATAGAGTAAAGCTAAAAGAAAACATACAACTGAACAAAGCGATAAAATAATGATATAATCTGAACATGGCTAAGTTGAATGCAATGACCATGTTTAGAACATGCAAAGATTGAATACTGAATAATACTGATAACATGGTCAATGCAATAGAATCTGACTGAACTGTAAGGGAGCTACTAATAACCGACATAAAATCACATGAGCTAAATGTGGAGTCTGATGTATACGCTCCATCAAGATGACCCAATATACCATGCCAGAGGTATAGAGACATGCTGGCGTGATCACTTCAATGATGCCCATATAAGGGGACTTACAACCTACGGGGCACGTAGTTTTGGGACTTGAGGGTGACTAACCCTAGTCCACTCGGTATTAAGCTTCTCCCAATTGATTAAATAATTAACATTTTATGACTGAAATGAGGTAATATTGGATATCTCAAAATACTGACATGCAAACTGAGAATGCACCATTAATATACTGATAATAATGCATTTGGAAACTGAGACATATTTATATATATATGAATTAACTGACCTAGCATGTGTAATTCATGAACTAAAAGAACTACATAACTAGGGTTCTAAGTTTATGCATAAATCTGGGCAAAAACAATTCTACAACATGATACTATGATTTGGATCAGTCTAACAGCTAAAAACTCAAAAATTAGAACATTCAAGAAGCCCAAAGTCTAGATAATATTAAGGGAATCAAGATTCTGACTGAAATCTAGGGACCTAATGGGTGGAAAGAACCCACTAGTTAAATCCCACATATCTAGTGTTGAATTCCACGAAAAAATCTTTTGATTTCGGGGATGGAACTGATGGAACCTTGTTGTGTTCTTGAACTAGGCTCTAAACCTCTTTCTCCTCTTACGCTCTAATTTTTCTAAGTTTTGAAGAATGATCTGACTTAGGTAAGTTCTAATTATGTTTCTAGGCTAAAACTAACCAAAACTACGTAGTTTAGGGTCTAAATGACATATTTTAGGTGTCCAACGCATAAGGAAAAGACCGAAAGACCCCTCACTTAACTGCTATTGGGGTCATCGATCGGCGGGACCGATGGACCGTCGAACGACTGACGGTCTATGCTAGTCAACCTTTAATCGCGACTAGAGGCTGGAAATTGAGGGTCTGATCCACGGACACGGACCACGACCTCTAGTCGACCTATGGTCCGTGGGTCCGGCCATGGGTCGACCCTTAGATAAAATTTGGGGCTGAGTCTGGGAGGGTTAGAGATGCAAACCACGGACCACCAACACGGGTCGTGGGTCACCCTACGATCCGTAGGTGGCAACCGTGGGTTGCACCTGCAACTTCTGCAAATCTGCATTGATGTCTGTTTTTGGATATAGGGTGTTACACTCTAAGTGCTAAAGAACGTGAAAAGATGGTTTAGCATTTGATTATACCCTTAATTGGATGAAGAAAAATGTGTCTAGGCTTAGTAGGAATAGGAAAAAGACCAAACTACCCTTCAAAAAATGATTGATATGCCTTTACAAGAGAGGCTTCACTAAAATTGGCATAACTGTCTACTAGAAGCTCGAAATTAGGCAAACTTAACGGCGTTGGAAAGAAAACTCAAAGACCTTTAATTTGATTGGTCCGAGTCACCTAATTCTTTGTGTTAAAAAATATGATCATTTAAAATTGATCCAAAACTTAAAATTAATGGTTGACTCGTACGAATCTATCTTTAGCTCTTTTCGAAACTCGAAGTGTTACAAAAGACTCTAGTGTGAGCATAGTGGTGATTTCAGAAAGTTATTATGTGATAGAAAGCTTAGGCAATGATCAGTTGGGAAGGTGTAATGACTCTTAGTGGGGGAGTTGCCAGAGGAATGGGGTGAGTGACTTGGGATATAGTGTGTAAGTCCAAAATGGTGGTGCTTAGTAGTATGGATGATGTCTTAAAGGTCAGGATGGATAATTTAAGTCTTATGTTTCTTTGATTTTTTTTCATGTTATTATGTGGTGAATTCGGGTCGACCGATGACGCCTTCCAATACACTTTGTTTGTACTGATACTACTCTTACTTTGCCACTTGTCATAGTCTGGTTACACGATCTGTGATGTTTATTTGGTGAAGATGATGATATCCGACATTTTCTACTCCTTTTTCCTTATGGTAGAGTTGTGTCTTATTACTTTCAAATCTTGTACTCTTAAAAGCTCTTTTCCCTGTTTAGACAAGTTCCTTGGGAGGGTCCCTGTATTTCTCAAAAGTACTTTATTTTAAATCAAGTTTGAGAGTGTTTAAGTATTTAAATAAGGTGATTTGTTTATAATTGTCCACTTCTGCATTACATGCTTTAGATTGGGTGTAAAAGTTCTCTTATCTAGGTGTTAGAGTAGGTGTCCTTACGATCCGACGGTTTGGATTGTGACATTATCATACTTAAAAAATGATTCTTTTTTAAAATAAATTGGATAGGATGACTCGAAAAAGGTTGTGAAATAGTAATATTTTTCTTTATATTCTGTCGTTTTTATTTTTCAATTGTTCTTAGATAAATGTTATTAGTATTCTTTTATGAGACTATTATTTACAAAAGTCTACTGATCTGAAAGAGTAAAATCTGAGGTGAGTGTATTAATTTATATATAGGGATACGTATAATGTAAAACCTTTTGGTAGATCACTTTCATTTTTCTTCCATTGTAACTTCAGGTTGTCATCTTCTATTTTATCATTATCCTTTTTTTTTATTGTTAATTTCTATGATCATTTATAATGTAATTTTGTCTTTCCTTTACCTTATTGTTTAAGAGTGTTTTCACTTATCAATACTTACATAATTTGGATTTTTAATATTAATGATAAAATTTTATTCACTACATTTGATTTTGTTCCATAATTGTTTGTGTGATTCTGAGTTATAATGTTCCTTTTTAAGTACATTTTTTATCTTACAATTTTTATGTTATTTATTTAAAAAAATTATACAAAAAATATAACATACACAATATATATATATATATATATATTATTATTATTATTATTAATAATAATAATAATAATTAATGCAATACACGTGCAAAACGCGTATACTTAACTAATATTATTCAAATACCAAAATTATTATGATAATTTAGCATTTAATTACAAAGTCACACGACCATGTTTGGCTGAGGTTGACCAACTTTTTATTTATTCATCTTTGACTCTAATAGCTTTTTTGACCTTATAAATTAGCTATTTTGGAGCCTTCTTTTCCAGTCATTCTATTATTCGTACACTTCACGCAATACTCTAACCTATTGTTCCTTCCAAGAGACAGAAGAGGACCTACAAGATGGGTAGAAAAATTGAGATTAAGAAAATTGAAGATATAACAAAGCGTCAAGTCACATTTTCGAAGCGACGTAGTAGTTTATTAAAGAAGGCGAAAGAGATTGCAATTTCCTGTGATGTGGATGTGTTGTTGGTCGCTTTCTCCCCTGCTAACCGTCTTAGTAAATTTTGTAGCCAAAATAGGTATTGTATTTGCGAACCGACAAAAATTCCATTACGTTGTGCATGTTATCGATCTATATAAAACGATTAGCTAGATTAATTTTTTTTTTACTAAATTGTTACTTTTGTAGAATTGAAGACATTCTTCAACGCTATATTGAGCTTCCGATTGAGAGGAAATTGACGTACGTGAACTAACACTAAATTTCTTCTATTGATTTTTTTAAATTTAGCTATTAGTAACTTATATACTATAGCACTAACTTATGAGTTTTTTTTTGTTGGGGTTAGTTATATGGCCGATGTTCAGGTACTTTGCTCTTTTACATATTTATTGTCGATCTGTATTTGTAGTAATTTTCTAACCTTATATCTTGTTCTTATGAATGTGATCAATCAATTAGTCTAATCTACAAATGAATATGAAATAAAATAAACTTTGAATTGAAAATTAGTAGTCGCTCCATTTTAATTTGTTTGCCTTAATTTGTTTTAGTTTGTTTAACACAATGTGTCAAGTTAGGTCTTGAGCTTAATTCATACACCAAATGCTAACTCAAAGGAAGAAAGATTGTCTGAGCACAATTTCATTCCTTAAACACACACACCACACCCATGTCCAAGATTGATGGGTTTACCGCATTCATTCATCAAAGCACTAGCCTCTCTCTGGTGGGCCTTTACCTTTCAAATAGAACAGGGGGGATCTGACATTTCATATCAAGTATTCCATTTATCTCTCACACACACACCCCACACCCAGAGCTAGACATTTCGTATCCAATATTCCATTTATCTCACACACACACCACACCCAAATCCAAACATTTCGTATCCAGTATTCCATTTATCACACACACACCCTTTATCCAGACATTTTTTTTATGTGTGATTCCATTTATTGCCCCCACTCTAGATCCAGACCAAGGGTAGCTCCACCCGCGCAACTGCCTATTTCTTAGGGCCCACATATATATTGCGTCTAATATCATATCAAGTTAATTAGATCTTGAGTCTAAATTGAAAACTCCATTAATGGAGATTGAGAATATGCAGAATTGCAGAGAGAAGAACAGAGGAGAAGAGAAGAGAGCATTGTATTGAAATCAATAAATTTTCTGTTACATTGAAAGTTCGCTTTTACATTGTAGTTCAATATCTATTTATAGACTGTAGTATTGTAACTACTTTCATAGCTAACTATAGAAGCTTCTAGAACCTTTCTAACAACTCTAACTAACTCACACCATATAGCTTGTTCAATCTCCTATACTGATCAACACTCCTCCTCAAGCTTTATGGTTGAAACATATTCTTCATTCCAAATTTGCTCAACAAACTGGTGTGTTGTATCTTGCTCAGACTTTTAGTTAGTAGATCAACTAGTTGATCCTTACTGTTTATGTGTTGAGTTTTCAGCATGCCTTGGCAAATTCTTTCTCGAACAAAATGATAATTAATGTCAAAAGGTTTTGTTCTTTCTTGAAAGATGGGGTTAGTTGAAATCTTGATGGCTGCCGTGCTATCACAAATCATATTTACTGGTGTTGTTACCTTGACCCCCAACTCTTTGTATAGTCCTATCAACCAAGTTTTCTCAGCTGTACATGCTGCCATTCTTCTGAACTCAGCTTCAGCGAAACTCCTTGAAACTGTCTCTTGTTTTTTTGATTTCCAAAAAATAAGTCCTTTACCAAATTTAACCAAGTAGCCTGTAACTGATCTTCTAGTTTCCATACATGCTCCCCAGTCAGAGTCACAGTAAGCTGTGAGTTTAGAAGTGTCTCCTGCAGGCATTAACAAGTCTAATCCAGGTGCTTCTTTGATGTATCTAACTACTCTACGAGCTGCATTCATATGTAACTGTTTAGGACAATGCATGAATTGGCTCAAGACTTGTACTGACAAAGAAATATCTAGTCTTGTCCTAGTGAGATATAAGAGCCTTCCTACCAGTCTTTGATATTTTGTAGTGTCAATTAGTATGCTGTCTCCTTCAGCTATCCCTTCATTAATATGCTCATCATATTGAACTGATGTGAGATTTTGATTCATCTCTAAAGGTGTACAGGCTGGTTTTGCTCCCCTTAGGCCAGACTCAGATATCAATTCTAATGCATACTTTTTTTGTGACATAAGTATGCCCTTGTTGGACCTTGAGAATTCAATGCCCAAAAAGAACTTTAACATAGTAGAGCTTAAAGGAAATGGAAGTTTTGTATGCTTAGAAATAGGACACACTGTACAATGAGAGTGATCTTTTCCTCCTAAAGACCTAAAACACCCATGTCTCTTTAGTATGTCAAGAGGTGCATGTCCTAACCTCTTGTGCCATACATTAACTGAGTCAGAAGGAACAGGTACAGTAGCTGACTTAGTAAGACTCTTACTACTATTCACTAGCTTCTCTGGAGCTTGAGTTGGTCCATCTTTTAGTATGTAGAGTCCATGTTGTTCCTTACCAATCCCCTTCACCCGACCATTTGAGAGATCCTGAAATACACAGAAGTCAGTATAAAATGCTACCATGCAATTAAGCTCCTTAGTGATCTTGGACACTAACATCAAGTTAACTCTGAAGTCAGGTAGATATAATATATTGGATATAGGCTGATTTGAAAATAGGCATGTGCTACCAATATGAGAAACAACAATAGTGTTACCATTAGGCAAATAAACCTTATTGTGTGTATCCAAAATAGATACAATACTAGTGTCTAATGTGTCAAGATTTGAGGTGATGTGATGAGTAGCTCCAGTGTCTACCACCCATTCACCTGCATCATATGAACTAAATAGAGCTGAAGTATGTATACCTGTATCTACAGAGGCCACCTTGGCTGAAGATTCTACCGTGCTATCAGCTCTATTCTTGGACAATAGCTGGAGAATGTGTTGATACTGGTCCTGCGTGATAAATCCTCCAAAAGGTTGAGCTGCAGAAGAATAAGCTCTTGACTTAATGTTAAGAGGTGTATCAACTTGATTACCATAAGCTCCAGTAGTCTGGCCTTTCCTCTTTGACTTAAAATCAGTTGGATATCTAACAATTTTGTAGTATTGTTTCTTAGAGTGACCCCTACAACCACAGTGATCACATTGCAACAAATGCCTCATATTCTTGTAACTACCAGATGAACTTGCACCACCATTGTTGTAACTATCAGATAAACCTGCACCTGAGATATTACTAGAACCTTCACCAGAACTGCCTTCTTTGAAGTTACTGGAACCTGTGTAAGAGTGTGAATTCTTATTACTGTACATGACTGTGCCTTCAATTGCACCAGGTCCTGAGTTAATTGATTTAAAATTCACTAGACTTCTCTGACACTCTTGATCCATAAGAAGAGCATATGCTTTGTTCAAGGTAGGAATAGGACTCATCATGAGGATTTAACTTCTAGGTGGTGAATAGGATTCATTCAGACCCATAAAAAACTGAAGAAGTCTCTGATACTCACAATGTTCACCAAACTTCCTTGATTCTGGACAAGGACATGAAGGACATGGCATGAGAGCATCATACTCATCCCAGAGATCTCTTAGTTTGGAGATATAGTCAGCAATGGTCATTGTTCCTTGAGTGAGAGTGTGAATCTCTCAGTGTAAATGAAATATCCTAGATCCGTTTACAGTATCGAACCTTTCTCTCAAATCCAGCCATACTTTCGAGCATCAGATGCATAGACAACTGAACTTAGAAGTCCAGGTTGAACAACATTCATTATCCAAGATAAAACAACAACATTACATTTTTCCCACTGATCATGTAACACCGGTTCGAACATAGATTTAGGGAATCGTCCATCAACAAATCCTAATGTGCTACGTCCTACAAGTCTAATCCTAAATGATCTACTCCAAAGTGCATAGTTCTCAGATCCAGTTAATTGTAGAGAGATCAGAGAGCTACCTGGAGTGTCTGTGTGTTGAAGAAACATGGGGTGATTATGGTCGATTACTGGAAATGATGCCATGGTTGTAATTCCAGCACTTGTACCTTCAGTAGTTGAATCAATTTCCATTTGTAGATTCTAGATTGTAGCTGAATTTGACCTTTGATACTTCCTTTTGAGTCACCTTTGAACAAGGATGAACTCTGAGCATCCAGTGGTAAGATTTACAGCGGAACTAGTCTTTGATCAAAGGCTCTGATACCATGAAAACTCCATTAATGGAAATTGTGAATATGCATAATTGCAGAGAGAAGAACATAGGAGAAGAGAAGAGAAGAGAGCATTGTATTGAAATCAATAAATTTTCTGTTACATTGAAAGTTAGCTTTTACATTGTTGTTCAATATCTATTTATGGACTATAGTATTGTAACTACTTTCATAACTAACTATAGAAGCTTCTAGAACCTTTCTAACAACTCTAACTAACTCACACCATATAGCTTGTTCAATCTCCTAAATTGATCAACAATAATACTACTCTAGTCAAAGAGAGGAGGATTACCTTGTCGGAGACCATTAATCACCGATGTAGGACATTCAATCCTTCATCAAAATTATTTTTAATCCTCTTTGGCTACTCTTTACTTTAAATTTCCAACATCACATATTTCTTACCACAAAATTAAATGATTATTGATAGCTTTTAATTTCCAAATGTCTTCAGTTTAAGATCATGAGTTACAAAAATCTTAATTGCTTTATTAAATCGTGTCAAGAAAAATTAAACAAATAAATTAAAATGGAGTGCATAATAATTAAAATTATGAAACTGACATGCTCAAAATTAACGAAGTACTAAATGATTTTTAACTAGTTATAATTTGTTCAAGACAATAAGTTTGACTTATGTCGAAAAGTGTATAATTGATAGAGTTGTAATAATTTTAATTATTGGGATCAGTTTTACCCATCATTTATTAATATATATTTTTGTTGTATAAATGAAGGAAAAAGTGGCAAAACTGAGGCAATTGAACCATATCAGGGGAGATATTAGCAAGCTGTACTTTCTTGATAAGCAGTTTGTATCTCTTTTCTTTCTCACGTCTTTCTTTGATTAATTTATTGTCTCTCTCTAGTTTTGTTCTGTTCAATGTTATTTACAAGACCATATATATAAGTGTTAGACCACTACTATCATCACCATCACCATCACCATCAAGTTCAGTGTATTTCCCTAAGTAGAGTCTAGGAGACTAAGTACGTAATCTTACTCCGACCTTTATATATAGGGTAGAAAAGTTCTTTCCAATTGACAAATTACCTCCTTCATTATTCGTGGTTGAGACTGACAATTTGAGCAAGCTCACAGAAGCAGAGTTATATAAGCGTTGTACAATATTAATTTATCGAAATGTTAGCTACTACTTAGTTCCTTCATCATACTTGATTTCTTTTGTATGAAGTAAAATTGACTCTCACTAATGAATTACATTGTCTGATGATTGCTACCTTTGGATGTTTCAACCTGCTGCTGGTATCTTAAATTTCTACAGGATTGAGGTGAGCATAATTTAATCTGAGGTCTTTCTTATAATTTTTTTTTATATTTTCAATCTATCCTTGCTATTCTAATTAGTAGTTTGTTAGTTTAGTGAGACATTGAAATAGAAGTTCAGAATAGTCTTAATAAATAAATGTCAATTAATCATTATGTATCTATGAGGAAAGTGGGTAAAGTCATTTTAACGTGAAATTCTATGATATAGAATTTGGAGCTACAAATCACAAAGAGAACATTGGAATTGCAGATCGTGGATGCTCATATAAGGTCATTTGATTAGTATCACAAGTGTTTTTCTTTGTAGTTCTTAATTATAACTTCATGATTGAATACATTGACATCACCTTAAACTTTCATTTAGACATTTAAAGTATAGTCTATTTCAATTGTCTAAATGTAATATACTAATAAATTGAAAAAAGTTATCAATATCTTTTGCCTAACAACATGATTTTGTAGGGATTACGAACCAGGGCCAGAAGAAGAGGCTCCTCTTCATCAGCTTTGTTGGTGTGAGAAGAACTTGCAACTATCTCTCCAAAAAATCAGGGATAGAAAAGTTTGTTCTTTCACCAATTTTTTTTTTTTCCATCTATCATTGAAGAATAATGCGAATTTACAATTTTCAAGAAAATAAATAGTTTTCTTAAAAATAATGTAAAACCCCAATTAATGTCAAATAAATTATGATTAGGTGGAATTGGAGAAACAAGGAAATATGGATGTTCACTTTGCTGCACAACAAATAACTCCTCAGCAGTTTGATACTAATAATTGGATAAATCCATACAGGTCATCAATATTTTCACATGATATTTCTTTACAAAAAGTCTCTCTCCTTTACCCTTTTTGTTTAATTATTATTTCGTTATTATTATAGTTCAAGTATCCAAGGGAGTATGTATCAAAACTGGATGGACAAAGGAAAGAGACTAGCAAACAGTTCTAGCCATTACACGTATGCCCCTTCCTTTGTAACTTCTTCACAGAGTGGGAATATACCATTTTCTCAAAATCAAAACTCATCGCCTTATATCCCATTGCAGGTAACACTTTTTTAAAATGCAGTAACTAAGATATCCTTAAAAATGAGATTTTTAATTTTTTATTATTATTTTTATCTGCACAATAGAGGCATCAACAATACACCATGGTAGATGTCCAACAAAATCCACCACAAACATTTGGACAGTCACAGGTACATTAATATTCTTGAAAAATATTATTTCTTGTTAAGTTCTCCTTAAAGACATGAAGATATTTCTTTTTTAATTTTGATATAATTATTTTTATCCACCCAATAGAGCCAACAACAAAACATGATAGTAGATATCCAGAAAAGTCCAACACAAATATTTGGACAATCACAGGTGCATTAATATTCTTGAAATATTATTCTTTGTTAGATCCCCCCCCCCCTCCCCCCCGGTACTAAACTAGCTAAGTCATATATTTTGCAGGCACAATTGACTTTTGGTGAAAGTACTAACAACTCTCTCATGAACTTCTGGAGAAATATTTGTACTTCTACAAGGTTTCTTTTGATATTTATGCATTTAATTATTGTTCGCCATATAATATGTTATTTGTTCTGAAAAATAATGATGACATTATAATTATAACATTTGAAGCACCTAAACTCTATACAAGATGAAATTATTATTATATTTATGTTGGTATTTTTCCTGTTTAACATGATATGATTCCTAAGATCTCTCTCTCTCACTCAGGCTTGTCTCGAATCCAGTAGCAACTACGGGTACACAGTTGAACAATCCCTCTGAATCAGGGTTGGAGTATGCCCATTCAAATTCGAATAGCAACTTGAGCAATAACAACAACATCAATCACATCATTCAACAAAATGAACATTCTTTATTTCAAAGTGATGCAATAACTCCTAATATTCATGGATTTAACTATCCTAGGGAGGTTAGTTCAAAGCTCTATTCTTATTATTATCAACTAATTAACTTTATTTGTTTGCATATAATTTCATTTTTTATTATATTATTCACTCAAATACTCACTTTAAATGTTTTATCACAATGATTAGGAGAATACAATGGGAAGCAATGAATACTTTGCTGACACAACATATGAGAATGATGCATGGGATGTTTTCCTCAATGAATCTTTTAATGGAGAAGACTTTTGAAATTTAGATTGATCAATTAATGACAAAGAAAAACTTTTTAAATCTAGTTCCTTTATCTTTGATCCATTTAAAAGAGCATAAACTCATGATATTTTAGCTTTTTATTTACTTGTTTTAGTATGCAACATATCATCTTAAATGTATGTATGGTTGCCTATATATGCTCAAATGAATAACAACAAGGACCTATGAATGTTAGATATAAATTGTATGTTGGAAACATCATATGTTTTAATACTTCTTATTGTTAAGTTGTCCTTTTAGACTGTATGTCAAGACTAAACCAAGTGGTCAAAAGTCAATCTAGGTTATGGGTGAATTTGATTGTATTACTAATCCTATAGAAAGGAGAGGAGGTAAACCTCATGAGATGGAAATTAGCATGTCATATCTTGAATGCAAGAGAGAGTGAACTTAATGAAAAAGGTTTCATTGAGTCTATATATACTTGGTGCAATTACTAAGTACTTGAATGGACAATAGATAGAGTTCTTATCAATCAAAATAGGCTGCAAAAACTCCTTGAAACTTTTGTAGCACACTTGGTCAGAAGTACTGGTTCTAGGGGTGACAAACAGGTTGGTTGAGTAGGATATGAACCGATCGAAAATTAGTTAGGTAAAAATGGATAAAATATTCGATCCAACCCATATTTGATATGGATTTAAATGGGTAAATCCAATGGATAATGTGGGTCAGACTATCCATTGCTTCTTATTATGTGAACACAAAATAAGTTCCTCCGCTGTAAAAAACAATTTTCTTATATTTTTCTGGTATGAAAGAAAACATTTTCATGTTTTTCGAGAATATATATTTCTGTAAAATGGGTGGGTTTGAGTCGAGAATCGAGATCAAGAAGTCAAAATTCAGGTCTTGTTTCGGGGTCGAAAGTCGGATCCTAGGTCTGGACCTATTTCGGATGGTGACGTTTAAGAAAAGTTATGAAAACTATTTTTCTAATTTAAGGAAATTTTTGAATTGTTTTTCCTTACTTTATGTATGGAAGTCATTTTTTTTAAAAAGAGAGGAAAATAATAAGTTAATTTGAAAAATAGTGTATAACAGATTTAAGTCAACCAAGCATGAGAAAATTGAAAATGTTATAATATAGTGAATGTCTATTTATTAGAGAAAAATTAGGAACTCTAACTTTGGGAGCAAGTCAATTCTCCCCTATAAATATAGAGGGTAAGATCATCTCTTCAAGAGAAATAATAAGTCTTCTCTCTTCTATCTATTTTCTTCTCATTGTTTTATATAGTTTCATAACACGTTATCCTGACTTATCCCAAAGGAATACATGAGACGACTCTAATTTGTCCTAGAGGAATGCATGAAACGAGATGAGTAGCAAGAATTGGAATAATCTTCGATGGTAAGTCATATTGTATTAATTTTTTCATATGTTCTGATGTGTCCAAATTTGACAGCAAATAAAGGTTACATAGGTTGCTTCGATATAGATTTTCATGTTAAAGTATTTTATGCTATCTGGAAGTTCTTACTCCATTTTAAAACCTATTTATATTATACAAGATGCACATTACTTATCCATCTTAAAGTTAATAACTAATAGTAGTAATAGATAGTTTAAAGGCTCAAGAATGAGCTTTTATTGAATTTTGGTCTATTATGTTATTGATTGAGCGTAAGATGATGTATTTAAGTCATATCGCACCAAAAAAGGGTAAGACATCAGGTTAAAGTCCCGATGCACTATGATAATAAGAAATTGATTTTTTTTTATTAAAGACCACAAAAGGTGGAGATTAGACATTGTCTATTAATATTAATTAGTAAAAATATAGAATCGGTGTGTTGAATTTTTGTCCAAACCACCTTGAGAAATAAGAAGGATGAACAATTCATCCTTGTACAAAAAAGTCCCAATACAATGGTACATGGGATTGGTCATGAGAGTATGATAACCTCTAAAGTGCATAGATACAAAGTGTGAAATACACAGATTCCATGTCCCAAAAAAAGAAGAAGAAATTAACCATTATCAAAAGTAAAGGACTTCCTCTGAAATTTGGTGTTCCTTTAATGTCATTCTTCAACCAATTTTTGACTTTATTGGGAATAGTCGAATTTTGCGTGAAGAAGGTATATTTCCTTCTTTTTTCACCCATATTAGCAAGGTAATCTGCCAAGTTATTTACTTCTTTATAGCAATGCTGGAATTAATAATTACCATTCCTTTTCAGAGAATTAATCTGACCGATGAGATGAACGATATGACAGTTGACATTGGAGTGATCATTGATCATGCTAATAATGATCATGGAGTCAGATTCTATGTCAACATTCTTGTATCCATTAGTGATGCACCATTGCATTCCCTAAAGAATAGCATTGGATTCATCAACATTATTAGTACAATCTCCATAGTAGTCTAAGTAAGCCATGATCGAAAAACCACTATCATCATCCCTAAGAATGCCTCCTCCACCTGCGCTGCCTGGGTTTCCTTTGCTGCATCCATCAGTGTTCAATTTGAATCTTCCAGGTTTTGGTTTCTCCGCCTAAGACATTTGATGTTAATCCTGGGTTTCAGTCTTTCAATTTGTATTACAGTGTTGCTCCATTGTTGATTGTAATGTACTTTTGGGAACTGACAAGGAGCAACGTTTTGATCTAACGGATAACATGATTGATAAAACTGCTTGGAAGGCTTTTGATCTCCTCGTACTTATGACTACATCAGGCTTTCCAAATTTCCCAACAAATGAATAAAGGAAGGCGGTGTATTAGTACTAAGTGAACTCTATTCTTTGTGTTGCTTAGCCACCACGTAATAAAAGTGTCTTTTCTTCTATCTGGTCTATTTTTAATGCCACAAGAATTTGAGAAGAAATTCCAAACTGCATTAGCGAGTTCTCCTTGTTTGAAGAGGTGATCCATATTCTTTATGCATCCTTGCTCACAACAGATGCACTTTGAAGGTCCATTAACTTTGAATCTTTAAAGAGCTTCATCAGTTGGTAGTTTATTGGACAACAACCTGGGCATGAAAAAAGAAATCTTGTGAGGAACCTATTTTTGCCAAGGTCTGGTAGCAGTAAGGGTAGTAGTATTACTGCTTCTCAGTACTTGCCAGGCAGATTTAGTGGTGAAAAAACCATTTTGATTTGGAGTCCAAATAGGCATGTAATTATTATGTCTCATAATGTGTAGCAATATGGCTAACAAAATAGGTAGGTAGAACACTATTAAGTTTAGCAAAATTCCAACCATTACTAGTGATAAAATCAAGCACCTTGACCTTTATAGAATAGTAAGTGCCAGGAAAATGATGAGCAGTGGGTCCTGAGCCAATCCAGTTATCCCACCAAAAAGATACATTACCATTACCAATTTTTCGGAAAATATGTTTTTCACAAAGGGTTCTTGAGTCAAGAAGTCTTTTCCAAATATGAGATTGTCCTGAAGCCCATTTTTTTGGAAACAGGATGTCACGATCCAATTTCTCGAGTCATGATGGAACCTACTATCCCCTACCAGTAGGTAAGTCAACCCGTAGCCCAGAACATTAAGCAATGAGCGAAAGGGTAGAAACTAGTGAAAACAATAATCTAAACAAGGACAACAAGACGGAAGCAAACCAAAATAAATATATACAGAAATCCCTCCTAGAACTTGGAAGTCACTAGTACAGAACTATCTAATAAAGAGTACAAATCGCAAAAGTGGACCACAACAAAGCGTGTCTCAAAGGCAACAAGACTAGCTAAAACAAAAGAAGGAGACAAGACAAACCCAAAACGCCAAGTGCTCGCAATCGTCTCTGAATCACAGCTGCAAAACAAGGTTGGAACTAATCACCGCTAGTAACTGGTACTGGAACCTGTATCACGAAGTAGATGCAGAGTGTAGCATGAGTACAAAAATAATAGGTACTCAGTATGCATCACAGGTCGACTGAGCAAAACGGGTAAAAACAATAAGAAATGATAGAATCTAAACATAGAGAGATCAAAGTGGATATGAAAAGAAAGCACACGAGCATACCATAAACAAACTAAGTACAACTAAACTAAACCTAACTGGACCCCCATAATCCAGAAAGTACACTCTGCGCAAGTTTAAGTAAAACCTGTACGAACCCTCATAAGCCCGATAGGTACACAAAATAGCTAAGTCTATTAAGAAAGAAGGAAACCGGGCTCCCATCCCAAAGTAACCAAGATAATCCACCAGACTCCACCCAGCCAACAGTACACTCCCAGCCCGGCTAGAAAGAGTGACCCTAGGGGGCACCCAACCAAACAGTCCACTCCAAGCCCAACTAGAAAGAGGGACCCGTGAGTGAGGCAGATATCACAAGTTGTCCTACCATGCAGTCAGCTCTCAGCCCAGCTAGAAAGAGCGACTCGGGAGACCTAGTCAGCAGCACACTCCCATCCCAGCTAGAAAAAGAGGCCCGGGGGCGATCGCCGATATCATCGTGTCTACCCAACCAACGATACACTCCCAACTCAATTAGAAAGAACACCTCGGGGGTAATGGTATCTCCAATAGGATCCAATCCAACAACAACCACTGTAGAACACCGTCCACTCTTAGAAATCACAGAAAAGGCTCCAAGCCTATACTATCTCAATCCCACACCTTTAGTGATGCACAAAACTTTTGAGAATGTGTCGAAACTAGAGGGAGAAGATACAAAAGTACAGCAAGCAACGATAACACCTAATTTAAGGGTCAAACTATCAGACTCAAGTCTGCTACTCCAGTCTACAAGGAGCTAAGTCATCTGAACAACGTTGACAGAAAGTCAAGGCTATCCAGCCCACACGGGTCATAAGTCTAAGGCAATGCTAGCCTAACCTAAACTAAGGATATCATGCTTACGATTAAGAATGAACAAGGCATACAAAAGCATTTAGCACATAAGCATGCAACTCTACTAAATCGGTTAATATAATACTACACCCGAAGTATGGCCAATCGATCATAACATAAGGTATCTAATCAAAGTAAAGTTGTAATTGGTACCCACCCCCAATTCACTCCAATCGATACGCTTTTACACAATTAAGCTCAATCTAAAATAAAGGAAGCCGTAACCTACCTTAAGGTCGACCTCGCGCGCTTCAAATTACTTTACCGAAGCTTTTCCTTCCCGAACGACCTTTGAATGCTGTCACTCTATCAAATATAAGATCACAACGTTAGTACGATAGTTTAGACACCAAGATCACAACAAACGGACGCAGATCAATTTTGGATTCAAAATGGGAATCATGGACCTGCACCGAACTGTTCGTATTTGACTCTGTCAAGAGACCCTAAACAGTACCCCAAACTTGTGTTTCAAATTGGAACACAATTTGAGGCTCAAAACACAGCAAAAGCCAACAAGCAAGAAAACCACACTTTAATCAACTTAAAAGAAAACAAAAATAGTTTAAACTTGAAATTAACGAGAATCGAAAAGTTCCCAGCACTCCTTGAGCACTCCAAGACGTAGCCACAATAATTTTCAACATGTGGGACTTTGAATCACCCAAAACTGAGCTAAAATGAGAGAGGTATGACCAAAACATATATGCAAAAATAAAAGCTCAAAAAAGGGGTACAACAGCCAGGTTAATTGCAAAATTACCTCGAACTATGCGCATTCGACAACTTTCGAACACTCTACAGCAAAGCCATCGAAAATACGAAGCTTCTACACTTCGAATCGCCTAATTCAAATGATAGATAAGGTTTTTATGTTTGGAAAAGGGTTGCTGATAATCTGCATTTTATAGCAGATTTTTCTGTAATTTTTCCCAAAACTTAAAAACTTCGACGAGGTGCTCCGAACTCGTTCAGAACCTCGTGCACGCAAAAAAGATATGTAACCATACCAAATTTGATATTCCAGACTCAATGGAGCAGTTGAAATTTCCATATGAGGTCATCTTGAAAAAAATGAGGTCTCACACCCAAATGCCATTTTAAGTCAAATATTACAAAAGGGCTCGGAAAAATATCAAAAACCTCGAGACACAAAAGAAGGATCAATCTAAACCAAACTCGACATTCTGGAGCTAACCACTTTGACAGAATTCTCATCCGAGCGCGTTTACTCAGAATGTTGACTAAAATCAAACTTAGGCTTAAACTTAAAGTTAAAATGCCTAATCACACCGACTCACACTGAAAACCTCGGTAGTTATGCCGACCACGCTACTAGCCTAAAATGACCTTTTCAGAGCTGATGGAATCGTTAGAATTGAATTTTGATATCATATTCTTGAACTTTTGATCGAAAATAATCGTTCAAGGTTTATAAGCTCTGAAAACACTAAAACTCGCACAATAACCAAACGAATTACCAAATGACCGAATTGTCAGTCCCAGCAAGTTATAAATGACTTAGGGTCGCTGCAGAAACGCTTTAAACAACACACAGAAGGCAAAAAATAGAAATGAACTGGAGGGTCATTACAATATCCACTACTAAAAAGGACTTTCGTCTGCGAAAGTAAGGGTTAAGAAGTACCTGAAGGCTCAAACAAGCCGCGAAGCTGCTCTCGCATCTCCTGCTCGGTGTCCAAGGTAGCCTCCTCGATTGGACGGTGCCTCCAACGGACCTTAACAACCAGAATGGCTCTCGAGCGCAATCTTTTCACATCTCTGGCTAGAATGACAATTGGCTCCTTTATAAATGTCAAACGGTCATTCAACTCAACTGCATCATAATGGAGTACATGAGACTCATCAGAAACATACCGGCAAAAATATCGAGACATGGAAAATCGGGTGGATAGCTGAAAATGCTGGAGGTAAGACCAACTCATAAGCAATATCCCCAACTGTCCGGAGTATCTCAAAAGGCCCAATGTACCTAGGGCTAAGCTTGCCCAGCCTCCCAAACTTCATCATGCCCTTCATGGGCGACACACGGAGGAATACCCATTCACCAGTAGAGAATCTCAAAGGTCGAAGTCTCTGATCCGCATAACTTTGGTGCCTACTCTGAGCCGTCTTGAGTCTATCCTGAATCACTCTCACCTGGTCCAAAGCCTCCCGAATCAAATTTGTACCCCGTAGCCTAGACTTTGTAGACTCAAACCAGCCCATCTGAATGCTAGAATTGTAGTTGTTATTATATGCAATCTCCGCCAAAGGCAAGAAGTGGTCTTAATGACCACCAAACTCCAAAACACAAGCCCGCAGCACGCCAAAGGCAAGAACTGGTCCTAATGACCACCAAACTCCAAAACACAAGCCCGTAGCATGTCCTCAAGGACTTGAATAGTACGCTCTGACTGACCATCAGTCTGTGGGTGAAAAGTTGTGCTAAGGTCAATCCGAGTGCCCAACTCATCCTGAAAGGTCCTCCAAAAGCTGGACGTGAACTGAGAACCTCAATATGATATAATAGAAACTAGCACCCCATAAAGGCGAACCACATCTCGAATGTAGATACGAGCCAACCTCTCGGTGCTAAATGAAGACTGAACGGGAAGGAAATGTGCTGACTTGGTCAATCGATCAGCGATGACCCAAATGCTATCAATACCTCTAGAAGTCCGTGATAGGCCAGCCACAAAATCTATAGTAATGCGATCCCACTTCTACTCTGGAATGGGTAATCTTTGAAACTCACCACCAGGCCTTAAATGCTCGGCCTTTACCTGCGGGCAACACAAGCAACGGGATTCAAAGTCAGCAATATCTCTCCTCATGCCATTCTACCAATAATGTTGCCTCAAATCACGATACATCTTTGTTGTGCCCGGATGGATAAAGTATCTAGATTCATGGCCCTCAGAAAGTATCAACTGTATCAAATCCCTAACTTTCGGAGCACAAATGCGACTGGCGAATCTCAACACTCCATCAGGATCTAAGGTAGCCTGACCACCATCACCCGCTAAGATTTTATCTTTAAGGGCCACCAATGCATCATCCTCAAACTGACAACCACAGATCCTATCAAGCAAAGAAGATTGAACTCCCATATAGGCCAAGACACGTTTAGAATCTGAGATATCCAATCCAATCATGTTATTAGCTAAGAACTGAATGTCCAAAGCCAAGGGTCGCTCCTCAATAGATAAAGAGGCTAGACTACCCATACTCACAGTCTTCCAGCTCAAGGCCTCCGCTACCACATTCACCTTGATGTACTGAAAACTCCTATGATCGGTATAGATCTCACATCAAACCCCATACAAGTAGTGCCTCCAAATCTTAAGCGCGAAAACTACCGCCGCCAACTCCAAGTCATGAGTAGGTAGTTGTGCTCATGAATCTTAAGCTACCTCGACGTATAAGCAATAACCCGGCCCTGCTGCATCAATACACAACCCAAACTAACGCCGAATGCGTCTCAATAAACCATAAAGCCCTCGCCCTCAACTGGAAGAGTCAATATAAGAGCGGTGGTCAACAACTCCTTGAGTTTAAAAAAGCTCGCTTCACACTCCTCTGACCAAACAAAGGGAATATCAACACGAGTCAATCGGGTCAGAGGTGCTGCCAAGGTAGAGAAACCCTCCACAAATCGTCTGTAGTAGCCTTCTAGTCCGACGAAGCTCTGAATCTCAGTAACTGAGATGGGCCTAGCCCAATCACGAATAGCCTCAATCTTCGCCAGATCCACCATAATGCCCTCCTTGGATACAACATGCCCCAAGAATGCTACAAAGTCTAACCAAAACTGGCACTTTGAGAACTTGACATAAAGTCGTCGATCTCTCAAAGTCTGGAGCACAACTCTCAAATGCTGCTCATGATCACCCTACTCCGCGAGTATATGAAAATGTCATCAATGAAGACTATGATGAAGGAATCAAGATAAGGCCTGAACACGTGCGTTATCAGGTCCATAAAGGTAGCAGGGGCATTAGTCAACCCAAATGACATTACTAAGAAATCATAATGGCTATAACGGGTCCTAAATGCATTCTTAGGGATGTTCGCTGCCCTAATCCTCAACTGGTGGTAACCGAATCTCAAATCAATCTTAGAGAACATTGAAGCTCCCTGTAGCTGGTCAAATAGGCCATCAATCCTAGGCAGAGGATATCGATTCGTCACTGTCACCTTAAAGAAACAACTATTGAGGTTGAGTACAGGGCTTTGCGATTATTGGTTGCTAAAGTTACTTGGCTGGTCAGATCACTGGGTGAACTTAAGGTTCATGGTCCTCAACCTGCAGATATATCTTGTGATAGTCAAGTTGTTTTTCACATTGCCAAGAATTCAGTTTTTCATGAGCGTACTAAGCACATAGAGGTGGATTCCCATTATATCTGTAATGCTTTAACTGCTGGTCTCATATCCCTTCACTCCATTTCCACTATTGGGCAACTTGTTGATATATTTACCAAGTCGCTTCTTGTTGTGTAATAACAGAATTTCATATCCAAGATTTGAATGGCAAGCCCTTTCGACTTGCGAGGGGCTGTTGAACCTGATGACAAGCCCAATTTTGATTACTCTTGACTAAGCCTCCTTAACCATTGGGCTTGATTTCACTTGTAATTATACCCGGCCCAATACATACATTGTGAATATCTCTATTTTATATATGTAGAGTGATGTACAGATGACTGGTTGGAGTTTTCATTTTGAAGAAATAAAAAATTCTCTCCCAAATATTTCTCTCTCTATCTCTTAGCTAAGTCAGTTACAAGTTACAAAAATTGAGTTTTCTTCTTCTTGAATCTAGATCGTAACATGAAGATAGACGAGGATGTGGTGAAGATGGTTTTTTTGTAACCTATGTTAAGGTAGAAGTGTGTGGTGACACTGTTGGAGTTTTGTGCCATTGGTCGTAGATGCTTTCGACTAAGAGAATAATTTATTCAAATTGTTCGTTGTTCATACATTTTTGTCATCAAAATACAAGGGATGTCTCTGGATCTTTCACTAACTTTGAAATTATACATTAAGATGCGTGGGAAAATCGCAAAATTGGTGAATTAAAGTTCATGGCACTTTTGAAAAGATAATGTAGAGGTTGAATGATTAAGTGATTGACGCCATTTATCTGATGTTTCACGTGCAAGGTCATGAGGAGGTACAACACAACAGACATATACTTATAAAATGTCGTAAGACTTAGAGTCAATATATTTTTGGTGTAGAATTATCAAATAGTAAGCTTCTCTTTGGGTGAAATATGCCAGACAATTCAGCATTTCAACTTAACAACACAAATATTACCAATGATAATGAGTGTGTTTGTAGACGCCTCGTTATTGTACGAAATTCATTTAATTAAAGAAAAAGTAAATCTAATGAAGATTGGTAAAATTAAAACGCGAGTACTTGCAGAATACAAGTAAACTTGGCCATGAGTTGGGTGTGCACAAGGAATATTATGGAAATCACAACATTTTATTATGCTTAGACAGGGGAAAGTAATCTAAAAAACATATATGAGATAACATTATTGTTGTACATATACCACCAGAATCACTGCCATTATTCTATCGTGTAGAATAAAAAACAACATAATGTAACATGTTGAGGAGAATTTAAACATATCGTGTAAAAGATAGGGATGTACATAAACAATATGGAGATGAACACAACTATTAATAGGCTGGACCATGCAAATTAGGGGCAGGAATTGTAGATGTTTGGGTAAGGCTGTGGCGACTAATATAGGGAGGGAGTAAAATAATGTCATGTAAATATAAAGAGAAACATACTTGGATCCTGTGGGGGGATCTAGTGTGCTGACATAGATGTTGAGTTTTGTAAACAACAATTAACACACTAGGAGTTCGAATTTGAAACTTTTAGAGAAAAAGATAAGGATCAACAAAAGTTTTTTCACTCATTCATATGGTGTATTACAAAAGGCCTGCACATATATCTACATAAGCTTTTCAAAAAGTTAGTAGAGGACCGTGCCTAACCAACCACAGTTAAGGGTGTAGAGAATAGTAGAAAATATAATCGAGAAACCTTTCGCTAGCCCAAGATCGTTAACAAAGATCGAAAGATTCAACAAAAGAAGAAGAGGAAGTTAGAAAGTTAAAGGAAAATTTTGGAAAGAAGAACTTTGAAATGGAAGAAGACTCTTTAATTGGTTTGATTTTCTTGAATACAAATGTTCAAGACCATTCCCTATTTATACTTATCTATGGATGGTTCTAGAAATTCTTGTAGATACATCTACAGGTAAGTTCTAGTGAACTTTTCTTCTAGCAACTACTTTAGAATATCTAGATATTTCTTGAAGGCAACTTTTTTATAATTTTTAGAAATTTCTTCAAGATAATTTTCTAAGTTTCTACACTAGGACATTCTAGAGAAATCTATGTCATTCAAAAAATCATCTTTAGCTTTTTTCACACTCCCCCTTAAAGTAAGTTTTTGAAAACTAGCCCACACTTGTCGTGGAAGAATTCAAACAAAGCTTTGAGCCACATCTTGGTGCAAATCTCAGCAGTTTCTTCTGGACTCCTTTTTCTTCTTTAAATGATAAAGAGTTTCCGTTATTAAATGGTCCATGTAAATTATGTCCTTGTTGACTTCTTGAACTTCCCCTTTCTCTTTGCTTCTCGATAATTATATTTTCCAGAGAAACACTATTAGTTTCTTGTAAAGTCTCAACTCCAACATAGGATCCACTGCCATATTCTGTTATCATCTCCTCGATAGATTTTTTGGCAGCTTCAGAGGCTCAAAAATCATAATGTTTGTCTCTGAGACTTTAATATCAGCTTCTTCCTCTATTTGATCTAAACTTTCTCCATTTTATTTCAGAATTTGCTCTTAGTCATTAATTGGCCTTGATATTGCAGATGATTGACCAGATACTTTCGCTTTTAATACATCTCCCTTATTTCCTTTTCTGGAATACTCATAGTTAACATATATAGTTCCAAATACTGCATGTTCAAGATTTACTCTAACATCTTTCACTTTCAAACCTTTATTGTCAATTTCAGAATCTGCTCTTTTGATTTCTTCGATAGTATCTATCATATCACTGGTAGGAGCATCTTCGAAAGTTTCTCGCTTCATACTGATGACATCAACGTCTTGCTTCTCAACATGATTGACTACATTATATTCTGAATCCTTGTATCTATCTTTTTCAAGGTTGATAGAAACCATAACATCTATTTCTCGAGCCTCAGCTACTAAACACCTTTCCCAACCTTCTTCTTCGGCAACCTTTTGAGCCATATAACTCTCATTGGCTTGGAAATATCTTTTTATGTGTCCTACTTTGCCACATCAATAGCATCTGGGAGGTTTGTTACCATAATAGTTAGAAGGCTCTTCCTTCTTTATAGATGAGCTTGAACCACTTGATAATCCAGAGTGCGACATATCTCTCGCTTCTTCTTTAAAGTTCTTCTTGTCGACTACAAGATCATTGTTTTCTCCTTCGACAAATACACTAGCCAATTGTTAGGCTAATAACTCTTGTGATGATAACAAATTCTCAAATTCCTCCAAGGATGGTTGTTAAGCCCATCCTTGAATCGACGTCACAAATGGTATATATTCAAGTTACAAACCACCAATCAAAATTCTTCTCATTCGTGCTTCAGAGATAGCCTCCTCCAAATTCAATAAACATATCTCAAAACATAAGTTCTTAAGCTTAAAAAAATACTCGACGTTAGAAAGATTACCTCGAGTGGTGTTAGCCAATTCATTTCTAGTATTTGCAGCCGAGCTTCATTTTTCTTGTTGAATAAATGATCGAGGGTCCTTAATATTTCATGAGTTTATTTTCACTTTATAAAACGATCGAACAAACCAGAGGAGATTGTCCTCTTCAGAATGAACTTCATCTTCACATTAATCTAATTCCATGTCTTGTATGCACCACTATTTTCCAGTCTGTAGTCTTTAAGAGGACTTGTGTTAATCTCATTAACGACATCCCACAAATCCTCTCCCACAAAGTATGATTCGATACATATCCTTCATACCTTGTAATTGGAAAGATTCAACAACTCCATCCCCAATCCATTAACACAACCACTAAAATCCATATAGAGAAACTAGTTAAATTTTCCACTAACCCGATCTTTAAATAAAATCCAGAAGCCAATCAACGGTTGTGGCTTTGATACTATGTAGAGAATAGCAGAACAATAGTAGAAGAAAAGTATAATCGAGAAACCTTCTGCTAGCTAAGATCATTAGTTAAAACTAGAAGATTCAACTAAAGAAGAAGAGGAAGCTACAAAGTTAAAGTAAGTAATGGGAAAGAAGAACTTTGTAATGAAAGAAGACTTTTTAATTGGTTTGATTTTTCTTCAATACAAATGTACAAGACCATCCCCTATTTATACTTGTCTATGGATGGTTCTAGAAATTCTTCTAGATACATCTACAAGTAAGTTCTAGTGAACTTTTCTTCTAGCAACTATACTAGAATATCTAGATATTTCTTGAAGATAAATTTCTAAGTTTCTACACTAGGACATTCTAGAGAAATCTATGTTATTCAAAAAATAATCTTTAACTTTTTTCACAAAGGGTGGAGGAAGTATAAGCTTTTGGGGGCGCGGTGGGTCTAAGGTACAAGGAAACCATGAGCAGGAAACTTGAGAACTTGTACGAAGGATTATATAGTGCATATGAAATAGCTTCATGTAAAAGGATTAGGATGTTATTTGCTTTTCTATGTAGTGTGTGGCGAGTGGAAAAGAAGAAGGTAAAAGCCATAGTGAGGGATAATGGTTATTTCTTTTTTGAGGCAGAGGTACACGAAAGTGTGTTCAAATTGGAAGGTATTTTTCGGGGTAAAGTTAGAAGCATGTGTACATAATTATAGAAGGAGGTCGTAGACTAAAAATTATGTGAAGAAGGAGATTGATTTAGTAGTACTGAATGGTTCATAGGGATTTAGGGTGGCGTTAAGCGCAACTTCAAGGGTGGTGGAGGGGAGCTTTGCAAGGTCATCCGACTTTCCAGAAGGGGGAATAAGTATAAGGCGATGAGAATAAACAATAGGAAACAGTGATTATAAGGAGGAGATTAATAGAACAACATACCTTGATGTTTAGGAGGAAATTCCAAAGGCAACGATGGAGAACTTCCAATTTCGTAGTGATTTGTAGTGGTGTTCCAAACAACTCCAAAGAAGTAGAAGCATAGGGTGCGTTTAAAATCAATGTTTGAAGGTGTTGTAAGAAGTTGACAGGTGGGATATCTGGTGAAGAGGTTTATATGCGTATTTTAGAGAAGAAACCATTGCTTAAATTTGGGGTGTCAGTTGTGAATGACTGTCATAAATGGAAATAATAGGCAAGTTGAGAAAAAGGAAATTCAATCGTGTTGTGGCGCCACGTATGCAGTTTTTTTATATGTATATATGATATGATATGATTTTTGGAAAGAAAATAAGTCATCTCTACCTTAAGAAGAAATTAACTATGATGTGGAGTATGAGAGGAAACCATATTTATTGATTTGGGCAATGACTATTATATAGCTAAATTTTATAAAGAGGAGAATTCTCAAAAAACTACTTCAATAGGGGTCTTGGTTTATTTATAAATGGATACACGCCCTATCTATTAAGCAATGACACCCAAATTTTGTTGCCTCTGAGGCCAAAGAAAGAAGCTCTGCAATATGGATACGATTACCAGAACTACCGACATAGTTTTATGAGAACTCAATACTAGCTGAAGCTTGTCAAAACTGATGTATATAACTCGCCGACACTAAGAGGACAATATGCACGTATTTGCGTAGAGCTTCCAATTGGAGTTCCAGTTAAGAAACATATCCAAATTGGGGACCATAAACAATCAATAGAAAACTTTGGGAATGGTTACAAGTAACCTTTTAAACTCGGATAGGGTATTAAACAACTCTAATAAATTAAATTTTTTTCCTACTCGTACTAATTTACTAAGAACAAATAATTCCCTTGTAAATGATGTTTTTATTTCTATGCAATCCATATTTATAGACCTATTATGTATACCTATTATGAGACACTCGCTCCTCCCTCAAACACCCAGAACAACCACTCTCTTTTCCGTCATCATGTATTCTAGTAAACTTAGGGGACAACACGTTCTATGCAACTCCAGCCCCACCATCGAACTCAACAGCACACTCATCATTTTTCCCACCCTTTCTTTTCTAGCAATAAGTGTTAGAGTGGGTAAAAGTCCTACATTGGTTAGGGAATAGACTAGTGGTCTCCTTATATGGACTTGAGCAATCCTCCCCTCATGAGTTAGCTTCTGAGGTTGAGATAGGCCCAGGTGCCATATCTTTACATGGTATCAGAGCCAGGTCCATCCCCGTTTGCGCTCCCGATCCATGCACAAGTTGGGCCTGGGCGTGAAGGGGGTGTTAGAATGGGTAAAAGTCCTACATTGGTTGGGCAATGGACTAGTGGTTTCCTTATATGGACTTGGACAATCCTCCCCTCATGAGCTAGCTTTTGAGGTTGAGTTAGACCCAAGTGTCATATCTTTACAATAAGTTCTGGAGGCAATATTGCATTGGCGGAGCACTCTAGACCCATACCAAGTGAACATACAAGCTACCCAAACGAGGATCAGACCAACGTGGGGGAGAACCCAGGACCAACAGTACCTAACAACATAGCGTCGACCTCTTAGGTAATGACTCGAACATGACTTTCCCCTCCCCCTCAGGTAGTTCCAATCTTAGAACAAAATGTAAATCTAGAAGAAATGAAGGATGTTATAGTTCTACTAAGGAAGAAGAGGACAGAGATGGCAGTTTTATAGGACATAAGGGTCATGATATTCAAAAAGAAATATGTCAAAAAACACATCCTTAATTGTCCCCTGACGATCTATCCAAAATCTCAATCGATATAAGAATTTTTGTAACTCGAAAATAGGGAGTTACATAGTTGTGATGCACCCAACTTTGATGAATGGGAAACCCTTCAACTTGGAGAGGGGAATACCGGTGATTCCATCGTCCCCCCCCCATAATGAATGGACCAATGAACACCTAATAATATGGAATTGTAAGGCTACAATATTGGAGCCAAATTTAGGAGAGATTTTAAAGTCTTATAACTCGACTGGTAAACCAACATTAGTCACCTTAGTAGAAACCAAAATGCATAATCGTCAAACTCTACTTGACGACTTCTCTGTTACAAAAAATGATTGAGGTTCCAACAGTTGGAAACTCTGGAGGATTGTTATCCTTTGGGATGATTCAGTGCTTGAGCTGGATGACAATTGACATCGTTATTACAAATCAGCAAATTCATGCAATGATTAAGGTACGTGTTACTAAGGATTCTTGGCTTTTTAGTTGTATTTATGCTAGAAACTATAGATACTTGAGGAAAATACTCTAGAACAACTTGAAAACCATTAAGGATAATTGTAATGGCAAATGGTTAATGGAGGAGTTGGGGGTGATTTAATGAATTGACGAGTCTTGTCGACAAAAAAGGCGGTAGACCTGTCGGCATATCTAGAACTAACGAATTTTGGGACACTATAAATTATTGTGAGCTGATAGATATGGATTTTCAAGGTAGTCAATAGACGTGGTTAAAAAACGGTTTTAAAATAGATCCAAACTGATTCGTGAAAGACTTGACCATTTTCAAGCAAATGATGATTGGATACATAATTTCCCTAACGTGCAAGTCCATCAACTGTCATGCATACACTGTGATCACTGTCCCCTTTTACTATCCTAGTAAAATCTTTAAATTTGAAATCATGTAAACGTACCATCTGCACCTAGCCCATATCATTTCAAAAGCTTGGAAGAAAATAATAATATTCTCCGGGACATCCAGCCTTCACAAAAATATGTTTTTGAATGGAATAAAAATACCTTTGGAAATATTTTCTCCAAAAAAAGAAAAATATTTAAATGGATTGAAGGAAGCCAAAGTATACATCCGATAAAGCATTTGGGAAATATTTAGGGATACTATTATTAAATAAATTTGTTCTTAATAATAGTATCCCTACCCATATAATGCAAATTCATCAAATTACCTAGATGCATCACTAGTAAAATCGATCAAGTACAGAGAAACATCATTTGGGGAAGTACTACCACAAAACGGAAGTTACATATGTTAAGTTGGGACAAAATTACCCTACGAAAATGGAAACAAGTTTGTCACAACTATGTATTGATGCATATTAGCGATTAATATAATATACTTTTTTTACCCCAAAAAAAAAAAAAAAACTATTACTATATTTAGCAAGTTTGGATGAGGGTCAATGAGAGAAGAAGTAAAGTTTGACAAATCATACTTAATCTTTGAAGCTAGAATGAAGATAATCTTAGGTTGAGCAAGAGAACACTAACCTTTAAAGTTTAAATTTTTAAGTTTGAAGATAACCACATTCAAACACTAACTAATTCCTATATAGAGAACTCAGATTAAGGGATGTATGATACGAAAAAGGTAGTGAAATAGTAATATTTTCTATATATATATTATGTCGTTTTTTATTTTTTCAATTGTTTTAAAAAATAAATGTTATTTTTTATTAGTAGTATTTTTTATGTGACACTATTATTTACAGAAGTCAAACTGGATGAAAGAGTAAAATTTGGGGTAAGTGTATTAATTTATATATAGAGATACGTATAATGTAAAACATTTTGGTAGATCACTTTTATGTTTCTTCTATTGTAATTTTAGATTGTCATCTTCTACATGACCATAATCCTTTTTGTTATTATTAATTAATTTTAACAAGTAGTTGTGTTATATTATTATGCTCATTTACAAATGTAGTTTTTCTTTCTATTACCTTATTGTTTAGAGTGTGTTTTCGGACCAACATAATTTGAACTTTTGATATCAATGAGAAAATTTTGTTCGCTATATTTAATTTTGTTCTTGAATTGTTAGTGTAATTGTGGGTTATCATGTTCTTTTTAAGTACACTTTTTATTTTACTAATTTTACGTTATTTTTTAAAAATATTTGTACTAATAATATAAGGGAAAAGGGTCTGAAAAATACTTTAATTTTGGTCGAAATTGCTGTTACGATACAAAACTTTATGGAAGACCTTTTACCCCCTACACTATTTAATAGTGTATTTTAAAGATATATATGTGCCCACGTGGACACATTATTATTTATAATGATGCAATATTTATGATGTCCGCGTGGCACATATATACCTTTAAAATACCCTATTAAATAGTGCAGGGGGTAAAAGGTCATTTCCAAATTTTGATATTGTTACAACAATTTCGATCAAAGTTCAAATATATTTCAGACATTTTTTCCATAATATAACATACACACAATAATTTTATAGTTCTATACATTTATTATTAATTAATACAATATTCACATGTAAACGCGTAGACTTTACTAATATTATCTGAATGTGTATTCATAATTATGATAATTTAACTTTTAATAACAAAGTCATACGACTATATCTGGATTAGGTTGACCAACTTTTTTATTTATTTCATATTTCACCTCAATAGCTTTTTTGCCCTTATAAATTAGCTACTTTGGAGCCTCCTCTTTCAGTCATTGTAACTTTCATACACTCCACACAACACTCTAAGCTATTGTTCCTTTCTAGGGAGAGAAGAGACTCCCTTGAAAACCCTTCAAGATGGGTAGAAGAATTAACATAAAGAAAACAGTAGAGACGACAAGACGTCAAGTCACCTTTTCTAAGCGGCGTACTTGTTTACTAAAGAAGGTGAAAGAGATTGCAATTTGTTGTGATGTGGACGTGTTGTTTCTCGCGTTCTCGTCTGCTGATCGGCTCAGTAAATTTTGTAGCCAAAGGAGGTATTATATTTACTATCGATACCAATAGACATTGTGGTTACGTCGTGTTAGGTATTAATCTACAAAACGATTAGCTAGATTAATTTTCTTACTAAATTGTTACTTTTGTAGAATTGAAGACATGCTTCAACGCTATATTGAGCTTCCGGTTGAGAGGAGATTGACGTAAATGAACTAATTCTAAATTTTCTAGAATTGATTTTTTTTACTGCGGCACTAACTTATGAGTTTTTTACTTTTGTTGCGGTTAGTCACATGGCTGATGTTCAGGTACTTTACTCTTTTACATATTTATTATCGATATGTATTTGTAGGAATTTTTATTTTTCTGAAATTATGTCTTATTTCTATTAGTGTGAATTAATTCGTATAATCTTTAAATGAATGTGAAATTAATAAAGTTTAAATTTAAATTTAGTACTCACTCATTTCAAATTGTTTATTCTTTTTTTAGTTTGTTTTAAAAAATATGTCAAGTTAGGTTTTGAGTCTAATTCATACCCCAAAAGTCAAAGAAAAATCTTATATATCATCCCCACCCCCCTCCACACCCAGATCTGGACATTATTTATTTAGGATTTCATTTATCACCCCTCTTTATCCGGACATTCGTTATCCGACATTTCATTTACTCCCCCCCCCCCCCACCTTACCACGCCCAGATCCATATATCTTTTATCCCGGATTCCACTCTCCGATCTAGAGTGTGAATTCCACCCCGCAACTGTTTCATTTCCTAGGGGCCACATCGGTTTTGGCTTTGATCATGTCAAGTTAGGTCATTTGCCTAATTCACACTCAAAAGTTAATTCAAAGGACGGAAGATTGTATAAGTTTAATAAGTAGATCAGGATTCCATTTATTCAATGACGTGAAACATTCAATTCCTCCATCGCAGTGTTTTTTTCTTTTTCAACAACTCTTTTGTTTCAATTTTTTGCCTAACATGGTTTATGACCACAAAATGAAGGATATTCTCACAGATTCTATCTATCTATAGTTTAAGACCATAAAATTGAAAAATATTTTTTTAATTTGTTATATTTTATGTCAATACAAAATCAAACAAACAAATTAAAATGAAGTCAATAATAATTAAAAGGTTCTGAAAATGACATCCATCAATATTAATGAAATGCTAAATGATTTGTAATTTGTTAAAACAACAATTTTTACTTTCAGGTTAAGAAGTGTGTAATTAATAGAGAGTTGCAATGAAATTTAATTATCGTGATCAATTTTACCCACCATTATTAATATATATTTTTTGGTATATTAATGAAGGAAAAGGTGGCAAAATTGAGGCAATTGAACCACATCAAGGGAGATGCTAGAAAGCTACACTTTCTTGATAAACAGTTTGGATCTCTTAACTTCCTCGCACTCCTTCATTTTTGGATTAATTTATTTTCTCTCTAATTATATTTTTTTCAATGTTATTTACTAAAAATATAAATTAAAAAAGAATATGTATAAGGAAATTAACGAACGGTGAAAATGGAACCATATAGAAGCTCTATTTTGAAAGAATACTTTGAGGATTAGAAAAGATATTAGGGCTAAATGAATGAATTATTCAATCAACTAAAAATGCTTATAAAATGAAATCTATTAATGGCGAGGGGTGACAACTTATTACTTTTGACTGATTTTAAATTTTAGACGCTTAGCTTATAAGTGATTTGACTAATAATTATAAAATATGCAAATAAGTTAATTTGACCAACTAATAAACTTATATAATCATACATATATTATTATTTTATATTTTAGTACACTTACTAAAGAAAAGAGATCAAAAGATCAGTCAAAGCATAATTAACAAAATCTTTTTTGACCAGAGAAAATTATAGACTTGCTACTTATTTTGTAGTATAGTGTCCATTACCAATAAAAACATATATACTTACTTACAAGAGCATATATATATATATAAGCGTTACACCACCACCACCAACAAGCTTAAGTTTAATTTTACAAGTAGCATGTGGAAAGAGTAAGATGTATGTAATTTTATTTGTACCTTTATGGGGTAGAAAAATTATTTTTGATTGAATCTTGACAACCCTCCTCCATTATTTCGTGATTCAGACTGAAAATGTGAGTGATCTCACACAGGTGATGTTATATAAGTGTTACACTATTTTTAATTTATCGAAATGTTAGATACTACTACCTAGTACCTCATACTTGATTTCTTTTGTATTAAGTGAAATTGACTATCACTAATGAATTAAACTATCTCATGATGGCTTCCTTTGGATGTTTCAACCTATTGTTGGTGTTCTAATTTCTACAGGATTGAGGTGAGCACAACTTAATTGGATATCTTATAAGTTTTTTTTTTAATCTATCCTTATTATTCTAAATAGTACTCCCTCCGCCTCACATTAGTTGATCATTTTCCTTTTTACACGTATATTAAGAAATAATAAATAAGAATATAATTTTACTAATTCACCTGTTTAAAAACTTCTTGGGAATTTTATAAACAAATGTGAACACTTTCAAAAAGAATTAATTGGAAGGGTAATATAAGAAAATTTTAATAAATGATTTCTTAATTTAGTAAAGTGGACAACTAATATGAGACAACTATTTTTATAAGGATGATCAACTAATATGCGATGAATGGAGTAGTTTGTTAATTGAGAGATTGAAATAAAAATTAAGAATAGTCTTAATAAATAAATTTTAATTAATCATTCTAGAGCCAATGAGGAAAGTTGATCAAATCATTTGAACTTGAAATTCTTTAATCCAGAATTTGGAGCTACAAATCAAGAAGAGCACATTGGAATTGCAGATTTTGGATGCTAACATAAGGTCATTTGATTTAGTATCACAAGTGTTTTTCTTTATAGTTCATCTTAATTATAACATCAAGGTTGAATACAACAATGTCACCATAAACTTTCATTTAGACATTTAAATTATAGTATATTTCAATTCTAAATATAATTCCACAGAGATTTCGAACCAGGACCAGGGCAAGTGCCTTCTCTTCATCAACTCATTTGGTGTGAGAGAAACTTGCAACTCTCTCTCGAAAGAGTCGAGGCTAGAAAAGTTAGTTCTTAAACCAATTTTTTTTTCTTGATTTATCATTGAAAAATAATGTGGAATCACAAATATCAAGAAAATAATTATTTTTCTTAGAAATAATTCATCAAATCAACTCATATATATAATCAGTAAGATTTTGATTAATGTCTAATATATTTTGATTAGATGGAATTGGAGAAACAAGAAAAGATGGATATTCACTTTGTTGCACAACAAACAGCTCCTCAACAGTTTGATACTAATAATTGGATTAATCCATACAGGTCATTATTTTTTTCAAATAATATTTCTTTACAAAAAAATTATCTCTTTATTTTCTTTTTAGTTTCATTATTTTGTTATTATTACAGTTCAAGTATCCAGGAGAGCATATATCAAGATTGGATGAACAAAGGGAAGGGAATAGCAAATAGTTCTAGCAATTACGCATATACCCCTTCCTTTGCAAGTTCTTCGCAAAGTGGAAATCTACCATTTTTTCAAAGTCAAAACTCATCGCCTTATATCCCATTGCAGGTAATACTTTTTAAAAATGCAGTAACTAGGATCTCCAACAAAGAGATATTTTTAAAAAAAAATTGATATTATTATTTTTTTATACGCACAATAGAGTCAACAACAAAACATAATGGTAGATGTCCAGCAGAATCTAACACAAACATTTGGACAATTACAGGTACATTAATATTCCTAAATTATTATTCCTTGTTAAGATCTCATTAAAAACTCAAGCTATTTTTCTCAATTTTTTTATATAATTATTTTTATTCGTGCAATAGAGCCAGCTACAAAACATGGTGGTAGATGTCCAGCAAAATCCAACACAAATATTTGGACAATCACAGGTACATTTATATTCATGAAATATCATTCCTTGTTAAATCCTATCCTCCCCCCCCCCCCCCCCCTCCCCGTACTATACTAAATAGTTCATACATTTTTGCAGGCACAAATGACTTTTGGTGAAAGTAATGACAACTCTCTCTTCAACTTCTTGCAAAATATTTGTGATTCTACAAGGTTTCTTTTGATAACTTTTGACTCAAGAACCTATTATTGTTCACAAGATAATATTTCTTATATTTAAAATATAATAATGATATTAGAATTATAACAAAGTAATAATATCATATAAAATGAGTCAAAAACAATATATTTTATTATTGATGTTTATATTGTTCTTGTTTAACATGATATGATAGCTAAGAACATGTTCTCTTTCTATTTCAGGTCTGTCTCGTGTCCACTCATGACTACGGGTACACAATTGAACAACCCCTTCCAATTAGGGTTGGAGAATGACAATGCAACTTGGAATAACAACTTGAATAATCCCTCCTCGTTTGGTTTGGAGAATGCCCATTCAAATTGGAATAATAACATGAGTAACAACAACAATTACATCAATGAACATAATGATCCTTCTTCAGTTCAAAATGATGCAATAGCTCCTAATGTTAATGGATTTAACTATTCCATGGAGGTTAGTTCAAAGTTTTATTCTTATTATTATCGACCAGAATAACTTTATTTTTTTTTATATTATTTACACAAAAAACTCACTTTAAATGTTTGTCACAATGATTAGGAGAATGCTATGGGAAACAATGAATACTTTGCTGAAACTACACATGAGAATGATGCATGGGAATGGGATATGTTCCTCAATGAAGCTTTCAATGGAGAAGACTTTTGAAATTTAGATTGATCCATCAATGACCCAAAAAAAAAAGCGTTTTTTAATCTAGTTCCTTTATGTTTGGTCCATTTTAAAAATCACAAACTCCTGAGATTTTAGTGTTTTATTTACTTATTTCAGTATGCAAGATATCATCTTTAATGTATGCATGTTGAGTGGCCTATATATGTTAAAGTGAATAATAATAAGGACCTATGAATGTTAGAAATAAATTGTGTGTTGGCTACATCATATGTAGTAATACTTATTATTAAGTTGTCCATTTAGGTTATATGGAGGTGGTGTAAGAAGCTTGGAAACAAGTGGAGGGATCCCCTCTACATGTAGATTTCATTTTATCGGGAAGAATGCTTGTTGAAAGATATTTGTTATATATGATCCATTTTCAATATCTTGGCTTTAATGAATAAAGCCGCCAACTAATTTTGTTTTGGAATTTTAGAAATCCGTTCTGAAAAGTTTTTCCCTTAAAAAGTGTATTTACAAAATATTCGGATAGGATCCAAATGACTTAATAATTGTTTGAGTTAATTCAAATAGTGAATTAAATTTTATAATTTGGCTACTTTTGAAAAAAAAAATAACTCTTATACTTTGAACTTCTTTGTTTAAAGCATAGTTATATGAATATAGACCTTGAAATAAATAATTAATTCAACTTCAAAATCGATTTAGAGAATGTTTAATTTAGATTGGCTTATTATAAATGTTTTAAGTTAAAATAGCTTTTAAGCATTTAATATGATACTTTGACTTTTTACGTAACGACTTTGAAAGATATGACTCATCTTTAAGTCATTTACAAATTTTATCTCTCAAGAAATCCGAATTCTTCAAAAAAATCTCAAACCATACAAGACACCCCAAAATAGGTTAACATATACACTTCCTTAATTAAAACTGTGTTTGGACAAAGAGTTTAATATCTTCTATTTTCTTAATGTCAAAGTGATATATATTGTCATGCTTGTAATTACCCAACACTTGTTACTACTTCATGAGCATGATAGGAAGGAAATAATTTTTAAATCATATTAAGAGAAATTGAAATAGTTATTAGACATAGGATGTGTTCGATACATTTTTCATTTTTTCTATGTTTGGTTGATCAATTTGGAAAACATTTTCTCTTGGAAAACAAACAATTCTTAAAATGAGAAAAATGACTTCTCTAATGGAAGTAGGGAAAATAAGTTACGTAAATGACATTTCAAGTTTATTGTCTGCTCTCACCCACCCAATCCTTGATCATTCCACCCCCGCCAACTCAAAACCCCCACTCCCATCCCTACCCGCCTTAACATAACGCTTGCTAAATAACATTTGGGATAACATTTTTTGCTTACTTACCAAATACTAAAAAAATAAGTAAGAGACTCACTTATTTTCCAAAAAAATTATTTTCTAGAAAATCATTTCCCGTGGAAAATATTTTTGTTGGTTTTAGCAGTAACATTGTTGATGAAGAACAAGGGATATTCAAGATGAATAGAGAGGCGGTAGAATCCGATTCAAGTGAAGTGAAGACAAGAAGACGTATATCTTCTAGAAGGACAGATGTCACCATCTCATCCTTTGGATCAGAAAGTGTTGTCATAAATCCTAGCCTTTACACCTGCATAGGATTCTTTATACAGAATATAGAATTAGTTATTCTTTGTTTTTACTTGGACAAATGATATTTAGCCAGCTGTATAGTTTGTTATTTTCTTCCTTAGTTTGTTGTTTTCTTTCTCTGCACAAATAGTTGTATAAATACGTTGCCTTACAATGAAGGAATACAAGGAAAATTTCTCAATATTCTCTCCAGTTTTTACGTCCTTCATACCAAACGCACAATGAAAAATATTTGAATGTATTAATGAATAAGGCTCTAGTTAATATCTCAATTGCCTCTTAAATAGAAAGAGTCAAGAAGAACTTAGACTCTTAATCACATAATGAAGAATATCCTTAAGTTATATTCAAGGATGCTTCATTTAGATCATGAATTAATTTTAACAATATATCTAGTGGAAACACTTTAACGTCATTTATCGTTGTAAATACATGGCGTCTAAAGTTATAGTTCTATTTTTCAAAGTGTTTCCATATTTTAGTAATTCAATTTTACATTTAGTATATTTTCCGTTTTAGTATAAGATAAGTATCAACAAATAAATACATATACTTGAATGTACATTTTATTTTGTCTATCATACTACCAAAAGTACTAGATCTTGTGAAATTAAATATTTAAAACATGAACTAATTGTTTAATTGACAACTAAGTAGACAAGTACCGTATTGGACCTATCATTTAAATTTAGCAACACAAACACGACTTTGGACCATTAATATTCGTATTGAGATCTTGATTAATGCGAAATCATTCCGCGTAAAATTCATATAAGACGAAAACGCTTCCTAGGGGATCAGTTCCAAAAACACCTCTGGTAAAGTGTGGAGAGATTCTATTCATACCATCACAATCCTTACGATTGATTCACACTACTTGTCCCTTGTTGACGGTTATGATTCTAAAGTAAAAGAAACCAAAATGCCAAAATATAAAGTAGTGTCACTTTTTCGTCAAACATTATCTTTTTTTAAATGAGTCAAGGCAAAAAAGGAAAAAAAGAAATTAGTGATAAGAAGTTTTCATGTGATTATACAGACAAGTTTAAAAGAGTAAACAGTACTCAATTCAAGTTGGTGTCAAATTTGCTGAATTAATAATAGAGAAATAGAACGAAGAATTTCGGCATTTTAATTTCCAAGAGAGAGATAGAGCAACTCTTAGCCACGCGATCGTGATTGGAGCTAGGATAGGGCTAAGGGGATTTATCCGAATCCTTTTCAGCAAAAAAGACTTACAATGTTTAAATATTATGTATGGTGAAAAAAAAAATAAAAAAAATAAAAAAATAAAAATAAAAAAATAAAATAAAAAATAAAAAAAATAAAATAAAATAAAAAATAAAAAAAAAATAAAATATATATATATATATATATATATATGTGTGTGTGTGTGTGTGTGTGTGTGTGTGTGTGTGTGTGTAGTAGATAATCAATTTTCTTTGACTTTTTCATGTGTTTACTTTTCATAGTTTGAACCTCCTCGCTGAAAATATGGCAGTTGCGATGACCAAATAGAGTTGCACAAGAATAGGAAAAATTTAGTTTGATCATTTTGACGTTTTGATGCCTGGTACCCCTTAGTCACAAATTATATATACAAATGAGTCATAGTTTAAACACACTATGAACATGATGGAATGCTCAAAACATGAGTAATTTCCCTAGATAGTCACTCATGGTTGAGAAATTACCTAGTAATATCACTTATGTTTATTTTAGGATTACAATATCACCTAACTTTACATATTTTCCTCAAAATATACTTGACACAAAAAAAAAAAATCTCTCTCCTATTGGAATGCCATGTCACATTTTCATTTTTCTTAAAAAAAAATTAACTTTTTAAAATAAATCATATAATATATTCAGTAAAAAAAAAATTCTTAATTATTTATCATTTTTAGTTTTTTACTTTAGCATATTAAGAGATAGACATTTTTTTTCTATTAGTACATTTAACATTAATTATTTTTCTAAATCATTCATTTTTTAATTTGTTAAAGAATATGCAAAGTGCACACTTTTAATGGGATTTCATGTCTTTTTTTTTAATAAAATTTTTAATTTTCTTTTAAACTGGAAAATTTAGTTTCTACTCCTTCCATCCATCTTTACATCTTTACTTGTTCAGTATTAATTTGGCATATCTTTTAAGAAATAATAAAAACAATTTTACTGGATCAATCTTTTAAAATAATAAATTTTATATTTTAAAAAAATACATTGGTAAATGACTATAATTAATAATAAGAGTGAGTTAGGAATTAAGTAATAAATTATCACTTGATTTTCTAAAGTAAACAAGTAACAAATGAATAATTATTTATAACGTAATGAATAAATAAAAATGGACAGAGGGAATACTTGCTAGAAAAAAATCCATAAAAAGAGTTAGTTGATATAATATTCTTGATTTTTTCTAGTACGTGAAAATTGTTCTTTAACGTCACTTTTTTTTTTGTTCACTTTTACTTATTTTTAATGTTCACCTTGCACATTTTATAAGAACTTAAAGAATGAATGATTTGAAAACAGATTTAGAATAAATAATTAGTGTTACCCGTGATAATAGAAAACAAATATGAGTTGTTTAAAAATGCTCACTTTACACTAAGTAATTGTTATTTTTACTGAGTATATTATATGGGTTGATTTAAAAAGTTAATTTTTTTTTAATTATTAGTAAAAAAAGAATAATGTGACATAGGAGAGAAAAAAATGTTTTCTTTTGTGTCAAGTATATTTTGAGGAAAATATGCAAAGTTAGGTGATATTGTAGTCCTAAAACAAACAAAAGTGATATTATTAGGTAATTTTCCAAACATGAATGACTATCTTGGGAAATTCCACAATATTGTCTTGACCAAATGTTGACCGTTGTCAACTTTAATTCCATATTTCAACTAGAAATCAACTCAATGGTCTGAATCACTCTCAAAACCCTCGAGACTCATGCAAACCATCCACCTAAGTAAAAAATAACCATGCACCCTAATGGAGCAAACAAAACTTGATTCTCAACTCTTTTACCTATTTTATTGACTTTGGTCAAACTTCAATTCATAGAGTTTCAAATTTTTCCTCTAAGGAAAGAATAACCAAATATGGAGAGAATTATATTTTCTTTTTTAGAATATTAAAAACAATTATGGTAATGCTTTGACTTTTCTTCAAGGGAAAAGTAAAACTTGAATATGGTAAGAAAAACAGGAGCAAAACTCTAACAAATCTCCCATTTTGACTGAATTTTCTTGACAAAATTTGTTCCATTTTCTTCACTCAATCTTCATATATCACTGCTATTTACCATGATTAAAATGTGATATGGGTTAAAAATTGGAGTCATGTGCGCTAAAGTAAACAAAGTTTAATAATATTGGAGTCATGTGTTAAATGCTATGATAAGCAGGGTTGAGAGTGGAACTCATGCGTTAAAAGTAATATATATGCATGAGTTGAAAAGTGGAACCCAAGCCTTAAAATTTAGCCGGGGTTGAAAGTTGAAGCCCATGCGTAAAAGTAAGCATGAATTGAAAATTGATTTTGTTTTTAAAGATGAAGCAGCAAGATTGTTGAGAATATAGTTTAATTTATTCTCCACGTGTAGTTGGACATAAATCTTCATTATCGACAAATTTGTTGCAAATTGATTTCAAATCACTTGAATCTCTCTTCAACCTCATTGAACCATCGGATCATGGACTTTGATACCACTTGTTGGGTTCCATACCCGCAGTCATGGGAAAAGAATTTGGGACAAAAAACTTTTGAGTAGTGACTTGAAAATTCCTAACCTAGTCCAGATTTGGACAAAATCTGAGTCAGTGAGGTCTAGGGAAATATGGTAATGCATGGGGGATCTAATTATGAATTTGATCACATAATTAGATAGCTACGACGTTAAGGAACCCGTACAACTTTACGAAATTGAATTCGGACGAGTAGAACTTTCAAAACTGACCTTAACGTGAACGGGTAGTTTTTGAATGTCGTGAGTTGAAGGTGTGTTGTGAAATGGGGGTTTGGAACTCAAATTCCGACTCTCTCAGGCGGCTATTGATAGACCTCAGCTAGGAGATCAGTGATTGAGACCGAATTCAAGGGTAAGTCAGTTCTTCTAGGCTTCCATGAGTTCTCCTTTTGCTTAGTCCATTTTCTTCGAACTTAGATTAGTACTTTAGATATTCGTTTGTTTAGTTTTGGGGTTGTACCCCATTTTCTTAGACTTATTGTTAGAGTTTTGGTAGATTGACTTTCAGGTTCTAGGTATTGTTTTCCGCAATTGTTTTCTTAGACTTTTGGTGTTTATGGGAACTCCTTATTTTCCTTTAGATATTTAAACCTGCTTTTATATTTTTAAATGTTCTAGTTTTCGTTAAGTTATGTAGATGAGTTGTAGTAATGGTTCTCCCACTGAGGGTTAGTGTAAGTGACAATCACGATGGTCTGGATCGTGACAAAGTTGGTATCAAAGCCCTAGGCTCATTGATCTCGGTGTACCAAAATGATTCTAGTAAGGTCTTACGGAACTGTACAGAGGCATATGTACTTTTCTTCGAGAGGCTATAGGATTTTAGGAAATCTCTTTGTTTTCTCTTGTCTCATTTCGTGCTATAACTTAATTCCAATTGGTATCTAATCTCCTTCACTCTTCTGTCCACGGATGGTTAACACTCGCTTCAACGGTGTCAGGCCCGTATCTCTCGTCAATGAGACAACTGAGGAGTTTGCAGCAAGAGGCCGTGATCGAGGCAGGGGTAGAGGAAGAGCAAGGGGTAGAGGCCGATGAAGGGTAGCACCTACTAAGGGTGGAGCTCCGATTGAGAATGCTCCCAAAAATGAGGATCCTCATGTGCATCATGAAGAGATAGAAGAGAATGTGGAGGTTGAGAATGAGGAGGATGTTGGATAAGAAGAAGAGGTACAAGCTGAGACTACAGGTATTCTTCCCTTAGACTCAATGTTAGCTCAACAGATTATGACTTTTCTGAAAGGATTGGTTGGTCCTGGAGTTTTTCCCACAGTTCAAGCAACTCAAACTCCGACCAACCTCTCTATTGTTGTCATTGTTCCCAAGGTGGGTGGAACTGTAGGCACTGTTGCCTTTTTCCATCCCCTATTAGTCCCAATGATGACTGGTAATGAGAATGAGATGTTGACTAAGTTTCTGAAACTAAAGCCTCATTTGTTCCATGGTTCTCAGAGTGAGGACGCTTATGAGTTCATCTTGAATTGTTATGAGAGGCTGCATAAGTTGGGTATTGTTCATCAGTGTGGAGTCGAGTTTGTTACTTTCCAGCTTCAGGGTGAGGCTAAGCAGTAGTGGAGAGCATATGTGGAATGCAAATCGTTAGCTTTAGCTCCACTCACTTGCACACAGTTTTATGCTCTATTTTTGGAAAAGTATGTTCCCCGAACTTTGAGAGATCACAAGAAGAATGAGTTCATGGCTTTGGAGCAAGTTGGTATGATTGTAGTTGCTTATGAAGCTAAGTTCCATGGCTTGTCTAGATACGCTACACAATAGGTAACAACTGAGGAGAGGATTTGTCTCTTTGTTAAAGGATTGAACCCCGAATTTCAAGTATTGTCTGTTCACATGACTTCTGTAGGAAAAAACTTCAATGAGGTAATCGACTTTGTGAATAAGTAGAGGGAGTTAGACGTGATGGGCAAGATAAGGCTTTGGAAAAGAAAGCCAAGAGTACAGGTAACTTTCAGGGTTCTTACTCCAGAGGTTCAGGTAGGCCGACGCTTGTAGCCCGACTAATTTAGTCTGCCATGCCCACTTCTACAGGTAGTTACTCGGGAACCTTACCACACAATTTTATTCAGGATAGCCAGGTAGACGCGTCTTCGACTAGCGGCAGACCTTCTTTTGATCGTACTTGTTATAATTATGGGGAACCTGGGCACATAAAGAGATATTGTCCCCAACCGCATATGTTGGAATCCGCACAGTAGCAGACTAGAGCAGTGGTACCCGCGAGTAACTGTAATAATGGTAGAGGGCGTCTACAAGGTCGGCGAAAAGGAAATCAGTGAGGCCGTGGAGGCCGGGGAAATGGTAATGCAGGTAGGGAAGCAGTGCCAGGCAAGGTTGTCGCCCGTCAAGATGATAGAGCTCAGTGTTATGCCTTTTCGGGCAAAATCGAGGCTGAGGCGTCTGATGCAGTGATCATATGTATTATTCTTGTTTGTGACCGAATGACTACTAATTTTTTTTATCCGAATTCTACTTATTCCTATGTGTCAGTTCAGTTTGCCTTGGGATTTGATATGGTTTGTGATGTACTTGATGCCCCCATTCATGTTTCTACCCCAGTTGGAGAGTCTGTCATAGTCACTCATGTTTATCGTGCTTATCCTGTTATGTTTATGAGTTTCCAAACTTGGGTTGATTTGGTTATTTTGGATATGACTGACTTTGATATAATCTTAGGCATGACTTGGTTGTCCTCCTATTATGCTGTGTTAAACTGTAATACCAAGTATGTGACTTTAGAGATCCTGTGTAGGGAAAATTTAGAGTGGGAAGGGGTGTACAAGCCTATGCCAGCTAAGGTCATATCCTCCATTCAGACTAGGAAACTGGTGGGGTAGGGTTGCTTAGCATATTTGGCTAATATTTCGGGATATTGAGGTCGAGTCTCCCTCTATTGAGTCTATTCCTTTGGTGTCAGAATTTAGAGAAGTGTTTCCTACCGATTTGCCTGGTATACCCTCGGATAGGGATATAGATTTGTGCATTGATTTGGAACATAGTACCCGCCCCATCTTCATTCCTCTTTATCGCATAGCCCCGACAGAGTTAAAGAGCTTAAGGCTCAAATTTAGGAACTTCTAGAGAAAGGTTTTATTCGTCTTAGTGCTTCCCCATGGGGTGCTCCTATCTTGTTTGTTAAGAAAAATGATGGTAGTATGAGGATGTGCATAGATTATCAACAGTTGAATAGGGTCACCATTCGAAATAAGTATCCATTGCCTCGAATAGATTATCTTTTTGATCAGTTGCAAGGTGCATCAATTTTCTCTAAGATTGATCTAAGGTCTGGTTACCATCAGTTAAAGATTAGGCCTAAGGATGTACCAAACATGACGTTCAGAACCCGCCATATGCACTATAAATTTCTAGTGATGTCGTTTGGGTTAACAAATGCGCCTGCAACTTTCATGAGTTTGATGAGCGATTTGTTCAAACCGTTCCTGGATTCGTTTGTTATAGTTTTTTTATGACATTTTGGTTTATTCGAAGAGTAAGGAAGACCATGCCGACCATCTTCGTATTGTTCTAGGTGTTTTTGGGAGACAAAAGTTGTATGCTAAATTCTTTAAGTATAAGTTTTGGTTGGATTTAGTTGACTTTTTGGAGCATGTAGTTTCAAGGGAAGGGGCAATGGTAGATCCTCAAAATATTGAAGCGGTTGAGAATTGGGTCCAGCCCAGCTTTGTGCTTGAAGTTAGGAGTTTTGTAAGGCTCACTAGCTATTATCGTAGGTTCGTGAAGAATTTTTCTTCTATTGCCACACATTTGACGAGGTTGACCAAAAAGGAGGTACCTTTCAAGTGGACTGACAAGTGTGAAGAGAGCTTCCAAAAACTCAAAACTCTTTTGACCACAACACCTATTCTAGCACTACTGGTGGAAGGTAAAGATTTCATTGTTTATTGTGATGCTTCACATTCGGGTTTAGGTGATATGTTGACGTAGGATAAAAATGACATAGCTTATGTATCACGACAGTTGAAGGTGCATGAGAGGAACTATCCGACACATGATTTGGAGTTGACAGCGGTAGTGTTTGTCCTTAAGATCTGGTGGCATTGCCTTTATGGTGTCAAGTGTGAGGTATTACTGATCATCGTAGCCTACACCATGTATTCACTCAAAAGGACCTAAATCTGAGACAACGAGGGTGGATGGAGTTACTCAAGGATTATAATGTAACCATTCAGTATCATCCAGGTAAGGCTAACGTGGTGGCAAATGCGTTAAGCCGAAAGACGGTGAGTATGGGTAGTCTAGCTTGCTTGAGTGTATCCAAGTGACCTTTGGCTAAGGAAATTCAAACCTTGGAATCTAAGTTCATGTAGTTAGGCATCTTAAAAAAAGGTGGGAAGTTAGCTAGCATTGAGTTGAGGGCCACATTCATTGAGGAGATCAAGGCCAAGTAATTTGAGGATGACAGTTTGAATGAGCTCAGAAAGAAGACAGTGTCTGACAAGGCACAAGATACAACTCTTGATGCGGGGGGTGTGCTCAGTTTTAAAGAAAGGATTTGTGTTCCTCGAGTAGATGACTTGATTCAGAAATTATTGATGAAATTTCATGGTTCGCAGTATTCTATTCATCCGGGTGTGACCAAGATGTACTGAGACTTAAAACGACATTATTAGTGACCTGTCATAAAGAAAGACATAGTTGACCATGTGGGTAAGTGTCAAAACTGTCAGCAGGTAAAGTATGAGCATCAAAGGCCTGCAGGTTTGTCACGACCAAGGGATACACCCTAGATGTAACACACCGTACTTAACCCCGAAGGGGTCTCATACAAGCCCTTAACATATCATAACATAAGATATAAGAAATGATGTGGAATTTAAAACTTTCATCCATACAATCGAAGTTTTTTTATAAAAGCAAGCAGAAGTCTAACTTGTCTCAATTTATCCATCTAATATAATCTTTGAATAAAAAATAGGGGCACAACCCTTCAACATAATCTAAAAGGAAATAACTAGAAAGAAACTACTAATGAATCATACATCCTCGAATCTTGAGGACTCACCATAAGTTAAGAGAATAGTCGATCCAAGCTTAATCAAGAAGGAAGATCACCTCAAACACCGGAACCTACACTTTGTGAAAAATGTAGAAAATATGGGTTAGTACAAAAATGCATCAAGTATGATAGTCATGCAATAAAACCTTTAAAACATGCTAAAAAGGGAATTTTAGTTGAAAACCATATTATATGCCAGGTTTGAGAATCATCTTGAACATTAGTATAAAGACATAAGTCACAAGCATATCCATCATATAAATCATTATAACATAATAGAACCATTTCATAAGTAACCTAAGTTATACTTATGCAATGTATAGATAAAGATCCCATAATCCCATCTACACTAAGTACCACTTTTAGGCCACCATAATCATACTTACCATTCTTTATTCTCATCTTTTGTTAATACTCATTAGACAAGGAACATTCACATTTAATAAGTCATGTCAAGGAAAGCAACTCATAGCAACAATCCAAGTTAAGCATTTATCATTTCATAAGTCATTATACATTGAGGAACACACCATAACTACTTTCAAAACCTACTTATGCAATGTATGGATGAAGTCCCATACCTCCACCCACACTTTATAGAACTTCTTGAGTAACCATAGTACATAACTCATATTCTTGTTCATAGTGGGAATAAGCCTTAACCGACATAGACCATATGAGCAAATCATGGAATCCAGTGTCTTGTCTCACACCAAAAGGAGTTGGTCTACTTGCCTAAGGTAGAATAGTAAAATTTTAGCTTAGGTGGATCCACTAGCTAATAACCTATGTGGACACATAGTTATGGGATAAGAAGGTTGTTACTAGAAACATGGTCACACATAAGAAGAGCTTCCGCCCCACACTATCCACTCAGTGTTAAGAATTAAATTCCCATAGAGTAGTTAATTCTCTTTAAACATTATTACACATGAAAGGGATGCCATTGACCTATCGATTCAAGGTACATCATTAGAATAGCTCATTGAATCCTCATGAAAGGGATACCATTGGTCTACCGATTCAAGGTTCATCAGTATAATAGTTCATTGACTCATCATGAAAAGGATACCATTGGTCTACCAATTCAAGATAAGCCTTAGCATACTTCATTAGTATTTCATGAAAGGTATGCCATTGGCCTACCGATTCAAGGTTTATTAAGTCAAGATAACTTTTAGTTACACAAGAAAGGGATGCCCTTGCCTACCGATTCAAGGTATATCAATCAAGATCACTTTTATTCACACATGAAAGGGATACCATTGGCCTACCGATTCATTTATGTGAGGAAAGCCTTCCACATCATCACAATTACAATATAGTCATAATCACATTACTTTGAAAGTATTCACAAAGCATGTACATAAGCATTATGATTATACAAAATTCTCAGAATTTGCCCTTCAAGGACCATGGATCACATTCAATCAACACACCTATAATTACTACATTAGGCATGGATAATAACATGATTCAAGTAATCAATTCATAACATTCATAATTTTATAGCATTCTACAATCATCAATCAATATCCACACTTTAAGATCCAATATGGGAAAATAGGGTAATTCATGTATTCTTGAGGAATTCATCATAAAAACAGCAGTAAATCATCAATTTGATCATAACATAAAGCAATTAAACCATTAGAATCATTTTTGAAGTGAATCCATGACTTGGAGTAAAACCCTAGCTTTTTAGGTAAAGTTACAAGTTTTGAAATTGAGTTTGGAGGGACTTCATGGATGAAAATTATCTATGGATCAAAGACTACCATACCTTGATGAAGAATCCCCACGAAATTGAGTTGAAAAGGCCTCTACTTCAAACCCTAGCTTGACTTTCTTTTTCTTCTTTTTCCTTGGAGTTCTAGAGAGAGATTTTGGGGGAAAAGTTAGTTATTGATTTAGGTCTTGGTATTTATGAGGTGTAAGGGTTAGTTAATGGCTTAAAAAGTCTTATTTAGGTCTATTAAATCAATATAAAATGACCATAAATTAAACTAACTTAATTAGGAATTTACATAAAAACCCTTACCTTGGCTGAACCTTGGGCAGATTGCAGGCATGACCCACGAACTGTGAGTGGGTCTATGTGGTTGACAGATTGACTAAGTCAGCCCACTTTATTCCAGTCAGAATTGACTATAATGCTTAGCAGTTGGTTAAGGTTTATGTGAAAGAGATAATGAGGTTGTACGGGATTCCCCTTTCTATCATCTCAGACTATGGTATACAGTTCACATCTAAGTTTTGGATAAAATTGCATGATGAGTTGGGCACTCAACTCACTTTTAGTACAACTTTCCATCCATAGACGGATGGACAGTCTGAGAAGGACACGAGAGACAAGTATCCCTAGTTGTTCAATAACGATTCAGCTAGTCTTTCCTAGTTGATCACTTGGGGACGAATGATGGGTAAATTGATATTTATTGTAACGACCTGATTCCGTCATTATGGAAAAGCCAATGGGGAAAGAATTGGGACATAAAACTTTTGAGTAGTGACATGAAAATTCCTAGCCTAGTCCAGATTTGAATGAAATTTGAGTCAGTGAGGTCTAAGGAAATCCAGTAATGCATGGGGGATCTAATTATGAATTTGATCACATGAATAGATAGCTAAGATGTTAAGGAACCCGTACGACTTTACGGAATCAAATTCAGGTGAGTAGAACTCCTGAAACTGACCTTAGCTTGAACGGGTAACTTTTGAATATCATAAGTTAAAGGTGTATTATGAAATGGGGGTTTGGAATTCAAATTCTGACTCTGTGTCTCTGTGTAAGCCGTTGTGGAGGGATTATTCCCGCCGGGAAGGGTTGTTGTGGAGAGTAAGGTCCACCGTAACGGCTCAGTCACGAATTAAGTCAGGGAAAAACCCCAAAAACTTTATTATTCTGCAATTTTCACTCTTGAGAGCTAATAGATGACCTCAAGTGATTTATTGACAGTTTTACATGACTTTTTGTGCTAAAGGTAAGGATTTTACTCCCCTAATCCATTTTTAGATCTGTAGAACTTAGATTTATGGGTAATTATTGTTGGGGAAGGGTTTTAGCCTGAAGTTTATGGTGGGAAAAAGCCCTAGCTGCACCTTAGGATCATGGGTTTGGTCTTGGGTTATTGGATTTGTTATAATCTGGATAATTGGACGTTAATTTATTGATCCTTGCATATATTAAATGTTTGTAGACCTGAACAAGCGGAAAGAATCTGAAAAGGAAAGATTCAAGTGCCTTAGGGGATTCAAGCTTAGTTTCGAGGTAGGTGATGGTTTGATTTCATGTTTTGCGTGATGTATGTTGGTAATTGCTTCATTGTCATGCATGTATGTATGTGAATGAAGCCTTGTTGATCAAATATAATGAAATGAGTATGAATGAACAAATGTGTGCCATGATTCAACACTTGATTGTATAACTATGAGTACGGACATATGAGTGTGATTGTGATTGTAGTTGTGTTGAATGGACTGGGTGTCTCATTCTGACACACTAATTGGGATCGGGTGTCACGTATCGACACTTATATTAGAGCGGGTGTCACGTTTCGACACACTAATTAAGATCGGGTATCATATTCTAGCATACTAACAGTTTGGGTATGAGTTCCATGAGAGGGCCATTGAATTGTCATATCTACTTTTTATTGAGAATGTGTATTTGTACATTGCTCCTGAAATGATAACCAATGTGTATATATGTTCTTTACATGTCATGTTCACTATGTTGTGACTGCTTATGTATGTTTCGCTTACTGGAATAGTCGTGTGATTCTAGCAATACATTATGGTTTTGTACTGATATTGCACTTGTTCATTCTTTGTTGAGCACAGAGCATCTTCAGGCGGCTATTGGTAGACCTCAGCTAGGAGATCAGTGATCGAGACCGAATTCAAGGGTGAGTCAGTTCTTCTAGGCTTCCATGAGTTCTCCTTTTGCTTAGTCCATTTTCTTCGGGCTTAGATTAGTACTTTAGATATTTGTTTGTTTAGTCTCAGGGCTATACCCCCTTTTCTTAGACTTGTTGAACTTTAGAGCTTTGGTACATTGACTTTCAGATTCTAGGCGTTGTTTTCCGTAATTAATTTGATAGACTTTTGGAGTTTATGGGAACTCCCTATTTTCCTTTAGACATTTAAACCTGCTTCCGTATCTTTAAATGTTCTAGTTTTCGTTAAGTTGTGTAGATGGATTGTAGTAATGGTTCTCCCATCGGAGGGTTAGTGTGGGTGCCAATCACAATGGTCTGGGTCGTGACAAAAAGAATCAAGGTGACATATGCTAGCTTACAATTGCAAATCATGTCGACGATAAATCAGATGACACATAAAATTATATTAAAAGAATTTTTCAACTGTATGTTACACGAATCATGAAATATATATATATATGCAACCATGCTTCACAATACGCTCAGTTACTTAAACTCGTGATATACCTTTAATGGCTAGTGAAATAATGTTACGTCATACATGTTCTCATATCAAATTTCTCGAATGAATCGTGCTTATGATTTTTCGCTCTAAGTTCTTATAGTGATGTTGATAACATTGAGTATTGACTTAGATGAGAGGGTAGACACACCTTAGGGTGAGTATCGTAGTATGTTTATTCCACATAAGGTTGAGTGTGGAGGAAAATTGAGATGAGGCTTAGTTATATGCAGTATCTAGAAAAGAATATTTTTTGCTTCCCTTTTATAGTAATTCATGATATTTTAGCTGGTATAGATGATAGGAATATAGGAAATTTATAGAAGAATTAGTTACCTAGAATTTTATAAAATGGGTATAGTAATAGGCTTGAATGTGGTGTTGAAAGCAAATGGATGATTGCATTATGTGACTGGTGACTTCTTAATTAGAACTTGAGACCTATCGAACGAAGTGGTAAGAAGAAGTAGTATTTTTGGGATGAAAGTCCCTACAAGTACAGAAATGGTTATGTGATTTAGATTAGTATGATTATCTTATGTGTAGCATCTTGTGACTCCGAGTTAGACTTGAACACAGTAAGAGGAATAAAATTAGACTTAGACCTTGGTAAGAATAATCATATACCCTCGTGGGAGCTACGAGTTGCAGCTAATGAAGTGTAGAATTCAGAAAGAAGAGCATAATTGAGAAGTGTTGTTAAAGTTAATAGCTATATATCATGTATCTCTCAAGGCATAGTAGCTATGTTCTTGCTCCGTGTCCAAGGTACCCATGTTTCATATCGCATAACTTTATGCAGAGAGTGACATATGCTCAAATCTATACCATGTATGTCTTACGAACTCATGTCAGTTGACTAAGGTACTCAGATCCTAATATTGCTTCATACATGATGTCTCACATGAATTGTGCCCATGATTCTTTTTTCAGAATGTTATTAGAAATTTCGATGAACACGTTTGAGGTAGTAACTTCCTTTCTATAATGATTCTTAGAAATTTCATATCACGGTCTGCCACCTTGTAATCTTATGTGAACGTTTGTGTCATACATGCTTTAGTTGAATTCCAAAGTCGTAGTATGGACCAATTCTATCTATGATATTAGGCAAGTTTTGAAGTGAGATAGATAGTAAAAGTAACTCCTTCCTCTTTCACTTCAGCTTGACAATCATTCTAGGAAGAATGATCCCACTCTCACTTCATCTTGACCATCATTCTAGGAAGAATGATCCTAAGGGACAGATATTGTAACACCCTAAAAGTGTTACGAATGATCCCAAGGACGAATCGGTTCCAAATTGTTTCTTTTACAAAACTTGACCCTCCGAATGTTTTAAAATTATACTTTCCGCTTATATTTAGATGTATGATCATGTCTAACGACATGTTATGAGTATGCTCGGACCAGCAATGATATCGAGTATTGGCCACATCCAGAATGTAGACTCAAAGTGTGGCATAAATGTAATTAATTGAATAGTTAAATGGAAAAAAAGCTTTTCATTTCCTTTTTGCACATTCCCAAATTTGAACCCTAATTTGTGAAGTCTCTCTTCAAGTTAGAATCACCAAATATAACGATTACGTAAAAACATACGACACCTTACGAAATACATAATAACTGTTGTCGTACACGTAACAGTTGTTGACATCTCCCTCAATATACCTGGTACCAAAATAATATATTGTTAGTTTAGGGAACACATGAATAGCTGTTATACGCGACAAATTAAAGTAAACTACTCAAAACAAGAGGGAAGTCGAACATATTGTCCGCAAATTGAATACATGTTACCAAATGATGGACGTTAGTTAAGACACACGAACAACCGTTGTTGTACGTATGACTATTGTTTACATATCCTGAATATATATCTGTTAGCAAAAATGCACGTCAGTTAGGGCACACGTGAACAATAAATCAGCGTACACGACAAATTATATCGACGTACACGACAAATTAAAGTAAACAAAAATAATAAAGTTGAGCATTATGCACAAGTTAATTATAAATTTTAACTCTACTTTTTTTACCCCAATTTATATAATAAATTAAGTATCTATTTGATGATCTTGTTATTATATATCGTGTGATAGTAAAAGAAATGGAAAAACCACTTAATTGCATTGAAAACCTTTACCCTCTCAAACGCTTCAACTATTTCATAATTAATTTCCATATTAATTTTTGGATACGGGCGCAAAGGTAAGACACTAACAAAGTCCGATAGGAAAACAACGGAATAATACCCAAGTATAAATTTTTCTTTTCAATTTGAACCAAAAGAAGACAAACTAAATCAAGCAATACGAAGAATGGACAACAAGTATATTAACCAAACAAAAACAACAAGAATAAACCAATCACACAAGACACAAAGATTTGCATATATTCCATAACAATTAAATAAAATTTTAATAAAAGAAACACAAAAATTATGTTATTGGAAATATGTTTGAAGAATAAAATAAAATGAAGATGAGAAAAAATTCATGTTGTGTGAAACGATGAATGTAAATTCCTATATTTGGTTAACTCATGAATTTAATAAAATTATATATCCACATATCCTAAGATAAAAATAAAGACCATCAAATTATTACCACTTCAGCTAGAAGGTTCTTCATATCCTAGGTAATCAGTAATCTATTTTCTTATAGAATTCACATAGTGAAACTTTTATAATTCTTACTTATATGAATACCCCAAAAAGCCAAATCCTTTGGTACTAAAGTTGATCTCCTTCATAGTTGGTTAAGTTGCATTTATATAACACTTATATATTTTATTATGAATATATACAATATAAGAAAGACTGATGGTAATATCTCGACAAAAACGGTTACACTAAACTTCATTAAATATTTAACACTATTGTATAGGGATATGTTCTATATTATTTTTGGAGAAAACCAAAGTCATAAAATTAATAAATACTTCTTGCATACAAAGTTATACTTATAATTAGACTCTTTTTTTTATTATTTTATAATTCTTACTAATGGAGACACTTTTGACAACGTCATTTATAATTGTAAAATTGTGTTGTCTAAAGTTATAATTAGATTTGTCAAAATGTCTCTCCTTATTTTAGTAATTCAGTTTTACATTTAGGATATTTTCACTATTTTAGTATATATTATAAATAGATAAAGAAATGAATGCACTTGAATGTATGTTTCCTTTTGTGAATCAATATATCGAATTTCTGAAATTAAATATTTGGAATATGAATTAATTGTTTAATGGACCACTGAGTAGATACAATAATACTGTTCATATTGGACCTATAATTTTAATTTTAGTAACAGAAACATGACTTTGGACCATTGATAAATAATAAATTGTTTCAAATAACAATGATAACAGTTGGCGGACCTCTCCATCTTTTCTTTTCTTTTCTTTTCAAAAAATGAAACGCCTTAAATTGTTTGTATTCAATTCAAACTACTATATCCCCTAAAAAAGGCAAACTTTTCTTCCAACCACTTTTGTTTTTATTTTCGTATTGAGGTTTTGATTGATTACGACTCATTTATAAGAGGTAATGCTCTTTTAATATTCAGGACTTGAACATGAAATCTCTCTGATTTATGATCATCAAAGAATCATACACAATTAGTATTGATATCGTCAAAAACTACTTAAACGCTCCCTAAAAGGAATCTATGGGGTCAATTCCAAAAATACTTCTGATTAAGAATGCAGAGAATTTTATTCATACCATCACAATCATTACTGATTTGTTCGCACTTCTTATCCCTCATTGATATATACTTTAAGAGTTAAGAGAAAGAAAAGAAAATGCCAAAAAATAAAGTAGTGTAATTTTATACTCAAACATTTATTTTCTATCTTTATTTTTTTTTAAAAACCAAGGGAAATTAGTGAGAAGAAGTTTTCATGTGATCATGCATTATACGGTACCGACAAGTTTCAAAAGAATTAACAACACTTGTTAAATCCATGCAAGAAAGAAAGAAAAATCTCAAACTACAAACCCAACGTCATGACTCACTTCAAGTTGATGCCAAATTTGCTGAATTAATAGCAAAATTTAAAAAATTTAAAAAATAAATAAATTATGAGAGCTTCACTACAAAATTTCCTATATAAACCACCCCATTTTCCTCTATTTCATTCATCAAAGCAATTCTAAGAGAGAAAAAAGAGAGTTACTTTGCTTGTTCTAATTTTTCATTTTTCTAAAGTCTTTCTTGTTGTTCTTTATTTGGTGTAATGGCTGAGAATGATGATGATTTTGATGCTCACTCAGCCAACCACAGCCCTCCGCGGTCAAGGTGAGCCACCACAAGAAATTGTCTCCCAATTTTCTATATGTTTCAGAAACGGCCTCTCTACCTCCACAAGGTAGTGGTAAAGTTTGTATACACCCTAGCTGATCTTCCCAGAACCTACTTAGTGGAATTTCTCTGGGTAATTGTAGTTGTTGTTGTATTTTCTATATGTTTGTTATGCTACTCAAGATGAGGGTCTTTTGGCAACAGTTTATTTACCTTCACGAGGCAAGGGTAAGGTCTACCTACAGTCTACCCTTCTCAGATCCAACCAAATTGATTTCACTGGATATGTTGTTTTTGCAAAATTTAGGAAAGAGTCTCTCTACTTTCACAAGGTAGGGGTATGGTCCACATACACTCTATCTTACCTTCTCAAAATTCATCTATGAAATTTCATTAAATACGTTGTTGTTATTATTGTAAAAATTAGAAACTATCTTTAAAAAACTGTTGCTAAAAAAGGAAAAGCTTACAATTTTTTTTCCCTTTTTAAATATATTTTTTTATGTTTGGTCGCCAAAAAAAATGTTTTTCTTTTTATAGATGTTGGGAAAATGTTTTTTTTTTCTTTTTTGGGAAAAATATTGTCTCACTATACACAACAGTCCTTAATAAGCATAAACTAGTCTTTCCACTTTTAATATTTTTTTGGTGTTTGATTACTAAAAATGACTTATTTTCACAGATTTTTTCTTTAATTTTATTTTTCTTTTTAATCTTTTTTTTTAAAAAAAGATCATGCAAACGATCTATGAACTTCCTAGATCATTAAAAGAAATTATTGTCTTCTTGTTTAAAAATCTTCATCTGAATTTATTATTTCTCTTGAAAAGTAAAAAGTTTTTGACAAATTGAATTTACTATTAAATGTTTGTTTTGTCTTATAAAATTAATAAGAATTCATTTATTGTTTTTATCCACACAAAAAAAATCTTTTTCACTAATAAGTGAAGTGTTAGTTGAGAGGAGATATAAATGAAGTGATTTTGACAATGTTTTTGTGATTTATTCTATTTTTATATATCTTTTTTTTTAAATGAGTAACGTGCATATATGTTGTCATAAATTATAGTTTATGGTTGAGTAATTGAGAGGATGTATGCTAACTTCCAATTTTATAGGTGTTAGTATTGAAGATCATGTTTTAAATGTTTCTAATTAATTTACTATTTCCCTATGTATGTGTGTATATATGTGTGTTTTTTTTAATTATTATTTTTTTAGATAAAAGAGCTAATTTTATTTGAAGTTTTTTTAGATTAATAATTAACATTTGTTTTTATTCTTTGTTGTAGCATCACTTGTGTTAATGTTGAGTATGTCCCTCCCACTGAATCACGTCGCAGACAGGTTGAAATCTTATACTATTAATTTCATATTACTTTTCTTGTTTTCATTGGAGATATATATATATATATATATATATATATATATATATATATATATATATATATATGTTTTTAATGACATAAAACCTTAATTTTGATAGCCAAAAATGTATCTTAAAAAACTTGAAAAACCATAATTATTCCTAGACTTATTTTTTTTTAAAATCTTATAATTAACATGATTCATAAAACATATTTTACATGGAAAAATATTTAAATCACAATTTCCTGACATCATCTTATTATATTTACATCATTTTTGTATCTTTTTAAAAATATTATTTATCTTCATTTTTAATTTATTTATTTATCTACTTGATCAGGCAATTTTGCGGGTGATGTCTCATCATGCATGTATGTTTCGTCTTGCAAAGCACGCATGGTTAATTCTCTCTCTCTCTCTTTCATTTGCTGATTTTTTTCGTTAAAATTATACTATAGTTTAGCGCATAATTATATTAAGTCTATTTCTTTTATCATCTAAATCTTATTAATTACTAATATTTTTTTCTTTTTTGTCATGTCCCAACTTGAATGCGTCTCAATTGAACTGCAGGGTTGAGGTAATTATTATATAATTCCAAATTTTTTACAATTTATTATACAAAAAATAATATTAACTTTACATTTTATTTTATTTCATTTTCACAGTCGATGCGTCGTGAGATGAATGAAGTTAAGATGGAGCTCCGTGCTGCTGAAAGAATGATAGGGTTCGAATTTTAAATCTCATTAATTATTTATTTCCATTTTTTAACGATTTTCTATTATCAAAATTTTAATTTAATACTTATATTTATTTATTTTTCAGTGTTGCGAGGTTTTGCAAATGCAAGTGTCACCGCAAGGGTGCCAACATGAAGAAAAATCAATGATGATGCAGAGAGAATTATTATATAAATAAATAAGAAATCTCGATGTTTCGAGTGTTTTATGTGTGTTTTTATTTTCAGAAAATAAATTGACTGTAAATTTGGTAGTTATATACCATTTGCATGCCTGGCTTGTGATGTTTGTAATCTAGACGGATGTGTAAGACATCTTTCTATGTGTGTTATGATTTGTGTTTTTAGTATGTTGTTGTATAACAAATCTTGCTAGTGAAGTGTGTAACTAAGTTTGATGTGTAAACATCTTTCTATGTAATGGTATCTATTGTGGTTTGTGTTGTTCATATCATATGCTCCCTCGTTTTTATTACAATTTATAAGTATCATTTTATATTTCTTTGAAGGCTTAATAGATGGTTATAGTCGCCTCTTAAACCTGTCAGAATAATTCATTTCATAACACACTCGGATTAAGTATTTTTCCAATTGAACATCTTAACTTCTAATAAAATATTGTTTCAATTAAATACTTTTAAGCTTAAATTTTGAACTATTTTTTTTGTGTGTGTTCTCAATTCTCATTCTTTAATTTCTATAGTTAAAATAACCACATAAAATATGTCATCTCTTTTAATTATACATACTCGCCTCAATAAGTTGTAAAAGCTTAGACATTTTCGATTTGAGGTTGCTATATATAATTAAAAGAGAGGATACACATCAACCTCAATTGTTATATCAGGTTAATTTCACTATGGGACAGAAATAGATTGTGGTACAAGAAGGCCAATTTTTTAAACAAAATTTACAAGAAGACCAATTAAAACCTAACTACTTTGTTCAAGTGTCTAAATAAAATATCAAGACAAATTAAAGAGGTTTTCACCATGTATTAAACCTTTGTTGAAGGAACTTCGGTGTCATATAGTCATTAGGTAAGCACATTTTCAATTTCTTTATCCATAACATTTTAATTTCCTATTCTATAAATGTTTGTATATATATTTTGAAGAAGAAAAAATGTATAATATTTTATTTATTTCTGTTGAAAAAGTACTTCACACATAATTGAAAAACAATGAATTACTAATGCCTTTAACATATACTTACCTTTTTTGCAACCTCGATAAAATATCAAATTAACTCAAATTACTGTGATTAAGTGATTGAATAAAATCAAAATATGAATTAATTAACTATAATTAAGTGTAAAAAGTGTATATATAAACATTTAATACAAATAAATTTTTATCATCTATTGCTAAATTGTGATACACTTCTTAATACGTTTAGAAAATATTGTTTTATCCCAAACGTAGCGTCCTGCCATATAATTTTTTAAAATTTAAGTTGCATATACTAACAGTATAAAGAAATTTCAAAACATTCAGAGAAAACATTCTTTCTACTATACAAAACATGGGAGTATTGACCCGCTGAATTAAATTTAGCTATGAAACACCTGCTAGAATATGAAGTAATTTGCAGCAGGGAATTCCAGGGCATATGCATTAAATTAGCAATATAAAGTAATTTGCTGCAACAGCATATTGGCAACTTGGCAAATTAAAAGGTCGGCACAGAACCAAATTTTATAAATACTTCCTCCGTTCAACACTAGTTGTTCACTATACTATTTTGAAATGTCCAACAATATATACTTGTCCACTATATGAAATCAATAAATAATTTTATACTTAGTTCCTAGTTTCCTCTTATAATTAATTTTAATCATTTCATTGTTACATTTTTCAAGACATTGTATTTATTATATTCAAAGGGTGATATAATAAAATTACCATTCTATTTATAGTTTCTTAAGAAATGTGCAAAGTAAATAATGGACAAGTATTGTTGAACGAAAAGGCATAAAAAATGTATAAAAAGAGATGTTGTTTCCTCATTTCAATACACCAACAAGAAATAGAGAGAGTAGAGCACTTCATAAACAGGCAGTGAATGAAAATAGTTTGTAAAGAAAATAGAGTGTGTGAGTAGTGGTTTATAGTAAATTTTGGATTAATTTTTAAGTTAATGATATGTTGATCAAAGTAAACTATCGGTAAAAAAAATTGGATTAATATTTGAGTTAAAAGTTATGTGACTTTAATAAAGTCCAAATTATATTTGGGTCAGTTTGTTAAGTTGACAAGATGAGCCCAACTCATGTTCTTCAAGCTCAAGGTCCTGTAAAATTATTACTTGAAGACAAAATACCCCCAAAATCTCAACTCATGTCTATATAAAGGGGATTTCATAAGACAAGAAAAAGACAAAGAAATACATAGAAAAACTTTGCTCTTTAGTGGTGATCCACATGTCTTCCGCATATAAAGAAGTCTTCGTCTCCAAGTTATGTGATGCAAGCTCCTATATCTACGCTATTGTGATCAAAATTTGGCTCCACAATTATGGTGAAGTTTCAACAAGTATTTCACCGATTTAAGAACAAAGCAAAGTTCTTGAATTGACGATCGTGCGAAGAAGAATCACAGGAATATATCTTTTTTTCATTAGATTTTATAAAGATTATAACTTTCACACAAATTATTGAAATATAAATAGCACTGTTTGTCGTTGTTTTTCAATTTCTAATTATATTTCTATTTTTAAAAAACATAGCATAATCGGTTACTGTGGTGTTATAGTGAGGTACCCAAAAATAAAGAAAGTTATTTTCTTTTAAGTGTGGTGTAGTTTGTTTAGACTATAAAGTTTTATAAATTTCTCACTATAATGATATAGTACTGCTCCTCTAAATGTTGGGTTTATGATATTTTTTTCCTTCCTATGTGGATAAATAAAAGTCTTATTAGGACCAGCCTACTTTAGCCCATAACCCAAAATGTTATGTGGCATATATAAGGCTTATTTGGTCTTATTTTTCAGAAACACAAGAGAGAAAAATCAAGAGAGTTTCATTTTAGAGATTGAGAGAAAAAGAGAAATTCCGTTTTTGCTTCTGGAAATTTTCTGCTCAGGAAATCTGCTTCAGATAGAGTTTTATGCTTCGTTAATCGTTGGATCGTGCTCCAATTTGAACTGGAAGTTCTCAGAATCTGGTTCTTGCCATTCAACGGTGGAGATCGGATTTTGAGGTCTATAGCTTCTGATTTTGGGGCGTGAACAGTAGCGCGTTTTGGGTGAATCTCTTCTTTAATTCTCTAGTTTTGGTGCAATCTTGTTTTATTGCTGCTCATTGTTTGGCACTTGTTTTGTGGCCAATTTTGGAGAACAATTTTGTAACTCTTGGTGTTTATAGTGGAGCTTTTGGTCCTGTGATTTTTTACTCTTCACATCGAAGGGTTTTCCACGTAAATCGTTGTGTCTTGTGTGATTGGGTTATTCTTATCTTGTTGCTTTAGTTTGATTGATATACTTGATGTCCATTCTTCATATTGCTTGATTTGGTTTGTCTTCTCTTGGTTCAAATTGAAAGGGAAAGTTTAGATTTGGGTATTATTCCGCTGCTATCCTGTCTAGCATTTTTGTTAGTGTCTTGTCTTTCCCAACACTAAAGTGTAACATTTTCTCCATGTTAAAAAGATTTAGTACGTTGTTATTTAACGTGGATATTATTTTTGAATAATAAAATTATTATTTTTCAATAATGTGGTATCAGATCCATAGAAAATAATAGTGGTCCATTATTTTTTTCAGTACTATCTCACACAAAAAATATGAAAACTTATTGGCAAGGTTTAATTTGGGATTCGAACAGATAGATGGAAACAAACTTTTTGTTAATTATTATGTATTTCCTTTTGTACTTCCCTAAATCTAAATCTTAATTTCTGAAGTCTCTCTTTGAGTTAGAATCTTCAAATATAAGGGTTATCTAGAAATATGTACCAACACACAAGCAATTATCGTTGTACATGTAACAACTAATGACGTTTCCCCAAATATATCTAGTACCAAAAAATACATATTAATTTAGGACACATGAACAATTATCATACATGAAAAACTAAAATACACAAAACAAGAAAAGTTGAACATTGTCCTCAAGTGGAACACCACTTCCCTAAAATTAAACCCTAATCAAGAAGTGTCTCTACAATTTAGAAGAGCGTTATTTGTTGGGAAAGGCAAGTACAAAATAAATGTGCACAACAAGGCTATAGCGAAAGAAAACTCACGTCAAAACTTTCCCTTCTATTTGAACCAAGAGAAGACAAAATAATGCAAGAACAAACTGTTTGGGCAGCAAACAAATCAACAAAGCAAGAAAAATAAATCAACACATAAGACACCAAGTTTAATGTGGAAAACCTCGTCAGTGTGAAGAGTAAAAACCACAAGGCCAAAGATCCACTATAATCAACAAGAGTTACAAAAGTGTTCTCCAAAATGGTCACCAACAAAGTGTCAAACAATGAGCAACACAACTACAAGATAGCACCAAAAACTAGAGAAATAAAAGAAGAAAAAGCACCAAACCCACAGCTACTGTTCACCCTCTCTCAGTTCTCAATCAAAGATTAAGTTGAAAAGAACAAGATGTCCAAAAATCAGCTCAATCGGACAAGAAACAGAGCGGGAATCGCAATTTGAAAATGGTTGCTAGTGCTTGTGCGAAAATCTGCACTTTCTCACTTTTCTCTCTATATGGCTGCACTCAATCTCTTGTGATATATCTCAAATAAGACCTAAAAGAAAGTCTTACAAATGCATCATAATATTGGGCTTATGGGCAAAAGTGGGCTAGTCAAATTTGGGCTAAATTTATCCACAAAGGAAAGGAAGGAAGACCCAAAACCTTAGACTTTTATTTATCCACATAGGAAGGGTAAAGGGCCCAAAACCCAACAATTCTCCCCTTACCAACTATGTGGAGGAAACCGCCATCCCGGCGATCATGCAACATTCTTCAAACTTTTTTCTTGGCAAAGCTTTAGTCATCATGTCGGAACCATTATCATTGGTATGGATCTTTTCAAGTTCAAGCAACTTAGAATCCAACACATCTCGAATCCAATGATACCTCACATCAATGTGTTTAGATCGACCATGAAATGTAAAATTCTTGCCAAGATGAATAGCACTTTGACTGTCGTAATAAAACACATACCTCTCTTAAGCACAACTAAGTTCCCCAAGAATCTCTTCATCCAGATCAATTCTTTGCAAGCTTCAACAGCCGCAATAAGCTCAGCCTCTGTAGTAGATAAAGCAACACATTTTTGCAACCTAAATTGCTAAGACACAGCTCCCCCTGCAAAAGTAATAAAGTAGCCTGAAGTAGACTTACGAGTATCAACATCACCGGTCATGTCTGATTCAGTATAACCACAAAGAATAGGATTCCCTGTACCAAAACACAAACTCATACTAGAAGTGCCACAAAGATATCTCATAATCTACTTTACAGCATTCCAATGCTCTTTTCCCGAATTAGAAAGAAAACGGCTAACAATACTAACAGCATGAGCAATATCTGGTCTTATACACACCATTGCATACATGAAACTACCAACAGTTGAAGCATAAGAAACTTTCTTCATATCTTCCTTCTCACCATCACTGGAAGGACAATGACTAGTACTCAATTTGAAGTGCATAGCTAAAGGTGTACTGACAACCTTAACTTTGTCCATGTTAAATCTACGAAATACTTTTCTGAATGTACTTCTCTTGTGACAACCACACCTTCTTGGCATCTCTATCACGGACAATCTGCATGCCAAGAATATAAGCAAGTCTTTTATAACAAAAGACTTATTCAATTCTTGCTTCAACTTTTTAAACTTGCAAGTATTATGACCAAGAACAAGCATGTCATCAACAAAAAGCAAAATGATAATAAAGTTACCATCAGAGAATTTTGCATAAAAACACAATGGTCTGAAGAAGTGTTCTTGAAGCCCTACTGACTCATAAAAGAATCAAACTTCATGTACCATTGCCTGGGAGCTTGTTTTAGACCATACAAGCTCTTCTTCAACTTGCAAACATAATTCTTTTTTCCCTTGACTTCAAATCCTTCCGCCTACTCCATATAAATTTCTTCATCCAAGTCACCATGGAAAAAAGCTGTTTTAACAGCCATCTGTTCAACCTCCAAGTCCAGACTTGCAGCCAAGCCTAGAACCACACAGATGGATGACATCTTCATAACTGGAGAGAATATCTCATCAAAATCAATTCCCTTTTTCTAGTTAAAGCCCTTCACAACTAATCTAGCCCTATACCGTGGAATTGGGTTACCATCTTCATGTTTCACCCAAAAAACCCACTTGTTTTTCAAAGTTGTTCGATCTTTAGGTAACATAACCAAATCAAAGGTATGATTATCATGTTGAGACTTCATTTCATCCTCCATAGCATCAAACCACATTTCTTTTTCTTCACTTTCCATGACCTCATCAAGACTCTCTAGTTCTCCCCCCGTCAATCAAGAGTACATCCTCATTGGGAGAATAACAAGATATAGGTATTTTCTCTCTAGTAGATCTTCTAAGAGAACTCTTGGGAGCATCAATAATAGTTGGCTGCTGACCAACTACATCGTCTTACACTGGAGCATCAGTGGCATACTGGTCATTCTGAGTATGATCAACATATCAACTTGAAGATTTTCACCTGGTGGAATAGTCAAAGGAACTGGATCAACATCAACTAGGCTTTCACTACTCTAAGAATCAACCTTCTCAACCTTGTCAAGATCTTCAATTGTTTGGTCCTCAAAGAACACATCACAACTTCTAACAAGTCTCTTCTCAACTGGATCAAAGAAACGATAGCCGAATTCATCTTGACCATAACCAACAAAGATACATTGCCTAGTTTTAACATCCAACTTTGACCTCTCATCCTTAGGAACATGCATAAAGATTTTACACCCAAAAACTTTAAGATGATCATAAGAAACATTCTTACCAGATCAAACATTATTAGGAACATCACCATTCAAAGCAACAACAGAAGATAAATTGATAACATAGGTAGCAGTATTAAGTGCTTCTGCCCAAAAGGAATCTGGCAGCTTTGCATCTGAAAGCATACATCTTACCCTCTCAACAAGAGTTTTGTTCATCCTCTCTGCTAAATCATTTAGCTGAGGAGTCTTCGGAGGAGTTTTCTGATGCCGAATACCCTACTCTCTGCAATATCTATCAAAAGAACCAATATATTCACCACCATTATCAGAATGGATGCATTTTAATTTCTTCCCTGCCTGTCTCTCAACCAAGGCCTGAAAATTCTTAAACGCATCAAGTACCCGATTATTGGACTTCAAAGAGAATACCCAGAGTTTGCGAGAATGATCATCAATAAAAGTCACAAAGTAAAGTGCACCACCATGAAACAAGTACCACACAAATCAGAATGTGCCAACTTCAGCAAATCAAGCTTTCTTAAAGGCAGATGACTTTGAAAATAAACTCTTTTCTGTTTACCGACTAAGCAATGAACACATTTGTTCAACTTTGCTTGTTTCACTCCAGAAAGCAAATTCTTCTTAGTCAAATTGTCCATCCCCTTCTCGCTCATATGACTCAGTTTTCTATGCCATAACAATGATGAAGTATCATTCTCCACCACATTTACTAAGCCTCTGAGAATGGAGCCCTGAAAAACGTACAAGTTAGACAACTTGTCACCACGGGCTACCACCATCAAACCTCTTGTAAGCTTCCACTGGCCAGCACCAAGGGCATTAACATAACCCCCATCATCAAGGTATCCAACAGAAATTAAATTCAAGCAAACATCTAGAGCATGCTTGACATTATTGAGAACTAGTTTGGAACCATTATTACTTTTCAAACAAACAGTCACAATGCCAAGAACTGCAACCTCATGATTATTGCCCATTTTCAACATCCCAAAATTACCTGGAGTATAAGAAGAAAATAATTCCTTCATAGACGCGACATGAGAAGTAGCATAAGAATCCACAAATTAGCTAGACTCATCGCAAACAAAATTGACGACATTTTCATCACAAGAAAAAAGAAGGTCATCATTAGCAACAACAGCAACACGATTTTCATTATCGTCTTCTTTCTTTTGTTGTTTCATATCTCTTTTGTACTTGAAACAATTTTTCTTGATATGCCCATTCTTGTGGCAATAGTCACATGTAACATTCTTGAATCTAGACTTTGACTTTCCTCTACTTTTATCTCTGTCATTGTGACCTCTAAACTTGCTTCTCCCCCTGTCTTCAGTAACCAAAATATCGGAGTGTAAAGTAAAAGAAGATAAGCCTTGAGATCTTCTTCTCATTTCTTCATTCAAGACACCGCTCTTAGCATATTCCATGGTCACAACACCACTAGGAGTAGAATTAGTCAAAGAAACTCGAAGAGTTTCAAAAGAGTCTGACAAAGTATTAAGAAGCCATAGTCCTTGAATTTCTTCATCGAATTTTACACCCATTCAGGACAGTTGGTCATGAACACCCTGAAAATCATTAATATGATCAGAAATATGAGTGCCCTCTTTATACTTGGTGTTCATCAATTGTTTCAAAAGAAACAATTTATTGTTGCCAGTCTTCGAAGCATATAGTGTCTCGAGCTTGTCCCACAAACTTCTGGCATGTGTCTCATTCACAATGTGATTTCTAATATTATCTTCAACCCATTGTCTAATATAGCCAAAAACATGTAGGTGCTCAAATTCACAATCCTCATCATTCATAGATTCAGGTTTATTAGAAGTAAACACAGGTAGGTGCATTTTCTTGACAAATAGAAGATCTTTCATCTTGCCTTTTCAAGTATGATAATTACTACCATTCAAACATAACATCTTGCTCATATTTGACTCCATCATTCAAATAGATAATCAATAACAATCCAATGCTCTGATACCACTTTGTTGGGAAAGACAAGCACAAAATAAATGTGCACGACAAGGTTATAGCGGAAGAAAATCCAAGTCAAAACTTTTCCTTCTATTCGAACCAAGAGAAGATAAAATAATGCAAGAAAAAACTATTTGGGCAGCAAACAAATCAACCAAGCAAGAAAAATAAATCAACACATAATACACCAAGTTTAACGTGGAAAACCTCTTCAGTGTGAAGAGTAAAAACCGCAAGGTCAAAGCTCCACTATAATCAACAAGAGTTACAAAAGTGTTCTCCAAAATGGTCACCAACAAAGTGCCAAACAATGAGCAACACAACTACAAGATAGCACCAAAAGCTAGAGAAATAAAAGAAACAAAAACACCAAACCCGCAGCTATTGTTCACAAGCTAAAATATGGAGCTACAGGACTCCAAATCACCCTCTCTCAGTTCTCAATCAAAGATTAAGTTGAAAAGAACAAGCTTTCTAAAAATCAGCTCAATCAGATAAGAAACGAAGCGGGAATCGCAATTTGAAAATGGCTGCTAGGGCTTGTGCGAAAATCTGCACTTTCTCACTTTTCTCTCTATATAGCTGCACTCAATCTCTTGTGATATATCTCAAATAAGACCTTAAAGAAAGTCTTACAAATGCACCATAATATTGTGCTTATGGACAAAAGTGGGCTAGTTAAATTTGGGCTAAATTTATCCACAAAAGAAAGGAAGGAAGACCCAAAACCTTTGGACTTTTATTTATCCACATAGGAAGGGAAAAATACCCAAACCCCAACATTACTTTCATAAAGAAATGCATGGCTAGTTTTGAAGGAAGCATAATCAATTTTAGAGAAAGATTTACCGTCAGTTTTTAAAACAAGTTTAGTATATTTATAAAGAAGTGTTTTGAGTAGTGATTAAAGATAGAGATTATTAATTTCTTCTAAAGTAGGACCTTTTTTCCTAAAATGGAACCTTATACAATTACTGAGCATTATTGCATTGATTTGGGAATAGTATTGAGCATCGAGTTGGGTAAGGGTTAGATAATCCAAACCTCATAATTGCACAGCTAACGTAAGATAGGATCGTGACTCATGTCATTGATTCAGGAAACTCCTCATTAAGCTACTGGTAAGGGCTTAGATATTGAATCTATTAGTAAGTTCGTCCTCTACCAACGAAAAGTATTGGATGGTTCTGATAACGTGGGTAAGACATTGTATCATCAAGATGCTTATATTAATGATGATTATCAGTTAGACAAACTCCCTAATAAAAAGTAAAGTATATTATTATTAGGCTATTATGGCATATATCTCAGATGTAAAGTTTTATTATTTTCAATACACTTGGGTGCTTTACTTTTCAGTTAGTTATCATACAATTTCCTTTCAATATATATTCACTTTAGCATGATGTTTCATTAAGCATTTTTACATACCATACCTTCCATGTACTGATGTCATTTGGTACAATATTTTTAAATGATACAGATACAGGTGTTCAAGTTCGTCAGTCGGCACTTCATTATGATCTTCTCCATCAGTTTTTGTTGAGACCTCCTCACTTTTGGAGGGCTCCAGTCTGTTTAGTCATCTTCAATATTTTACTGGTCTTTTATATTAGAGTACTTTAGGCGCCTATCTTATTCGGTAGAGGCCTCTTTTAGACGAGTCTATCAAGTTATTGCTTTTCCCATGCTTTCAATTAACAGTTTATTATTATTATAACTATTCAAACTTCTTTACAGACTTTTAGATAAAGTGTTGAGAGGTGTTAATTGTGTTTATATCTTTGTGATGCTTGCATTTATAAAGCTTTCGCATAGTATTTATAGTCTCAGTATAGCACCCGCATAGTATTTATAGTCTCAGTATAGTAATGACCCAGACCAAGCTAAGGGTTCGCTTTGGACCAATAATGGTTCTGAGTGTCAGTCATATCCAAAGTGTAGGATCGAAACGAGACAAGAGATTGATGGTTTTTCATTTTAGTTTCTAATAGGGCAACTAAGGGGGGTTTATGTCAATCTAAGAATAAACGAAAAAATTTCTCCTAAAGTTTGATCCATATACCTCTTCTACAATTTCATATATTAAATTGATTGATTTGTTCATGCTTGGTGGGACTATACATGTTCCTCCTGGATTCTATTTATACACCTAGGTCCCTCAGGATGGGGTTCATAACTAGAACATATATAGTTCCCTAGTTGGGAGTTTACTGGAGGACTTATATCTAATGAGTTTTTTAAGAGATTCGGATGACAAATAAGGAATAGTTTTTTGAATTAAAAATTCTTTGTAAACCATTACTTTTATTTCGTTTAACACTGATATCTTCGTTCTTGTTTCTCGCATTAATTCTAGAACTTCCTCTCTAGATTTTCTCCTTGATTCTTCTCTCTACTGGATTTTCTTCATAATTAGAGGGTCATTAGTGGTGTATTTCTTGAACTAGGATGATTTGGACTTTATCTCCATGAAAGGATTTGTGGATCTTCTTGAAGTGTTTGATTATCAAGAAGACTTGACATATTTTGATCTAATCGTTGTGAATGTTCTATGAATTTGTGGAATTTCTTAGATGCCCCTTTAAGGGAATATAATACCCCTTAGATAGGCATAAGTTATGGTTTAGGGTAGAGTAGCCTCCAAGATCCTAACTAGAATCAAACATGTCCTATAGGGTCTCACAAAATTTCAATGCCTACAGTATGTAAATGTAATTTTCTTGTAAGTGAGCCTTGATCCTTCTTCTTCACCATTACCAATAATGATTATGTAACAAAAGTTAGTAGTGCTACAACTTGCAATGTTTTCATGCTATATTAAACTTAGCTATCACGTTGGATAACTTAAAAATTATATCGGATCGTTATACCTCATCTAAACTTGTTTTATTTTTCTCCTTCGGATACCTCGCTCCTTATGTTCCAATAATTAGCAATTTTACATCTGAAATTCTATTTGGCTTTTTTTTAATAATCTAAATAAGTAATATTCCATCAAAATTAAAACCTCTTTAACCTTCTAGCTCTACCACTAGAGGTACGTTTGATTCCTGGAAACTGTTCCCTTTGCTCTGTTAGCTTGGTGATGTGAAGCGACTTACTAATAGTTCAAATGCTCATCTACAAATGGATTTTAGACAGGCTATTCACTAGCAAATGTTAAGATGTAATTTTATTTCATGATGAAATAATATTTGGTATTCCCAGAGGTACGTAACCGCTGATCCATGGCTACAAAGGTGACTATTCGAGAAGTCCTCCATCTATTAAATTAGAGTAAGTGAGATTCGATGTATCCAAGTATTGCATCCCCATGAAACCTGGCAACTCTTTGAGCCTCTTGCGGTGTGATAAGTTCAAGGATCGAAGAGCACCATGTTGGGTTATGCCTTGAGACAAATGCTCAAAATTCTTTCCACAGAGATACAACTCTTTCAAAGCTACAAGGAAAATCATATAACTCAAATCTAGCTCTTTAAGACAAGCTTGGTGTTGAATAATAGATAGTGGTAGTGCCTTTATATATCCCACAGAATGGCATGTGAATCCCTAACTCTAACTTCATTCTTTCGAGGATTTCTGGAAATTTCTCTAAACTAGAGCAACCCATTAGATCCATAGATTTTAACGTTAACACATGGGAACCTCGCTCTCAAGGCTTTCACAAAGATACAAATCTAACAGGATTAGTTTTCTGGAGTATCCTAGGAAATAGTGAACCTGTTTAAAACCCGTACATCCCCTAAGATTCAAATACTCCAAATTTGGCATCCACATGAAATCTGGTGTTTGCATCAACCTTTTGGAGTGATAGAGATCTATATTTAGTAGAGACGGCAAAAACTCTAATTCATGTACCGTTTTTATTCAGTTTTGTTCTCAAATACTATGTTCCCATTTGAGCAACAGAAATAATTTGATATTCTACACTACCTAGAATTAAGTTATTTAACTTAACTTTTTCGCCTAAATGAAACGAGTTGCCTGACTTCACTAAATTAAATGAGCCTTGCAACAATAGATTACAAAATTATGTAACCTAAGAAATAAAAAATTCAATTCCTAAACTCACACAAACCTCCCAAGATCTGTGTTCCCAAGTCTGCAAGTTGCCCTCAAGTTGAAGACTATAATCCTACTTCAGTTTATAACTCACTGAACTAAAGATGCATCAAGACTCAACACAGGTCTTGGAACATAGACTTTGTAATAGGACCTGGATCTTCGAAGTGTTTCTTCAGTATTTAGTATTCAGCAATACCTATGAGAAGTCAATATGTCTATTTGTCTTTTTGCTTAGTAAGTCCATGAATGATCAGAAACACTCTCCCTCTATTTAAACACGACTACTCTAGAGTTTTTATTTTCACAAACTCCTCATCAAAATTGAACTCTTCTATATATGAAGCAATCTCTTTTGTCTTTGAGTTCTACTTCGAGTTGTGTTGACACCCAATTTTGGACCTTCACATATAAATTAATTTTTGAGTAGCTTTAACTTCAAACGATTTGAAATAATTAGCTTTATAAATTTCAAAATGTTTTTCAAGTAATTTTAGTCATTTTATAAATTTTAAATAATAAATATGTTATCTTATATAATTTTTATATATAATTATAACTTTTTCATAAATATTCGAAAGTCATCTCAAAAGCATTTTGTTTTTTTTAAATTATCTTAATAATTAGTTCAGTTATATGATAGTTTACTTTTTTGAACTAATTAGTTTAGAACCGAGTCATTTATTTCATTTCGTTAAGAGTAAGAAACTCATTAATTAATTTATATTAATTCATCTTATTTGATTACTAGCTGAATTACTAAATGAATTCAATGTGATTACGTTCCTAATTCATCGATTAATTTCGTATTGCAATTGACCACTCAATTCGGTTAAAATCGTAACTTGTTAGCCAAATCCCTTCAACCCATTTGAAACCAAATCTTGGGCCAAAATTCATTCCCAAAATCGGCCCAATACCATATCTTCAACACCAATTCCAACCCAGCAACCCATTCTTCATATATAAACCCATTACAATACCCATTACAGCAATAAAAACGTACAATACCCATTCCAGCAAGTTCCAACAACAACAGCGTACAACAGTACGCATACGACGCGACCCCTGCATTTTGTTTTTCTTTCACAGACGACCCACGCGACCGACCCCACTTTGTTTCTTCTTCCATGCCAAAACCCAGAAATCCCATCAAATCCGACGAGAAATTAGCGTAAAATGCAGACTCATCACATCAACTGCATCTCCAAGCAGCGCCAACAGTGCTCGCCCATACACTTCATCTTCCTTTTCTATTTCAGCAGTATGATTTATTCAAAGAGCAGTCCCAGATGGACTAATCTCGGCGTTTCACTCATCCTGGCATCAAGATCAACGGATATAATTCTCAATCCATTGAGATTTGGTACTATTTCAATTGTTTCCGTCATTCAAGATTTCGAATTTCAAAATTTGAAATTTATCCAATCCACTGAATTTCCCTAAATCACCCATTTTCTTCCCCTATAAATAACCCTCTACCCTCAGTGATTAGGGACAGGAAAAAAGATTGGATTTTGAGGTCATATACGAAAATTAGCCTGCAAAACGATTTTTGAGTTCCTGAGAGCAATAGTCACTTCTACACTTTAAAAAATTTATATCTAGTATTCTGATTCTAAATTTCGAAAAGATCGCCGCTCGAATTTTCTTAACTTGCCATTACTATTCAAAAGATCGTGGTAGAAGAATCGCCTCTCTCAAACTTGTTCGTCCCATTCGTTGCATCGAAACAAGTAACTTCTCATTCTCTCTCTTTAACTTAATCTTGTTTTCTAGTTTGTTATTATTATATGCTAAAGCTGATAGTCGTTGTTCCTGTGTTGTTATGAGTTTCAAATTATTATTATCATTTATTTATCTTTGATGAATTAGCTGATGTTTCGAACTATTGAGATTCATGGTTTCAGTTATTCATTTTCTTGTTTGGATCAATGGACTATTTTTCTGGCTAGCGTTTGGCTTAAACCAAATGTTAAAATGTATTTAAGTTTTGTTTTCCCTTATTTAAACCTGATTGCCCTTAGTTCGCATAATTTTGTATCAGTTTAAAATATCCAAGTTGATATCTTGCTAATTTAATCTTTAAATGTAGTTTAATTAGATTGATTGATTTTTAAGTTATAGAAAATCTTAGTTGACCTAGTTTTCAAAGGGAGAATACAAAGTTTATTGTATTGTTAATCTTGAGTCTTGCAATCTGATTTCGTGGAATGTTTAGCCTTAATTTGTGTTGGTTGTTGTCTCTAGTTCAGCTGTAAAAATGTCCATCTCTTCAGGTTTGTGTTTAATTTAGCTCGAGTAATACTTTGTTCCTCTTCTGGAATTTTGTTTCTGTTTATGTGATTAGGCGTTTCTTTATTTATAGAGTAGCTACGTTTATAATATCTCTCCATTTAGTTAAGTTAGTTGCTTAATATTAGTCTTCCGCTTAAGTGTTAATGTCGTAATATCTAATGTTTAGATACGTTTTATGTAAAAAACATAGCCTTAATGTTTGTCGATTAGCTTTTAGGGATACATCTATTTCATAACACTGTTTGCACCATCTCTATGTTTACTTAGTCTACCTCTCTTAAATTTCAGCCCATATTTACTGGTTTGCTACTTATTCCCATTTGTATAAGTTTGTTTAAAAAGCCATCCTACGATGCTCCTTTAATCGAATATCACAAAATGTTTGGCTCGGGTTTTTTGTGAAAACATCTAGTCTCTTTTATAGTTGTATTAAAGCTTAAACATGCTATGTTGTTTATCTTCGAACATTCACGGTCTAGGTATATGTTTACTAACTCCTCCTCGAAATTTGCACCCTGTGATGCTATCTATTTATGTCTTATCTCGAAAGGTCCTTTGTGAAGCATAAACAATTACTATGGCATACTTAAATAACTAGCATTATTGTATAAATGAGTTGTTTTAGTAGCTAGAAGTTGCCATCTTGCTTCCAGTTGACAGCTCGCATAGCTGAGACATTGGTGTTAATTTTTTTTTCTTTGCTAGCTGTTTGTTGAGGTTTTCTATTTTGAGAATAGCAACAATCTCCGAGTAAAATAAGATGATCCCTCTACTCCTTAAACGATTAGGTTGCTGCCTGCTCCCTTTTTATTAGATTGCTTCCCTTGGTTTCTCTAAGTCAAGTATGTGAATTTAATACTGATTAAAATCCAATAACGTAAATCTGAGGCAAATTTGTTCTTCCTTTTCCAGTTGTGCTAATCCTTAATAGTTTTCTTTTTAATTGCCAGAAGACAATGATTTCCCCATCAGCATTCTTCTTCCATTTTTAGTTACATGTTAATCATATTGGTTGCTTATATATTTTTTTTTCTTTCTCCGTATGAATAACCTTTTTCCATGAAAATGTGTTCCATTCTCATTTCTAATGTCACCCTCTAATAAAATGTTATTTGAATGATACATTAGTTTATGTTTTTAATTCCTTGCCTTTAGTTATTTAAATTGCATTGAAAGAATGTTGGTTCCAACTTTCTTTATTTTTGTTTGTCACATGTGACATCGACTCGAGTCCATTTTGGACTCCTCTATCCCTCCCTTTGCATCTTGAATTGGGCCATGGAGGTCCAATTTCTTCTTTAGTAAGTCAGCCTCGTCAATTATGCAGTATACATGCTGAAGAAATGCAGGAGGAAATGGGCCAAAAGCCCAAGAAATAGGTTGTATACATATTGTATACATCAGTATACACTCATTATACAACAAATTACAGGTCAAAAATGTGAAAATACAGAGATGACGTAAAATACAAGTGTTAGGAAGCAGGAGATACACGGAAAGAGCTGATATACATTCCGATATACACTGCTATACAACCAATGTATGCAAAAATGGAAATTTGGTTAAGACCAAAATTTGCACCGAAATTGGGCCAAGAAGGGGCCCAATTTCATCATCTCTTTTACTCCTTTAATTGCTTTGATTACGCTTTGACTTATTTCATTTAACTCTAACAATAATTTATTTTAATTGACTTAATTAGATTCTCCAAAAGATACGCTACTTTCTTAGTGTTGGTTTGCTTTAAATATTCTTTGTGTTGTGATCATTTATTTTATTAATCAAATATCGATCAAATTTTATATCTTTAATTAAGTTAAATCGTTGTTCTTAAAGAAATTTGTTATTTAACGCTTTTCACTCAAATCACGTTTTTTTACTCATTTTAAATGTTTTTATGTTTAAGTGTTTTTCTCAAATAAACTTTAAAAAATGTTGGTCAAAACCTTTTCAATTAATTAAAAATAATAATACTTAATTAGTCATTTTCTAGAAAAAGGTTAGTAAAGACTTTTATTCTTCAATTAATTTAAAATGATTTTCATGCTTTAATTTATTAAATTGGTTTAAATCATTATTTCAAAATAAATTAAATAAATTCTAATTAATCTATTTTATTAATAGTTTAATCATTTGTATTTAGAGTCAAATATTTTATTTTGGATCCCTTTCTCTAAAAAATAAAATAGGATAAAAATGTGTCAGTTATTTAGTTATTTTTCTCAAAATTAATCAAATATTATAAATTATTATTTTCTATATTAAATCATTTTTTTCTAAAAAATAGTCAAAATATATTTTAGTCAAGTCGCAGATCAACCGCTTGTTAGCAGACACTTCGAATGCTTAAGTCCTTTTCGAAGTATAAATTGAACCCCGAACCCTTTTTGGTATTCTCAAATAATTTTTTCTGTTTAAATATTTGAAAATTATAAGTTCTTAACTTCTTAAAAAAATTAAGTGGCGACTCTTTTCTAAATATTTTTCTCAAATTGTTTTATACTTGGAACATTTCAAAAGGTGATTTTTTTAAAGATAGTAAAATTACGACACAATAGAAATGACGACTCTACTGGGGCTTAATTAGTTTCTAATCATAATGACTTGACATTTTTGACTATTTGCTAATATTTGTTGAATTGTTTTACCTCGTATGTGCCTTATTTGCTTAAATTGTGCTATTAAACTGTCATTGCATGCATATCATCTATTCCGTCAAATGACTTTTTTTTCTCGCTTAAAGGATGATTATGCGGGCCGCAGTCGTTTGTTAACCAATTGTTCTCGGGGCACCCTGACGAATGTAGTTGGTTACTGGATAGTCAACAGTCATTAACTGTCTCAGCCCAAGTAGTCTGCTTGGGTCACCAATCTACTATAAAAAAAGCTCACTCTTAGTCAAACTAGGGTAGAGCAAAACCAAATCCCTGAACTTTAGCGCATTGGCCTAAGATGACCCAATTCCCAAGGCATGTTGGGTCCATTAGAAAGACCACCTTGAGTCCAAAGGGCCCACAGCTCGAACTAACGTTCATACTTACTTTTTGAATGATGTATGCGCTGTTCGACAAATTGTTGTGTCTTGGGTTTGGGGGGGTATCTAATTCTTTGTATGTTTTTGTAGATGACCAAGCAACACTTGAGTTTCAAAATGGTCACCAAGACGTCAAACCTCCTCCGTGTATGGTGGTACAATCTCAATGCACATCAGAAAAGAGAGCTTTACATTCACTTGGCTCACCTCCCATCAATAATGAATCTCAAAGTTTGGCTCAAGTTCATTGAGGTGGTCACTCGATTTTGGGATGATAAGAGGATGGTGTTTCGCTTCGGAGATGTCGAAATGACACCAACTGTTGAAGAGATCAAAGATTGTCTAGACAACGTCGAAATGTGCCAGAAAAGGATAAATCATCCAGATCATCACATTTTGCTACCAGATAAGCCGACCAACAAAGAATTGAAAAACATGTTGTTACTAGTAAATGCAGACTGGCTGGACGCCTCGAGTATTCCATTTGTGAAATTCTACGAACGATGGGGACATGAAAACTATTATAAGGATTTCCCGAATGAGTTTCTCAGTCGCAGTAGTTGGTGTCTAATTCAAACCTTAGAATTTGTCGTATGCCTCTTAGGGACAATGGCATTCCCTCAGGACGGAGGGAACGAAATTGATACTCGTATTGTCATGGTGACTCACGCCATCTTTGAGGGAGTTGATAAAAAGGGACAAGTCAAGAAATACTTCAACCTGGCCCCGATCATTGTGGCCGACATATATCGATCTTTGGGTCAATGCAAAAATGGATTTCCATTTTTTCAAGGTTGTAATATCTTGCTACAGTGGTGGATGTCTGAACATCTAGTGAAGAAATACGAGACTCATGAGCAGAAATTGGCTAAACCACAAAAAGAAAGCCACCTCAACCACTACGAGTTAGATCTAAGCATTAATAGGTTCAAGATCCACAGCACGAGGGAAGCATGGGCTAAAGTTTTCCACGACATAAAAAATTGAAACGTACAATGGATGTTTCAAGATTTTATGTCAGAAAAAATAGTTGTTCAAGGAGCTAAGTGTTCTTTCCTAAGCCTTCCTGGCATTAGAGGGGAACGAACCTACAACCCTAGAAGGGTAATGCAACAGTTCAGTAGGACACAAATCCTACCTTTCAAAGGAGACACTAGCTGCTACGTCTTTGACTACAACGGGTGCAACAAGAGACCTCATGCCAAGGAAATTCTCAATGAATGGGTCGGGCGGGTCACCCTAAAGGAGAGCATGGCCGAAGACAGATATGAAGTTGGGTATGTTGATGAATACAAAAAATGGTTACAAGATGATCAATGTGGTACAGTTAACCCGACGCCACGCACGGGCCGACAGATTGAAGATGTCCAAGTAAGGCTTCAAATCCAAGCCTACCACTTTTAGCAGGAATGGGACCGAAGAGAGCAAGAGTTTCAACGTAGGTAGCAAGAATACATGCGTAGGGAACAAGAGTTGTAGTATCGAGAATATGAAAGCCAAAGGGCCTTAGCCTCTGCCACACAAGACTTAGCTAACGCAAGAGTCTACCTGATACGTTTGGATTCGAACTTGGATGATTAGCTTAACACTCTCTAGGGCGTATAGATGTCTTCCAAAGCTGTGTTCGTCGAGCCGCATGTGATAACTAGCAAATTCCTCATTCGCGAAGAAGTGGAAAAAGCAAGAGGAGGAACAGATCCTTCAGCCTTTTAATTATCTTATTCCCCCATTAGACTGATGTTCTTGTATTTGCAGTATATCTCTTCCCTAAAAGATGTATCCCTTTTGTTGACTTTGTAATGAATTCTCCAATTATTTATGAATCTTATTTTGGGGGATGCAATAATTTATTTCAAATAGTGCAATACATCCTTCAAATCGCTAGGCGTACTCTTGGCGCAAAAGGGTCACATGCATGTTTAGGGCTCGATTTTTATATGCTTTAACTGTTTATGTGATATGTTATTTTGAATGAGCACATTTTTAGTCCACTCCTTTTCGATTTTTTTTTTAAATCTCCACTATTATAAGTAAAAAGTCACTGCCAAATGTCTGACCAAAATTCCACGAGTCTTGAGTTTCTCAGCAAGAAAATAAAATTTTACTACTAAATCCTAAGACATTACTTTATCGTCTCAAGAAAGATAAAATTGCTGCTAAGATGGAAAAAGGAAAGAATGTCGAGGTAGAGACAATTGAGGAGAATTTAAGGATGAAACTGCGTCGATTCAAACAAGAGATTCGAGAAATGGGAGAAAGAAAGATAGAAGTAGAACTAGCCACCGCAGCTGCGCAAGCCAAAAGTGCAGCACTAGACGCGAAGTTGGCGGCTAAGATGGCAAAATATGCTATCATGAACGAGGAGACGGTTGCTATGCGGAAGGAACATAATGTATTCAACAATGATATAACCATGAGGCTTTAAAAGCTACACGGAAAATACTCTTTCTTCGACCAAGAGGCCACCAACAATGGTCCCGAAGGCACTAGACCTGAATCTGTTGAAAAGGAACTTGAGGAGGAAATTGTCTATAGGCCTCCTTTCCAGGGACGGTGGAAAGAAAATAACAAGAAAATCACCCTCGAAGCATACGAGTTTACCCCCAGTGAATAATGCAGCAGTCAGAAGAAGAATCTTGATGAGAGTACCATCTATCTTTAGGAGCTTTATTGTTTGTATTTACTTTCCTTGTAATCTTCAAGAAATGAATGAATGGAAATGAGAATTTTCTTTTGGATTCGAACTACGTAGGGCCTGAATTCTCCTTGGGAGATACGTAGGTAGCCTTTCAAGCCCCGGTCCCTATCTTTTAAAATTTTCTTTTCCCTCTGTCATTCTTCAAGGAAACATGGAATTCATATCAACAGATGCCGAAAGATGCAGCAAGAAGACATTAGCTCAATACAATTTAACCTTCTGAGTCGCTAGCCCTAAAATAAAACGAGCAAAGTCCTGTTTGTTAAAAAAACAAAAAATCAGTCCCCATTACTCATAGGTTAACGTGTCCTCAAACGAAGCAACTTTTATGTGCTTACTGCTTTCTATGTGATATTTTGCATTATTTGTCCTGAATCAAAACTAACAATTTTTCTTTGAGTTATTTTCTTCTACATGTAGTTAGAACTGATCTGTGTTGATAAGCTGGCTGAACACCCCTATTTTACCAAATCAAAAGGGCCTACAGATTCCTTCTCCAGTCAAAGTTCTCGGAAGGGCAAGTCAACAATGGGTGATAACAATGAAGAGATTGGCCTTATCGATATTGTCGTGGCTCAACCCGTCATTGCTGACCAGAATGAACTAATTATGCAGTTGCTGCAGCAGATCACCGAGATGAGGGTCAAAATGCAGAAAAAGAAAGATATGCCTAATTGGAGTTTTTCTTTTAATACTCCAGCAGTCGAAACGCCCCTACTTTACTTTCCTCCTTTAAACGTGGAATAGGCTCAAAACCCACCCTCCGATCCTGCTCAGAATCCCTCAATCATCGACTTAACCACCCAAAATCCCCATTATGCCTCCGCCTTTTACCAAACACCACCTCCTCCTTAAAGTACCAACCACCAAGCTCTAGTCCCTTCTCAAAATGTCAACCTTCAAACTTATCCACCTCCTCGAGACCAAAACGTTAATAACCTGCAAACTTCCATCCATCACCAAAATCAACATACCAACCCCCACACTTTCCCTCAAAACTACTAAACATCTCAAAATGCCCAAAGTCCCTCCATTGCTCCACCTCTACCTCAAAAAGCCACTTTTCAAATCCCAGCCTCAATGAGCCTTACGCCAATTGCTATTAGCTAGACCACATGAGGAAATAGAGAGAGAGTGGATGTCAAAGGAAGAAGTCGCCAAGCTAGACATGAAGGAAGAGATCCGAAAGGTCATGAAAAAATTGCACTGCATTCCTGAAGTCGCCGGTTAGAGTTATGAAGACCTATGCATCCATTCGAATCTAGATCTCCTAGAAGGATTTAAGGTACCAAAGTTCGACGTCTTCGAAGGAACAAGGAACCCCTTAGCACACATGAGAGCCTATTATGACTAGCTCGTGGGAGTTGGAAAAGAGAAAGCTTTATTAATGCAGCTTTTTAGCTGAAGTCTGAGTGAAGAGGCTCTAGAATGGTTCAGATCTCATGAAACAAGACAGTGGCCTAGCTGGAATGCTTTGGCTAAAGACTTCATCAAACGATTCGCCTACAATGTAGAGATCGTTCCTGATTGTTATTCCTTGGAAAAAATGAAACAGAAATCAAATGAAAGTTATAGAGAATTTGCAAACAAATGGAGAAAAGAGGCAGCTAGAGTTTGGCCTCCTATGTCTAAGAAGAAAATTGTGGAAGTATTTGTGCGGGTCCAAGAGCCCGAATATTATGATAAAATTATGTTGCTCATTGGAGAAAAGTTTGCTGAGATAGTCAAAGTAGGTGACACTATCGAAGATGGATTAAAAACCGGGAAAATTGCCCGTGTTGCTACCTCGCCCGGGTCCTCGGGTTTGTTGAGGAAGAAAAAAAAAGATGTGTCTTCTATCTCTTACAAGGGGAAGAAGACCCCAAGAAAATCTTCATCATACCAAGGTCGTTCTTGACTTTTCCAGAATTCATACCCGGCTTGTTATGCACCGGATAATTACCAAAGTACCCCTCCCTCTAGTTATCAAAATACCCATTCTCCCAGTTACCAAAATACTCCCTTTCCTAGCTACCAAACTCCCCCTCTAGTTTACTAAACTTCATCTCATCACTACCGAAATGCTGCCCCCAACTGTGCCAACGTTCAGGCAAGTTACCAAACTCCTCCCCCAATGTACCAAACCCTAGCTCCACTTTACCAAAATGCCCCTCGAACCACCAAGCCCCCCGTCCAAAAGCTCCAAATTATCGCCAAATGCCTTATCCGCAACAAGACAATTACGATCCCCTCCATCCTAGATTTGAGAAAAAACCTGCTAGAAATTCACTCCGCTCATTAAAATTCGAACAAAGTTGTTCGAGCGATTAACTGCGGCAGGATATATTCATTTAGTGGGGCCCAAGCCTGTTGACACTAGCTCAAACTTTTACAGACCTGACCAGAGGTAAGCGAATTACTCCAATAGTGTTGGACATGATACGGAGGACTATATTAGCATAAAGCATAAGATCCAAGACCTGATTGACAGAACGTGGTCTCTCTTCAGACAATCGCGCCCAATGTCAATAGTAATCCTTTTCCAAATCATGGAGGCGTCACTATCAATATGATAGAGCAATAGTTTTGATCGCTCCTGATAAGGTAGAAAGGGTTGTAGCCTTGTTGAGCATTAGAGAGAAGAAAGAGTTTATGATTTTGACACCCGAGAAGGATGTTGCCTTGGTACCATGAGAAACTCCCACCCGATCAAAGTTTGTGATTGAAACGGCTGTTACCCAGGGTATGACCAAATTCGTCAGCCGCTACACATCGAAAGAATTGGCTCAAGGAGGGCAGAAGAAGGACCAAACAAAAAGGCCGATCAGTGAAGCCGAGGCCGAGGAGTTCTGGAGAAAAATGCAACCGAAAGACTATTCGATTATGAAGCATCTAGAAAAGACGCCAGCTCAGATCTCTGTGTGGGTCCTATTGATGAGTTCTCAATTGCATAATTAGGCTCTAATGACGGCTTTGGATGACACTTATGTGCCCGTGAGCACCAACATCGACAATCTAGCAGCCATGATAAACAAGCTTATTCGAGGACATCGAATTAGTTTTTGTGACGAAGAGCTGCCCCTTGAAGGCAAGAAGCACAACAAAGCTCTGCACGTCACCACTATGTGTCGAGATAAGATAATAAATCATATCTTGGTCCATGATGGATTCGGTCTTAATATTTGCCCACTTTCGACTCTGAGGCAGTTGAAATTTGACCTGGGAAAGCTTCACCAGAACCAAGTCAATGTGAGGGTTTTTGATGGAATGCAAAGAGACACATTGGGTGCGGTGAACATGGATATTCAGGTGGATCCTGTGAAATTTAACGTGGAGCTCCAGGTGTTGGATATCAACACTAGTTACAATTTGCTTCTGGGAAGATCGTTTATCCACATGGCTGGGGCTGTGCCTTCTACCCTTAACCAATTAATGAAATTTATTTAAAGGACCAGTAATTGGTCATTTATGGTGAAGGGAGTCATTCCAATGAGTATGCACCGATCATTGATGATATCACTCAAGGTTGTGATTTCTACATAGTGGAGTTGGTGAATGCCAACGGTGATGGTTTGGCTTCGCAACCTCTTATGCTAGCCGTATACAAGATGATTGCTACTGGCATGCTCCAGAATGGTTTCGAACTAGATTTCGAATTGGGGAAGCACTTTCAAGGAATTGTCGAACATGTCCAAATTCCTACCAAAGGAGAAAAGTTTGGCTTAGGATATGTCCCCACATATCGTAAAGTAGAGATGAAGAATAAGAGTGTTGATCAGGCATTGGCCAGACCAATTCCTCATCTCTAACACTCGTTCCCGGTGCAAAGATATGTCAATGATGATGATCTCGGGAAAGGAATTTGGGGCCTTTTTAAAAAGATTTATGCGGTCATCGAGGAAGAAGCTGGGACATCAGGCATTCATCATGCACAACCAAAGGAGCAGTTGCAAAATTGGACCTCCACACTGCTCCTGATTCCCCGTGTAGCTTGGTAGAAAAGACATGTATTTATTTTTATTTTGAAAATCGGTGGTAGTCCGAAAGAGGACCGAGACCCAACCTTTATGCGGTTTTTATTTGTTTGAAGTTTTTAAATTTCATTGTGATGCTTAAAAAGGCAAAATGGCCCTTAGCCATGACCAAAGTTGTGCTTGTTTTTCTATTTAAACGAAAACCTCTTTTGTCAAAAAATTGTTTTTTTATTTGTTTACATTTTACTTTTCTAACTTTGTTTATGATTTCAGTAATATTAATTTAAAACCTACCACTGTCATGTCATGTCACGAATCGAGTGAACGAAATGAGGCAAGCAATGATGAGTGCGAGGAATACGAAGATGCAAATGAGGTACATGAACATGTTGCTAAAGAGTTCTGACAATTTGAGAATCAACAAAAGCCAAATCTTGAAGAAATCAAAACTGTGAATCTCGGAGATGAAAAATGTGTTAAAGAAGTAAGAATCAGTGTCCATCTGATCGAAGCTCAAAGAAGGGACCTGGTTCATTTGCTTAGAGAGTACATTGATGTATTTACTTGGTCTTATAGAGATATGCCAGGGCTGAGTACGAATATGGTGTTCCACAAGTTACCGATTAATTCAAATTTTAGTCCAATAAAATAAACGACTCGGAAGTTCAAACCTGAGTTGAGTTTGAAGATAAAAGAGGACATTACCAAACAGATCGAGTCTCAAGTAGTTCAAGTGATGCAATATCCGACGTGGTTAGCCAATGTTGTTCCGGTTGCCAAGAAAGATGGAAAGATCAGAATTTGTGTTCACTATAGAGATCTTAACAAAGCAAGTCCGAAAGATAATTTTCCATTGCCAAACATTCACATTCTCATTGATAACTGTGCTAAGCATGAAATGCAGTCGTTTGTGGATTGTTATGTGGGTTACCACCAAATTTTGATGGCTGAAGAAAATGTAGAAAAAACAGCATTCATTACGCCCTGGGTGTCTATCATTACAGGTGATGTCTTTTGGTCTCAAGAATGTCAATACTACTTACATGAGGGCTATCACAACCATTTTTCATGATATGATTCACAAGGATATCGAGGTATATGTAGATGATGTCATAATCAAGTCCCGTGAGAGTTCGGATCACTTGACTCACTTGAGAAAATTCTTTTATCGTCTGTGCCAATACAATTTGAAGTTAAATCCCGCCAAATGTGCTTTTGGGGTGCCAGCTGGAAAGTTATTGGATTTATAGCTAGTAGGAGAGGCATAAAGCTTGACCCTTTTAAGATCAAGGCGATTCAAGAATTACCCCCTACAAAGATCAAGAAAGGGGTGATGAGTTTTCTGGAAGGTTGAACTACATCAGTCGGTTCATAGCTCAATCCACTATGGTGTGTGAGCCCATCTTCAAGTTGTTGAAAAAAGATACCCTAACCAAGTGGACTGGGGAATGTCAAACAGTTTTTGATGCCATCAAGAATTATCTATCCAATCCGCCGGAGTTGGTTCCTCCACGACAAAGGAGTCCATTGTTGCTATATCTATCGATCTTGATTAATGAATTTGGATGCGTGCTTGGTCAACCTGATGAAACTGGGAAGAAAGAGCGAGTTATCTATTACCTGAGCAAGAAATTCACTCTATATGAGGCACGTTATACTCTTTTAGAGAGAACATGTTGTGTTTTGACCAGGATTGCTCAGAAGTTGAGACATTATTTGATTTCTTATACCACATACCTTATTTTTAGGATGGACCCGTTGAAGTATATTTTCCAGAAAGCAATGTCGACCGGGAAGTTGGCTAAATGGCAAATGCGTTTGAGCGAGTTCGATATTGTGTATGTGACCCAGAAGGCGATAAAAACACAAGCCTTAGCCGGTCATCTTGCGGAGAATCTAGTTGATGAAGAGTATGAACCGCTCAATACTTATTTTCCCGATGAATAAGTTTCATTTGTGGGTGAAGATATTTCTGAGGCATACCCTAGTTGGAGAGTATTCTTTGATGGAGCGGCAAACCACCAAGGGAAAGGTATAGGAGCAGTCTTAGTGTCAGAATCCGGTCAGCACTACCCTATGGCAGTAAAACTCCAATTTAATTACACAAACAATATGGCAGAATACGAAGCTTGTATCCTTGGTTTGAAGATGGCCATCGACATGGAAGTCCATAAACTTCTCGTTATTGGAGATTCAGATTTGTTGATTTATCAAGTTCAAGGAGAATGGTCTGTGAAGAATCCAAAGACCACACCGTATATGCAGTATATACAGAAGTTATGTAAGAGATTTCGCAAGATCGAATAAAGACGTACCTCCAGGACACAGAATGGGTTGGCTGATGCTCTTGCTACCATCGCATCAATGATTAAACATCTTGATACCAGTTATATTGATCTAGTGGATATAGAGGTAAAAGAGCAGCTTGTCCATTGCTCACATGTCGATGCAAAACCAGACGATTTGCCTTGGTATTTTGACATCAAGAAGTATTTAGAGACCCGGACTTATCCTGAGAATGCAACGCTCAACCACAAGAAGTCGATACGCCGTATGGCCCTCAATTTCTTTGCAAGTGGGGAAATCTTTTATAGGAGAACTCCAGATTTAGGTCTTCTTAGATGTGTTGATGCTAGTGAGGCTGTAAAGTTTCTAGGACGGATACATACCGGAGTTTGTGGTACTCACATCAATGGGCTCACTTTGGCGAGAAAGATCCTCCGAGCTGGCTATTTTTAGATGACTATGGAACATGATTGTTGCAAGTTTGTGCAGAAATGTCATAAATGTCAAGTGCATGGTGATTTGATTCAAGTGTCACCTCATAAACTCAATGCTATGAGTTCACCTTGGCCTTTTATAGCTTGGGGCAAGTATGCATTGGTCCAATAGAGTCAGCCTCCTCCAACGGACACAGATTCATTTTGGTCACTATTGACTACTTCGCCAAGTTGGTGGAAGCAGCTACGTATAAGTCACTGACCAAGAATCCATTATCACGGAGAATAGGGCGAATCTCAATAGTCACTTGATGAGAGAGATATGTGAACAATTCAAGATTACTCACCGAAACTCAACTGCTTATCGTCCCCAAATGAATGGAGCTGTAGAAGCCGCTAAGAATAACATAAAGAAGATTTTGAGGAAAATGATTAATAATCACAGAGGTTGGCAAGAGATGTTGTCATATGCTTTGTTGGGTTATAGAACGACTGTCACAACTAGGGGTGTGCATCGGTCGATTCGGTTTGGTTTTATGTGTTATTGGTTCGGTTTATCGGTTTTCGGTTTGTAAATACGTCAAACCGATAACCAAACCAATAACATATTTCTTATCGGTTTTTGGTTAATTGGTTTATGATACTTAACGGTTCAATTTTCGATTTAACCAATAAGAAAATACCCATATATATTAATATACACGATAAGAAAATTTTCATATAAATCATATGATTTTTCCAACATTTGGCATGAAAGTAATAATCATAAAAGTAACAATCATGTTTCTTGCAAGTTTAGACACTAGACACATTCAAAGGAAAAAGTGTGAAAGTAACAATCGTTTTTCAATGTATGTCACTGTAAAATGTGATTTAGACAACAATTAATTGCAGCAAATCATCAAACAATAGACTTTTAAATTATTTAATGCATTCTAAACAGTGAAGTACAAACAATACCTCCTTTGAGCCTTGTTGAATAAAGACTGAAGAGAACCTGCCGTTCTGTCGCAGAGGCCAGAGAGGCAAAGAGGTAATAGAGTTTTAAGTAATACTGATTCGAGATTAACGTAATAGGGTTTGTGAAATGTTATATAACTAGGGTTTACTGGTTTAAGTATAAAATAGTAAATTTAGTAGAGGTAATAGGGTTTTAAGTAATACTAGATTAAAGTAATATGGTTTGTAAAATGCTATATAATTAAGGTTTACTGGTTTAGGGATAAAATAGTAAATTTAGTATAGTCTTATTGGGTTATCGGTTTAACCATTAACAAAAATTATAAAACTAAAAACCGAACCAATAACCCAATAAAAAATTTTGCAAAACCGTTTGAAAATTGTTAACCCAATAACCCAATATCAATAAACCAATAATGTTTTTTTTGGTTCGGTTTATTGGTTAAATCGGTTTTTGCACACCCCTAATCAGAACGTCGATTGGAGCTACTCCATATTTGCTAGTATATGGAACAGAAGCAGTTATACATGCAGAAGTTGAAATACCTTCATTGAGAAACATCCAAGAAGCTAAATTGAGTGATGTTGAGTGGGTTTCTAAGCGGATTGATCAGTTAACATTGATTGATGAGAAGAGAATGGTTTTTGTTTGTCATGGACAACAGTATCGACAGAGAATGATTCATACTTTCCACAAGAAAGTAAGAGTCAGAATGTTTGAGATTGGTCAGTTGGCTCTCAAACGTATTGTCCCTCACCAGGATGAATACAAAGGAAAATTCACACCAAATTGGCAAGGACCCTACATGGTTCGCAAGGTGTTACCTGGAGGTACCTTGGTCCTGTCGGAGATAGATGGCACTGAATGGACAAAATCGATCAACTCAGATGTTGTCAAAAGATAATATGTGTGAAGTTTCAGTATGTTTCTCTTTGTATGTATTTTATTTGCTTGTAATCACATTGTTCAAAATTTTATCCCTCCGTAATGAACTACGTCTGACCTGAATTCTCAAAAGGAGATACGTAGGCGGCATATGCCGGCCTTGGTCACTCATTTATCCCCTTTTAATGTTTCTTTTATGCTTGAACTACGTTCGACGTGAATTCTCGAGAATGAGATACGTAGGCGGCCTATGTTGGCCTCGGTCGATTTCTTTGTAAATTTCTTATTTTTCCTAGAGAGGAGGAACTACGTATGACATGATTCCTGCCTCAACAGAATACGTAGGTGCCACAACGGCTCGGTCATATTTCCCGTAAGATTTGTATTTCTCTTTACAATAGAAACAAGGACAGAATTTTTTGAGAGGAACTCAAAAATTCTCAAGAAGAAGATCTCTTCAACAAAGTCAAAACTAAAGCCACATTGAGAAATGTAACTGGGACAGAAATTTTGAGAAGATCTAAAAAATGTCATCATTTGATCATCAACAGTGCGGCATGCGCCAAGACGGTTAACTGGGCAGAAATTTTTGAGAATGATCTCAAAAAATTTAATAAGGTTCATCAGAAATCTAGAACATTGAATTCTTCCCATCAAATAATCAGATAGACCTTGAGGCATTAACCTCAAAGATGTTCGCTAAACTTGACGCGACATGACGCTTGGCAGAGACCTTTTCCAAATATTATATTTTGAAAATAAATTTTCTTAAAACCTTCTTTCATGCTTCAATTATTTTTGCTTAAAAATATTTTGTCTTATCTATCAAAGAGCAGGTGATCGGAAAAATCAGTCGGAGATAGCAAGCCAAAGAGAAGATAATCAAAGAGATCAACACAAATCAATTCATTTTTTAAATTAAGAATTTTCTGTGGATGCAGCTCTATAGGTTTACGTCAAAATCAGCATATGTCATTATTCAATGAATATGGAGAAGTTAAAAGGGCGAATAGCTTCCCAAAATTCACAATTTTTCTATGGATGCAGGAAAACTTTTATGCTTCTTATACCAAAGAATTAGGAATATGAGTATCATTATTTCATTCAAATTCTTAACAAGGCGAGATCTATAATAAATATGCAATTATGTTCGAAGATGAAACAAATGAAAACCTCGAAGAGATAAATTTAATTTATTATCCAGCAACTAAAGATACTTAGGACATTATCTGCATCATATTATCGAACATGCTAATATTACTATCCGGAGAGTCATTTATATCTATTATAAAATGAGATGATACCACTACTCCGAGGGTCATCTTTAGTTATATTATCGATTGAGACGATATCACCATGCAAAAGATACCGAGAAGATCACTTATGTTACTCGATGAAGCATTATCTTCGTTCGGCATCAGGGAGACATCATAAAAAGTTCATGCATTGCAAGAGAAGATTCATGCATTGCAAACAGAGATTTATGCATAGCAAGAGAACGAAATCATGCATAGCAAGAAAGATGCATACATCGCGGGAAATAAGTCATACATTACAAGAGAAAGAAATTTATGCATAGCAAGAGAAATAATTCATGCATTCCAAGAGAAGTCATGCATCGCGGGAAAAATATCATGTATCACGGGAAAGAAGTCATGCATCGCGGAAAAGAGATGTATGCATCACAAGAGAAAGAATTCATACATCGCGAAAAAGAGATGTATGCATCACAAGAGAACAAAGTCATGCATCGCGAGAGAAAGAATTCATGTATTACAAGAGAAAAAAGTCATACATTGCAAGAGAAAGAAATCATGCATCGCAAGAGAAAGAAATGATACATTGTAAGGGAAAGAGTCATGCATTGCAAGAGAAAGAGATCATGCATCACAAGAGAAAAGATTCACGCATTATAGAAAAGAAACCATGTATCGCGAGAAAATCAACATCGGTTGCATCATTTTCATTTGCAAGAACAATATCAAGAGGACTATCAATAACGACGTCAAGAGAACTATCAACATATTACATCAATCTATTTTATTATTTTGACATCAAAGAAAGAGTACTTTAAAGATTATATTGCAAATACAATGTACAAGTTTTATGTAATGACCCTCCTGGTTATTTCTGTGTCTTGCATTATGTGTGTTGTTTAGATCGTTCCTGTAGCGACCCCAAGTTATTTATGACTTGTTGGGACTGACAGTTCGGTCTCCTGTTCATTTGTTTGGTTATGGTGCAAATTTTAGTATTTTAGAGCTTATGAACCTTGAACGATCCTTTTTGATCAAAAGTTCAACAAGACGACCTCAGAATAGAATTCTGACGATTCCATTAGATCCAAAATGGACAAATTAGGCTAGTAGCATAATTGACATGAGTATCGAGGCCTTCGATGTAAGTTTGGATAATTAGGCGTTTTAGCCTTTGAAATTTGGCTTAAAGTTGACTTTGGTCAACATTCTTGGAAAACATTGTCAGATGAAAATTTCGTCAGCGCAGTAAGCTCTGGGATGTCAAGTTTGGTCTAGAGTGACCCTTATTTTGTGTCTGGAGGTTTTTGATATTTTTCTGAGCTCTTTTGTGATTTTTGACTTAAAATGGCATTTGAAAGTGGGACCCATTTTTTTTATCGAGATGACCTATGATGGAAAATTTTGACTACGTCATTGAGTCTGCAATGTCAAATTTGATATGGTTGCATATCTCGTTAGCATGTACGGGGTTCCGAATGAGATCGGTGCACACCATCGGAGTTTTTAGTTTTTTGGAAAAGTGTAGAAAATCTGCTATAAGATGCACAAAAACCAGCAACTTTTCCCCAAACTTAAACCCTCATAACTTTCTCATCTCTCTACCAATTTGGGCAATTCAAAAGGCAAAATTGTGAGATTTTTCGAGGACAACGCGTTGATGAGCTCGGATAGTGATTTGGGGTCCCCATTTGAGGTAATTTTGGTAAAATACCTGTTGCCACAACACTTTTTGTGAGCTTGATTTTGGAAAAAAATTTGAGACTCGTTTTCTCAGCCTTTCTAGGTCTGGTTTCAGCGATTTTTTAGGCTATCTTGAGTGGTTTTTTAGGAGAACGTCGTGGTGTTGTCGCATTTCACTGTAGAACTCCAATTTATGGTAAGTATACTAATTGAACTGCTGTCCCATTTCTACTTTTTGAGAAAATATGGATTTTAGTTGCATATTGATATTGTGTTGTTCCCGAGCCCCAAATTGTGTCCCATTTTGGGACATAAGCTGGGAGAACTGGTTAGGACCCACTTTTAAGGTTAATTCCAGAATTTTCTATGCGGGTCCCACTTTTCTCATTTTGACCCCGAAATTGGTCTGCATCCATTTATTGTGATTTTGGTGTCAAAACTACCGTAATAACGTTGTCACTATATTTTTGATAGAGGGGGAGCATTTCGAGGATACTCGAAAATGGAAAGCTCTAGAGAAATAATTTTGGAACGTGTGTGATCGGCCTACACGTAGGCTACAATTTCCCTCTCTAAGATTGAGCTTGAGAGTGTGAATGTATGTTGATTAGTTGGGATTTGGGTTGGTAGTGATTGAACCATGCATAGATGTTTAGAAATTATATTTTCGACTTATTTTGGGAATTATTGGGTAACTGTAAACATGCTTTGTGTTATTAATTGTCCTTATTTGCTATGTGGAGTGCTTGTATGCTCGATGACTATTTGTTGAAGCATTTGGGACTTAGTTTAGGTTTGACTAGGGCTTGCCTTAGAAATATATGATTCGGATCCGTTAGGCCTTAGTTTTACCCCGAACCGCTCGGCCGGCCTAGATCCCTGTAGACTCGTGTAGAAGACTTGAGCATGATAGTTTGGGCCTTAGTTAGGTGATACGTTTGCTTCGATGATAGTTATCCTTATTTCCCCGATGTTACAACTTCAAGAGTTACGTCGGCGACACTAGTTCTGCTTCGCGATTTGAATTTGATTTTCTATTCGGTTCCAAGGACTTACATTGATTGGCTAGGTGTGGATGGCGATCCACGGACATTTACGAGAATAAATCAATTGGGACACTTTCAGCAACTACATTAGCACCTTTATAGAGCATCCGATTACAGTTTCGACCTCTATTACCCATATACTAATATAGAGCATCCAGTTAGAGTTCCAACCTCTATTGCCCAGATACTTATGTAAAGCATCTAGTTAGAGTTTCGGCCTCAATTGCCCAGATACTTATATACAACATTCGATTAGAGTTTCGGTCTCTATTGCCCAAATACTTATATAGAGCATCCGGTTTGAGGTTCGGCCTCCGTACTGTCAGATTTTACTAATTGGGGTTGAGGTTCTGATTCGTGTTCTCCGTTCTTGGGTTCTCATATGCAATTCTCTTTAGTTATAGTTATTTTGTGTACAAGTCGAGCTTATAGGGGTCTGATTGGTTTTTTATTTAACTTGCTCACGAGTGTACCTTCTACGCTTACGGAGGTCCAGTTAGGTGTAGTTAGCTTATAGATTGTTTCAGTTAGTTCTTTCTACACTCGTGTGCATTCCATTGTTAGTTAGATTTTCATTCTTGACTTCGATTTGTGTTATTCCTTCTTTTCATACTGCCTTTACTTTTCAAGTTCAGTCGGCCTATGATGCCTACTGGGTACCTGTTGTTTTGGTACTCATGCTACGCTATGCATCTATTTCCTGATGCAGGTCCGAGCACTAGTAGCCAGCGTTGATCAAGCTTGGAACATACTGATTCGGAGATGAGAGTGAGCACAGGCGTTTTGTACTATTTCAGTATCCATCTGTATATATAAACTTGTCTTTTACCTTCCGAGACAGTCTAATCTTTGTTGTCCACTTTGGGACTTGTACTCATTTTGTAGTAACTTTGTACTAGTGACTTTCAGGTTCTGGGAGGGATCTTTATTTGTATATATATATGTTTTGGTTTGTTTCTGCCTGTTTATATTGTTATTTGCCTACTCTTGTTTGATTTCTACCCTCAGATCCATTACTTGTTGTTCCGAGTTACGGGTTGGCTTACCTGTTGGTGGGTTATAGTAGGTGTCATCATGACTTGATAAATCGGGTTGTGACAAGTTGGTATCAGAGCCACAGGGCCACCAGTCTTACTTGTACAGAGTTAACGTCTAGTAGAATCTTGTGGATCGGTGCAGAGACATCTGTAACTTATCTTTGGGAGGCTACATGATGTCTTTAGGGAGATTTCCTCTTTTTTTTCACTTCGTGTAGCTTGTGTCTTATTGGTTCCTTGAAAACTCACTTGTTTCACTCTTTCGGGGGATGGCTCGCACGGGAGGCGAATTATGCAATCGGGCCTGCAAACAGATCCCCATCTTGGGGTAGAAGTTGACATCGAGGTTGAGCCAGGGCCGCAGCATCGTCCCGAGCTATGGAGGAAGTGAGAGATCGTTTTTTTGTACGTGGGTTGCGGTACCGTCTGAGGGTCGACAAAAAGCATTTGGTTTCGGTCGGCCGTTCATTTTTTGATGTGGTCGATCATGCCCGATCTATGGAACATATTCAACGCGAGGCCCAAGGGGGCAGCGATAAGAGGGTATGCTACCAAGGCAGCTAAAGCGGGTCCCAGAGTAGAGGGAAAGACTCCTACAATATGCCCCGCCAGAGGTTCCAGCAGGGTAAGTCCAGTCGGCCTATTCAGGCGGCATTACCTACTTCTGAGGGAGGCCAGCATCAGCAGAGTGGTCCTAGTATAGGCTAGAGTTCGAGGGAATCAGATTCCTTCCCTCCCTACCGCGGTCGGGTTACTTCAGGGCGTTCAGCTTTAGGGTGTTTTAATTGCGGTGCACTTGACCATTGGTCCAGAGGGTGCCCCTGGTGAGGGCGAGAAGCGATTGTACCAGCTTCCTTTGCACCTTGACCAGTTTCAACAGTGCCCCCTCCAGATAGAGGTGGTGGTCAGGGCCAGGATCGTCAGGACAACTGATAGGGTATCAGAGGCGGAGCTCGGGGAGGCAGGTTAGGTAGTAGATCAGATGCATTGGGCAAAGGTGCTCAGGGCCATTTCTCTGCAGCCCTGGCGAGGGCGGCGGCTGAGGCATCTGACGATGTCATTACAGGAACACTTTTATTATGCCATCAACCTACTACAGTATTATTTGATCTCAGGTCCACATTCTCATATGTATTTATTTATTTTACTCCTCGATTGAGTATGAGGTCTAAGTCCTTGGTAGAGCCAATTCATATTTCGACCTCAGTGGGTGAGTCCTTAGTAGCGGATCAGGTATTGCGATCTTGCTTAGTGACTATCCAGGGTTATGATACTAGAGTTCGTCTTATTTTTCTAGATACGGTTCATTTTGATGTGATTATGGGCATGGACTGTTATCCCCTTACCATGTGGTCTTGGATTGCTACACCAAGACTGTTACCTTAGTGATGACTGACATTCCCCCAGTGTTGTGGCAGGGCTCTTATAGTTACACATCGACGGGGATCATCTCTTTTATATGAGCTAGACGGTTGGTTGCTTCTGGGTGTTTAGCTTATTTAGCCTATGTGCGAGATATGAGTAGGGAGGGCCCTTCAGTTGACTTAGTTCCTGTGGTTAGAGAGCTTGCAGATGTGTTCCCTACAGACTTACCTGACTTACCCCTAGATCGGGACATTAATTTTGCCATAAATTTGGAGCCCGACACCCGTCCTATTTCTATTCCGCCTTACCGAATGGCTCCTGCAGAGCTCAGGAAGCTCAGTGTGCAGTTAGAGGATCTCTTAGGTAAGGAGTTCATTTGTCCAAGTGTGTCGCCTTGGGGTTCTCCTATTCTGTTTGTGAAGAAGAAGGACGGGACTATGAGGATGTGCATTGACTACAGGCAGCTAAACAAGGTGACGGCGAAGAACCGTTACCCCATGCCTCGCATTGATGATTTGTTTGATCAACTTCAGGGTGCTGCCATGTTTTCTAAAATTGATTGGAGGTCCGGGTACCATCAGCTAAGGATTAGGACAGCGGGCATCCCCAAGACTGCATTTAGGACCCGTTATAGCCATTATGAGTTCTTGGTGATGTCGTTTGGGTTGACTAATGCCCCTGTTGCCTTCATAGACTTGATGACATACTTGTATATTCACGGAGTCGGAGTGAACATGAGCAGCATTTAAGGATTGTGCTCCAGACTTTGAAAGATCAGCGGCTTTATGCCAAGTTCTCAAAGTGCCAGTTTTGGTTAGACTTTGTAGCATGCTTGGGGCATGTTGCATCTAAGGAGAGCATTATGGTAGATCCGGCGAAGATTGAAGCTATTCGTGATTGGGCTAGGCCCACCTCAGTTACTGAGATTCGGAGCTTCGTTGGACTAGCAAGCTACTCCAAACGCTTTGTTGAGGGTTTTTCTACTATTGCAACCCCGTTGACTCGATTGACTCGTGTTGATATTCCCTTTGTTTGGTCAAAGGAGTGTGAGGCGAGCTTTTTGAGGCTCAAGGAGTTATTGACCACCGCTCCTATATTGACTCTTCCAGTTGAGGGCGAGGGCTTCACAGTTTATTGTGACACATCCAGAATTGGTTTGGGTTGTGTATTGATGCAATAGGACCGGGTTATTGTTTATGCGTCGAGGCAGCTTAAGATCCATGAGCACAACTACCCCACTCATGACTTGGAGTTGGCGATGGTAGTTTTCACGCTTAAGAATTTGAGGCACTATTTGTATGAAGTTTGATGTGAGATCTATAGCGATCATAGGACTCTTCAGTAAATCATGAGCCAGAGGGACCTTAATTCGAGGCAGCGTCATTAGGTTGAGCTCCTAAAGGACTACGACCTCTTTATCTCTATCATTCGGGCAAGGCAAATGTGGTAGCAGACGCCTTGAGCCGGAAGGCGGTGACTATGGGTAGTCTAGCCTTCTTATCTGTTAAGAAGCGACCCTTAGCTTTGGACATTCAGTTCTTAGCTAATAGCATGATTCGATTGGATATCTTAGATTCTAGACGTGTCTTGGCCTATATGGGGTTCAATCTTCTTTGCTTGATAGGATTCGTGATTGCCAGTTTGAGAATGAGGTCTTGGTGGCCCTTAGAGATCGAGTGTTAACGGGTGATGGTGGTCAGACTACCTTAGATCCTGATGGAGTGTTGAGATTTATCGGCTGCATCTGTGTTCCGAAAGTTGGAGATTTGATACATTTGATGCTTTTTGAGGCCCATGAGTCTAGATACTCTATCCATCCAGGCACAGCGAAGATGTATCGTGATTTGAGGCAGCATTACTGGTGGAGTGGCATGAGAAGAGATATTGCCGACTACATATCCCGTTGTTTGTGCTGCCAGCAGGTGAAGGCCGAGCATTTGAGGCCTAATGGCGAGTTCCAGAGATTACCCATTTCGGAGTGAAAGTGGGAGCGTATCACTATAGACTTCATTGTGGGGTTGCCTCGGACAACTAGAGGTGTTGACAGCATTTGGGCCATCGTGGATTGATTGACCAAGTCAACACACTTCCTTCCTGTTCATACTACTTTCAGTGCCGAGAGGTTGGCTTGTATCTAGATTAGGAAGGTGGTCCGTCTTCATGGCGTGCCTATTTCTATCATTTCAAACCGAGGTTCACAGTTCACTTCCAACTTTTGGAGGGCTTTTCTGGAGGAGTTGGGCACCCGTGTCCGCCTTAGCACAACATTTTACCCACAGACGGATGGTCAGTCAGAGCGTACTATTCAGATCCTTTAGGATATCTTGCGGGACTGTGTTATGGATTTTGAAGGTCAGTAGGACCAGTTCCTGCCTTTGGCGGAGTTTGCGTACAACAACAGCTACCACTCTAGTATTCAGATGGCCCAATTTGAGGCCTTATATGGTAGGCGTTGTCGCTCTCCAGTTGGTTGGTTTGAGTCTACATAGCCTAGGCCGCGTGGTACAGATTTGCTTCAGGAGGCCCTGGATCAGGTGTGGGTGATTCAGGATAGGCACAGGACGGCTCAGAGTAGACATCAGAGTTACGCGAATCATAGACATCGACCGTTGAGGTTTGCAGTTGGTGATCGGGTATTTCTTCGAGTATCGCCCATGAAGGGTGTGATGAGATTTGGGAGGCGGGGCAAGCTTAGCCCCAAGTATATAGGCCTTTTTGAGATTTTGAGAGCAATTGACGAGGTTGCCTATGAGTTAGCTTTACCTCCAGCACTATCGGCTATCCACCCAGTGTTTCATGTTTCGATGTTGCGCCGGTATATTCCAGATGAGTCTCATGTGCTCCAATATGATTCGGTTGAGTTGGATGATCGTCTGACCTTTATAGAGAAATCGGTTCCCATTCTTGCCAGAGATATGAAGAGATTGCGCTCGAGAGTCATTCCTGTTGTTAAGGTCCGTTGAAGGTATCGTCCAGTCGAAGAGGCTACCTGGGAGACTGAGCAAGAGATGCGAGAGCAGTTTCCCGGCTTGTTTGAGCCTTCAAGTACATCTTCATCCTTTCTTTCGTGAACGAAAGTCCTTTTTAGTAGTGGATATTGTAATGACCCTCCGGGTCATTTCTGTGTCTTTTATTTTGTGTGTCGTTTAGAGAGTTCCTGTAGCGATCCCAAGTTATTTATGACTTATTGGGACTAACAGTTCGGTCACCTGGTCGTTTGTTTGGTTATAGTGCGAGTTTTAGTGTTTTAGAGCCTATGAACCTTGAACGATCCTTTTCGATCAAACGTTTAAGAAGATGACCTCAGAATAGAATTATGACGGTTTCATCAGCTTCAAAATGGCCAAACTAGGATAGTAGCATAGTTGGCACGAGTATCGAAGCCTTCGATATGAGTTTGGATAATTAGGCGTTTTAGCCTTTGAAATTTGGCTTAAGGTTGACTTTGGTCAACATTCTTGGAAAACGCGCTTAGATGAAAATTTTGTCAACACAGTTAGCTCCGGAATGTCAAGTTTAATCTAGATTGACCCTTCTTTTGTGTTTGGAAGTTTTTGATATTTTTCTGAGCTCTTTTGTGGTTTTTGACTTAAAATGGCATTTGGAAGTGGGACCCATTTTTTTATCGAGATGACCTATGATGGAAATTTTGACTACGCCATTGAGTTCGAAATGTCAAATTTGGTATGGTTGCATATCTTGTTTGCATGCACGGGGTTCCAAACGAGATCGAAACACCCCATCGGAGTTTTTAGTTTTTGGGAAAACTGTAGAAAATCTGCTACAAGATGCAGAAAAAGCAGCAACTTTCCCCAAACTTAAACCCTCATAACTCTCTCATCTCTCAACCGATTTAGGCGATTCAAAAGGCAAGATTATGAGATTTTTCAAGGAAAACGCGTTGGTGAGCTCGGATAGTGATTTGGGGTCCCCATTTGAGGTAATTTTCATAAAATACCTGCTAACACGACCCTTTTTGTGAGCTTGATTTTGGAAAATTTTGAGACTTGTTTTCTCAGCCTTTCTAGGTCTAATTTCAGTGATTTTTTAGGCTATCTTGAGTGGTTTTCGAGGAGAACGTCATGGTGTTGTCGCATTTCATTGTAGACCTCCAGTTTCTGGCAAATATACTGATTCAACTGCTGTCCCATTTATAGTTTTTGAGAAAATTTAGATTTTAGTTGCATGTTGATATTGTGTTGTTCTCGAGCCCTGAATTGTGTCCTATTTTGGGACATGAGCTGGGGGAACTGGTTAGGACCCACTTTTGGGGTTAATTCCAGAATTTCATGCGCGAGTCCCACTTTTCCCATTTTTGACCCAGAAATTGGTTCGTCTCCGTTTATTGTGATTTTGGTGTCTAAACGACCGTAATAACGTTGTGACTCTATTTTTTATAGCGGGGCAGCGTTTCGAGGATGTTCGGAAAGGGAAAGCTCCGGAGAAGTGATTTTAGAGTGCGTGTGATCGGCCTACAAGTAGGCTACGATTTCCCTCTCTTAGATTGAGCTTGAGAGTGTGAATGCATGTTGATTAGGTTGAATTTGGGTTGGTAGTGATTGAATCATGCATACGTGTTTAGAAATCATGTTTTCGGCCTATTTCGGGAATTATCAAGTAACTGTGAACATGCTTTGTGTTATTAATTATCCCACTTTGCTCTGTGGAGTACTTGTATGCTCAATGACTATTTGTTGAAGCATTTGGGCCTTAGTTTAGGTTTGACTAGGGCTTGCCTTAAAAATACATGATTCGGATCTGTTAGGCCTTAGTTTTGCCCCGACGCCGCTGGGCCGGCCTAGATCCCTGTAGACTGGTGTAGAAGACTTGAGCCTAATAGTTTGGGCCTTAGCTAGGCAATACGTTTTCTCTGATGATAGTTATCCTTATTTCTCCGATGTTACAACTTTAAGAGTTACATCGGCGACACTCGTTCTGCTTCGCGATTTCAATTTGATTTTCTATTCGGTTCTAAGGCGTTACATTGATTGGCTAGGTGTGGACGGCGATCCACGGACATTTATGAGAATAAATCTATTGGGACTCTTTCAGCAACTACATTAGCACCTTTATAGAGCATCCGGTTAGAGTTCCGGCCTCTATTCCCCAGATACTTATATAGAGCATCCGATTAAAGTTCTGGCCTCTATTTCCCAGATACTTATATAGAGCATCCGATTAGAGTTCCAGCCTCAGATACTTGATACTTGTGATTGGTTACTTGGGTACTTCTGGTGAGCATTCGGGTCGAGGTCCGACCTCCGTACTGTCAGATTTTACTAATTGGGGTTGAGGTTCTGATTCGTGTTCTTCGTTCTTGGGTTCTCATATGCAATTCTCTTTAGTTATAGTTATTATGTGTACTCGTCGGGCTTATGGGGTCCGTTTAGGTTTTTATTTAACTTGCGCACGAGTGTACCTTCTGCGCTTATGGGGTCCAGTTAGGTTTAGTTAGCTTATAGATTGCTTCAGTTAGTTCTTTCTACACTCGTGTGCATTCCATTGTTAGTTAGATTTTCATTCTTGACTTCGATTTGTGTTATTCCTTCTTTTCATACTGCCTTTACTTTTCAAGTTCAGTCGGCTTATGATGCCTACTGGGTACCTGTTGTTTTGGTACTCATGCTACGTTATGCATCTATTTCGTGATGCAGGTCCGGGCACTAGTAGCCAGCGTTGATTGAGCTTGGAATAGACTGATCCAGAGACGGGAGTGAACACACGGCATTTTGTACTATTTTAGTCTCCATCTGTATATATAGACTTGTCTTTTACCTTCCGAGACAGTCCAATCTCTGTTGTCCACTTTGGGAATTGTACTCATTTTGTAGTAGCTTTGTACTAGTGACTTCCAAGTTCTGGGAGGGATCTTTATTTGTATATATATGTTTTGGTTTGCTTCTGCCTGTTTATATTGTTATTTGCCTACTCTTGTTTAGTTTCTACCCTCAGACCCATTACTTGTTGTTCCGGGTTACGGGTTGGCTTACCTGCTGGTGGTTATAGTAGGTGCCATCATGACTTGAGAAATCGGGTCGTGACACTTTATTTTCTTTATGTCAAACTAGAGGAAGCTGACGTTAAATGTTCAAGGAGGTCAATTAAGTGGCAACACGGTAAAAGACACTATCTCCCCATTTGGATTTCATTTTATGCTAATGATTTTATCTCAGTCCTTTTCGAGAACATCCCAAGAGGGTGAACTGTCAAAGCAAATCACAGGTGCGGACGACATCAAAAAGGACGCAACACAACGTGGAACTTTTTCTTAGCAGCGAACTGGGACATGGTCTGAAGAGAAGTATCAAACTATTGGGACGCGAGTTGAGGAGCGACTTCCATTACAATCAAACCACACCCCTATCAAAAGGCATGTGGGTTTTTCTTTAGGTTTATCGGTTCCAGTTTTGCATCTGGAAGTTTTGGTTTCCACCGGAGGTATTTTTCCAATCTGAGTGACAATGCACCAAGAGCATTGGAAATTATGTCCGTGTAAGTTCTTAATTATGGGTGTAAAGCATGCCACATTCATGGCTAAAAGGTTGCAAGCCTCCTTTTCAGACACGATTTATTTTTGTCACTCTTCCTAAACCAAAGGTTATCTGGCATAATAGGTTTCCTTTTCAACCGATTGAGTCTAACTACAAGCAGTCTGATTCCCTAGGTTGAGGGATATGTAGGCAAAATCGGTGTTGAAACTCGGTTGTATTTCATCATTCGCTCTTAAATATCATTCTCGAGCATTTCAGTCTCTCCATAATTCGATATTGGGATAGCTTTTGAACTCTTTCAGAGTCCTACCTTAAATCAAGCGTATAGAACTGCAAGTAGCCTGAATTTTCATATAGCCTGAGATATGTAGGAAACCCATTTTCAGGGTTTGGCCATAATTCTTAAAGTCCGTACCAAAAGCTCTTTTCTGAAAGATGAAGATGTGGTCGGTCAAAATTGGATTTGTCAATTTCATTTGCCTCGGATTTCTTTAATCAATCCAAGTCAAACGAGGGCAGTTGTTGACACCCAATTTTGGACCTCCACATATAAATTAATTTTTGAGTAGGTTTAACTTCGAATGATTTGAAATAATTAGCTTTATAAATTTCAAAATGTTTTTCAAGTAATTTTAGTCATTTTATAAATTTTAAATAATAAATATGTTATCTTATATAATTTTTATATATAATTATAACTTTTTCATAAATATTCGAAAGTCATCTCAAAAGGATTTTGTTTTGTTTAAATTATCTTAATAATTAGTTTAGTTATATGATAGTTTACTTTTTTGAAATAATTAGTTTATAATCGAGTCATTTATTTCATTTCGTTAAGAGTAAGAAACTCATTAATTAATTTGTATTAATTCATGTTATTTGATTACTAGCTGAATTACTAAATGAATTCAATGTGATTACGTTCCTAATTCATCGGTTAATTTCGTATTGCAATTGACCACTCAATTCGGTTAAAATCATAACTTGTTAGCCAAATCCCTTAAACCCATTTGAAACCAAATCTTGGGCCAAAATTCATTCCCAAAACCGGCCTAATACCACTTCTTCAACACCAATTCCAACCCAACAACCCATTCTCCATACATAAACCCATTTCAATACCCATTACAACAATAACAACGTACAATACCCATTCCAGCAAGTTCCAACAACATCAGCATACAGCAGTACGCATACGACGCGACCCCTGCGTTTTCTTCTTCTTTCACAAACCTTCGTACAAGTGACTCGTAAAAAATTTCCGAGTATCTTTGCCACTAAAACTTAGAAAGACATCGTACTTCCATCGAGGACAATATTGTGAATTACTTAGAGAAGAAGAAGAAGAAGATGCCATAGATTCGATTAATTGTTGAAAAGAAAAATAAACAGTATGAATGAGATCAATTGATGATATTTTGGACAAAGTTATATAAAGGAAATTAGAAGAAACAAGTACCACTTAACATGAAAACTTCTATGAATAAATTATTGTTGTTGGATGTAGTCAATTTATATGTGGTACGTTATCATTGAATTATTTATTAATAGAAGTAATAGGTAGGAAATTCCTGTGAAGATTCTTAGAGCATGTTTTGACATTATTACCAGGAGGTCAAAAATATTTATTTTAAGAAAAAATATATTTTTTAAAAAAAAAAATGAAAGGTTAGGTAAATCAGTAAGACTGCTTTTTAAATGAAAGCAGAAGCAATCTTTCTATGATTGAAAAGAAGCTAAAAATATTTGTTTCTTAAAAAAAGTAAAAGCAGAAGTAGAGAATTATTTTTTTCAAGATCACAATATCTCTTCCATATATACATATTTACCAATATATCACTTATTTATTACTTAACATATCTCATAAGTTTGGTTAAGTTTCATTTAAGAATTTTATTTTTTATTTTTATATAATTATTTATTTTACGTGTACATATTATTATTTTATATTTTATACATTATTTTACGTATTATTTTGCAAGATTATAAAAAAAAGTAACAACAATATTTTCATAGAATTATATCAATATTTAATTTATTTATTTATCTATGTATAATATTGATTGAAAATTTGAATAAGTACACTTTAATCTAATTTAAAAAATTATAATAGATATTCAAAATAGTTTTGCTGTATAAAATAATCTTAATATTAAAAGTACATTGATACTTGTCTTTCTTCGTAATTTGATTTTGAAAGCACTTTAAAAAAAAATATTAGTCAAATACAATCTGCTTATCAAAAGTATTTTTCAAATGAATAGTCAAATACAAATTATTTTTTTCAAAAGCACTTTTCTAAAAAGCTATTTTGAAAAAGCTTTTAAAAACAAGATATTTTTAGCGGTAATGTCAATCATGGTATGTCTACTCCGGCAAAATATTGCTCAGTCTTCAACAATATAAATAATCTAAACAAATTTCTTTTCACCATACAACAGCTGACTTTGCAAAAGGGCAATAGAGAAGAGTTGACAAATTAATTGAAATAAACAAATTAATTTATTAGCAATAATTGATGATGAAACTATATATATTCAATTGCAATTTCCCAAATAAGTAGTTTACTTTTGCCTTTTTTTCACTAACGAATGCCATCAAAAAATTAAAATAATGAAAACTTGATCGTTACTTTAAATAATGTGGTACAAATTATCACTCCGAGATACAATTATTAGTCTGAGATACAATTGATGTATTTGGCTCAAACGCAATTTCACCATTAATGCTACATCCAAAATTGTGATCTTTTGTTATTATGCACAATGGATATAACCCGCAATTTGTTTGATGTCTTTTCAATTCCATAAAAAACATCATGCCCATCCAGTTTCGGATTTCGATTGGAGTTAGATTGTCTTTCATCGTGTATCTGATCTCCATTATTTTTTAGTACAATCGATTCCTAATTGTTTTGAAATACCATCCACTAGATCGTTGTAGTTTGCATCATCTCTCAAAAGTATTCCATCAATTCTATAATTTTCATATTCGATTCTAGAGACCCATGAACCGGAATGCCTCAACAATATTGTGATATTCGCCATTTGCAAAAGAAATCTCAAAAAATTTAAGATTCAAAAGAATGATTTGATGAAGAAGATGAAGTTCAACCTTTTAGATTAATAATTTTGATGATATCAGTTGATAAGATAGATCCACTAATGTCACACCCTGAGCGTACACCCTAGGCAAGACTGGCATTCGAGAACCATTTCTGGCCCCAAGCAAACCCTTGGCCTGGCTAGACTCTCAGCAGAAGACTTTAAGCATTATTACAAGGATCAAATGCATTTATAAAACAATTGTCTCAAATTAAACTCAGAACGTTTAAGGATAAAACATTCAAAATAGCCATAGATGGCAACACAAGTCTTATAGCAAAACATCTGAAATACAAGACTAAACAACTCTGACTACTTGTCTATGAAGCCTCTAAAACAAATAGGGATATTGGGACAAGATTCCCGATTATTCTAACAACTGAAATACTAAAACAATGTAGAAGGAGTCTTTCAGAAAGCAAGGAGGCTCACCAACTAACTTTGAATGCTTAATTGGATCAACGAAGCGCTGGATGCTGATCTTGGTCACCTATGTCTACATCATAAAACGATGCAGGCCAAAAAGTATCAGTACATTGAATGTACGAGTAAGCGAAGGGAATACTAAACGAGACATAAGCTTGAAAGGAATCTGAAAAGAGCACTTACCTTGGCTTTACTCAACTCATGAATAACTCAACTCAAATGCAAAGTAAAAACAACAATAATGGTGCAGTTTATACAAAGCATTTAAAATAAATAAGTGGTAACTCAATGTATTAAAGAGATACAATAACAACTCAGTTTACTCAGTAATGTAATACTGTGGGAGTTTCTCTAACCGACAACCACCACTATGAGCATAAGTGATGATACAATGTCTCGTCCATGCTGCCAGAACTTTCATATACTTTGCCGTCATATAGAACGCCTCAATTAAGTGGATCCACTAGTCTATGCTAAAAAGCACTAAGGAATCATCTAAAAAATATGATCCTTTCTACCCATGATGGCTACATGGTTTATGGAGACTTGAGTTATTATGAACTCGCGTCCTTATATCGGTGCTCAATACTACTCCCAAAATATACTCAACTCATATGTTTTAAAAACAAAACTCTTTCTGTGATTTGAGATAATTACTCAAAAACTAGCTCAAAAACTCTCTTGGAAATCAGTTTTTCCTCTCTTGTTTAAATGTGAAAACATTTACTCTTTGGGAATACTTAGTTCCCATATACTTTTTTTTGAAGAAACGAACTTCATTAGTTACTCTTACTTAACTCAAAACTCAAGTCTTAAAATAAGATTAAAACATTTGTAAAAGACTTCTTGGAAAGACTCTATGAACTTTCTATACTTGGCTCTTAACTTTCTTTGAATTGGAATTTATGGATTCAAGGTTATGATTCAAGTTTATGAATGATTTCCAAGTGTTTAGAAGTCATTTAGAGTAGTTAGAATCAATAGGAAGTGTCGGTGCACTTTAGAAGGACTTAAACGGGCTAAACGACAAAAAATGGGTGGGGGCAGACGACCCGAGCGCGTTCTTGGCGCGCCGCGCCATCCCCTAAGTTACTGGGGCTCATTTCTAGCGCGTTGCTGGCGCGTCGCCCCAATCTTCCTAGCGCGTTGCGCCAACATTCCCCAAGGTGAATCTGACGAATTTTTCCTCTCGTTTTCATACCTTAATTCGATTAATTTTGATTATTTTTCTCAATATCTCTTTAGATTCAGGTACCTACTACATAAACACAAGAATCTAACTCAAGGAAACTCTAATAATCGACATTAGACTCTCAAGAACTCCTCAATCTCAACCCAAATTCAAATAGAAAGCAATTTAAGAACATTCAAACTTCCAAATTTTTTAGGACGAATTCATGCTGAAATAAACATGTTTGACACGTGGGTGAACGAACCCAACGTTATGGAAGTCTCACATACCTCGTAGGATCAAATCCTTGATGAAATCCGCAATCAATTCCTTACGAAGACGACTTGATTTTCCTCCTCTTCTCTCTTGAGTTCTTCTCTCTAAAGCCCTAGCGTGAATTTTCAATTGTGCGAACTGAAGCAATTCAGTTTTGACCATAATTAATTCACTAAAAACGAATTAAATCAAGTGGGTATGGAAAAGACCAAAATACCCCTTAAAATTCGGATTAGACTTTTCTTATTTAAACATCCCAACTTCAAATGGACATATCTCACTCATACGAACTTGGAATCACGCAAACTCAGCGGCGTTGGAAAGATAATTCAAAGATCTTTCATATGGTATCTGGAAACACACGTAAATCATACTGAGCTAGGAGTTATGATCGTTTGAATTTGACCAAAAACTCAAACTTAACCAATTTTTCAAATTTTTCATTCTTTCCAAAAATGACTCTTTCTAATTCTAGCTCTTTCTAGTTCTTTCAATTAGCGAGATGTTACAACTAATTTTCGTTATGGTTGCTAATTTCCCATAACTTACTCCCGTAATTAAGGGAACAATTAATGCAAATTAATTAAAACACTTATCACATCCTTCAAAACATGTATCCCGTAATAGAGTCATGTATCTTACGATTTACTACTACCCATGTATCTTATGAACAAAAAATGGTATAAGGAGTAATATTGAAAACTAACGGGATTTTTAGTAATTATGATCTAAAGTAGTGGAATTTATGTAGTTTACCTTAATTTATCTATAAATGACGTGGTAACTTCATTAAGATTATATCTACAAGTATTAATTATACTTAATCCTAGTGCTAGATCGATAATTTAGAGTGCCTTATATTCACAAACTACTTCTATCATATTAGTTCGATATGAATGGAAATTATGCTTCTTCAATAGAACTTGATAGCGAGGGAGAATGATTTGAGCTTGCTCTACCACTGGAAGTACCTTCGATTTCTTGAAATAGTTCCCCTTTGCTCCACTTGTTTTGTGACGTGAGACGGCTTACTAATAATTCAAAATGTTTCTTTCATCCACCCATTTTGACACAACTTTCGTGCCTCACATACATTCATCTGTAGTTGAATTTAATTCGGAAATGCTTGCTATCCATCAGAAAATGTGAAAATGTAATTTGATTTCACAAGGAAACGTGGTATTCTGATGTTATAAAAATATTGCATCACCTTTACTAATAAGACTAGTATATATGTAGATTTGAGTGTAGCTCCACTCAAGTAAAAAAATAAATTGTTTGAGAAAATGGCAAAAGTGAATCTTATGTTTGAAGTAATTTTAAAATAGCCCCTTACGATATTCTTAAACATTTTTTGTCCCAGAATTTTTCAAAAGTGAACAAATTTTAATCTTTATAAAATATTTAACAAACTATTATTTTTAAAAGCGTTTAATATACTCTTCAACTTTGAAATTTAGAGATGATATATCACTCATTATAAAAGTATCTCATATATATTTTTATCCTTACCCAAATGTCCTAGATATATCTTTAGACGAAAATGATATGTTTGGATCATTTGTAATGATAGAATATATGTAAGTCACGTTCATAACAAATGTTAAATCAAACTGTAAGTGACAAAATTGAGAAGTAATCTTAATTTTAAAAAAAGGCCACAATGGGCCCCAAATATGTATCATCACCTTCACTTGTTCTCAAAAAACAACCATTGCCCATATATCCAAATACAGCCCACAAGTTCCACATTAATCAGATAGCAGAAATGGCAGTTTCTTCACTATCCTTTACATTACCTAAGCTTCAAACCTTCACTCCAAAACCCACCATTGCAGCAACTTTTAAGGCTTCTTCTTCACATGAATCAACTCCTTTTATCAACCAGAAGCAAATTTTCCAAATGGGTGTTGGAATTTTGGCTGCTTCAATAGTGGCTTCAGCACCTTTAAATGCTGATGCTACCAGAATTGAATACTATGCCACTACTGCTGAACCCACTTGTGAGTTCAATTTTGTCCGCTCTGGACTTGGGTATTGTGACATTGCTGTTGGGTCTGGTGAAGAGGCTCCATATAATAAGCTCGTTAATGTAAGTTTGTATGTTTATTGAAGCTTAAACACTTGCATTTTCGTGCGTTTGCCGTTTGCCGTTTGCCGTTGATGCATATTGTTGGAATTGCTGTACAATTTCTCCTAAAGTTCGTTTATTTTACAATTTAAAATTGACATTTTGCTTTCAAGAGTTCAATGGTGCAGAGAATGTTGCGGTCTGTTGTTATTTCATGATGTGAGTTAGAATCAATTCCTAACACTTTTGGTCTCTGTCAAATATTTCGGAACTCCACCTGTTAGATTTGTGTTTTCTTGATAATCGTGGTGTTTGGGGGCGCCTATTTGTGCGCGCAACTCAACTAATTTCACGAGATAACTTTCACCTTTCACCCGCAACAGCTAATGGGTAACTTTATCCATCAAGACTGCTATTAGGCAAAAAATAAAATAAGCGGGAACTCATATTAAGAAGTAGCACAATTTTTGTTGTTCTACTACTTTAAATTTATTTCTAGAGTGTGGTGCAGTTTTCCAGGTGTAATTTCTGTTATTTTTCTTAGTATTTTTTTAGTGTCTACTGTAATTTTTTGTGTTGCATATTTTAGGATTTGATGAGATTTTTTTGGTGTTTATAGTTAATTTTTTTGGTTCTAGATAGGAAGGAGTGGAGGTTGCGTACTAGGGTAGAAGGTTTGTAGGGGTGAAGTGTTGTCTTGCCATGCGTAGGTTTAGGCTTGTTAGTTCCTGTTGTGTACTAATCGTACCCTTGTAGTTCTTGTCTTATGTAGTGTATTGTGTTTTGATTATGACACTATTTTATTGTTATTATTGTTTCTTTCTTGTAGATTTTACACTGTTTTTCTTATTAATCACTATGCTTTCTTCATCATTTTCTTCTTCTTTTATTTGAGTTTGATGCACTTGAGTTGAGGGTTCTTCGGAAACAGCCTCTCTACCTCCTCGGGGTAGCGGTAAGATTTGCATACACTCTACCTCCTCGGGGTAGCGGTAAGATTTGCATACACTCTATCCTCCCCAGACCTCAGTTAGTGGGATTTCATTGGGTATGTTGTTGTTCCATCAAATCTAATTGACAAAGTTCGGTAAATTTTTGCAGAGAGAAACTGCTAAACTTTTGACAAACTTAAAGGACCAAAATTGTTAGGTACATACTTAAGGAGCTATTTTAACCTATCCTCAAACACAAGGTGTTAGTTTGTGATGCCACCTATGTATTGAAAAAACTAGATTCTTCAGCAACTATGTAAGAAGTAAATGCGGAATGAAGTAAATCAACACAAGAATTTTTTTCATGAAAAAACTCCTCTCCCAGGAGCAAAAGAGTAAGACCTACCTCATAGAATTTCCCTCTCAAATTACCACCAAATTTGAGTTACAATATTAGGTTATAACTAATCAAGGAGCTAACCACTGTACACCTATCCCTTTCTACAATTCTCCCCAACTGTAGCTCACTTCTTCAACAACATCATGACACTTTATATAGGAATAGATGACTGCTTCTTGTTTTTCCAACAAGGATTAGTTCATGAATCCAAGATTCTAATCCAAGTTTGATTAGGTTCTTCCTTCACACATCAACGACTGTTTTGCTCCTATTTCCAAAGCTTTTCCCATGTATCCAAATATGATAATGCTGCCATATTCTTTTCTTGTTCCTTGCTTGATTGGATTATCCGCAATCCTAATTCCTTAAGGAATCCTTCTACGCACTTGGAATCTGCTTTACCATCTATCAACTGTCTTCTTCAAGTCTACTGTGAAGGACCTGGTTCCTTCCCTCCTAGCAGTATACTCTTGATATCATCTGTTGTAGTAGACATATTAAGGAACTGGTTCTTCAATAGTTCTTTGTCATAATCACTACCAGTCCTTTTTTGAGTCATGTATGATATATGATTCTTGCATGTGTTTGTTATGTTTTGCTAATCATTTTGTTTATCATCAAAATTTCATATTGTTAGCATAGCTCGTTGCTCTCTAGCTCACATAACTCTCCCTAGCTAATGTAGCTCAACTTAAGGGATCATTTTTGTCATTTTCTCGTTTCTTGATTATCCTAACAGGTTTCTTCCATGAGGTTCTAAGGTTGTAGTATTATTGTTGGAATAACAAAAGAAAAAAATTATATGTACAAATATATTTCTTTTCTCTGGCACGTGAAAATGAAATTCAAAAATATGTGGTTGATATGTCATTTTGAAAGTCAAAAAAAATAAAAAAACTTGATTAAAAAAAATAAAAATAAAAGAGTTAACTTTAACGATGTTAAAAATATTTAAACAATCAGGTTACCTATAAGGTAATTACATATAAATTTTTGTGAGAAGATTAACCAGTAACTTGGTAAAATCGATAATTGACCTGTGATCACAGGATAAATTAGACTGATGGTGTAAAAACTCTATACACGGGCAGATAAAAGGAAAAAGAGTTGATTTTTGTCTTCTATTGTTCATCGAACAGAGGAGAATAATGAGAACGATAAATTGAAGTTACTAGAGGATTGCATCTCTAGTATTTTGTGCTTAAAGACGAGATTGAAGGAAGAAAGAAGAAATGGTCATTGTTTGCTTTTTATTTTCCTCATGAGGACATACCACTGCCTCTTTAGTCACACAGGAAAAGAAAATTTTGTTTTGTGTATCTAATATCTCCTCTATTTTTTCTTGAACTTGAGAATGGTTTGCTGAGTATCCTATTCATGCAGATTCACTATACTGCAAGGTTTGCGGATGGTATAGTTTTTGACAGCAGCTATAAACGTGGTCGAGCCCTTACCATGCGCCTCGGCATGGGCAAGGTATGTTACCATTAGGGTCCGATGTAAGTTATTGTAACTGGTGGTAGATAATGTGAATGTGATCTGTATTACCTTCTGTATTGCTTGTCTGTCCCAGATTATAAAATTAGGACCAGTTATCTATCAGACAGACAGTTGAGAAGGTTTTCATATATCTTTAGTTCAATACGCTATGTGCATCAAAACATCATAAACAATGTATGAAGCTGGATGAATATCTATGTACTGACAAAACTAAATATGCTAGCAGTTTGAAGAGAACAATGTCAAAGACACTGTCATTGGATTTAGCAACTATTAGGGAATTATCATCCACGTAGTATCATCAATTTTCATTTCCACTGTTTTCTTGACTTCCTTAAATTTTTTAAAGTTGAAAGTAGTTATACTTTTGATACAATATCTTACTTTACAAAAGCGAGTCTCTGTCAAGCACTACCATCGTCCAACTTCACTAGACTTTTCGGCTCTATTAGGCTAGTCTTACCGTCTATTAACATCTTCCCTATTCCTCTGCTCTCTCAATTCATAATTTTTGCTACCAAGATCTTTTATCCATGCTTATCAAAAAATAGAAAAAAAAAATTGTTTATCCTCACAAAAGAGAAGGAAAAGGAATGAAGAATAAGAGAAGCTCGCAGAAAGGAAACAACCATGTTTTGGGATATGAAATGGAGTAGAATGAAATAAGTTTATTTCCATGTAGCGTCAACAACCTCATTTGATTATTGACTAAAGGAAGACATAAATAATGTGCTGATAACCAATTCCTTCAGTAAGCCATCACTTCTTGCTGTTATGGAATCTCTTATATATATGCTGATAACCAATTTACACCTCAAATTGCAATAAGATGGCATCCAAGAGCTTTATCTGAGGCTCATATAGAAGGTATACATGAATAAGAAACATAAACGAGAAACTAAATGAAGAATATAGTTTAATTTTTTGCAATATCTTATCCACAATTTGTGAACTCCAGAGCATGTTGTTGACAGGTGATCAAGGGATTAGATCAGGGAATCTTGGGAGGTGAAGGGGTACCACCAATGCTAGTTGGTAAGATTTTACAGCTAATTATAGCCTCCTGTGGATCTTTTGCTTGTTTCTTTTTAGTATTCCCAGTGTAGTTCACTTTAGAAATTTTAATACATAGGTGGCAAACGTAAGCTTCAGATTCCTCCACATTTGGCGTATGGACCAGAACCGGCAGGCTGCTTTTCAGGTGTGTTTGTGATACGTTTTAAATGCATTATATTGTTTGGTTCCTTGAGACAAATATCATCTCGCACATCAGATGATAAGGCCTATTCTTTAATTTCTTTCTCTTGAAACAAGCTAGGAGAAATGAGTTGTAATTTTTTTTCCTTTGGTTAACTGGTGACATCAGAATGTATCAAAACTATTATAGAAGAAAACTTGCATTTTTTGTTGAAATATAAAGAACACTTAATTGCAAGTAGCATCTTAAACAACTTTGCTTACTATGTTCTAAAGGATGGATGTGAATAGGTATGCAATTTCTCTTCATAATCTTAATCAATGTAATTCCTCATTTACATGGTCTAGGCTACCATTGGCCTTGTGAGGCTGTGAAGGACTCATCTACCCAGTTTCATTGTGTTACTCATCTAACCTTTTTCATCTCTGTAAATAAAAAGAAGATATTCAGTTTGTCGCGATAGCAGTTGTTTACACATTAATAAAGATAATGTTTTTTTATTTGTGTAGGAGACTGCAATATTCCTGGAAATGCAACACTTGTATATGACATCAAATTCGTTGAATTATACTCTGGAAACAGGAAAATGTGATATGATGAGAAATCTGAAGCTCAAGCACAACTAGTAAGTTCCTAAGACACCTTGTGATTAAGGTTTTCTTCCTTACTGGTTTTGTTATATCATGGTGTCACACTTTCTTTTGTACTCCCTCCCTCCTTTCCAATCTGGATGTCCCTATTAAGTGTTACTATATGAGACTTGCCTATATGAGATTCAGGATGATAGTTAAGAACTTAAAATATATAGATAATGGAGTGTCAAAGAAATATCACACCTAGTTAAAAGTTGTCAAAGAATTTGAGCATGTGGTTATTTAGTCTCTATTTGCATAAAAAAAATAAAAAAATCATCACCCTTTGGGGTGGCCAGCGGTTTGGGCTTGGGACTTCCATGTTGGAAATCTCAAGTTCAAAACCCCTTGCCAGCAAAAACAATGTGTTTGCCTTCTGGGTTGAGCTCATCGCACCGGGATTGCCTAGTGCGGGTTACCTCTCTTGTGTTGTTTGCGAGCTATTGCATAGGAACGGGGGTTTTACCCTGTGCGTACCCAAAAGGTAGCGGCTGCAGGTTTCCCTTGTCATAAAAAAAAAAAAAACTAACAAAAATAAAAGGTATAAATTTATATATGAACTATGCCTAATTCCCAAACTGGTTGGGTTAACTGTATGAGTCCTCGAATTAGTTTGACTATATTTACGCTAACCTTCATCGTTCTGTAAATCTCCTTTATCTAGGCTTGTGACCTGTTTACTTTGCACATATGCGGGATTTGTATGTTTACATTTATAGTTAGAATTATCATATTAGGGATTTCCATTTCCAAAGAAGGTCAAGTAGCTTGGGGATAAGGGAAAAAAAGTAGGTCTTAAAAAATAAAGAAGGGGTTGGGGAGAAGTAGCTGATTAACTGGGAGTCTGGGACAGAGAAAGTAGCACGCAACGTTTTTTTCGGGGGGAACTTCATGAGACATAAAAAAAAAATTGCATCTACTAACATGTCATTGCTAAATGATTCCCGTGCATGATTTTTCCAGTGGCTTATCATACTATGTTTATAATTGATGAATTAAGCAAAAGTTAATTGCAAATACGGAAAAGAGAAGATTAAAAGGAAGAATGAGTTACTGTTGCTGATTACTAGCAGACTGGTAGCTCTCTTAATTACTGTGCCTAGAGAGAGTTTCCAACAAAACTAGATATTCAACATAGTTATTCAGCAGGAGAGTAATGCCTGCAACTTTCAGAACAGAGCTCTGACATCATTGTACAAAAGGAGTGTGTTCATTTTCTAAGCAGGAAATGCCATACAACCAGATATCAGGAAAGTCAAAGAAAGACTGATGAGTCATTTCCAGGTTTACCCAGTCCCTTGTTTCATTCTAATAAATGAACTCAGGATGACTCGATATAAATATTCTATCTTCTGAACTCTAGCTGGCTTTGGTGATGTTTGCTCAAGAAAGACACTAAAGTAAAATCCCTCTCCCTTTGGGTCTGTTACACTTCTTAAAGAAATAGAATAAAGTACAATTTTCTAGATAAGTCGTCTGTAATAAGCTCAATATAAAAGTAGAACAACCTGTTATTGTTCCTGTTTACCACATCCTTTTTTCATCAGTAAAGGGTAGATTTTTTGAATAAATGTAGTACCAAGCTAATACTGAGCTAAGAATAAAACATTTCTAAGGAATACCCCGAAAGCTGAAAGCATTCCAAAAAGTTCAGCTTACAGTAATATTAGTAGCAAAATCAGCAGTATACGATATGTTTTTAACTCTGGATAAATATTTTTTTCCACAGTGAAGAATTCTTCTCCTTCCCCTCGAAGCATCTGCAGTTTTTCTCAATCCAATTACTTGTTAAGAAAATGGACATTGGGCCAAACTCAACCTTAAAAGCTAGCTCATGAGGTGAAGATTCAATTGTCTATCCCCAAACATTGTTGGGACTACTTACAAACCCTGCATGCCCAGGCTTACTGATTGGAGCATGGACAACATAAAATGGAGGCCCAACATCAATAAATTAAAATTTGGGATTGTCTAGCTCCGATACATATTAAGAAAATGGACTTTGGCCTAAATCAACCCTAAAAGCTAGCTCATGAAGTGACTATTGCCCAATTGCCCACCCCACAAACAATGTGGGACTACTACGAATACTCCACATCATGCAAAATGGAATGGTCTTCCAGTCTTCTTTGTCTCTTTCCTCATTTTCTGGCTTTGCCAACTGTATAGGACTTGCTTTACATTTGTTGGTATAACCCATTGGACTCCAGAAAGGTTGAGAAACACACACCAGAGTTGGTATCCAAAGATCACGCCACCACCTTTGGAAACGTTAATAAGGAGATATTGGTTGGACGTACAATCTGCCTTGACTCTATTGCACTCTGGTCTAGCTAGCACCTCTAGTTGAAATGCTGACCCATCCACAATATCCACTGTAGTTAACAATAAAAAAGCAACCATCATTGTTAGTGAACATCAGATGCACTTTCAAGTATTCACCAGTTGTTTAGTTTTATGGTGAATTTCTTCGAGTATTGGACTCTGCTACGCCAAAATGTTTTGTATGTTGTGGATGTATAGGAAATCATGGTGACTGTTACCTACAATGATAATAGTGATAAAAATGTAGAGTGATTTTAGATAGAGAGATTTGGTTTCCTAACTTTTGGCACCATAATTGGTTAGATCAAGGAAGCATGTGAGGAAACTATATTCCGGAAAAGCAGCCGTATTCATATCGTTAAGAACATCAATTTTCATTTGAATGGCATAGTAAGCACTCATCCTCTGTGTGTTCCCTCTCATTTGGCATGATATATATGTTTAAAGCTACTTGAAATCTGTGGGCTTACAGAGTAAGAACTTTCAATATCTTGTAGGTTGCATAACTAATACTTGAAGATCTTATGCAGAAAATATTGACTTCTCATTTCTTCAATGATGTTGGGGCCTGTTTAATATACTGACATATTGTTGATCTCTTGACAGAGGATCCACCCAGAATTAGTTTGAATGAAGATATAGAGCGAAAGGTGACAGAATATTTTTCTAGAGGGAATAAAAGTAAGTCAAGAAACAGATGGTTATTTTTTTTTCCATACAAGATGCAACTTACCTAATGGTGAGGAATGCTTGCAGGTGCCAACTTTCTGGGATCATTTTTGAGTAGTTCCTAACATTGTGTATAATTGACTGTTGTACTTAATTAAAGTATATGCAAACTAAAGTTTTATGTTCAAAATACTTGAAAATCTTGTATAATTATTTTCTGTATATTTTGTGACGGATACTTGAAAATCGTGTATAATTATATCATGTATATTTTGTGACGAATACCTTTGAAATTAAATGTAAGTTCATCGTTCACCTATATAACATGAAGTCGAAAAGAGTCGGGACAATTCCATTTGTCCTCTTTTCCTTTCTTTTTCAATAATAATAGTGTCTGGGCCAGTTTTGCCTCATCTCGACTTTTTAATTGGTTACACGTTACCTCTCATCAACGCAGTGTCGGCTCTTGCCTATAAATTTTTAGGCCAATGCCTTAGGCCCCCAATTTTTGGGAGCCTCAATTTTTTATAAATAAAAAATCATGTTTAATTTTTTCATGAATTTTTTATTTATTTATAATAAAAAGTACATTTATATATATATATTATATTTTCTTCTCTAACACTCACATTATTTATCTTTTTTAACTCCTTCTGCACTCTATTTCTTCAGATCTTTGATAGTTAGAGTAATATTCTGTCAAAAATATGAATCAATAGCCGAAAAGTGTTGAACAAAGTAAATTATAAATATTCTCTTATTTCTTCGTAACTTTTCATATTAAAGTAGGGTATACCAAGTTATCAACTTTTTGAATCAGATTCTATGATTCTAACTCTTACCTTTATTTAAAATTTATCAACTTATTACTTATAAAACTATATTATCGATTCATATAATAATTGTCTCAATAATGATGTTTTTCAATGTTGAATTGATAAAATCTTGCTTAAAAATAATAATTTAAAAAAGTATTTGAAAAAATCATTTATAAAAAAGATATTAAGTAATAATTTACATCTAAAAATTTAGAAAAATAAATAAATACAAATAAAATTTATTTAAATTTTAGGCCTCTAATTAAAATTTTGCTTTAGGTCTCGAATTATGTTGAGTCGCCCCTGCATCAACGCAGGGCAACTCTTCCCTTCAAGGCATAGATAGATAGGAAGAAATCACCTAACATTTTTTGTTTTTGTAACAAAAGTAATTGAACTCTGGTCTCTTGAATTTTGACCAATCATTGATTGTTAAGCCATCTCCTTGAAAATATTTATATTATTTCTGATGATGAGTGACTCGAGTCCAATGTGAGCTTACGGACGAGGAGTTGTGTGTTGAGTCAGGTACCATGATGGTACGGAACATAGACACCTAAGATCCTCTATAGGTCATGGCTAGTTTGACAAGATTAAAGTATTGATAGATTTCACTCACATTAATAGTTTTCTATTCTAAATAGAAAGAAAGTTAAATTTGTCTAAATACTAGACATATGAAAGCAGCGGATAAATGCAGGAAAGAAAAAGTCTCTTATCCATTCTAATTAAACGACGACGGGGGAGTAAATCCAACTACAAAAACTCACATTAGGCTTAAGGATAATCAAACTTATTTCGGTGAAGTTTCAAATTAGAAGAACTCAAAAAAATTTGATTGGATCATGATACAAAATTATAAAGAAGAAAAAAGAGTTAGCATGTGTGTAGAGATAAGTGATTGTGTGACTGATAGATGAGACTGATGAGATACAAAAGCTATAAAGTTGTGAATCATTGTGGTTATAATTCCATGATTATGGCTTATTAATTGCAGAGTTTTGTGATAACTTCTATATATGTTTTTGGTGACTTATATGTCTAGTGATGGTTTGACATTGATATGTCGGAATGAGGTTGTTTATCATGTTGATGTTGACTACTCGTTTTGTTGACTTAATGATTACGTATTGTAGTACATGTCTACCTATTTTGTTGGCTTTTTATATATATACTTGTTACTAATTTGAGTTCGCTTATGATGCCTACCAGTACACAGTGTTTGTATTGATGTTACTCCTTTACTTTTCTTTGATGTAGACTGTGATCCACAGTCTTCTATGTGACCTCGTGTCTAGCGCAACTAGTTGATTGATCTAAGGGTAGTTATTCCTAGTTAGTCTATCACATATCTTCTTGATGATCGAGGTCTATTTCTTTTCAGACATTGTTTTATTTGTTTAGTGTTATCTCCTGTATTCAGATTAGCAAACTAGAAATAATAAAAGATGAAAAGAAAAACACAAAGAACTATCAGAGTCCACAAAACCTACTGTGTGTCCATAAGAAATTTAATCCCCTCAAGTACCCGAGCTTGCAAATTAATTCCTCCCAAGATAAAACGGATTAACCATTAAAGAAGTAGTGGTACCTCAAATTTTGAAAATTTCAACGAACTAATAATGACAGCAACGAATCACACACACATACACGATCAATCGATTTTGTTTTGTAAGAAATGTATGCAAAAGAAGGGAAAAATTTAATTTAGAAAAATGAGAGAAAACCTCTCTATTTATAGCCAACAAAGGGTAAAGGTCACAACCCTTTGGAAAGAAGACAACCTTTCAGAAAGGTCACAACACTTTGAAAAAGGCATAACCGTTCAAACGTTCACAACCCTTTAGAAAGGACACAACCTTTCATAAAGTTCACAACCCTTCGGCATAGTCACAACTCTTCAAGAGAATCACAACCCTTTATTTCTTATTCACACCTTTAAAACTCAACAATCCCCCACATGAATAGGGAATGGCTATTGTTAAAACATATGCATGAAAAACTGTGTTATTCGTAATTAAGGATTGATTGCCTTTGGATAAGTGGGTTTCCCTTTGAACTTTCTGTAGTGAACATATATCGGATATACTCGGTCAATCGATAGATTTGATATCTTTGAACCTTCGAGCTTTGGTGTATACCTAGACAACATAAGTCACACAATCAACCCTTGAACTGATTTTGGTTCTCATTGTTTTGTTCATTTCAACCATGAACACGTCTCGATTTATAAGTGCGTAGAGAACTGGCCTTACCTAATTCTCCTTGAAGTGGCTTACACTTCACACTTACATAGGTGATTTCTAAATATGTTATCCCGTAGATATACCATTTGATATACTCTGTATCAAACTTAGAAATCATTAAAAAGTCCTAATATTTTTATCCTTGTTACTGAACATTGTCTTATCATGAGAATGGACCATAAAAAATATTTTGACAATGTTGAACCGTCATCAATGACTTTGTTTGATCTCCTTGAACCTAGATCTTGGGATCTCTAGTCTTTTAGGTAGAGTTACCGCTACAATGACTTGTTCTCGGCCATACTCCCATTCCCTTTGATAATCTATTAACTCCCTCTCTAGTTAGGCCTTTTATAAGTGGATCTGACACATTATCATTTGACTTTACATAGTCAATTATGATAATTCCACTAGAGAGTAGTTCTCTAACAATATTTGTCTACGTCATATATGACGAGACTTTCCATTATACATCATACTCCATGCCCTACCTATTGCAAATTAACTCTCACTGTGTATGCATACTGGACCTAAAAGGTTTGGGCCACAAATCTTTCAAGAAATTTTGAAGTCATTCAACTTCTTTATCAGCCTTATCTAGAGTGATAAACTCAGATTTCATAGTAGAGCGAGTGATACATCTCTGTTTGGAAAATTTTCAAGAGATTGCTCCTCCACCAAGAGTAAATACATATCCACTCGTGGATTTTACTTCATTTGACCTGGTGATTCAATTTGCATCACTATATTCTTCCAATATTGTTGAATATTAGTTATAATGCAAAGCAATAGTTTTTTTAAGTATGTTTTAAATACTCCAAAACTCTTTTCATTGTCATCCAATGAGTTTGATTGAGATTACCCATGAACCAACTTAGTTTATTAATAACATATGCTATATTTGATCGCGTACACTTCATGATATATATCATACTTCTCAATACTCTATAGCACAATCCAATTGTGAGTCACTTTTGCCTTCATTCTTTTGAAGTACAAATCTCACATGTATTGGAGTCTTGACAATATTGAAATTCAAATGCTTGAACTTGTCAAGTACCTTCTCAATCACATCAGTAACTTTAATGTCTTTCATATCGAAGTTACTTTCTAGCATATGCTTAGTAGCATTTACATCAAAAATGTCTCTTTTGATGATCAACATGTCATCAACATATAAACAAACAATGACCTTGTGATTTGAAGTGTCTTTAATGTAAAAACATTAATCACATTCATTAATCTTGAATTCATTTGCCAACATAGTTTGGTCAAACTTCGCATGTTATTATTTGGACGCTTGTTTTTAGTCAACAAAGTGACTTAACAAGTTTACAAACTTTATTTTCTTTACTAGGAACCACAAAGCCCTCGGATTGTTCCATGTAAATTTCTTCCTCCAAGTTTCCATTTTTTAAAAAATATTTTCACATCCATTTTGACGAATTTGAAGGCCATATTTCGCAACTAGCGCAATTAACATCTAAATTGATACAATCCTAGTTAATGCTATTATCTGTCAAACAAGGCTTTCTTATTGTCTAAAACCTATGACAACAAGTCTGTCTTTGTATTTGTCAATAGTTTCATCAACTTTCTTTTCCTTTTGTAGATCCACTTTGAACCCAAAAATTTATTTCCTAGAGGAAGATCAACCAACTCTCAAGTATGGTTGCTCAAGATTGAATCTATCTTACTATTGACAACCTCTTTCCAAAAAGGATGAGTCCACAGAAGACATATTTTTTTCGACTATATGGACTCATTTTCAAGAAGAAATGTTACAAAATAAAACCCGGAAGAAGTAATTTGTCCATTGACATTTACTATGCCTCTGAATCTCTTTATTAAGTACATTCTCCTTTGGTTCTTTCCAAGATCGTTTAGACCCTTCACTTGACTATCCGACGGTTCGAACTTATGAACCATAAATCGACATGCTTTACCATTTGGCATATCCAATGAACATACAATCCAAAGTCTTAGGTCCTATTTTGACCCGTTTGGGAATAGTTTCCTCATTTTCATTTCTCATATGAAATAGACTGTATTGAAATTATTTGATCACTATCTTTTAAGAGTTATTGTTTGTATAAACTTCAAGGGATGACAAACAATTCTCTATCAGGATACAACAAAGTCTGAACAAACACAACTTTTTGTTGCTCCCTTTCTTAACAAACAATTTTTTTTTATTTGTTACTCCATTTACTAACAAACAAAACTTTTTGTTTCTCTCTTTCTGAACAGACAAATTTTTTGTTGTTCTCTTTTGCTATAATGGTAGCACCCCCCACAAATTTTGTGGTAAACCTGAACTTATAAATATGACATTCAACATTTTCTTCAAAGTTCAGTTTTTCCTGTCAACAATTTCATTGGATTGAGGTGAGAATTTACAGTAATTTGATGGATGATTTCATTTTCCAAATATATTTCTGCAAAAGAAGATTTATATTCTCCACATCTACCACTTCTAATCATGACAATTTTTTATCCAATTGATTTTCAACTTCAGTTCTATATATCCTATATGTTTCTATTGCTTCATCCTTACCATTCAACAAATAAATATAACAATATCTAGTGCAATTGTCAATAAAATTTATGAAACATTTTTTCCCACCACGAGATGGTATTGCCTTCATATCACAAATGTCAGTGTAAATCAATTCTAAGGTATTAAACTTCCTTTCAACAACACATACTTGACATTTTGATTTATTGCACTAAAAGTTAGGCAAACCTTCTAAGTTGATCAGTTTTTGCAAGGTTTTGTAATTGACATGTCCCAATCATTTATGTCACAAACAATTTGATTCAAGCAAGTAAGAACAAACAGAAATACTAAGTTTGAAAAGACCTTCTGTGAGGTAACCTTTTCCCACAAATATTTTGTTCTTTACTTTTTATAACTTTCTCAAATACAGACATTGTTTTAGAGTCAACACCTTGCCATATGTCCTTTTCAGAAGGACCTTTCCATAACATTCAATTTGTTATAGAATTACCCATGATCATAGTCTCATCGGTCCACTAAGGGCAATATGACCCAAATGTTTGTTTTACAACACAAACATAACATATCACTTTTCACCAATGTTCATGTCTATACCAAAAAAATAAAAATTAATAGACATCTTTTCATGAAAAATCACAATATTTTAAGTGAAACTTTTCATCAAAGAATACAATTCTTTTGAACGAGTAATATAATTTTGTGGTTTTATACTAGTCATATCATATATTAGTAAAGAGAGACTCAACGTCCACAACATCAAATATATTCCAAGAATTTTGTGGGTCTAATATAATACAAGAATGTCATTAAATTTCATATCTTGTACTTTTAAATTTAAATTAGATAGTAAGTCTAATTTTGTCTTTATCACAAGTAAAGAACCCCCCACATTTTAAATATGTTCTCAAAAATATTTTTCAAGTATTTGAAATTATTTTCCACATATTTTTTTCCCATGCTTACACATTGGCAACACGAAGCCTTCTTTTGGAGATTTAATCCATATAAACACCCATTGTAGGCACAAAAATCACTAATTTTATGTCACTAGTGTTTTTTTTTCCCGTTTTGTCACAACTAGACAAACCACTTAGTATTTAGAATATTAACAATAAAGATTCAATATTTATACAACTTGTTTCTAGTTTAACGATGAAGTTTTTATATTCTTCTAATCGTTAACCGAATGAACCTTGAATTCTGATAAAGTTTTAATAATCTTCGAATCAGTTTCACATTCAGACAGAGTAGCAAACCAAAAAGGTTTTAATCTCTAGAAACCTCAAATACAACACTGTTTCGAGCTAACGATGAAAAATTTATCTTTTTCAATCATTTAGCCTTAATATTCCTGACGAAGATTTTGTACTCTTTAAGTCAGAATATTCATTCAAGCAAAGTATTTAATAAATTGATGAAGTTTTTATATTCTTCAAACAAATGCACAATCTGATTTGTTCGTGAAGTTCTTATATTCTTCAAATCAAAGGAGTAAAAAAAATCTCCAAAAGTCAAACACAATCAAATTTCACATGAAGTAGAAAACTACAAAAGTTTTATTTTTCCTCCTCTAAACAGAATGCATATTAATAATAATAAAGATATATTCTGAGATCATCACATAATGACCATCTATCCTAACATTTATGAAATAAATTTCATAACTTATAAAGGATAGAAAAAGAAAATAATAATCAAGGGAAATAAAGATAGAACCTAATTTTTACTCTCATTGAATCATATTCTATCTGTCAGCAATAATTCCATGCAAGTCACTTTTCTTGCTAATTTTTTTTTCCCTTTTCTCAGTTTCCATCATATTCCTATTTTCCTCAAGAAGACATTTAATTTCAACAAGAAACTAAACTCATGTTCAAATATTGTTAGGAGACAACATTTGTTCATTTACTTCTTCTCATAGTTATATAAAACCAAGAATATAGGGAAAAAAATTAAAGTGTTCATCTTAGCCTTTATGCGCAAATTAACTTTTCTCATTGAAAAGAAAACTGAAGGGGTGCAATGCTTGAATGCACCTGGGAAGAAAAAAAAAAATCTTACCCATCCAAGGAAAACTTACTACAAAAAATATACTCAAACATATTAAAGTAGTACTAATTCATCCCAAATCTCTTTTATCATATGATAAAATAATTCTCTTTTTCTTCTTTTTCTTTCCCCAATAAAAAGAACACATAAAATAGAGGTAATTTCCTTACCACAGAAAATACCAACATTAATTAAATTTCTTAAGTTTGTTATCTCCTGTATTCAGATTAGCAAACTAGAAATAATAAAAGATGAAAAGAAAACACAAAGAACTATCTGAGTCCACAGAACCCACTGTGTGTCCTTAAGAAATTTAATCCCCTCAAGTACCCGAGCTTGCAGATTAATTCCTCCCAAGATAAAACGGATTAACCATTAAAAAAGTTGCGGTACCTCAAACTTTGATAATTTCAATGAACTCAAAATGACAATAACGAATCACACACACAAACACGATCGATCGATTTTGTTTTGTAAGAAATGTATGCAAAAGAAGAGAAGAATTCGATTCAGAAAAATGAGAGAAAACCTTTCTATTTATAGCCAACAAAGGGTAAAGGTCACAACCCTTTGGAAAAAAGACAACCTTTCAGAAATGTCACAACACTTTGAAAAAGGCATAACCTTTCAAATGGTCACAACCCTTTAGAAAGGACACAACCTTTCATAAAGTTCACAACCCTTCGGCATAGTCACAACTCTTCAAGAGAGTCACAACCCTTCATTTTCTGTTCACACCTTTAAAACCCAACATTTAGTTTTTGACTACTTTTAGACATTGTTAGTTAGAGTCATGATACAATAACTTTTGAATTTTGAGAAATGTAACAGTTAGATTTTGCACTTTATTTTATTTATAATTTTAGAACTCTTATTTCATATCTTAATGCTTATAAATACGTTAGATGAATTGATTATGTCATTATTTAGTTGGTAAGATATGGTTTGTTTCTTTGAATGTTAGTGTGGGTGTTAATCATGACGGTTTGAATCGTGACAAAATTACTTAATATGATGACTGGAGTTTTTACGTATTTGACAAAATTATTTTATCTTTCTAAGCTCTTAAATATTATGATGGAATCTCTAAAAAAAAAAGTTTAAAATAATATTTAAACATTTTATGTAATGAAAAAATGAAAACTCTACACGCAGATAAAATTTTATCTAACTAAGTAAATTTAAAATAATTTTAAAATGAACAAACGAAGTAAAATAAAACTAAAATCTGTATATAACACTATCTTATAATTAGATAAAACTACGAGTATTTAACGTGTTTAAATCGCAACAAAATAATTACTACAATAGTTAATATATCTTGTTGTTAAAAAGTTATTTGTGTTTAGTTTTCTATTTATTAAGTTTGAACAATACATGTTTCAAGAATGTTTACCCTCCTTTTGAATCAAAGGTGAAAATAATTTTTTTAACAAAAATATGTATCTTATCTTCTTCTTAAAATTTCAAAATGAATACATATTTTTTTTTAAAAATAATTATATTGTACTAATAAGTTTTACTAAGATATACCTCATAAGAAGGGTAAGTATAGGATTTTTAGAGTATTAGGGTCATGTGTTTAATTTTAAATATAAAAAATATATTTAAAATTAAATCATATAATAGAAGTGTTTAGTATAATTAATTCGGCATATTACATAGTCAATTCCTTTTTAAGAAGTTCGGAAGATACATATTTAAAAAAAATATTTATTCTCTTTTTTATTCAAAGATATGAATAAATGTTTTCAACAAAAATATTTGTCCACTTAATCCATAAGAATAAGTATATAGGAACATTTAACTTGTAATTTTAATCTTTTTCTAAAATCTAGTGATCATATATTTAATTTACTTAACTGTGAATGTACCTCATGTTTTAAAAATAAAATAAAAATTAAACAATAAATATTTTATATTGAAAAAGGAAACATTATGCAAACTAATATTTGTATAAAATTTTCATGATAATAGATTAATAGTGTTCGACTAAGTTTATAAGATGATCAAATTGATCTATAAGCACTTTTGATTTCTATATGTATTTTTATTGAAACACAACTATTTATTTATATAATTAGTTTCAACACTTGATTTCTTTCGATATTTAAAAATAATGTGTCGCTTACAATAAGCCCTAATGGGTCCTTAATATGTAGTTGAATCATAATACATAGTAGGGAAAAGGCTTAAATATGCCATCGAACTTTCAGAAAAGGCTCATTTATGCCATCCGTTAAAAGTTTGGCTCATCTATGCCATTACCGTTTAAGAAAAGGCTCATTCATGCCATTATTTTTTAACGGTGGTTTTGCAAAACCATTTTTTACACGTGGCCAATTATAATTCGGTCACGTCATTATTTTTTTTGTGAATTTTGATTTTTTATTTTAAAAAAATAATAAGATGGGCGAATTATAATTGGCCACGTGTAAAAATGGTTTTGCAAAAAAATTGTTCGAAATTTTAATTTTTTATTATAAAAATAATAATGACGTGGCCGAATTATAATTGGCCACGTGTAAAAAATGATTTTGCCAAACCACCGTTAAAAAATAATGGCATGAATGAGCCTTTTCTTAAACGGTAATGGCATAGATGAGCCAAACTTTTAACGGATGGCATAAATGAGCCTTTTCTGAAAGTTCGATGGCATATTTGAGCCTTTTCCCTACATAGTATAATAATGGAGTTTTTGGTTAAAATCATTCCTCAACTATGACTAAAATCTAATGTACATCCTTATATTATCTATAAGTGAGCAAAAAAACATCCTTATTCTATCCAAAAAATAACAAGAATCATCGTTCAATGTATTTTTGTTAAGAAACTGATTGAACCAATAAAATAAAATATTTTTTAATTTGGCCACGAGGAGATCAAAGTTACCTAAAAAGAATAAGGATATGGATAGAAAATGAATCTTTCATTCTCAGAATTTAAATTTTGTGTGTTGTTAGTTTATGTGTTTTTTTGCATCATCAAGTAAATTGACTTGCAACAATACATAAGTTTTGAAATATTTATACAGTATGTACCGATGGTTAGAAAGATTATGTAAAAAAAATCATTTCAAAAATATTACATCCAACTCTTTAAAGATTTTCTTTAAAAAAAATTTTTAGGACGTATATGTTATATATACAATGCAGTTCACATTTTATACAATGTACAAAAATGCTGGAAATTTAGTGAAATTACGTAGGTGTTTAGTTATGAAAATAAAAAAATAATTATTTTATTTGAAAATTTTGAAGTTGGAGTAGTATTTGACCATATTTTTATAAAGAATATTTAGAATTTGAATATTTTGTTTGGATATGATTTAAACCCTCAATTTCTAAAAATTAAAAAAATTACCTAACTTGATTAGCTTAACCATGTGTACATATATTCATTCGATTTGACACATTTTTTGTTGGTGGCGTGAATTTCTTAAAAAAAATAGACACGAGGAGGAATCTTGCAACTTTTTAAATAGTTTAAGAATGTTTTTTGTTCACTTATATAATACAAGTATGTACTTTAGGTTTAGGCTTAGGTTATATTGAAGATGAAAGAAAGGAAAAGGGGAAGAAAAAAAAACATATAGAGATAAACCCTAAACCCTGAAAACGCCTCAACTGAACTGAATTGCTCTAAAAGAAGCTTAATTCTTCAGCCAGTTGTTGATAATCTCTATATAGAGAGATGGCATACTGTCGACAAAGAGATTTTATGTTTTGTGAAATGTGTGGAACAATGCTTGCTTTTGATTCACCCAAGTATGCTCGATGTCCCTTATGCAAATTCAAGAAGCGTGTCAAAGGTTTAATCTTTTTTCTTAAACTTTACGTGTCTCTGTAATTGAAGCAGTTCTGAAGCGTTTTACTGCAAATTCTTGCTCTAACATGTTAATTGATTAAGTAAATGTAGCATATGCCTTGTTTTGAACTTTCTTGCCCATGTTTTATTTGCTTAGTTAGTCCATGTTTGAAGGCATGACACTGGCAAACTGTGGCTAGACATTGATTTTAGAGCAAGGGTGTGTTCGGTATGACGAAAAATGTATTCTTGATTTTTTTTTAGGAAAATAAGTTGGTTTCCTAGTTATTATCTTGTGTTATGTAGGTGAACAAAACATGTTGTTCTGAAAGCATTTGTGTATTATCTAGACAAATATATTGTGAGACGTGGGTGTGGTGGGGATGAGGGCTATAGGGGTGAGGGTGGATATGAGGTGTTTTATTTGCTTAGTTAGTCCATATTTGGGGCATGGCACTGTCAAACTGTGACTAGACATTGATGTTAGAGTAAGGGTGTGTTCAGTATGACGAAAAATGTATTCTTGAATAATTTTTTTTAGGAAAATAAGTTGGTGTCTTAAGTTATTTTCTTGTGTTATATAGGTAAACAAAACATGATATTCTAAAAGTACTTGTATATAATCTAGGCAAATATTATGAGAGGCGGGGGTGGTGGGGATGGGGGCTATAGGGGTGAGGGTGGATATGAGGTGTGTTGGGTGGGGAGGATACAATCAATGTATCAATGTGGAATGCTATTTATGGAACTTGTTTCCCCTACTTCCATTAGATTAGTCATTTTCCTAGAGAAAATGTTTTCAAGTTTTTTGACCAACCCGAACACACCCTAGATCTTTTATGTCCTTCACTATGAGGAAAAGAAGCACTGTATATCAAACCTGAGAAATTGTTAATAGCATCTTTTAATTGACAGTGGCAGGGGCTGCCATAGTTTGTTGAAGATGACTAAAGAGGCAAAGAAGCTGTGCTAATCCTCTTAATCCTTGTGCTACAGATGTTTCTTGTATCAAGGGTGTTAAATAGCATATATACACCCAGTCACACACATATTTTTAATAATGTTCTTTACTTCTGTAAAAACTGAAAATTTTCTGCTAGGGAGTCTAATTAAACTCTTTTCTTAGCATGTAAATCCACCAAATGGACTGTGGTGTGTGGATCAGGTTATGCCACACCTAGCCTAATTCCATTGAATAGCTTGTTACAGCCCACAAGAAATAGGTGTCAAGCAAACCCGTCCTACATGGATGGAGTAGATGGGCTCATACCGAGTGTTGTAGTGTAGGTCAGAACCTGGGAGCTCCATTATTTTACTCTTAGACTTCATCCACTCAGGCATCTCTTTGGTACTAGTAAAAAACATGTTATTTCTCTGTGATTTGAGGGTGTCTTTAGAGAGGCCAGTACAATGAAGTTGATACCTTTAGGGTAAAAATGGTTTGTCCAAGGTTCCTTTTGTTTTCTATTGCAGCTGGTACAGGTGCCTACAAGTTGTTACCCGCTTATATAGTGACTAATTGTAAAATTTAAGGTTAGTTTGCCATGATCGATTGAAAGACACAATAATGCTTTCATAATGATAATGAATTATCTGTCTATTTCTTCAAAATGAAGAATTTGTGAGATTGGCTCATTGTATGTTTGTCATCCAAAACACTGACTCATCTTATGTCTTCTGTTTCTTTTCACTGGAATTAAATATTCTTTTGTTGACAACAATTGTTTCTCTTGTTTGATTTTTCTAGAGATTGCTGGAAACGAGATACAGTATACTGTTTCTGCTGAGGTATGCTTTAATTAGTGCATGTATTGAGCTTTAATTAATGCATGTATTGATGGGAATGAGAAAGCTGAATGTAATACAAAAGTCGCTAAAGAAGCTGTTTGAAAAGTTCTTAATCCAATGATATTCTGGTGTTTAGAGTTCAGGAAATGTTTGTTCTGTCTTTTTCTTTTCTTCAGAAATAAGTTCTACGCAACTAAAAAGGCATATAGTGGAAAGTCCATATCATATTAAGCATAGCCATGTAGTAGTTCAAGTATTCCATTTGATGTTAAGGGGTGATGGAGTATGATGTGGAATTGATTGTCTGATCATCTCCACCAACAGTAGTTTAAGTTAAAGTTTTGACAAGAATGGTGCTTGTCTGTTTGAGGATATGGAAAACTGCCTTCAAGTATTACTTGTAATAATTTACTCATCAGAATCTCTTTTTTAGTTCGTATTTAACCTCTACTCACCAGGTGCCAAATGATTCAGATTACTTTTTGGGTCAATGTTAACCAAGTAACATAATCATGTGCCTGTGCCCTGTCTAAAATACCTACCCAAAGTTTTAAGCCGAACTCCTAAGAAAATCATCCAAAAGTAGGAGGTGACAGACATCCCATGGAATTAGTCGAGGTGCGCGAAAGCTGGCACAGACACCACGGTCATCCAGAAAAAAATAGAAAATCATCCAAAAGTTAAAAGAAAATGTATAAAAAGAATGATCAACTTACTCACCTTAGCTTGTCTTTCTGTTGTCTTAGAAGGCATCTGCTCTTCTTGCCGCCTCCTATTTCATAGTCTTTCCTACAATGTTCTCGTGTCCCTTGTTCTTCCCCTCTACTTGTGTCACTTCAATTTGTATAAATAATTTGGCTACACATAACTTGCCTTCTATCTCATCATGTCTTCTCTAAGAGTTGTTTCCCATATTCTTTCCTTCAATTATTGTTGCTTAAGCTTGTAATATTGTATAGTTTTTTTGTAGTACTAAACATGTTTTCTTAAACAGAAATGTATTTTTTGTTAGTTTTTTTGGTGTTATCTGGTTATCGAACATTATGTTGATGGAATGCTTAGACATAAAAGAAGGATTGCACAACCTGTAATTATGCCTGATGCACTGGCTTAGTAAATAAATTTATAAAAACATTAATTACTTATAAAAAGTCCCCTATAGATTGGCAAAAGCTGGTTCAAAGTTATGAGGAATGCCCATTAGTATCCCAGTTGCTTCGACCTTTCCATTTCCATATATATTCTAGTTGTAGTTCTAAACTTTAGTGTTTCATTTTCTGGGTTTCAGTGGGTACATTGGTGATTGTTCTACTGAGAGTTGATTTGTCATTTGAGTCCTTATTAAAAAAAGAGAGTTGATTTGAGTTTTGAGTGCTTGTTACTGCGGCCAGTCAATTGTTTTGCTAGGATGGTCATTTCCTCAGTGTTGGTTTAAGATGTCCAGTTTCAGCTCATACAAACTCATTTTGTATCCTAGTAATAGTAATGGTTTTGGACTCTTGCTAAATAGATTCATGGTACTCCAGTTTGAGGAATGGGTCATTTAACATGTGTCCTGCATTAGCAGATAATAGTGAATGACAAGCTACATAGCATTACTACTCTTATAGTTTCTTGGCATTTTTACTCATTTCACGGCATTGAATTCCCTGGAAACTGATGGGGAGCCCTTAAATTGTAAAAGGGTTGTTAGAGGAAGGAGGTTTCAGAGTTCACCTGCTGAATAATTGCTAGCAGATCAGGAGTGTATTTGCATATTTTCCCAATGGCAACATGAGAGGAGATAAGTTGAGGTGAGACTAGATGAGATTGCAGTGCCAAAATGTAAATAATTTAGATATTTAGGCTCGTTTTTCTAAGAGAATAGAATGATAGATGAAGATGTTAGTCATAGGATTAAAACTGAATGGATGAAATGGAGAAGTGCTACCGGGGTGTTATTTGATAGTGATACAGTGATACCTACCGAAGTGAAAGGTAAGTGTATAGAACAACTATAAAACTAGTTATGTTATATGATAGTGAATGTTGGGCTTCTAAAGTCCAACATATCCACAAGATGAGTGTTGTTGAGATGTTGATGCTAGATGGATGTGCGGTGATACCAGACTAGTTAAGATTAGAAATGACCTCATTCTTTGAAGGTGCAAGTAGCAAATATTAAGGATAAAATCCGAAAAGCTTGCTTGAGATGGGTTGGACATGTTCTGCGTCGACCTATAGATGCACCGGTTCTTAGGTGTGGAACAATGGTAAGTGAAGATGTTATAAGGGGACATGACAAACCTAAAATTAAATGGAAGACTCGTGTGGAACTTTTAGTATTATCGTTATCATTATTATATATTTTAACGTATGTTTCACCTTTACTTTATTTATTATGATACGAGCTTAAACGACAAAATGAGAATTCATATAGCAGACTTCAACTTATTTGGGTAATTGTATTTGAGGTGTCATATGTGGGAGTATAATTGATGTTGAGGAATTACATAGCTGACTCCAACTAGTTTGGAATTTAGGCATGGGCATTGTTGTTATTCGGAAATTCTTAACTTCTAAGAAGTCAGAAGTGCAGATTGTGTTAGTTCACCCTATCTCTTATTTTAAGAATTTACCCTGTTATAAAAGAACAACATTGAAGGTATTTGTAGCCTATTTCAGTTGGGGGTGTGGGGAAGGGGTGACGGGGCTAATCTTAGACAAATGGTTACTTTTTTAAAAAAACGAATTAGAAGACCTCCAACATGATTATCGTGCTTGCATCCATAACTGTTATGGAGGTGTTTTACATATGCCATCACCTCCGGATCTCTTTTCTCACTCAAATAGGCTCATTTTTCTACAGATTATGTTGTATTTAATGGTTTAATATATTAGAAAATTGTGCTTTTGTCAACGAAATTGTGTCCATACACCAAGTAGCCTTCCTCTATCATTGCCTGGATTAAGAATAAATTTTGATCTGATATAGAAGAAAGAAAAATGGTGAAAATGGAGAATGGGAAATAATAGTAGGACAGTAAAGAATGCAAAATACTTAGAGCAAAACTATATATTAGACTTTAGAGTATTTTTGACTAATGCCTTGGGAATTATTTTGGATGGCAGGAAGCTTGTCTATGTTATTTGTCATTGTTGTGCTAACGTGTCTTTTCTGAGCATATATTAGTTGTTTTTGTAGGCTATTAAAAGGGAATTGGGCATATCTTCATTTGATGATCTTGAAGAAGAGAAGGAACTAAAGCAAATGGTTAGTACTTAGTACAGTTTGCAGTATTCCATAACATGCATTGTGTTCACACGCTCTTTTGTTAAAATGGCTGTTCTTATGGTTTACAGGATTATAATGCAAAATGTAAAGGTTGTCAGCATTTAGGCATGTCATACATAGCCAGACAGGTAAATCTTTCTTTGCATTTGTTCATATTCTTCCCGGATCTTTGCCGTTTGCTGCTTAGCCTTTCATGTTATCCTATGCTAACACTTTTTGGCTTCTCTGAACAGATTAGATCTGCTGATGAAGGGCAAACTATCTTCTATACATGCCTTGTTTGTGGAAATAAACAAACTGAGAACTCATGAAAACACAGTTCTGCAGGTTTCCATGGTGAATGGAAGCTGTTTTTAGTGTATGCACATCCTTCGAATTTTGCTAGAGTTCATACCATATTATTGCCTGTATCTTTATGCATGGAAACACATGTAAAAATCCTACATTGTCTACGAGTTCTGGAAATAGGATCTTAGTTTTCCCAGCTCAAACCAAAGTGAAGAGGACATGCATATAATTTTTTCATGAAATGCTCTTGGCAAAGCTTCAAATATGCCTCAACCCTACATGTCTTGCATTTATTGTACACTCCGAAACCTGATTGTTTGCTGCATCTTGTAGCTTGGTGTTGGGGCCTTGGGTCGCCCAATTGGCTTGCACTATTGCATGGGTAATATGTATGGATAGCATGAAAATGTTACCATTACTATAAGGTTCTATTTAAATGAGTATTTGTGTTAATTTAGTGTTTCTTTATAGATCGTGTATTCTAAAGTTGCACACTTATATTTTACGTAGGTCCTGTTACCTCCTAGAACTATTCTAAAGTTCCCGTACTGTATTGTGTTAAATGGTGCAATGCACGTGGTCGACACTTGTATTTACAACTTAAAATCTTTTTTCTACCTACTTCTTTTCTTTGTTCCTTCATCCACTATCACACCACTGAAAAACTACCATTGCAGCTTCTATTCTCTCTTTCTCCCTTCATGTATGCAAAATACATTCCATTCATCCTTTTCTTCTCCATTAAAACGCCTAAGAGAGTGGTATATACTTCTTTTGGAGTGTTGGTGCTTTTAGGGGAGAGTTGTCTAATCTTTTTTAGTTGCCATTATAGAATCTAAGTATGTGACATTTAAATGACTCCCCTTTATATGTTGTCTGTAGAGAAGATAACCATGCAATAATTTTATATATGTTAATGTTTAAAGAGATCTCCAACTCTAACAATATGGTAATCAACTTTTAGTGAGGTAAGACTTAATTCAGATTATTAGATAGTATTACTTATAATTCATATGATAAAGTCAGTATATTTTACCCCCAGAATCAGTTTGAGTGAGAAAAAGGTGATAGATTCTATCTCCAGAGGGACTAAATGTAAAGTCAAGAATCATATGGCTTTCACCATACAATATGCAACTTACCATACATGGTGCCAACTTTCTGGGCTCATTTTTTGAGCTGATAATCTAAAAGTTCCTAACACTGTATAATTGAATGTGCTATAGTTGACCCCACTATGCAACATGTAGTCAAAAACCAGTCTGGGCCATTCCATTGCAATAACAGTTGTGTCCCAGGACAGTTTTCACTAGATACCTGCGATAGGTACCGCGTAACTTCACGGGGCAGATCTAGGCCCTTGAGGTATGGGGTTTACAGGAATCCAGTGACTTTTGTACATTCCCTCTCAAAATATTTTAAATAGTCTATTGTGAACCTGGTTATTATTTTATGTTACTTTAAATTATTGTGGGAACGACTCACAAACTTCAAAACATGAGTTCGCCTCGAGTGTATTCCACTTGGCCTCTTTTTCACTGTCATTATGATATTGAGCAAGAAAATTGCAATCTAGATGAAATTATGGGAATTCTTTTATGTCATATATATCTCAATAATGTATATGATATAATAGAATTTTGATAAAATATTGAGCAAGCATATTCTTTAGGATTCTAAGTGAGATATATGTATAACATGCCCACTGAATTTGCAAGTTGGGTGATTCTTCTGAATCTTGAGGTCGATTTGCTTATGTAATTGTTTGGTGAATCATCTTTATGTAACCTGCTCTAGTAGTATCAATTATTGGGTACTTGTTTTGATGTTTTATATGGTAAATATTATCCCAGCTTGGTGGTTATGCTAAAACTACGTTACTTAACTGTGGTTAGTTAGTGATAAAATTAAGTTGAAAATTGTTTAACCCTAAAGTACAGTCGAATCTATATGAGGTCGATCAAGAGAATGCATCTCACTTTAACCCTTGTTTTTAGTTTGTTTACCATCGGTTTGACTATCGATTCAATGATGAATTAGGTGTGTAAGAGCTTGAACAAATAAAGCATGCAGATAAAGGATGAGAATATGAATCTAAAGTATTCTGGGGCCTCTGTGAACGTCCTCGAGAGGTTTCCCTCAGCTCCGAGGATGCCTTGAAGGTGATAAAGAACTAATAAGTAAAGCAAAAAGAAACATAATGCTTAAGAAAATATAGAGTGGTTGATGTATTGTTAGAATTCATAATGTCTTTATAATATTTTATAAGGATGTTGAGGTGAATGTGTGGGCATACTAGGAGTGACAAGATTAAGAATGAGGTTATTCAAGAGAAGGTGGGGTGACCTATGTGGCAGACAAGATGAGGGAAGCGAGACTGAGATGGTTTGGGCATATGCAAAGGAGGTGCCGACACCCTAGTGAGGAGATGTGAGAAGTTGGATATAGGAGATACGCTGAGGGGTAGGCCGAAAAAGTATTGGGGAGAAGTGATTAAACAGGACATGACGCAATTTCATATTACGGAGGACATGACTTAGATGAGAATGATGGAGGTTGTGTATTAGGGTAGAAGGCTAGTAGGGGTAGAGTGTTTGTCTTGTCTTGTGAAGGTTTGGGGCTTGTTATAGGACTAGTTGTGCCACTATAGTTATGCTATTATTGCTTTTCTGTTATCACATTATTTTGTTGTTAGTATTTTCTCTTGTAGACTTTACACTTGCTTTTCTTTTTTACCGCTATGCTTTTTCTATTGTTTTCTTCTTCTTTTACTTGGGTTTGTTACACTTGAGGCAAGGGTCTTTCAGAAACAACCTCTCTACCTTCACGAGGTAGTGATAAAGTTTACGTATACTCTACACTCTCCAAATTCATTTTGTGGGATTTCACTGAATACATTATTGTATTCGTCCCATTGACCATCAATATGGAACTCTTCACAAATCCACATTACACAGAATTTTCTTTTATAGATTGTATATAAGAGAAAAAAGAAGAACACTAATATAGGACCCTACAGGGTACAGAACTATTACCTTTGGCACTGTTTTGTTTGAATTATTTTATTTTATTTGACCAGTTTCACCTAATAACAAGTTAAGATTATTTTAATTAGTGACATTAACAAAATGCTTCTTGAAAGCAATTTATATAAACAGTATTTTGTTAATAAAAACGAGAAAACTAGACATTTCTTCCATTTGTCTCCTTCAATCGTTTTGGATGATGCATGCATTTGATTTAGTCAGAAAGTCTTGTTAAAATTATTGAACTCAAATTTGAAAAGTAAGTTGTTAGAACATCCTAATCCAAAGTTTAAAAGGTTATCGAATATTTGTTTTGGTGCAGTGAGTTAAATGTGTTCATGATATAATTAACTAGAATTTTTGAATTTGAATCTTAGAAATGCATTTTTTTCCAATAAGGAGTGCATCCCCTTAAATAGTGGGCCCTACCCCATGTGAATCAAACTTATCGGAGCAAATAGATTTTGAATACTTAGATGATTATAAAAAATAATTGTTTGATTACTTTTATAATTGTTCTTTTAAGCATATGAAAGGAACCCAAGAAGATTAGTTGTCTTGATTTTTTGGATATTTTCTGAGGGAAGTTGAAGGTGTGATCATTTTAAAAACATTGTGTCTCTAATTTATTCAGGTTAGGGTTAAGCGTTTATCATCATGTCAAAAGCTATAGATGACAATAGTAAAGGTACAATTTTATTTCTTAATATTTACGTCAAGCAAGCGCTATGTTCGATCATAACTTTGACCTGAGCTATCTAGCCCCTCGTAGGCCTTGCCACAGGCAATGTTGGTATTACCCAATAATTCATCTCCCAACACCTGCTTCAAGTGCTTACTATCATGTCAAAAGTTATAGCTAATAGCAAAGGTGCAACTGTATTTCTTAACTAAGTCCACCAAGCAAGCGCCATGTTCAATCATGACTCCGACCCGAGCCATCCAATCTCTCGTAGGTATTTCCATAGGCAAGATGTTGACATTACTTAACAATCTCCCTCCCAACACCTGCCTCATGCAGAATGATCTCTTAGGGCTACACTTACAAATTGAATAAAAAATAACAATATTTTCATATATGTTACGTTTAAAAATGAAAATCTATTATAAAAAAATATATTAAACTAATGACAAATTTGTAAAAGATTACAAAATCATTTGTCCCCAAGTGTTTATGTTACTTCTTTTTTATATATTTTCTAATTATCATAGGTGTTGGCCCCAATTATATTTGTGTAACAAATAGGAGATGGTGAACCTTAACAACTAGCTTTGCTGTGATATCAATATTACAGCTGTGTACACAACCACCAGAGGAAAATATTCATCATCCTACCTAGTCTACGTTAATTCATTAAAAAGAATAAAAGCCATAATAACATGGTAAAAGTAGTAAAAATAATTTGCATCATTGATGTATTTTAATTTTTAACCTTGTAGCAGCTTGTCTTTTTATTCAAGTTATTAATTTGATTTTTTTATAGACAATCAGATATAATTATCTTTTAGATTATCTAATCGATTAGGCATAAATTTATATATAAATTTATCTATGAATATTATGTATTTTTAAAAAAAAAAGGACACTCAAGTATTATTATTCAATAACTACAAATACTAGTAGGTTTACTACACAAAATTCCTGAGACTGCTTAATGACACCATTGCACCAAAAAAAACCCATGCAAAACTTAAAATACAACAATTAACTTTTCAATCCCATCCTCACCCGACTGGAACAATAACAATATATTCAGTGTGATCTCGTAAGTGAAATCTGGAGAAAATAGTGCGTACGCAGATCTCACCCTCATCGCCTTATATAATAAGGTAGAGAGCTATATTTCTGATAGACCGTTGGCTCAAAGAATTTGTGTTTTCTCGTCCCATCTTCAGTAGCTTTCTCGTACCTTAAATAATTACATGATGGAACAAGCATTAGGATTGTCATCACTAAACATGTTGACATAGGAAGGGTCATCATATCTTGCAACAGTACCCGTGGCTGGGTACTGATCGACCCTCCTGACGAAGCCAGGAGGCGCCTTTTTGTCATAAGCTTGAGCAGCATATGGTTGGGATACCAAATTGTAAGGGACATAAGGCCATATCTCTGCCTTCTTTCCAGTTGACTTTGCCTTCTTTAACACTTTGTTTGGTTCCACATAGCCTGTTACTGTCACCTTCTGTTGTTTCCTGTTTATCTCCACAGATTTCACTCCTAAATATTTAACAAACCAAAACTTATTATCTTTGATAAAAAATAAATGATCTTAAATAAGTCATAATATACTTTTTCGTCTCAATTTATGTTGAGCGTTTTGGATATTCAAGAGCTATATGAAAGAAACTATGAGTTGCAATTCTTCTCATGTCAATACGATGAAAGAATAAACTTTGTTTACATAGTTTGAATCTCAAAAAATAAAAAGTACATCAACATAAACTATAGGATAGAGGGGGTACATTTCTATAGCAATAAACCATACTATTAAGAGTAAACTAAGAAATTTGAAGTTAGATTGATTGTTTCTAAATATATATTTGAAGATAAATTTTTAAAACGTAGGACATAACGCTAGCTAATTAAGAAAACTTACCACTCATGGAAGATAATGTATTTTTGACTTTCATTTCACAGCCCTCACAATCCATTCTAACTTTAAGCTCCACTGTAGTAAACTGCTTCTTCTTCTTCTTTGGCTTATCAATACTCATCATCTCTGATATATACTCTAATGTTCCTCCAACGCCCATTCTTTTTAAATTTAGAGGAATTAAGAAAATGGTGTAATTATGAGTTAATTTATAGTAGCTAAGTGAAATTAAAGAGATTTTTTCTTTAAAAATGTGGGGAGTTTGTAAGAAACTTCCTAATGGATTCTTGCTTAGCACACAAATTAGCTTAATTGATTAAGAAGAAAAGGGAGAAATTAAAGCAAAAGGGCTACTAAACTTTTCTTTTATTTTTACACTTGCCTGCCTACCTTCTTTTATAGACGTTTTTTTTCGTATACCTTTTTCTAAACAGGTCAAAAAGACAAGGATGGCCCCCGGGGCCGGTTAGACAACACGTACTGTTCGATACGAAGGAAAATATTTTCTAAAAAATAAGAATATCAAATATTTGATGATAAGATCATATGTAAGCTAAAGTACCAACGGAGGATAAATCTAAATAGATTTTGTATAAGGCATATTTGGATCTTTACAAAAATAAAATAAAATAGAGAAGGATTGAAAATACGTCTAAACTCGAAGTAAATTATTAATTTTATCTTTAAAGTATTGACAATCTTTAAAACACCTCTTAATTTGATTAACTGATGATCTTGCAACGTGGGTGAAAATGTGTACTCCTAAATCCTTGCTAAATTTAGAGATACTTTTAACACGTCTCTCGGCTATTTATTAAGAGACTCATGCTCCTATAAGAGTTTGACACCACTTACTATATCATGTTGCATATCAAAGGTGTATTTAAATTTAATTAGTCAAATAAAGAGTGTTTTTTAAAGCGACCAATAGTTTTAGAACGAAATTAATAATTTGCGTCAACTTCGAGTTAAAATAAAATAAATAAATATATATATTAGAGGTTGTATGGAAGGTGGAAGAAAGTGTGGGCCACGTTAACCACCAATAATAGAGAGAGTAGCTGTTACGTGTTTCACAAGGACAGGTGTCAATATCATAGATTTTTCTTTTGAAACACAACGGTCCATGTTAGGGATCGGAGGGAGCTGCCTTCATTTTTATTTTATTTTTTATACGATGTTCAGTATCCGCAATGGAATCCAATTAAATTTAAATTTATATTAGAAATTTTTATAGTGAAGTCTAATTAAATTTAAATTCATGTTGGAGAGTTCTATATTGAGGTGAAACTCTCCATAGTAAAGACGAATCCGTATTTAGGAGGATTCAAAGTCGACATCTCTGATTTAAGAATAACAAAGTACTTACTACTCCTCCACCACCGTCCTCGTTAGTGTCTTCATTTTCTATTTTTGGTTTGAAATAAAGGAGTAGTTAGGAGTTGATTTTGACGTGTTTGTGTGAGTTGTTTTTTTGGGATTTATTTTAGGTGCCTTGTTCATGCTCAAACATTTTACTTTCCCAACGACGCTCTAACCGTGTTACCTAAGGGTGTGTTCGGTTTGAAATGCTTGATTAAAATATATTTCTATACGAAAATTTATCTTTCTTTTTCTATGCTAGGACTATTTATTGGGAGGATCATATGATTAATTATGCTTAACAGTTCCACTTATCGAATATAATATCCTATTTCACATACTATACATACATAATTTAAAAAATTTGTAGCATTGCTTTCATGGTCTTACTCTTGTGATAATTGATAAAGCTTTATTTTTCTTGATATAATTGTATAAATCACTTCCACAAATGTGGATAAAGATAAGTTGATAACTATAAACACGGAATTTAATTTGCTAATTGGTTGTCGACTTGAGTAGTTATCTTTTAACAAAGACATTTTAGTTAATTTAAGTATATAAGATATTTTATATGATAAGTAAACATAGTGGCTACTTAAATCCAAAGTAGTCATTTATCATATTAACAACTCATCTTTATCAACCACCCTGTATAAGGAATAGTTTATTAAAAAAATAATATATCATGACATTTCACTGATGGAAAGACCTCCATTTCAAACTAATTTTAATTATTAAGTATTTCTACTTTCACTTTTACTTGCTCATTTCGAATTTTGTATATTTTTTAAGAAACAATAATTGATATGAATATTTATTATAATATTAATATTATTGATGCTTAGTACTATTAGATACGTACTTTCATCACCAATCAAGTAGAGCCGTCAATATGGGATAGGCCCGTTGGGCCGACCTGGCCTAATTTGGGATTTGATAGGGCTGAGCTACAATTTTTTGAGCCCATTTAAGGAAAGAGCTTTTTGGCCTAACCTGAATAAACCTGCCAATTTATGGGGCTTGAGAAATATAGATAGAGTCGGCCCGTGGACCAAATAAAAATTAATTAAAACAATAAAAATAAAATAGATTATTAAAAATAACAAGAGTCTAACTCAAAATCAGTTTAAAGTTTGAAATATTACAATTTAAATACAAATTATGTTTAAAAATATGTATTTCGTAAAATAAAAATTCTCTAAATTTTTTAGGAATCACTACATAGGCCGTAGCCTATGGAATATTGTCATAGTTTTTGTGTTTTATTATGATCATTGAAAAACAATTAGGTTTATATTTTTATTTAGCTATTTATACTTTTACTTGAAATCAAACTTAATAAATATTATAAAGACAATTTTATTTGTGGATTTGATTAACAAGTAGTAACACTAACACCATGTAATATTATCTTGTCGATATTTATGATAATATTTTTAAATTATAATTTAATTTAAAAAATTATAAAAAAAAATATTTTTACGAAAAGTGGGCTGACCCGGCAAGCCCATAGCTCACGCACTTGTGGGCTGGGCTGATCATTTTCTGGCCCACACCAAAAATGACTAGCCCAACTTGACCCGTCAAATCTCAAAGTATGTATGAGTTAGCCCAGATGGGATGAGTCAGCTCATAGTGACAGCTCTACAATCTAAGTGAAGGAACCCAGTGGATTATTCTCTTCTTTTTTTAAATAACCAATCATAATATGCTTATCAAATACAGATAAAATTATTTCTCAAAGAAACTGGTCAAATACAAATCATTTTTCCGTAAGAAAACCCTTTTTTGAAAAATATTATTTAAAATAAAATAATTGTTGAAAATTTGACCGTAATTTCATTTCCAATTATTTGAAGGAGCGGATAGGAAATTGATTGACAAGATGTTCTCTATTTTCAAAAAAAAAAAAAAAAAAGTGCTTTTGAATTACACTTACCTGCCCTTGGTTTGCCATAATTACGAAGAGCGCACGAGTCACGATTAGATATATATACAATACAAATCATTTCACTCTAGAAGAGCTCACAATTATTTATAGACTCTCGACTTAAAAGAATTTTTTTTTTAAAATATTGCCTGAAAAAAAAAAAAATAACAAATTTGCGCTAAAGACAAAGTAAATGAAGCAACAAATATAGTACACATTGGATAATAGGAAACTATCTGATTACTAAATAATATTACAAAGATAAGACCCCCCCCCCCTCCCCTCCAACATAAAATGTGATAATATTCGACTACTTACTAACATTTTATCCTAATTTTCGACCTTCATATCTTTCTTTCTAGGGTCATATCTTCGTAAGCTAAAGTTGTATCATGTCTTGTATAATCACTTCCTCCTAGCTCTTCTTCATCATATATCTACCTCTCTAACTCATGTATGAAGGTCAACCGCTCACACATCTGTACTAATGCATCCATGACCCTCTTGATCTTCACATGACCGAACCATCTCATGCTCGCTTTCCTAGGCTATTCTCACCTTGTTTCGTATAACTTTATTCCTAATCAAATATCTCCTAGTATATTTACACATCAATATGAGCATCCTCATCTCCGCTATATTCATATTTTTAATGTGTGCATTCTTTACTGGATAAAACTGTCACATAAAACAATATCGGCCTAACAACCGCCCTATAGAACTTATCTTTAAGTCTTGACGATACATTGTTATCGCAAAGTACTCCAGCTGTGAGCCTTTATTTCACTCATCCTACTCCAATACGACGTGTGACATCATCATCAACTTTCAGTCTCCTTAGATTATGGACCCAAGATACTTAAAACTTCATCTCTTGGGTATGACTTGTGCATCAATCTTCACTTTCACCTCCGCACACCTCAATATGTGTTACACCACTGAAATACACTTCAGATACTCTATTTTTTTATCCTACTTTAATCTGAAATCTTTAGACTCTAAGGCATGTCGTCTCCATACTTTCAGATTATATGTTGTTAACTCTTCCACACGTCTCGTCAATAACAACATCATGACATACCTCACCTTGAATTGAATATGTTGTGTCAATTACTAAGGCAAATAAGAACGAGCTAAGAATTGATCCCTAATGTAATTTTATCATGACCGAAAAGTATTTGGAGTCACCTAGCACTGTCCTAACCTGAAATACTACAACAAATGCATGATTTAAAGTTTAGTATAAAAAAATCTACAAAAATAAACAATCAATCAAATATCAAATTTAAAATTTATGAATTACTACAATAATTTTAAGTTATAATACTTTAATTAATTATAATTATACTCACAATCAAATATTTAAATAATTTTTAAATATACATTCAAAATTTGAACCAAAATTATTAAATCCACGTATATTCTTTATCAATACACCATATATATATCCAGCCGTGGAAATAGATAATTGAACTCAAGACCTACCATTTGTATTTTAGCACCTTTACCACTAAACTCTTGGAGATTTATAATTTTTAATAATAAACATTACCAACATATATTATGAGCAAAAATTAAAGTATTCACCGTCTTTTATTATTTTATTAAATTAGGCAGATGGGAACTCTGAATTAAACACAATTTAGGTTCCTACAGACTTGGCACGTACGAGGAACATTAAAGGACAGGAGGATAGAAAAGGACAAAGTAGCCAAAAGACCAAAAAGTAATGAGGTTATGGTTATAATATTAAGGCATAATAATAAATAAATATACTCTTTAATTTGACCTTTGTTTCATAATTATGTCCTTCAAAGTGTGATCTTTACTTCTGCCCAATTCTCTCCCCTCTCTTTAAAAAACAGAAAAGGGCTATTTTCATTTTTCAGCGTATTAATCCTATTTTGGAGCGAAGATTCAAAACCTGAATTGTGAGTTCCAACAGGACTTGGAGCGCGAACGAATCTTTCGAGGAGGAGTTTGATGGGTTGGAAGGACCCAGAAGAGGAAGTGGCTGCCCTCCTCCCAAACCAATACTTAAAACAACAACAACAACAAAAAACTTTCAGTAAATAAACACCAAAGTGAGATAGAAATTTGGTGCGTAAACAACACCCAAATTTTGATGTCACAAGTAGACATTTAAACTTGTATAAAGTTGAACAAGTAAACACATGCGTCCTACGTGACAATATACACATAGGATGCAAATTACCATGTAGGATGTCACGTAGGACACATATGTCTATTTATTCAACTTTATATAAGTTTATATATCTAGTTGTGGGCCCCCAATAATTCCATTCTTTACAAAACATCCCCTTTTTCTTCATTGTCTTCTTTCACATATGCCGATCCATAGTCCAAAAACTAACAAACCCACCCATTGATTTGAAATAATAGCAAATAAAGTGTTGCTAGATTTGGTAAATTGTATTTACCTTTCTAAAAAGTTCATGCACACGTTGCTATAAAAATACGTGTGAAACAGAACTTTATATTAAAAATATATATGTGGACAGTACGACTTGGAATTAATTTATGAAGCCCTTTAGCACTTGTAATATTTAACTAGAGAAAAAGTTAAGAAAAAAGAAAAAAAAACAAGTTATCTACCATTGTTTGCTAAGATAGAAGACTATGATAATTTTAATAAAAAAATATGAAACCCCTCAATAATACATAAATATTATGTCCATATAATTAGTTCAAAGTGGATAAAAAAAAAAACAATACGTTACAATCATGTAAGCAATTCTTACTAAACTATATTTAAATTTTAAGAAAAAATTATAATTAAAGAAGGAAAATGCCAAGTACTTTCTTGTGTTGATAATCTATTACTATGACTTTATGAGTGATGATAAAATAGTTTAATTCCTAAACAATTTGAGCAATTACATGTCTATATAAGATCCCAAAACAAACACTATCTAAAATATACTAGCTCTACTAAAAAATTCACTATTTTTCCACAAAAAAATTTCACTAAAAATATTCAACGATTATTTCGGTCCACACAAATATTTAATTAAAGTAATGTTTTTATATGGAAAAAATAAAAAGTTTTCACTATTTTAATGAAAATTTATTTCTATCGTGTATATTTCTGATATGTTGATAGAAAATTAACAAAAAAAATCATATTCCATAACACAATTCATACTTGACAACATTTATTAAAAAAAATCTAAAGAGGGAAAATTCCAAGTACTTTCCTGTGTTGATAATCTAATACTATGACTCTATGAGTGATGATGCCAATATAGTTAAATTTATTCCTAAACAATTTGAGGTATTAGGTGTCTATATATCTATGGACCCAATTATTAAAACAAACATTAAGTAATTAAATACTAGTGTACAGAAACTGAAGTAGGACCCTTGTAGTTTGTTGCTAGGAGAAAAAATAGAAAGCAATTATTTGGAAGGTTGAGACTTTTTGGCATCTATACAAATATCAAACATCGAATGGAAAAAAAAAAAAAAAGTGGACTTTGTACACACAATATCAACATAATATATAATTATGTCTTTTAACTTGGCTTCAAATCACATTTATGTCCTTTAACTTTGAGTGTGCACAAGTAGACACTTAAATTTGTATAAAGTTGCACAAATAGACACACATGTTTTACATGGCATCCTACATGTCATTTTTTGTCCTACTTGGTGTCCTACGTGTATTGTGTCACATAGGACTCATGTGTCTACTTGTTCAATTTTATACAAGTTTAAGTATCTATTTGTGCATACTCAAAGTTGGAGGGAATAAATGTGAAATGAGATCAAGTTAAAAGGCTTATTTATGTATTATGCCCACAATATATTACACAATACTTACTGAAATGGTTTGTTGATTAACACTATGATTGCATTAATTAACAATGTATATCTTAAAGTAGCTCCCATTAAAAGGATTATTACATTAAACAACATTATACAATTGTCTACCTAATTGCAGAATAATCCTAAGAAGAACCAAAGCTGTCTTTTTGGGCTTATTCTAATACAAAATGTTTATAATGTCTAGAAATAACAACAGTACTAATGACACTTCTTATTATAGAAAGAATAAATAAATACTTGCAATCAATTAAGGTTGCTTGGTTATGGAATCTTCTTGGATTTCCTAAATGGAATCTCTAAGACACTGATAATTTATTTTTTATTTTTTGATATACTTAGAATAAAATAAGTGTTAAATATACGGGGCAGAATTCATTTTTCTTCAGTAACAGATAAAATTCATAAAATAAAATAAAAAATGTTCAACCACTATAATTAAAAATATCTATTACTATGAAATCCTATGTGGCCCCTGTTTCTTTAACTAATATTTCCCCGTTTCAATTTATTCATTTGATTTTAATTTGAAAATTTTACACAAATTTTATAGTGCTAAAAGCTAATTACCTTATATCTCTACTCGTTTTCAAATTACAAAAATCCTTTAAACTAGTTAAAATTCGAATACATCCCAAAACGTCTCGATACATCATGTCCTGATTTCAAATATATCCCTTAACGTTCCGATACATCGCATCTGAAACACATCACACATCACTCAACATACCAATACACCACACAAGTCTCAATACATAGCATAAAGTTGTATATCCAAGAATAGGAGGGGGTGGGAATTTATGTAATTTTTTCAATTGGTAGAAAATTTTAGAGAATATGATGAATTAAGTTGTGTATTCAAATAATTTTTCCTTTTAATTTAGCACAAAATTCTTTCTAAAAATTAAATTTTGTGATTTGAAACTAAAGATGTACATAAATACACAACTTACAGATATCATTTTTTTTAAAAAGATGTTCCAAAATATTTGGCCAACGGAAAAAGTGAAAATTGGAAATTGTTCCATTTTGGGGCTAAATAGACAAACTTAATAGAATCATATGAATGGAATTCAACAGTGTGCATTACATATGTATGTATGTATGTATAACAGTATCTGATAAGGGAACACGAAATTGAACATCCAAAGTCATAAAACAAGCTCTTCATCTAGCAGCCCCATCCTATCTAATGGCTAATATCTCAAAATAACAATAAACCCGAAAAAGGCGGGGGATGGGGAATAAGAAAACAAAAACGGCTCCAAAAGACGGAGACATGATTTACACAGAAAACTAAACATCTATAATCTATGAACCTATAGGGTATGCCATTATCAAGCTTATAAGGTAAATGTATGTAAGGACCATCGGAAGTTACTTGATACAAGCAGTAACTGAAACAGCAACTTTGTTAAGTATAACTTGGATGGCATCCCCCGACTAGTTGGTGCTGCAGAATTTGAGGGTGTCTTTCCGGCAACAGCAGGGGCAACTCCTGAGCTATTAGGGGTATTCTGCTGTTCTGCTGGCAGTGAGTTTGGCGAGTTACCATCTGCTGGAGCCAATGGCAGTCTATTATTATCAGTAAGGTCTTCACCTGACAAGCAGAAACTCTTATCAGACAGACATCCAAACACTCTTATTAGAAGAAACGTCGGCAAGGGTAAATTATTTGTTGAGAAGGAGCATCTGTCAGCTTAAAAGGAAAGTTCCTGAGAAAAGGGAATGTAAAAGAGTATCTGCAGAGTAGGCTAAGCTTCCCTTGCCTCTGCTACCCAAAATATCTTCCCCTCCCACTTTTCGGACAAGTAATGAAGCAATATAAAGTAATAAACAACAGAGATAAGTGAAGGCTATGTTGCTCGGACTCTTTAAAAATGTAGCCACACCCGTGTCGGATCCTCCGAAGATGCACTACTTTTGGAGGATCCGACATGCACCCCAGGACATTTTTGAAGAGTTTGAGCAACATAGAGTGAAGGCAGAAAAGCAAGTTTTGTTAGAAGCATTGTTTGGGTATTTTTTCTTAGGAAAAATTAGCTTCAATTTAGGGTTAACAACTTTCTTCTTGATTGTTGTAAGAGGAATTAGAGCTAGTTCCTAGATTGCAATTGTTTTGTAATCTGAATTTAGCTACAGTCTAATGATTGTAGGGGCAAAGGACTAGAAGTAGTCTCTTAAGTTGCAAGTTTTTGTAATCTGAATTCTATAGAGGCTCATGGTTTTAGTGAAGTTTGGGTTAAAACCTGCATAGGTGTAGGTGGTGGCTTTTTCACCCTTGTGAGCTGGGTGTTCCATGTAAAAACATGCGCTGTCACTGTTATGCTTACTTGATTCTGCAATCTACTCATAAGAAACAGATGACGTAACCTGGTTCATCACATAGGTACACCCCAATAGATCCCCCTTCTGTGTTTATTAAATCATGCAAATATATCATAATCTTTTGGTGAAACTGTGAATAGGGATGGCAATAGGGAGGTGCGGGGCAGGGGCAAGGCGGGTTGAGCTTAACCCACAAATTTATAATCCCCCCCCACCCTGCATAACAACTTTTTTAATTTTCAACCTGCCCCGCATAATTTTTTTAATATTTTATTTTTCTAATTAAGTTTGATACTAAAAATAAAATTCATAAAAATAAATTCATTTTTTCATTAAGTTTTATTAATTATATATAATGACTTAAAATTTTATTTTTTAGAGGTCAATTGAAAACATGTAACAAATTGTATTGAACTATTTTCATTTACTATCTTAAATATTTTAGTATCTTTAAACAATTATCTTAATAAATAATGCTCTATCATTCTTATAACATGTAAAAAGTTAAAATTAAGTTTGAACCCACATAAAACACCCATTAGTTTTTAAAAAACCCACTTCAACCCAACCCCCCACCCCCCGCACAACCTTAAACCCGCCCCACCCTCCCCGCCCCATTGTCATCCCTAACTGTGAAGCAAGCTTGTGTATCACATTAACTCTTGTTGGGTGTAAAAACGCAATTCAACTTCTCAATACACAAGAAAAGGTTGTAAGAATTAAAAAAAAAAGAACTTTTAAGTTAATCACTCATGGCTACAAACAATAAAGAGAGAACAGCTAAATCCAGATCAGACCAAGAAATTATTAAATCAGAAATTGGTACTCACAGTCAGAGCGCGACCAGCCTAGTTTCAGGTTCTCTCTATCAAACACCATACGATATCCCGTCATGAAGTTCTCTGTAGAGGAAAATGATTATTAGCACATCCAAAATTTGAGAGAGGAAATTGCAGCACACATTTGCATTCAGACACTTTTCACAGTTTTACCCCCTACTTTAGCAGGTGGAGGTTTTTTACAGTTGGTAAGTATAGAGAAATGAAACCATAAGTGGAAGAGGATCAGGCTTACGTCCAATTGTTCCAATTTCTATGCCTGAAGGCTCCACAGCTAAACAAAATCCAACAGCGCCCTACATCGATATTGTATATAATACAGTACTGGTGAATGAGTCGAAATGATAAGATAACCAAGAGAAGGAAACATAGGATGCCTCACAGTTTATGTAATCAAAAGAACCAGAATGTTCATCTTTGAGATGCAAAAACAGGTGGTATATATTCAAGCACTTACTTGACTGCCATAGATCATAAATACAGGATCCTGGACTATAAAGCTGCTGTTCGCTGTGAACTTCAGAGTAAATGAAGGAATCTTCGGTAAAACTTCAGAACTGTCTAGGTTCAAATACTCATTCAGTACATATGATGAAGCAGAAAAAAGGAAGTAGATCTCTCTTTATCTTATATGCCATTACCTGGATTTGTAGCAATATTGCCAAGGATATCCTTCAAAGCTAGCTTTTGTAGCATTCACTTTTCTGTCAAACTGTAACAGGAAAAGGACATGTAAAATACTGCACTTTAAAGTACAACAAGGCAGCAAGTAGGTGTAAGCTTACCTCTTTAACAACTCTATCGTAAATTTGATCTGGGAGAAATGTAAATGATGACCCACTATCCACAATGGCTTTGAAGCTTGTCTGCTCAATACAGGAGCTCCCAAAACAACATGATCCCACGCCAACAACATAAGTAACACTGGACCATGAACCACTCATAATGTGAGCAAACAGAGAGTTTAACAACTCATACATGCAAGAGAACAGCAGAGGTAAACAGACAAATACAGCACTCAAACTAATCAATTCTCTAAAATTCATAAGTTGACATACAATTGTCCTTCTGAAGGCAGAAAAGAAGTTGTCTGCTGGCCAGCAGGCCCTTGGTCTCCAAAGAAAATCCTTCCTGAATCATCTTCCTTAAAACAAAGAGAAAAGGAGTTTCGGACCAATCCAGCTTTCGCAAGACGACTGGGAACTGAGATCTCTCCAGGTCCCAAACCCATAAGGCCATCAGGTGCAACTCCATTTAGGTAACCACCAGTTTGCTTACTACCACATCTGACATGAAAAAGAATTAAGACCTGTTTAATATAGTCTTGGCATACAGAACCATGTGAAAATGGTCCCATGCATGAAAGTCTTATTTGAACTTGAGATACAAGCAGATGACACACACCCAAAAGTGACTGGAGCCCTGGCAGAGCCGTTGGCTGCCATACGGCTGCCAGATGCAAGGTGCAAGATATCTTCCACGAGCACTCCAGATGTGGATGTATCTTCTGATACATAATTCACAGTGTACGGACAGGGCTGCTTAGGGTTTTGCAATTTGAACCCAGTTCACACAACTGATGGCTGCATGACAGGAACTTACTTGTGCTTGAACCAGATGGATTGTACTCATTTAGATCTTTATCCTGCATAATAGATGCCCCAAATACCAGGGAGCACCTGCCAATCAATCATCTGATATAAGTGCTAAACCTATAGGCAGTATTAGCAAAGACTCCGCATCTACATCGAGTACTAATATTTATATAAAGGAAATGAGAACGGTATTTTATTAGGAGAGACACCAACTCCAAGAAAACTATTTTCAGTTACCATGATGTGACAAGACAGCTCACAATGATATTGAATAAAATGTAGAAATTTCTGAAGTTCCCAACATAATATATGAACTGTGTGTTGTTTTCAGATGAATAGAACCCAAATATATACAATGTAGAAAGATGAGATGACGTAAAAATCCATGAAGACATAAATAGTCACAGGTTTGTTTACCTAACGCTTATTCTGTTGGAACCTTCTTCCTTTTTATTTTCAGTTTTTAAATTAACTTGTTTCTCCGGTGCCTTAATGTATTATTGGGGTGTCCAATTAGGCCAATACTAACATAACCTGGCCAATTGAGAATAAACTATTGATAGGTCAATCTAGACAGGTGGGGTCCTGACCAATTGTTTCACCCAAACTGATCCAACCTATCTTTGACCAAAACAACATTGTGGGTTGGGTCATGGCCCATTGGTTCACTCACCCCACTTCAACCCCTTCAAGTTGCCCAAACCTCCCAGTTAATAATCTTAGTATAATCAGCTCCCCAATGGTCTCTGTTTACTGTAGGCATAAATTATAAGTAACATAAGGATCATATCCAATGGAATTGGCGATACTGAATGTATCTGAAATAGCCTTGGACCCTTCTGTTATTCTATACTCAAAAGTAAATCTTCAGTTTTTTCAAGGAAGTTAGTTTTAGATGGCTCAAACTCAATGTGGTATCACACTACTTGTTTAGTGACATAAAACAGTCCGAGGAATCATGATCAGTTATCAACTAAAACTAAAAGAAGAAGATATTAAAAGACAAATCCAAATAAAGAATAGGACAAGAATTGAACAAGTTCACAAAGTGTCGGTTATAGACTGGGGTACTTAGAGCCTGTTTGGATTGACTTATTTTAGGTGTTTTTAAGTTAAAATAGTTTTTAAGCACTTTTGAAGTGTTTGGATAAGATTAAAGGTGTTTATAATCACTTACTTTTAAGCCAAAATAAGAAAAATAAGCCAAAATCCATAAGTTAGAAATCCCAACTTATGGCTTTTGGCTTATAAGACAAGCAATAAGCCAATCCAAACGGCCCTTAACCAGTAAAGGTCCAGTTTTAGTTACCCCAACTCCACTATAAAGTTAGAAATCATATATCATATATCATATATTTATATAAAAGAGAACCATACGCCCACCTATGTGGCGCCACCACAAACCAAAATTCCCTTTTAATTTATTTATTTCCAAAACTAGTCTTCCCCTTTTATGAAAAATTGCGACTTTTATGAAGAGTTGTGACTTTTACGAAGAGTTGCGATTTTTATAAAAAGTTGTGACTTTTATGAAAAGTTGTGACCTTTCCAAAGGGTTGAAACTTTTCCAAAAAGTTGTGACATTTTCTATAAGGCACAATAAACATTTGTTCACACTACCCTTTGTTGCCTATAAATAGAGGGATTTTCTCTCATTTTAAAACAACGAAAATTCTGAACTTCTTCTTCTTCAACACAATTAAATATTTATGTACATTGCTCCTGTTGAGCGGCTCACTACACCATTGTTTTTGTATCAATATACTGGTGAGAGGATCTAATCCTTTAAACCTCGAGTACTAGAGGGGAATAATTTCCTTAAAGGGCCATTGTGCATTCAGTGGACTCGATTTTTTCCTTTCTGTTTTATTCTATTGTTAGAGATCTTCCTGATATGCTTTTTTTTTTACCGTCATTAATTTATACTTATGTTATTAATTATTGTTTTTGGGTACATGTTTTAAACTTTGTTGTTTATGTTTCTGCAAAGTTATTGTTATAAGTATTTATTAGTACAAATTAAATAACACACATTAATTGAGTATTCACGCAAGTTTTATCTACTGAAATTGTTGAAGGTACAGTAAAAAAAATTCCTTAAAGATCTATACTACCATCTCTTGAAGACAAAATTCAAATTTGGTAAGCCATTGTAAGGACATAAAGACCTTAAAAACTTTTTGGCACCTTGATGTGCAAAGTGAACCAGGAAAAGAAGACAAGAATTAATAAACTTTGACATGGGTTCAAGGATGTGCCGAATGACCTATAGAGGAATATGACTAGACTAGAGCCTCTTTTAATCCCAAAGACATAGACAACTACATAATAAATTAATTGCAGTGTGGACAGATTCTCAAGTTTATTGCAAGTTGTAAATACTTTTCTTGAAGTAATAGACGTGTTTCTCAACACTGCGATTGGAATAGAACTGTAGTTTCAAATTGAACTTCATCACTCTGGTATGTTGATTTTTAAAAAACACTCAAACAAACTGATCAGTTTTGTGTAATATTTTTCCTTTTCAAGTAAATATAATAGGTTGAATTGTTGTCCAATACGATACATTCTCCTTTTAATTTTTCATTTTAATAATTACTTATTATACATTTAAATTGGGAACTTTAAAATGGTAGATGTAAAGCAAAATGTAGGGTTGAACTTTCTACACGTTAGAATTAGAATATTTGTTCACTTTTTTCACCCTTTTAAAATTTATTTATCCTTTCACCAACGATTACTTATTTATTAGAAAATTTAATATCTCCGATTGATGTTCATTTGATTCCCCAAAAATATCAAATAGTAACATTTCCTGGAAGCAAAAGGATAAATTATAAAATCAAATTAAAGATGATTGATTAAAGGATAAATTATAAGATGGTATACTTATCATCTTCCTTTACATTATTAATGTTTGTTACTACGTAATCTTGTATGTAAGATAATATAGTGTATAGGTTTTAAGTATTATTTTATAAATTCCGTGATATTAAATTCTCACGCAAGGCAAGGGTGATTTTACTAGTTTTGAATAAACAAGAAACATTCTGAATGCAGTTCGTGACCTTGTCTACCTGATAATTGAAGTGTTACAAGTTCTAGTGACTCTTCTAAGCATAAACATAATTGACATCAAGGCTTCTTCTTGCCTTTCCATTTAATTGACATTAAGACTTTTTTTTATGAAGTAAGTGAGATGCAATTGACATTAAGACTTGAAAAAAAAAAAAAAAAAATGCTCGTTAGAAGTATGTAGTTAATATAATTCCTAAAGCATTAAAAAAATCAGAAGTCAACAACGCACCTTGTGAATGTGATCTCTCTCAACTGAAGGTTAAGAATTGGCTTATATATGTTCCGATGAAAATATTTTAACCTTCCAAATGATTCACCTCTGATAAAATTTAAATGAGCGAATAGAAAGATACGGTATTTGGCTCCAAAGTCTGGTCACAACTCACTACTAACTACCATATCTATCCTTCTATAGCAGCCTAAGTGTTAACTATAAAGATAACCATTTTTTAGAAGAAAACTATAGAGGTAAAGATAAAGATAGTGTGCTGTATTTATTTGATAAATAATTTTACAGAATGATGTGGATGTCAAACTGCTCAACTGAAACCAACAAAGGCAGATATCATTTACGAGCCTAACCTATTTGCAGTCACTACCAGCAAGAAGCTAGGAACAAACATTTAGAATAGTCATATAACATTCTTGATTAATATTGCATACCAGGCTACTATAATAAGTGGCTGAAAGAGGAGCGCATTGTACACATTAACATGGAACCCACAGCAAGTCACTTCCAGCATCCAGTGCAACGAGAAAAGAAACGTTCGGCGTTCTATAGCAGCCTAATGTTAACTATAAAGATAACCTTTTTTAGAAGAAAACTATAGAGGTAATAAAGATAAAGATAGTGTGCTGTATTTATTTGATAAATAATTTTACAGCGTGATTTGGGTGTCAAACTGCTCAACTGAAACCAACAAAGGCAGATATCATCTACGAGCCTAACCTATTTGTAGTCACTACCAGCAAGAAGCTAGCAACAAACATTTAGAATAGTCATATAACATTCTTGATTAATATTGCATACCAGGCTGCTATAATAACTGGCTGAAAGAGGAGCGCATTGTACACATTCACACGGAACCCACAGCAAGTCACTTCCAGCATCCAGTGCAACGAGAAAAGAAACATTTGGTGTTCCTATATCAACCCACATGTAATGTAACCTGAGCAAAAGTGCATAATATTGGATTAGTATCATCCTATAACCTGGAATGCCAACTCTTACAATATAAAACACGAAAAAGAAAAAAAAATCAAGCCCCAATTCCGAACTTGCATCAAACCTTACAGATCAAGAAATGTAATCCACATACAACATTAACCTTCATTTCATAAACCCCTAACCATGTTTTTAAATTTAATTCAAGCTGAAACCGCTAATTTCAGAAAGGTTTTCAGTAACACTTTACATTTCACCCAGGTTTTCAGTAACATTTTATAGTTCATCCCCCAAGGAGAAAAATAATACATTAATCAAATCCCAACATCCTTCTGTTCAATGGTACATGCATCAGTGCTCCATATCACTCCACTCTGATTATTCCACTATGTTCCATTTTTAGCATATGCTAATCTAGTGTATCCAATAGATAGATTACAAGGCAAACTTGATTTCGGAGTAGCTTGTAGTTATACAACAGATGTGGGATAATTTACAGCATACCATTGTCTTAGTACTTAGCAAAAACCATTGACTTTTCATAAATGCTTTCAGAACTCAATTTTTTGTTTCTATTTAACAACAAACTATAAATTGCTCAGACAGGCAAAAGCCAAAAATCAATGAAGTCCTAATTGAACTTACATCCACTTGAAACTAAAAATATCCCAAAGCTTCCAAACAAGAAAAATGTCACATCATCATCCCAAAAATAGATACTTTGACAAAAACACCAAATTTAGACCATACAATTAGAAGATAAATTTGTCCCTATTATTTAATGACCCGTTCACTTTTTCATTAATGCTTCCAAAACCCATATTTTAAAATTCTCAATTAGTAACATATTATAAATAAACATGTTGGATATATAAACAAGAAATCCTTAACTATACACACACTGATTAAAAGTCACTCCTAACAACAATCACAACTCTTTTCTCAGAAAGATGGATTCACTAACCCCTCAAACAGTATTTCCTTGAGCTGTTTTCATTTCCGTTATTTTTTTCTCTATGCTATTTTGGACTGTTTTTTCTTGAGCCAACGTTCGAAAACAGTGTCTCTACCTCTAAGATAGTGGTAATATCTTTGTACATCAAACTTTGCTCAAAAAGGATACTTAATTAGAAGGATAAACAAAGGAGAAAGAGGGTAACGAACCATCCAAAGTCATTTCCCAACGGCATCGTTTTGCTACCCTGAGAAGGAAAAAGTAGCTGAAACTGAGGACCAAGCTTCATTTTTTGCCGCTGCAAATCACTGTTCATCAACTTCCCATAATACTCGAAGCTCCTATGTTGCGGCCACACAACACCCACTTCCCCATTCCTTGAAACCCTAACTTTCCTAACTTCATCAGAGAATCTATGAACAAATTTTGACGAATACATATCGGATACCCCACATTCAACCAGTATAGATAAACCCAACACCATCGCTACAAAACCCACTTTCCAAATCTCCATTTGAATTACAATAACTCCACAAAACACACACCCACTTACTCAAGATCTAATTTAACAAAGTGTTCCTCATCATAAGATACTGCAAATAGGTCTCTCTCTATTAACAGAGTGAAGGGATATTGTAAGATGGGATAAAATTAATGGCTATGGGGTAGGTGGGTGATTGTGTGTATATATATACTCTATATGTATAGGTGTAAGTGTGATCTAGAAGAATAACTTTGGGGAAGTGAAGAGAGAAAAGTAGAAAGGGTGAGGAGTAAGAAAGAAGACGAAGATGGAGATCACGCGTGTCACTAAGCATTGTGGTGGGAATCTATATAATGCACATACACACTTTTTTTTTTCATTCAGTTTCGAAATCCGTATTAAAGTTTCGATTTAATTTGAATCTCATTATGAATCCATTTAGGAATAATGTTTGAACTCAAAATCTTTAATTAAAGATGAAGCAATTTCATTATTATTTTATATAATAAAGTCACTCGAAAAGTCGAAAGCTAAAGTGTACGGACAATCATTACTTTGAATGTAATTATTATCTTGTGAAGATACTCGTAAGATTCTCAATCCAGTAAATCCAAGTGCAAAAAATATAGCAACTAAATAAGGTGCAGGATAAATCCTATAAAAACAAACCAAGAGCAATAGATAATTAAAATATACTATAACAAACAATAGATGATGATAAATATCACAATTCAAAATTGCAATAATAAAGCTAGTACAATAATAACATTATATCTTAATATGCGTCTTATACATCTTTTACCTAAGATCATCGTTTCAGATAATTTAAAATTTTGACACGTTTTTTTTAATCACGTATGTTCAATACCCTTTCTAATTACCTCTACATTTATGTGTATCTACTATAACCAACCTCTCGCACCTTCGAAATTGATGGCATATGTCGATCTCCTTTTCACATGTTCAAATAGTGTAAACCTAATTTTTCTCATTTTGTCCAGCACAAAAATCATTCATTTCTTAACCAGTCTATCACTCCCCGTTTTAAATTATCTAGCATACAATTTGAAATTTAAAACAAAATAAAATAGTTTAAAAACTCTTCCAATTAAATATTTTTTAAAAGAGCATAAAAAAGAGTTAAGAAGATATTTGAGATGGAGAAAGTAATTTATTTATTTATTATTTAGTTGGAAGGGAGAGAGTAGTTATTAGTAGTACTAATATGTGTAGCCAACGGTCTCCGTGTCTTATCTATTTAAGAGATTCAAATATTTTGACATAACTATTTAACTGATTTTACGACTAACTCCTTTTTATAACATTCAACATTCCAAATTCAATGATAAAGTACACAATAACTTAAATATGATTTTGTAAAAAAAGAGAAGTATATATTGAAAATATTTCTCCATTTCATTTTTAAATTATTGATAGTCTTAAAAATATCATTTTTATTTGACAAACAAAACTTAAATATACCCCAAAGTGCAACATGACATAGTAAATGATCTCAAACTTTTGCAAGATCTGAAGTATATCTAAGTTCAGTTAGTCAAGTAAATGGATAATTTCAAAATTGTCAATAGTTTGAAAATAAAACTCCCGGTTCATTTTACTTGTCACTATTTGGTTTGACACACTCATTAAGAAAACAATTATCAATATAGGCATTTTATTAAACTATCCCTATTAACTGATGTTTAATACTAGGTCTTGGAAAATAATTTGAAGAATAAGTAATTAATGCTACAAAAAATATGAAAAAAAATTTATCTTTTTTTGAAATGTCAAAATGACAAGCAAAAATGAAAATCTATTTTAAAAATAAGTGACAAATAAAAGTAAACAAAAAAATAATAATTTACATAAAATTTAAGAGTATTTTCAATATTTCTTTCAAGAAAACATTGATGAATAATTACAAATATATACAAGTAAAAAATAACAGTGACAAATGAGACATCGAGCACTAAAAATAATTGGCATTGTTTTGCACATCTAAACTACTTTCACTTATTTCCAAAACGGTAAACTTTGAATGGTATTTTTTATTTCTTACTACTAATTAAGCCCCCGTTAATCTGATATTCTTCTTTATGAAAATAATTAAAATGTATTTTGTTAAATTAATATTACTGATTTAAAATTTTAAGTATGACTATTATATTACTGTTATATGTAATTATTTAATACTAGTAAAGATAGCATAAAAAATTTAATAATAAAACTTTCTTGATTTTTCAAAATAAATAAATAAAATAAAAATATTTATATTTTAGTATAGAAATCAAAAGAAATGGATAGAAAGGACTATATTTGAAGCTATAAATATATGTTTAAATATATGGAGTACATAAGTATTGTTAAAAAAAATAAAATCATGGAGTATTATATTGGATTATTATTTTAAATATGATATTCGTTTAGTTCGTTACATAAAAATTTATTATATTGTATTGCTAATTCTATTGTTATGTAATAATAATAAACCCTCATCATAAACTATTAATGGTGATATCGAATTGTTACCTTATTTTTTAAAGGGAAAAGGGTCTAAAAAATATTTTAACTTTGGTCGAAATTGTTGTTACGATACCAAACTTTATGGAGGACCTTTTACCCCCTGCACTATTTAATAGTGTATTTTAAAGGTATATATGTGCCCACGTGGACATATTACTATTTATAATGATGCAATATTTATGATGTCCACGTTGACACATATATACCTTTAAAATACACTATTAAATAGTGCAGGGGTAAAAGGTCATTTCTAAAGTTCGGTATTGTTACAGCAATTTCGATCAAAGTTCGAATATATTTCAGACATTTTTTCCTTTTTAAAATTTAATTTTGTCCTTAACAGTATTTAGTATGATCTCCACTCCTTTAACTTGTTTTTATCTTCTTCTTTTTTTTTTATTATATTTCAATTTATGGAAAGTAATATTTCTATCTTCACAAGAATTGGATTAAGACTGTATACCCCAGGCTTTTTTTTCTTTTTTGATGACCATAGTATCCAGATCAGTTTTCACACACCTCGACTAATTCCATGAGATATCTAACACCTTCTACCCACCAACAACATTTTATATATATATATATATCATGTATAAGCATGAAATTTATGCGTCATAATTGATGTGTTTGCAGTTTGTAGTCTTCAGGAACAATTACTACTAAGAGTAAAATGACAAAAACAAATTAATTTTGTTTTGAACTTTTAAAATGACAAGTATATTGAGACAAATATTTTAAATAATAAAGAACGATAAGTATTTTGAAACGAAGGAAATAGTTTTGAACATTTTTTTGCCATCTCACTGTCGTTTTTATTTCTTTCCATATGTTTCTTTACTGGTATAAATGGATATTGTAGTGATGGTTTTGTCATCAAATCTTCCAACTAATTACTCTTAGTAGTAATTACTAAAGAAATAACAAAGTTTGGGAGGTTATAATTAGTAGTATACTTAAGTTTTGGATTGAGTTATATGTAGCTCAATATTCTAATGAAGATAATACGATTTTATTTTGATCTTCATTGTTCCAAACCTTATTTTACTAGGCAAGTTACATATTTAACTAGTCGATTAAAAAAAATTCTATTCGCTAGTCAACAACAATATATGCAGTATAGTTTCATTAAGTAAGGTTTGAGAAGCGTAAAGTGTACACACACTACACAAATCTGTCTCAATCTTGAAGATTGATAGATTGTTTTCGATAACAAATCTATTAATATATTTTATGTATATTATATATTAATATACAAAAAAAAATATATATTTTTGACTATTATTTTGATTGACGACTATTACGTCAATTTTTCTAGAGTTGAAAATTGAATTGTAGTTCCCTCATTTTTCGATTATGGCAATTTTGATAATTTTGATTATTATTTTTCTTTTTTAAAGATGTAATCACATAATAAAGTCTCACGGTTATAATTTGAGTTAGAATAGGATAATAATTATGGTTTGAACCATATTCAGAGATCTCGGATTCAAATATTGGGTATCTTATTGGGAGCACTACCTTCGAATGGGCCCTGTAGTGCGTGATTTGAATTTAATCGAGACTCTAATATAGGCTCCGAACATCGAATGAAAAACAAAAAAAAGGATAATAAACATAATCATCAAGTTTCCCATATATAACTGTACTCTTACAAAAGAAAGTTACATAGTGATAGCTTACCTAAATATACCAATCAAAAGAGAATTAAGTTACAATCAACAAGAAAAGAGAAGTTGTTTTCATTGTTATTTGAAGAATTAATTTGGTACTTTACTTTAAGCAAAATCATGGTCTCCCACTTAATTAAAATGATAATCAGTCTTAAAAAGCTTGAGAGATTTGACATTATATTCTTTAATAGACTCTATTTAATTAGTCTTTAATATTGACTAGAGGTTAATGTTAACATCACCAAAGAAGAATATTACTGGTTAGGAGATTAATTTGAGGATGAGGTTTGACACATAAAATGATTAATGAGTACATAATTTCCCATTTACCACAGAAAGTTACTCCAATTGTACCACTTTAAATGACCTAGCTCCACTTTTTTGTTAAAAAAGAAGAAGAATTAAGAAAAAACTTGCGTAGGAGGCTTGCTCCAGTGATTGAGCATCTCCATCATTAAACGATAGGTTGAGAGTTCGAATTATGCTGGACGGTAAGAGATCATTATAGCCTTGATCATGAGCCATTAAATTATCAGTTTATCACTATAAATAAGAACCATAATCTCAACAGTGTTGATTAATATTGACATAATAGAAGTAAGTGGTTCGATCAAGTAATTTAAGTCCAAAAAAAATCATTATTATTATACATTAATGCGTGGTTTAGAGAAGGTTCACATTTAAGAGGATACAATTCACAGAAATAATTTTACCGGTGTTCTAAGTCTCCCCCTTAGTCTAATTTCACTTTCTATAGAATAAACTAATTTTAAGAGTAATATTTGATCTTGATTAGTCAAATTATTAAATAGATAATAGGTACTTATTAAAATAGTATACAATAACTCTGCTAAAATGATTAAGTCCTTGTTCGAAAAGATTACACACATTAACTATTCTGATAGCCAAATTAAATTCCATAATTTTGACAATTTAGGATTTGGATTAACAGTAAAGTTGTTTCGTTACAATTTATATGTTATGGATTCGAGTAGTGAAAGTAGTCATGCTTGTATTAGGATAGACTGTCTACATCACATCCAAGAGAGTGTGGCCCTTAGAATATCTTGCATAAATACAGAATGTTTTGCGCACCAAATTGCCCACGATAACAAAAGTCAACTATGAACAATTATAGATATAACACTTTTTATATTATATTGTTTCTATTCTCTTGATTAAAGCAAGAAGAAAGGATAAACTAAAGCTTCTAAATAATGCAATATACCTACTCATAGTAACTTGTACAAGTAATTTATTGCAACTATCATAAATCAAGGAGCTTAAATTAAAAGATATGCTGTAAATTAATAGGTCTTTCACTTCTCATTTGGACTAATAATGGCAAGGAACACATCAAACTTTGCTTAAGTGACAAGTAGAATGAATGATAGAGAAAAGTGAAAGCAAAAAATTAGAAGGAATGAATCAACAAAAACAATAATTGAAGGCTCTTTCACTTTGTATTTCTTAAAAAGGACAAAAGTTTCAAGATTTTAAGGCCTTTGGTAGCTCAAGTGTCCTAAATCACTTCTGTTGGTTTTGTAGCTGGAGGATGTGACACCAACCTTTTTTTTTCAATAATTATGATAGATTTTCCATGTGGCTACTTAAAACCTCTAAGAAAATTGCTATTAATTTTTGGGTCCCCCCCACACACACACAAAAGGGGGGGGGGGGGGGGGGAATATCTTTGTTCATTATCATGTGGTTAGGGTTTTGATATACAACTCCATTTGAAGTTCGGATCAATTATATAAATTTTCACTATCTGTTACTTTATTTAAGTCTGTCCCAATTCAATATTCAGTATTTGGATTCCCCTAAAAAAAGGAAAACTAAGAGAATATCTTTGTTCATATCATGTGGTTAGGGTTTTGGTATACAACTCTGTTTGAACAAATTTGGATCGATTATATGAATTTTTACTATATGTTACCTTTATTAAAATCTGTCTCAGTTCAATATTCAGCGTTATAAGTTCTCTACATTTTCTATTGGCATAGATTCTCATCAAATATATTGGTCTAAAGCAAAAGCAGTAACAATACAAATCTTTTTTGTTCTATTGTATGAAAAAAAAAAATCACTTAGGCCAAAAGGCTATTAATATTTTATGTGAGTGATGGAACACCATAGGACCATACATTGTTTTGTGATATATCAGCAACTTGCCTAAGATCAAGTGTATTGAATTGCCAATTTGGGAATTTTTGTGTTGTTGGCCATGTGAGATGATTTGCTTGTTCGTTTTGTCACTTTTTTTTTCTCAGTCGATGTCAGGTATCCACATTAAAGTCTGACTAAATTCGGATTTGCGCCGGAAAGTCTCTCATTGGGTAAAGCGCTCTCTAACAAAGGCGACCCAGTACTCAAGTATGCTCAAACCCGAGACCTCTAGTTAAGGATGAAGGAATATTTATCACTCCACCACAAACATGATCGTTTTCTCACTTTGTTTAGCTTTCTTGATAATAATGTTGTCATGTTTGAAATCAAAGGGTATCATGATGTCACTGGAACAAAAGTAAGCCATGTTAGAGGGACTCACTTGTCTCCTTTTTCACAAGGTCCATGCCAATGTGAATTTTATTTCTATGGATTTGACCCTAAATATATTTCAATTTAGACTTTTTGGGGGTCTATTTTTTGGGAAAATAACATTAGTTGCCAAAAATTTTAATAGCTGAACTTTATAGCATTTGACTCGAATACACTCTTAGCACAAAATATTACTCATCTGTCTCAATTTATATGACTTAATTTTTTTTTGGTCAGTCCCAAATAATTTAACTTTAAAATGTCCATTTTACCCTTAATGAAATGATTTATTCACACAAATTTCTATCATTCATTTTAGACCACAAGTTTTAACAGTCTTCGTTTTTTTCTTAAACTTCGTGCCGAATCAAACTAATTCACATAAAATGGGACGGTGACTAGTTATTATAGCGAAATCCACAAAATTTAGAGAGGATGTAAGATGTAGAAAACAATGGTTACCGTCAAAGAAGATATATATATATATATATTCTGGCCAAGTTTGTCAGTTGATCAGCGCTCCTTCATTTGTACAATAACTGTATAATATGCGTATACATTATATACTTTGTATATTGCTCATAGGTTTATCATACAAATCATATATCTATATATATATATATATATATATATATATAAAAGAGAACCATATGCCCGCCTACGTGGCGCCACCACAAACAAGAATTCCCTTTTAATTTATTTATTTACAAAACTAGCATTCCCCTTTCATGAAAGTTGTGACTTCAATGAAAAGTAGTTACTTTTATGAAAAGTTACGATTTTTCTGAAAAAATGTAACTTGTATGAAAAGTAGTAACTTTTATGAAGAGTTGCAACTTTTATGAAAAAATATGACTTTTATGAAACGTTGTGGCCTTTCCGAAGAGTTGTAACTTTTCCAATGAGTTGTGACCCTTTTGACAAGGCACAATAAGAATTTGTTCACACTACCATTTGTTGTCTATAAATAGAGGGACTTCCTGTCACTATTATTTGTAGGGGGTTTTTTTTCCGCTATAGGGTAGTCAAATTCAAATTCATTAAGTAAGCTTCTTATGAAGTTTGTTTCATTCTTCAAAGTTTTCTTCCTCCAATTTCATGGTGTTTAATCTTTACTATAAGTCATAGTGATTCATGTAACAATGGCAATTCCTTTTTTCTATCTTGGTGACTTTCTTTTACCTCTGTTAAAAAATTTCAGATTTTAATTGCAATGCGACATTACTACTCTTGCACCTCCCCGCCCACAACTCATAACACTTTTGAAATGGTTGAATTCATTACATTTGATTCTTTAGTAAACAAATCTTAAGATTAATTTATTTGGTTATGTGTTTAACTGTCTACTTGTTTTATTTATTGTACATATTGAATTGAGACATTCATGGCATTCGATTCCGCCAAACGGCAAATAAACTGCATTAGGAAAAAAGGCGGTTACGTGGCTTACCACGGCTGTCCTTCAGAAAAAACACAAGTTAAATTCTTTGGAAGTGATAAACGAATAGTTGGCTTGTGGTCATCCAACGTCGTTTATTAGACTTCACCCCGTTGTTTGTCCGACTCGGGTAACCGTCATCTCTCAACCAATTCTAGTCAACCTAGAGAAGAGCGAAACCAAATCCAAATCTAAGCATTAGCCTAAGACGGCTTAATACCCAATGTGTATTAAGTCCATTAGTAAAATCGCCAAATATCATGTCCAAGGTCCACGACCTAACGACATATCATATTATTTGACATTTGAAAGATGTATGTGTAGAAACCAGATTGTTGCCTATTTGGGGGAGGGAATCTTAACCATGCTTTATTTTGTAGGTATAGATCGATTTCCTAAATTCGACATGGTAGTGGAAGCCCCAGTTTTACTCAAGATGTGATACAACGACCTCACTGTGGTTCACAAAAGGTCTCTCAACAAATACGTAGGAGCCCTAACAGAACTCATCAACATGGTTGGGTGGCCCGAGCTGATTGAAGTCCTCACAGGCTATTGGGACAACGAGAAAATGGTGTTTCGATTTGGAACCATGGAAATCACCCCGACAATTAAGGAAATTCGGGATGGAATAGATACAGTCGGAACAGGACTTGAAAGAAGAGTGAGAAAGCAGGAAAATATTTTAATCCCTAACAAGCCTACTCTTGAGGATATTATAAATTGGTTCGGATTAAGAAAGGATTGTGCCTACTGGGCAGAAGGTTCTAACATTTCTTTTATGGATCTCTATGCTAGATTCGGGCATGCGAGCTTTTATGTGAAATACAACCAAGAGTTCAAGGTCACTTTCAGAGAATGGGATGAGATCAGACCTTTGGCATTCACCATCGCACTATTGGGAACCATGGTTTTCCCACAAGGCCCGAGCCTTAGTATCAACACCCGAGTGATAATGCTTGCGCATACTCTATTCCACGGGCATCTGAACCAAAGGAAAGTAAAGTACTATCCTATCGCACCTGTCATCCTTTCCGACATGTACCGTGCTTTGGGAAAATGCAAGGAAGGGCATCGCTACTTTCAGGGTTGCAACTTTCTCCTCCAATGGTGGATAATGAGTCACTTGGTGAAGAGACACGAAAATCAAGAACTCCATACCCTCGATGAGCATAACCCTCTTAAGAGTTTGAACGACATGTTGTTCTGGGCAGACTTAGAAAAAAGAAGAACCAGAGAAAGATGGGCTCAAAATTTTTTTGAGTTGAGAGAAGAAAACATCCAGTGGATGTTCGATCGTTTCATCTCAAAAGATGCCATAGTATGGGGCGACAGACAACTTGTGCTTCCTCTACCAGGTATTCTAGGTATCCGCCCATATGCGCCCATCCGGGTCCTGAGGCAGTTCGAAAAAAGACAAACTATACCTCCAGAAGCATACTACCGTATCTATGTGTTCGACATTAGGGATGATAGAGTGCCTGAAGCTTCAGAGATGCTGAGAGAATGGAAAAGAGCAGTGCGAATGAAATACGACACCATTGCCGTGGATCGATTTAATGTTAGGTATGATGAAACCTACAAAGTTTGGTTGAAGGGTAACATACAGGGTATTTCCTTCCCAGTTCCAAACAATTACCGTAGCGTGGAGGATAAAGAGTCCAAAGCATTGATAAAACTAAGAGAGGTGAGAAGAGAAGCCCAGGAAATGCATGATGAATTTCTCCGAAAGCAAGAGGAGGACAAATACGCCCTCGAGAGCGTGACTCAAGAATTGGAAAGATTGAGAAGCGATTTGGGAGAGCTTAACTTGTGGATTGGAGATAAAAAAAGCGGAATGTGTCTCGAAGACTGGGAAGAGAAAGGTCGTCGGAGCGAAGGATACTTGCTAATGATTCAATATAGGCTTCAACATCTCATGGCACAGAACAAAAGGAGCAGATCAGAGGTGGGTCCATCGGGAGCGTCTTAGCGGATTTCTCCCCTGCGTGGGTTTTGCTATATGTATTTATTGTTAGTTGCCCCTGCATGGGCTTGCCTTTCTTGTATTTTGGTACTCTTTTCAAATAACCCCTGCGTGGGCCTTTCTTTGTGTTTTTTCGTTTATTCCCTACTTCCCCTGCTTATTTTCGCTTCTTGAACATCATTTTTATGCGAAAATTGCTTCGGGGTGACAAAATGGTTCAATTCTACACATACATCTTTCAAATACGCTAGGCCTACCCTTGGCACAAAAGGGCCCCCCTACTTGCTTAGGACACGTGATATTTGTTTGATTTCTTGTATGCTTTAACTGTTTATGTGATACGTTGCTTTGAATGAGGGCATTTTTAGCCCACTCCTTTTCAAAAATTTTTGAAAATTTTTCCAATACCAAATAAAAGTCACTACCAAATGTCCGACCAAAATTCCATGAGTCTTAAGTTTCTCAGCCAGAAATAAAATCCTACTACCAAATTCTAAAATATTACGCTATCATCTCAGAAAAGGTGAAATTGCGGCTAAGATGGAAAAGGGCAAGGGTATCGACATAGAGCTAACTGAGGAGGATTTGAGGATGGAATTGCAGCGGCTTAGACAGTAGATCCAAGAAACCAGAGAAAGGAGAATGGAAGTAGAGTTTGCCACCGTGGTCGCACGAGTGGCAAATGAGGCACTAGACGCAGAGTTGGCAGCAAAAATGACAAAATGTGTTGTTATAGATGAAGAGATAACTGTTGTGCAAAAGAAACGCGATGCCCTAAAAAATATGACCCTAACGCTTCGAAAGCCACATGGAAAGCACTATTTCTTTAACCAAGAGACCACCAGCAATGGTCCCGAAGACACTCACATTGGAGCTGCCGAAGAAGATACTGGAGAGGAAATTGTCTATAGGCCTCCTCTACAGGGGCAGTTGAAAGAAGGGAATGGGAAATTTCCCTCGAAGCATACGAGTTTACCCCGGCATTGATTAATGTAACAATCGGAAGAAAAATGGCTTGGATGGAAGCACACTTTACCTTTAGGAGCTTTATTGTCTGTCTTTCACTTTCTTTGTAATCACCAGAAATGAATGAATGAAACAAAAATTTTCCTTTGTATTCGAACTACGTAGGGCCTGAATTTTCCTTCGGAGATACGTAGGCAGCCTTTCAAGGCCCGGCCCCTTTCTTTTTCAAATTTCTTTTCCCCCCTCTTTCATTCTACAAGGAAACATTGAGTTCAGATCAACAGATGTCAGAAGATGCAGCAAGAAGACCTTAGCTTAACGCAATTTAGCCTTTCTGAGTTACTAGCCCCGAAATAAAACGAGCAAATTCCTACTTGTTCATAAAATCAGTCCATATTACTCGTGGGTTAACGTGTCCTCAAACAAAGCAATTTTTGCGTGTTTATCTGCTTTTTATCTGATATCTTGCATTATTCATCCAGAACTAATACTGACAGATTTTCCTTTGAGTTGTTTTTCTCTACAGGTAGTTAGAACTGATCTGTGTTGATACACTGGCCGATCATCCTTATTTCACTAGATCTAAAGGTCCTGCAAATTCCTTCCCTGGTCAAAGTTCGCAAAAGGGAAAAACAAGAATGGGCGATAACAACAAAGAAACCAGCCTTACTGATGTCGTGGTGGCTCAGCCTGCCCTTGCTGACCAGAATGAACTGATCCTGCAGTTGATGCAGCAAATTGCTGAGATGAGGGTCGAGATGCAGGGAAGACAAGATTTGCCTCCTCCGAGTTTTGCTCTCAACACTCAACCAGACGGAAGACCTTCAGCTCAAATTTCTCCTCCTAACGTGGAACAAGCTCAGAACCTGCCCTCAGCTCCCACTCATAATCCCTCCATCATTGACCTTACCACCCAAAACCCTCATTACGCGTCAGTCTCTTATCAAACACCATCCCCTCCTTCAAATACCAATCTCCAAGCGCCACTCCCTCCTACTAATACAAACCACCAAACTGGCCTACCTCCCCACAGTCAAAACGCTAATAATCCACGCACTTCCCTCCTTCACCAAAACCAGTACACCAACCCCCAGACTTTCCCCCAAAACTATCACACCCCTTTAAATGGCCAAAGTCCCTCAATTGCTCCACTCCTACCTCAGAAAGCCACTTTCCAAATCCCAATTCCCAATGAGCATGATGTCAATGGTTCTGAGCTCGACCATTATGAGGAGCGAGAGAGAGAGTGGAGGTCAAAGGAAGAGGCCGCCAAGCTGGATATGAAGGAAGAGATTCGAAAGGCCATGAAAGAGTTGCAGTGTATTCCTGAAGTTGCCGGTTTGAGTTACGAGGATCTATGTATTCATCCGAATCTGGACCTCCCAGAGGGGTTCAAGGTGCCAAAATTTGACATCTTCGGAGGAACGGGGAACCCCTTAGCACACCTGAGGGCCTACTGCGACCAACTCGTGGGAGTTGGGAGAGATGAAACTTTGTTAATGCGGCTTTTTAGCCGAAGTTTGAGTGGAGAGGCTTTAGAATGGTTTACGTCCCATGAAACGAGACAGTGGTCTAGCTGAAACGCTTTGGCTAAGGACTTCATCGAACGATTCGCCTACAATGTGGAGATCGTTCCTGATCGTTACTCGTTGGAGAAGATGAAGCAGAAGTCGACTGAAAGTTACAGAGAATTCGCATACAGATGGCGAAAGGAGGCAGCTAGAGTTAGACCTCCCATGTCAGAAAAGGAAATTGTCGAGGTGTTTGTGCGGGTGCAGGAGCCCGAATATTATGACAGAATCATGTTGCTCGTTGGAGCGAAATTTGCTGAGATAGTCAAGGTAAGTGAGACTATCGAAGATGGATTGAGAACCAGGAAGATTGCCCGTGTTGCTGCCTCGCCCGGATCTTCGGGCTTGTTGAAAAAGAAAAGAGAGGATGTGTCATCTATCTCTTATGAGGGGAAGAAGACCCCAAGGAAATTCTTATCATACCAAGGTCGTTCTCGACCTTCACAGAGTTCATTACCTGCTTGTTATGCACAGGCTGATTACCAAAATATCCCTCCTCCCAGTTATCAAAATACCCCTCCTTCCAATTACCAAAATATCCTTCCTCTCAGTTATCAAAATACTCCCCCTCCTAGCTACCATACTCCCCCTACTATCTACCAAACTCCCCCTCATCACTACCGAAATGTCGCCCCCAATTGTGCCAACGTTCAGACGAATTACCAAACTCCTCCCCCAATGTACCAAACCCCAGCTCCACTTTATCAAAATACCCTCCCAAACTACCAAGCTCCACAACCAAACTACCAAACCAACTCATATCCCAGATATCAAGCCCCTCGTCCGAACACCCCAAATTATCGTTAAATGCCTCCCCCTCAGCAAGGTAATTACGATCCCCCCCATCCTAGATTTTAGAAGAAGCCTGCCAGAATTTTCACTCCGCTTATTGAAAGCCAAACAAAGTTGTTCGAGCGATTAACTACGGCAGGATATATTCATCCAGTGGGTCCCAAGTCGGTTGACACCAGTTCAAAGTTTTACAGACTGATCGAGAGATGCGCGTATCACTCCAACAGTGTTGGACATGATACGAAGACAGCATCAACCTGAAGCATAAGATCCAAGACCTGATTGACCAGAACGTGGTCTCTCTTCAGACGGTCGCGCCTAATGTCAATAGTAATCCTTTGCCAAATCATAGAGGTGCTACTATCAATATGGTAGAGACAGATGATGACTGGTGCGCGTCAAAGACAATAGTTCCAATTGTTTCTGATGAGTTGGAAAAGGCTGTGGCCTCGTTGAGCATTAGGGAGAAGAAAGAGTTTGTGATTCTGACACCCGAGAAGGCTGTTGCCTTGGTGTCGAGAGAAACTCTTACCCGACCAAAATTTGTGATTGAATCGGCTGTTACTCAAGGCATGACCAGATCTGACAGATGCTACACACCGAAAGAATTGGCCCAAGGGGGGCAGAAAAAAGATCAGACTAAAAGGTCGATTAGTGAAGCCGAAGCCGAAGAGTTCTGGAGGAAAATGCAGCCGAAAGATTATTCAATTGTGAAGCATTTGGAGAAGACGCCGGCTCAGATCTCTGTATGGGCCTTATTGATGAGTTCGCAGTTACATAAGCAGGCTCTGATGAGGGCTTTGGATGATACTTACGTGCCTGTGGGTACTAACAGTGACAATTTAGCAGCCATGATAAATCAGGTCATCCGAGGACATCGAATCAGTTTTTGTGACGAAGAGTTGCCCTTTGAAGGGAGGATGCACAACAAAGCTCTGCACGTCACCTGTATTTGTCGAGACAAGATAATTAATTGTGTCTTGGTCGATGATGGATCCGGTCTTCATATTTGTTCACTTTCAACTTTGAGGCAGTTGAAATTCGACTTGGGAAAGCTTCACTAGAACCAAGTCAATGTGAGGGCCTTTGATGGAGTGCAAAGAGACACATTGGGTGCAGTAAACTTGGATATTCATGTGGGTCCGACAGATTTTAAGGTGGAGTTCCAGGTGTTGAATATCAACACCAGTTACAACTTGCTTCTTGAAAGACCGTTCATTCATATGGGTGGGGTTGTATCCTCTACCCTTCACCAACTAATGAAATTTGTTTGGAAGGACCAGGAATTGGTCATTTACGGTGAAGGAAGTCATTCCAATGGGTATGCACCGATCGTTGATGATGTCTCTCGAGGTTGTGATTCCTACACGATGGAGCTGGTAAATGCCACTGGTGATGATTTGGCTCCGCAACCTCCTATGCCCGCCGTGTACAAGATGATTGCTACCGTCATGCTCCAGAATGGTTTCGAACCAGGTTTCGGATTGGGGAAGAACTTTCAAGGAAGCGTCGAGCCTATCCAAATTCCCGTCAAAGAAGTAAAGTTTGGTTTGGGGTATATCCCAACAGATGACGAAGCAGAGATGAAGAGCAAGCGTGTTGACCAAACATTGGCCAGGCCAACTCCTCATCTGTACCAGCATTTCTAATACGAGAAAATGGCAACGATGGTGGTCTTGGGGAAGGAATCTGGGGCCTTTTTGAGGAGATTGATACGGTCATCGAGGAAGAGGCTGGGACATCAGGCATCCGTGATGCAGAACCTGAGGAACGATTGCAGAACTGGACCTCTACACCACTCTTAATTTCTCGCTCATCTGGGTAGAAAGGATGTGTATTTTATTTTATTTTTCAAAATCAGTGGTAGTTCGGAAGAGGCCCGAGACCCACCCTTTATGCAGTTTTATTCGTTTGAAGTTTTTAAATTCCCCTGTGATGTTAAAAAAGTCAAAATGGCTCTCGGCCATGGCCAAAGTTTGCACTCGTTTTCCAATTTGAATGAAATCCTCTTTTATCAAAATTTGTTATCTACTTATTGATTATTTTTACTAACTTTGCTCGTTTATGATTTCAGTAATATTAATTTAAAACCTGCCAATGTCGTGTCATGTCATGAGCTGAACGAACAAAATGAGGTAGGTGATGATGAATGCGATGTGTATGAGGATGAAAATGAGGTACCCAAATATGTTGTCGAAGAGTTTCGACAATTTGAGAATCAACACAAGCCAAATTTGGGAGAAACTGAAACTGTGGATCTTGGAGATGAGGAATGTGTTAAAGAAGTAAGAATCAACATCCATCTAACTGAAGCTCAAAGAAGAGACTTGGTCCATTTGCTTAGAGAATACATTGATATATTTGCCTAGTCTTATGAAGATATGCCAGGGCTGAGTACGAATATGGTGTCCCACAAGTTGCCAATTAATCCAGAATTCAGTCCAATAAAACAAAAGACTCGGAAGTTTAAGCCTGAGTTGAGTTTGAAGATCAAAGAGGAGATTACCAAACAGATCGAGTTTCAAGTAGTGGAAGTGACACAATATCCAACTTGGCTAGCCAATGTTGTTCCAGTGGCCAAAAAAGATGGGAAGATCAGAATTTGTGTCGATTACAAAGATCTCAATAAAGCTAGCCCGAAAGATAATTTTCCATTGCCAAACATTCACATCCTCATCGATAACTGTGCTAAGCATGAGATGTAGTCGTTCGTGGATTGTTATGCGGGCTATCACCAGATCCTGATGGATGAAGAAGATGCAGAAAAGACAGCTTTCATCACGCCTTGGGGTGTATATCATTATCGGGTGATGCCGTTTGGTCTCAAGAATGTCGGTGCTACTTACATGAGGGCCATGACGACCATCTTTCATGATATGATTCATAAGGAGATCGAGGTGTATGTAGATGATGTTATAATCAAGTCCCGCGAGGGTTCAGATCACTTGACTTACTTGAAAAAGTTCTTTGATCGCTTGCGTCGATACAATTTGAAGCTGAATCCTGCCAAGTGTGCTTTTGGAGTGCCAGCTGGCAAGCTGTTGTGATTTATAGTCAGCAGGAGGGGCATTGAGCTTGACCCTTCCAAGATCAAGGCGATCCAAGAATTACCTCCCCCAAAGACCAAGAAAGAAATGATGAGCCTTTTGGGAAGGTTAAACTACATCAGTCGGTTTATAGCTCAATCCACTGTGGTGTGTGAGCCCATCTTTAAGTTATTGAAAAAGGATGCCTCGACCAAGTGGACCGGAGAATGTCAAACTACTTTTAATGCTATCAAGAAATATTTGTCCAATCCGCCGGTATTGGTCCCTCCGCGAGAGGGGAGTCCATTATTGCTATATTTGTCCGTCTCAGATAATACATTGGGATGTGTGCTTGGTCAACATGACGAAACCGAGAAGAAAGAGCGAGCCATTTATTACTTGAGAAAAAAATTCACCCCATATGAGGCTCGTTACACTCTTTTGGAGAGAACGTGTTGTGCTTTGACTTGGATTGCTCAAAAGTTGAGACATTATTTGTCTTCTTATACCACATACCTTATTTCTAGGATGGACCCATTGAGGTATATTTTCCAGAAAGCGATGCCGATCGGGAAGTTGGCTAAATGGCAAATGCTTTTAAGTGAGTTTGACATTGTGTACGTGACTCAGAAGGCGATAAAGGCACAAGCTTTGGCTGATCATCTTGCAGAGAATCCAGTTGATGAAGAGTACGAACCGCTTAAAACTTATTTTCCCGATGAAGAAATAACATTTGTGGGTGAGGATATTTCTGAAGCATACCCTGGTTGGAGAGTGTTTATTGATGGAGCGGCGAATCATCAAGGGAAAGGAATCGGAGCAGTCTTAGTGTCAGAATCTGGCCAGCCCTATCCTATGGCGGCTAAACTTCGATTTGATTGCACTAACAACATGGCCGAATATGAAGCTTGTATACTTGGCTTGAAGATGGCCATCGACATGAATGCTCATAAGCTTCTGGTTATTGGAGACTCAGACTTACTGATTCATCAGGTTCAAGGAGAATGGGCCGTGAAAAATCCAAAGATCACACCGTATGTGCAGTATATGCAAAAGTTGTGCAAGAGATTTCGCAAGATTGAATTCAGGCACATTCCCAGGACACAGAATGAGTTGGCCGATGCTCTTGCCACCATCGCGTCAATGATTAAGCATCCAGATACAGGTTATATTGATCCAGTAGATATAAAAGTAAAAGAGCAACCTGTCCAGTGTTCGCATGTTGAAGCGGAACCAGATGGTCTGCCTTGGTATTTTGACATCAAGAAGTATTTAGAGGACGGGACTTATCCTGAGAACGCAACGTTTAACCAGAAGAAGTCGATACGCCGTATGGCCCTTAATTTCTTTGCAAGTGGGGAAATCCTTTATAAGAGGACTCCAGATTTAGGTCTTCTCAGATGCGTTGATGCTAATGAAGCTGCAAAACTTCTGGACCAAATAAATGCCGGAGTTTGTGGTACTCACATGAATGGGCTCACTTTGGCAAGGAAGATCCTTCGAGCCGGTTATTTTTGGATGACTATGGAGCATGATTGTTGCAAGTTTGTACAGAAGTGTCATAAATGTCAAGTGCATGGAGATTTGATTCGAGTGCCACCTCATGAACTTAATGCTATGAGTTCACCTTGGCCTTTTGTAGCTTGGGGCATGGATGTCATTGGTCCAATAGAGTAAGTCGCCTCCAACGGACACAGATTCATTTTGGTTGCCATTGACTACTTCACCAAGTGGGTGGAAGCAGCTTCGTACAAGTCGGTAACCAAGAAAGTGGTAGTTGATTTCGTTCGTAACAATTTGATATGTAGGTTCGAAGTACCAGAATCCATCATTACTGATAATGGAGCGAATCTCAACAGTCACGTGATGAGAGATATATGTGAACAATTCAAGATTACTCACCGGAACTCAACCGCCTATCGGCCCCAAATGAATGGAGCTGTAGAAGCCACCAACAAGAACATCAAGAAGATCTTGAGGAAGATGATTGATAATCGCAGAGGTTGACATGAGAAGTTGCCATACGCTTTGTTGGGTTACCGAACGACAGTCAGAACATCAGTTGGAGCTACTCCATATTTGCTTGTATATGGAACAGAATCAGTTATACCTGCAGAAGTTGAAATTCCTTCATTGAGAATAATCCAAGAAGCCGAATTGAGTGACACTGAATGGGTTCGTAAGCGGATCGATCAGTTAACCTTGATTGATGAGAAGAGAATGGTTGTTGTTTGTCATGGCCAATTGTATCGACAGAGAATGATTCGTGTTTTTCACAAGAAAGTAAGAGTCAGAAGGTTCGAGGTTGGTCAGTTGGTTCTCAAACGCATTTTCCCTCACCAAGATGAATATAAAGGAAAGTTTGCACCAAATTGGCAAGGACCCTACATGGTTCGCAAAGTATTATCTGGAGGTGCCTTAGTCCTGTCGGAGATGGATGGCACCGAATGGCCGAAATCAATCAACTCAGACGCTGTCAAAAGATACTACGCGTGAAGCTTCAGTTTGTATTTCCATTAGTTTTGTAATCGTTCTATTTGCTTGTAATTGCTTTGTTTAGAATCTATCCCTATGTAATAAACTACGTCTGACCTGAATTCTCAAGAATGAGATACGTAGGCGGCCTATATAGGCCTCGGTCGATTTCTTTGTAAATTTCTTATTTTGTTAATCCCGAGAGGGGAACAACGTTTGACCTGATTCCTGCCTCAACGGGATACGTAGGCGCCACAACGGCTCGGTCATATTTTCTGTAAGATTTCTATTTTTCTTCACAATAGAAAGTGGGACAGAATTTTTGCGAAGAACTCAAAAATTCTCAAAAGAAAGATCTTTTCAACAAACCAAGACTGAAGTTACTCTGAGGTTTGCAACTGGGACAGAATTTTTGAAAAGATCTCAAAAATTTTGTGATTCGCTCACCAACAATTCGAGATAAGTCAAGACAGTTAACTGGGACAGAAATTTTTGAGGACGGCCCCAAAAATTTCAATAAGGTTCAGCGAGAGTTTACAGAAACTTTGAATACTTCCCAACAAGTGATCAGACACATCTCAAAACACCAACTCGAAATGATGTTCATTAAGCGTGACGTGACATGATACTCGGCAGTGACTTTTTCTAAACATTATTTGGACAATCTATTTTCCTTAAAAACTTTTCCTTCATGTTTCAATTATATTTGCATAAAAAAAATATTTTGTCTTATCTATCAAGAAGCGGGAGATCAGAGAAATCAATCGAAGATAACAAGACAAGGAGCAGAAAATTGACGAGATCGACACAGATCAGTTTTTTTTTTTTTAATATTAACAATTTTTCTGTGGATGCAGGTCTATAACCTTTCCTCAAGATCAACATATTTCACCATTCAATGAATATGGAGAAGACAAAGAGGCAAAAAACTCCCCAAAATCGATAACTTTTTTGTGGATGCAGGAAATATTTTATGCTGCTTACATTAAAGAATAACATTATTTCATTCAATTTCCTACAAGGCGAAATCCATAATGAACGTGCGACTATGTTCAAAGATAGGACAAATGAAAACCACGAAGAGAGCAATATTATTATTTCCTAGCAGCTAAAGATACCTGGAAGATATTCATCTGCATTATATTATCAGATATGATAATATTCTTACCCTGAAAGTTATTTATATTGTATTGTCGAATGAGACGATATCACTACTCGGAGAGTCATTTATATCGTATTGTCAAACGAGATGATACCACTACTCCGAGGGTCATTTTTATTTATATTGTCGAATGAGACAATATCGCTACCTGGAGAGTCATTTATATCGTATTGTAAAATGAGATGATACCACTGCTCCGAGGGTCAGGTTTATTGTACTGTCGATTCAAACGATATCGCCATCCAAAAGATACCCAGAAGATCACATATATTGCTCGGTGAAGCATTATCTTCATTTGGTATCAGGAAGGCATCATCAAGAGAAAATTCATGCATCGCGGGAAAAATTTCATGCATCGCGAGAAAAGATTCATGCATAGCAAGAGAAACAAGTCCTGCATCACAGAGAAGTCATGCATTGCAGGAGAAAGAAGTCATGCATAGCAAGAGAAAATTTATGCATCTTGAGAAAAGATTCATACATCGTAAGAAAAAAAAAATCATGCATTGCAAGACAAAAAAGTCATGCATCGCGGAGAAGTCATGCACAACAAGAGAAGGTTCATGCATCGCGGGAAAAAAATTCATGCATCGCGAGAAAAGTTCATGCATTGCAAGAGAAGATTCATGCATAACAAGAGAAAGAAATCATGCATTGCAAGAGGAAATTCATGCATCGCGAGAAAAGAGATTCACGCATTGCAAGAAAAAATTCATGCATCGCGAGAAAAGAGATTCATGCATTGCAAGAGAAAATTCATCCATTGCAAGAGAAAATTCATGCATCGCGAGAAGAGGGATTCATGCATTGCGAAAAAAAAAAAGATTCATGCATTGCAAGAGAAGACCCATGCATCGCGGGAAAAGCCATGCATTGCAAGATAAAGAAGTCATGCATTGCGAGAAAAGATTCATGCATCGCGGGAAAAGATTCATACGTTACAAGAAAAGATTCATTCATCGCGAAAAAGATTCATGCATTGCAAGAGAAGACCCATGCATCGCGGAAAAAATCATGCATTGCAAGACAATAAAGTCATGTATTGCGGGAAAAGATTCATGTATCGCGAAAAAGAAATAAAATTATGCATTGCAAGAGAAAGATTTACTCATCACAAGAAGATCAACATCGCCTGCATCATTTTTTCTTTGCAAAATGACATCAAGAAAATTATCAATAACGACGTCAAGAGAACTGTCAACATATTACATCAGCCTATTTTATTACTTTGACATCAAAGGAAGAGTGCATTGAAGATTCTATGGCAAATATGAGACACAAACTTTATTTGTTTTACGTCAACTCGATGGAGTTGACGTCAAATATTCAAGGAGAGAAATTAAGTGTCAACACGGTAAAAGACACTGTCTCTCATTTGAATTGCATTTTTATGCTAATGAGTTTTATCTCAGTCTTTATCGAGGACATCCGAAAGGATGAATTCTCCAAAACAAACCACAGGTGTGGACGACATAAAAAAGGATGCAGCACAACGTGGAACTTTTTCTTAGCAGCGAACTGGAACATAGTCCAAAGAGGAGTGTCAAACTCTTAAGACGCAAGCAGAGGAACGACTTTCACCACAAGCAAACCACACTCATATCAGAAGGCATGTGGGTTTATCTTTAAGTTTGTCGGTTTCAGTTTTGCATCCGAAATTTTTTATCTCTACCGGAAGCGGGTTTCCAATTCGAGTGACAATGTGTCAAAGACTTTAGAAATTATGTCCATGTAAGATCTTACTTATGGATGTGAAGAGCTCCATATTCATGGCTGAGAGGTTGAAAGCCTCGTTTTCATACTCGACTTATTTGTCACTCCTCCAGAACCAAAGGTTATCTAGCATAATAGATTTCCTTTTCAATCGATCGAGTCGAACCACAAGCAGCCTAATTCCCTAAGTTGAGGTATATGTAGGTGAGCTCAATGTTAAAAACTCAGCTGTATTCCAACATTCACTTTCAAATCTTATCCCCGAGTTTCCCAGTCTCTTCATAATCTGATATCGGGATGACTTTTGAATTCTTGCATAATCGTGCATTAAGTCAAGCGTATTGAACTACATGTGGCCTGAATTCTCATATAGCCTGAGATATGTAGGAAACCCATTTCCAAGGTTCAGCCATAATTTCAAAAGTCCATACCAAAACCCTTTTTTTTGAAAGATGAAAATGCGGTCGGCCAAAATTGGATTAGTCAATTTCATTTTCCTCAAACCTCTTGAATCGACCCGAGTAAAATGAGGGACAGTTGTTGACACCCAATTCTGACCCTCCCCAATATATGTTGATCATCGAGCTTCTCCAATTTTAAATGATTTAAGATAATTAGTTTTTATAAAATAAAAATAAAAAAATAGATAGACAAAACATATATATCTATATATACATACTCTGCAGGTTATTTTAAATAACTTTTGTCACTTATTATAATTTTTAGACAATACTTATATTTTATATAATTAGGCATATAATTAGTATATTTCAAGAATATTCCAAAATCGTCTCAAAAAGATTTTTATTAAATTTTCAATTGAAGTAATTGGGTTTAAAGTGTTTTATAATCTTATGTTATTTAGCTTATTAGCTTAATTATTTTATTTTGTTAATTCGAGAAGCGTGTTTATGTTGTGATTATAATTTTAGATTAATTAGTTTGCGATTTTATTTTGTTGAAATTAAGAAGCTCTTTATTTAATTTACACTGATTCATCTTATTTAGTTTTTGGTCAAACAACCGATTAAGTTCAATTCGGCTAGCTTCGTGATTTCCATTTGGCCACAATCACGTTCATGTGGCTATTTTCCTAAGCCCATTCCTCAAACCCATTTTAAGACAATGAATTTGGGCCATTCATCCAGAATTTCCAGCAGCCCAAAACCTCTCTAGCCCATTTTTATCTCCAGTCGACCCACTCCTAAATTACCCGACCCGACCCACCTTTTCAACTCTAAAGAGACCCAGGAACAGACGTCTTCATCAGCAACAACAAGTTCCAAATGGCCTCCTCATAGCTCCAAGTTTCCGTCAATCTACACGGGAAAGCAACGACAACATCGATCAATGGCAGTAGCTCACTCACAGCGTCAACGAGATGGACGGAAAGCAGTAGTTGCGTCTCTTTTGCCTCATTTCCCCATCCCTTTCAATTCGCAGTCATACGAGCGGGACAGCGACACGCGCGCTGTCCCCATTTCCTCTTTCGGAATGGGGATGAAACTTCAAGAAAAAGGATGTTTGGCCGACTTGGTGAAAGGAATTAGAGGTTTGAATTTCGAAATGGCCCCCATTCTTGTGATTTTTCAGCTTCCCCCCCCCCCCCCCATTTTTGAAACCTACCTTCCTTCATATATATTGGTTCTCATTCACTGGAAAAAGGGGGGGGGGGGGATTTATTTATTTTTTTTAGTTGAAAAATTTGGGCAAAGAACAGGGGAAGGAGTTTTTGAGTTAGAGGAGTTTAGCAAAAATATAAGAATAGCTTAAGAAGTAGTTTGAATACATATGAAATACACTCTGAAATAGAGAGTTTAACTCGTCTAAGAGCTTAGTTTGATTTTCCTTTTGGTGTTATCCATCGTTCCCTCACAAGTTCATTGTGAACTCGAGGTAGCTGCTCAGATTCTGCCCCAGTCCTTTGCATGTTGTTCGTGGCCAGGTTCGCGTAGTGGTAAAGTGTCCTTGCTCGTCCCGTCCAAGTTCGCTGCTCCAAAGAAGGTACTCGTTTCCTTTGCTCTTTCGCTTTCCCTTTGATTGTTTCGAGTTTATAGTGATTGGGCTGCTATGTGGAATAGTAGAGTGCTGTTGGATTAGTTTTCTTGACTTCGACATGAGCTTATTTTGTTTCGAAAATAGTCGATTTTTTGTTTTTGTTCTACTCGGAATAGTTTAAAATTTATTCGGGTTCCTACGTTGAGCTTACCTGTTGTGCAGCTTGAATCTTTCAATTTTGTCTTATGTGTAATTTTTGGTTTTCAATTGTTTCTCTGTTTGGTTCATAGATATATATTTCCGCTAATAGTAGCTTAACATCATGCCATTAGTAAAATGTTGAACTCTGTTTTCTAGCACTTATTTATTTTACAAATCTAAGTATCGTCCTTAGTCGTTCGTTGTTTTACTTTCTCTCGATTTCAAAGCATGTTGTTGACATCAACTCGTTTGTTTCCATGTCTTCACTGCCAAAGGTTCCCATTTCCCTCAGAATAAGCTTTGTTTTTCGACCATATGAGCTTAGCATAATCTGGAGATAATGTGAATCTATGACTCCGCGTTCGATTTGTTTGCTTATATTGACTCGGTTTGAACAGTTTTGTATCCATGCGTTTTGTTTGTCATAGCTTCTGTAAAGAAATTTCCTGCTCATTCTGAATGTATTTTGGTCATCGGCTATTTAGTACGTTACGGCTAACTTGCTAGCAGTTAGATTTAGGAAGTGTTAAAGTTGCTCATGCTTTAATATTTGAAGTGTTTTAAGTTATTTGGTAGTTTTTCTTTAGCATCCATGATTTATCTTACTACTTTGATTTAAGCGTAAGACCTTAATTTATTTTGTTTAGGTTTTTAGTATCTTCATCTTGCATTTGTTTATTTATTTGGATTCAACTCTAGCCGATTTGCTAGATTCGATTTCTTTTAAAATCAATTCTTGACCATTTGTATTTTTTATTTTTTGATAATTTTATTAAGGGAAGTTCGGAAGTGACTTTAATATTGGAGACAGTTGGCGTGTTGTCTTGTTGAGCCCTGACGAGATTTTCTTTTAGGGCATTGGAAGCTTTCTAATTTATTTATTTATTTATTTATTTTTTACACTTATGGCTTTTGGTCTTTTAGTTTGGTTCATTTTAATGTGGGATTGTTTTGTTGGCTACTGCCTTTAATGCCTGAAGTATGTTTATATGAGCTTTTGTTTTTTCATGCTTAATTGGTAGAGTTCTTATCAATTTAGTTAATAAATTGAAAATTGTTCTACCAATACCGTGATATTTAGGCAGCAATATTTATTCTATTCCATTACTCATTTTTTTTAAGTATCACATTATTATTTATGTGTTTTTTTTAATTATTTTTTATTTTTGATGCATGTGGAAATCCGTCTGAGTTCATTATGAATACCCCTCGCATTTCGGGAGAGCCGTAAAGGCTCAAATTCCCTTTCCGAGTCAATCCCCAAAAATCGACGAACAGGTCTCGGAGTTTAATAATATTGAAGCAGATCGGAGAACTGAGAAGATTGGGCTAAATGCCCACTCTTAAATCCAAAATTCAGCTTGTATTTTGTTATTTTGGGCCTAAGCCCTTGTCATCCTATTATTATTTTTGTTAGAAATTTAGGACAGGTGAAAATTGGGCCTAAGGCCCAAATAATATTTTATTTCGTGTTAGTTTAGGACAGGTGAAAAATTGGGTCAAAGGCCCAAAACGAAAATGGGCCCAAATACTGGCCCAGGCGGACAGGAAAACCAGATTTGGGTCCAACCCTCTTTCCCTTTTTACTTTACTATGTTTGTTTTGCGTGTTAGTATTTGTCATCAATCTTAGGGTCGAAAAGTTCAAATCCCCGAAAGACGCTTATTTCGTTTTAACAATTTAACTAAATCGATCATCTTTCAAAAGACTTAAAAGAATTTTTTTGAAAAGTATCTCACTTAGACAATATCTAAACATTTCCCCTTTTTCCCTCTAAAATAAGTTTTAACCATAAAATAGTTCACTTTCGCAAATCAAGCTAAGATAGAGTCAATTTAGCCAAATAAGTAATCGTCGGATAACCGCATTAGCGGATATTCTAGGTGCTTTAAAAACCTTCCTAGAATATTAATAGGAACCCTGAACCCTCTTCAAGTTTTCACTAGATTTCTGTTTTAATCTATTGAAAATCAGTTTTCTTGATTTTTCTTAAAAAATTAAGTGGCGACTCTTAAAATTAGTCTAAAATATATTTTTAAATAAAACACCATGCCAATGTGAAATTTATTTCTATGGATTTGACCCTAAATATATTTCAATTTAGCCTTTTTGGGGGTCTATTTTTTGGGAAAATAACATTAGTTGCCACAAATTTTAACAGCTGAACTTTATAGCATTTGACTCGAATACACTCTTAGCACAAAATATTACTCATCTGTCTCAATTTATATGACTTAATTTTTTTTTTGGTCAATCCCAAATAATTTAACTTTAAAATGTCCATTTTACCCTTAATGAAATGATTTATTCACACAAATTTCTATCATTCATTTTAGACCAATAGTTTTAACAGTCTTCGTTTTTTTCTTAAACTTCGTGCCGAATCAAACTAATTCACATAAAATGGGACGGTGACTAGTTATTATAGCGAAATCCACAAAATTTAGAGAGGATGTAAGATGTAGAAAACAATGGTTTCCGTCAAAGAAGATATATATATATATATTCTGGCCAAGTTTGTCAGTTGATCAGCGCTCCTTCATTTGTACAATAACTGTATAATATGTGTATACATTATATACTTTGTATATTGCTCATAGGTTTATCATACAAATCATATATCTATATATATATATATATATATATATATATATATATATATATATAAAAGAACCCTATGCCCACCTACGTGGCGCCACCACAAACAAGAATTCCCTTTTAATTTATTTATTTACAAAACTAGCATTCCCCTTTCATGAAAGTTGTGACTTCAATGAAAAGTAGTTACTTTTATGAAAAGTTACGATTTTTCTGAAAAAATGTAACTTTTATGAAGAGTTGCAACTTTTATGAAAAAATATAACTTTTATGAAACGTTGTGGCCTTTCCGAAGAGTTGTAACTTTTCCAATGAGTTGTGACCCTTTTGACAAGGCACAATAAGAATTTGTTCACACTACCATTTGTTGTCTATAAATAGAGGGACTTCCTGTCACTATTATTTGTAGGGGGTTTTTTTCCCGCTATAGGGTAGTCAAATTCAAATTCATTAAGTAAGCTTCTTATGAAGTTTGTTTCATTCTTCAAAGTTTTTTTCCTCCAATTTCATGGAGTTTAATCTTTACTATAAGTCATAGTGATTCATGTAACAATGGCAATTCCTTTTTTCTATCTTGGTGACTTTCTTTTACCTCTGTTAAAAAATTTCAGCAACGATGATTGAAAATTGATCTTCTCTTTTGTCCCTTTCTACAGGTTTCTTCATATAAACAATAAAAATTGATTTTAATTGCAATGCGACATTACTATTCTTGCACCTCCCCGCCCACAACTCATAACACTTTTGAAATGGTTGAATTCATTACATTTAATTCTTTAGTAAACAAATCTTTTATTTCTGCCACTATTATTTGTAGTTCTTTTGCAGTAAGACAGTCAAATACATATACATTTATTAAGCTTCTTATTCTTATGAAGTGTGTTCCATTTCTCAAAGTTTTCCTCCTCCTATTTTATGAAGATTAATATTTTACCGTAAGTCATAGTGATTCATGTATCCCTTGCAATTTCTTTTTTTGTGACCCTTTTGACAAGGCACAATAAGAATTTGTTCACACTACCATTTGTTGTCTATAAATAGAGGGACTTCCTGTCACTATTATTTGTAGGGTTTTTTTTTTCCGCTATAGGGTAGTCAAATTCAAATTCATTAAGTAAGCTTCTTATGAAGTTTGTTTCATTCTTCAAAGTTTTTTTCCTCCAATTTCATGGAGTTTAATCTTTACTATAAGTCATAGTGATTCATGTAACAATGGCAATTCCTTTTTTCTATCTTGGTGACTTTCTTTTACCTCTGTTAAAAAATTTCAGCAACGATGATTGAAAATTGATCTTCTCTTTTGTCCCTTTCTACAGGTTTTTTCATATAAACAATAAAAATTGATTTTAATTGCAATGCGACATTACTATTCTTGCACCTCCCCCCGCCCACAACTCATAACACTTTTGAAATGGTTGAATTCATTACATTTAATTCTTTAGTGAACAAATCTTTTATTTCTGCCACTATTATTTGTAGTTCTTTTGCAGTAAGACAGTCAAATACATATACATTTATTAAGCTTCTTATTCTTATGAAGTGTGTTCCATTTCTCAAAGTTTTCCTCCTCCTATTTTATGAAGATTAATATTTTACCGTAAGTCATAGTGATTCATGTATCCCTTGCAATTTCTTTTTGCTATTTTTATTTAAAAGAAAATTAACTCTGTTAAAAATTCCAGTGAGGTTGATTGAAAATTTATCTTCTCTTTTGTCCCTTTTTATAGGTTTCTTCATATACTTTTTGAGAAAATTGCTTGTGGATTGTGTGGCACCACCACAAACAAAAATTCCGTTTTAATTTATTTATTTACAAAACTAGCATTCCCCTTTCATGAAAGTTGTGACTTCAATGAAAAGTAGTGACTTTTATGAAAAGTTATGATTTTTCTGAAAAAATGTAACTTGTATGAAAAGTAGTAACTTTTATGAAGAGTTGCAACTTTTATGAAAAAATATGACTTTTATGAAACGTTGTGGCCTTTGCGAAGAGTTGTAACTTTTCCAATGAGTTGTGACCCTTTTGACAAGGCACAATAAGAATTTGTTCACACTACCATTTGTTGTCTATAAATAGAGGGACTTCCTGTCACTATTATTTGTAGGGTTTTTTTTTTCCGCTATAGGGTAGTCAAATTCAAATTCATTAATTAAGCTTCTTATGAAGTTTGTTTCATTTTTCAAAGTTTTCTTCCTCCAATTTCATGGAGTTTAATCTTTACTATAAGTCATAGTGATTCATGTAACAATGGCAATTCCTTTTTTCTATCTTGGTGACTTTCTTTTACCTCTGTTAAAAAATTTCAGCAACGATGATTGAAAATTGATCTTCTCTTTTGTCCCTTTCTACAGGTTTCTTCATATAAACAATAAAAATTGATTTTAATTGCAATGCGACATTACTACTCTTGCACCTCCCCGCCCACAACTCATAACACTTTTGAAATGGTTGAATTCATTACATTTGATTCTTTAGTAAACAAATCTTTTATTTCTGCCACTATTATTTGTAGTTCTTTTGCAGTAAGACAGTCAAATACATATACATTTATTAAGCTTCTTATTCTTATGAAGTGTGTTCCATTTTTCAAAGCTTTCCTCCTCCTATTTTATGAAGATTAATATTTTACCGTAAGTCATAGTGATTCATGTATCCCTTGCAATTTCTTTTTGCTATTTTTATTTAAAAGAAAATTAACTCTGTTAAAAATTCCAGTGAGGATGATTGAAAATTTATCTTCTCTTTTGTCCCTTTTTATAGGTTTCTTCATATACTTTTTGGGAAAATTGCTTGTGGATTGTGTGGCACCACCACAAACAAGAATTCCGTTTTAATTTATTTATTTACAAAACTAGCATTCCCCTTTCATGAAAGTTGTGACTTCAATGAAAAGTAGTTACTTTTATGAAAAGTTACGATTTTTCTGAAAAAATGTAACTTGTATGAAAAGTAGTAACTTTTATGAAGAGTTGCAACTTTTATGAAAAAATATGACTTTTATGAAACGTTGTGGCCTTTGCGAAGAGTTGTAACTTTTCCAATGAGTTGTGACCCTTTTGACAAGGCACAATAAGAATTTGTTCACACTACCATTTGTTGTCTATAAATAGAGGACTTCCTGTCACTATTATTTGTAGGGTTTTTTTTTTCCGCTATAGGGTAGTCAAATTCAAATTCATTAATTAAGCTTCTTATGAAGTTTGTTTCATTCTTCAAAGTTTTCTTCCTCCAATTTGATGGTGTTTAATCTTTACTATAAGTCATATTGATTCATGTAACAATGGCAATTCCTTTTTTCTATCTTGGTGACTTTCTTTTACCTCTGTTAAAAAATTTCAGCAACGATGATTGAAAATTGATCTTCTCTTTTGTCCCTTTCTACAGGTTTCTTCATATAAACAATAAAAATTGATTTTAATTGCAATGCGACATTACTACTCTTGCACCTCCCCGCCCACAACTCATAACACTTTTGAAATGGTTGAATTCATTACATTTGATTCTTTAGTAAACAAATCTTTTATTTCTGCCACTATTATTTGTAGTTCTTTTGCAGTAAGACAGTCAAATACATATACATTTATTAAGCTTCTTATTCTTATGAAGTGTGTTCCATTTCTCAAAGCTTTCCTCCTCCTATTTTATGAAGATTAATATTTTACCGTAAGTCATAGTGATTCATGTATCCCTTGCAATTTCTTTTTGCTATTTTTGTGGAAAAAAAAATTAACTTTGTTAAAAATTCCAGTGAGGATGATTGAAAATTTATCTTCTCTTTTGTCCCTTTTTACAGGTTTCTTCATATACTTTTTGGGAAAATTGTTTGTGGATTGTGTTATCTTTGATAGCATTCAACAATAAATATGTGATTAGTAATATGGAACCAATGATGATGTTTGTTAAAAGAACCAAACAAATTGCTCTCTTGCTTGCCACAATTAGTATATTATTTTGATTATTTTTTCTTAGGTACAAACATTTTGTATGGATTGAGGTATACAAATTATCGTTTCTATTGAAGAAAATTACTGAATTTTTTTCAGCAGATAATGAAGAAAAACACAAATACAAAGGCTCGAAAAAAAGCTCATAAGAAAAACTTGATTTATTATCAGCTCCTTCCAAGACTCTCCAAGTAAAAGTTTTTCCCCTATTTCTTCACTTCTCAATCCTGACAATAGTAATGACTATTCCGAGACAATGAGGAAAAACTTTTGTGATACTCACAATTTTATGGTCATTTTTAACATATACATAATACAACATACTATAATAAAAAAGAGATTGATGGAGGTTCATAAGAAAGGAGTCGAAGGTCCTCCATTTGAATTTAGTTAATTATGTTCTTGTATAGACGTGATGTTCCACTTTACTTGGGAGTGTTGTTGTTTGAGGCTTTTTGATCTCTTCTTTAATGTCTGATTTTGTTCTTTATAACTTCTTGGAATTTAGAAAATTTCATTACTTTTGACCAACTATTTCCATGGAGATTTTCTTAGACTTCTTTCTTATACTTAAAATTTCTCTATGACTCATAATTTTTGTATAACAAAAATGAAAATTAAAAAAGATATATTGTACTTTAAGATTTCAGAAGAATGCTTTACTTTAAGATAAAATGTTCTTGACAATGTAGTGTATGTATCGAAAATACGAATATTACCGAATGAACATATGTAAGCTTCGTAAAATAGTTCAATCCCGTGCGAAGCACGGATAATTTACCTAGTTATATATATTTTAAAAAATGGCCGTGAAGAATTACAGTGGATACACTAGGTACTGATAAAATGTACATAATGTGTATATCTCATATAAAAATTGTATCTACAAAAATCCAAGTCTAGTCTTTTGTTGGGTTCTCTCAAATTCTATGATAAACTTATTGAATTTCTTTTACTCCTTCCTTCACTATGCCACTGACCAATATGAAGCATCAAAGGAACATTTTCACATGCAAAGGAGTTTACTCTAATTTTATTTTATTTATTAGTTAAGAGGACAATTAAATGAAGCCACTTTTTTTTCACCCAGTGTCCGGTACCCACATTGAAGCATAACTAAATCTAGATTTGCATAAAAAAGTCCAACATTGGTGGTAAAGCGCTCCTTATAAAGACGACTATGTAGCTGAGGACTCAAACACAAGACCTCTAACAACTCAATAGCCGAGGGCTCAAACACAAGACCTCTGGTCAAGAATCAAGAAATATTTACCAATCTACCACAACCCTCGGTAAATGAAGCCACTTATTTATCTCAAATTTTGCAGTCTAAATTAGTGTCCTTGATTTTATAACATCTGCTGTTTCTTGATCAAATTATTTCTGAACTGATTTCAACAACTATAGTCCTAATTTCATTCTAAAAATTGGTAAAATAAACAGCAATATACAGTTATCTTTTAAGGAAGAAGAGGTGATTGATATTCAAAACAAAGTGCATGCGACAGACTGAATTCTCACATAACAATAAGTAACAATGGGAAGTTATTAATCACAATACATATCCTCTACTAAGGCAGTCCAAACCAAAAACACTGTTTTCTTTCATCAAACAACATATGAATACAAAAAATACAAAGGAAGCAAACCATGAATCCATGTCCCTTCCTTAATGATACTAAAGTGACTCAAGTTACAAAAGAATACATTGACCACAGCCGTTACAACAACTAAATATGATCAAAGAGTAGTAACACCTATACCAGACACTATATACATTCACCTTATAATTAAATAGGAAGAAAGGAAACAGAAAACCGAAAAAAGTTCCAAACATTTGTTCCTATACCCCTAAAATGAAGTTTGAGTAACAACCTTATTCCATTTGCTGCTTATTGGACCATTGGAATTCTATTTCCAAATTCCTTGAGGGTCCGCTTTTGCTCTCAGGCAACAAGGTGTACTCCCCAGCGACTGCACCCAGCATAACTACGCGGTCAATCTGGATCGTGACCTTCCCGAATGAACTCTGTCATTAAATTGGAATGAATTTAGCAGAAGTCAAGAAATGAGGGAAGTCAAGAAGCATATTTTAGCAAAATGTTCAGTGTGTCCCGTTAATTGTAATAGTAACAGGAGAATAGCTTGTATCCTCTTACCTTCCCCATTTTGCTCTTATTCTTGCATGAAATATGGAGCTTCTGGCCTTTAGGAGGACTTTCAAAGGACCATGAAAAGCTCTCATCGAACTCTGGATTAGGACCAGTTGAAACAACCTGACAGGAGAAAAACAAGGAATTGTGAACCATATGAGGGTGTGAAGGGAGTAGCAAGAAAAGATCTATGCATATTGCGTGTACCAAAGAAGTTCAACTTAGTTATTTTGTTATTGGAGAAGTACAAGTCTTTGATTACCAATCACTGTTGAATCAAACATAACCAATTTTTCCAATGCATTAATTGAAGTAGACAAGGTAAACTCAACCCCCCGCTTCCCAGGCGCCAAGAATGGCCCTTTCCCACTTTGCTCTCTTGGTAACTCGAACCCCAATCTCTTCCTTTAGTAAACAGATCCCTACTTTGTTTTCTAGAGCCATCTTGTTCTACTTAATTTACAAGTTTGCAATTTAGAGTGCCTCACTCCCTCCTCCCCGCCCCAGCACAAAAGTAAAAGTTCTTTATAAATTAGAGTTTGGTCAACACTGCACAAAACGGGTTCCAACCCCACATAACATTGAGAAATAGTACTGTACTTGAAATGAAAATGGAAAGTACCTTTGTTTGGCGAGGTGGAGTATTTCCAAGGGTAAGCTTGCAAAAAACGCTTGGATTTCCAACCGATTGTCTCATGTTGTTCCCTCGCTTTATTATTACCACCAGAGTCCCAGGCAAACATTGTAGTAAAAATTCTGACTTCTCCTGAAACCGAGGGGGGCCAGATTGTATCAGATACTGCAACAATGGAATGGCATCTGCAGCAGCAATTGATTGTGCCCGAGAAACTTCAGCAGGACATGCTGACCAAGCTTGGCGGAGAAAAAACAGAGCATCCAAAGCAGCTTCTTGAGTTGCCTCGGAACCAGTCTTCAGGGATGTCACTAAATGTGGAATACTCAGGGTTGCAGGTTCAGTAGCCCTTAGACGGGGGAAGTTTCCAAATAGTGCATTCAGAGCCTTGAGGTACTCCTCATTTACAGTTCCCGAGGCCCATAAATCTTTCTCAATTGCAGCTACAAAGACCGGAAATCAATTAAATTTATAAGCTATTAGCACTAACAAGAATTGACTCCATTTGCACATAAAACTTTTAATAGTAAAGTTAATTAACTTTTTGGACACAATAACACATCATCTAAACTGTTCTTTAATATTAACCAACCTGGATCAAGAATAATGGGGAGAGGGAGAATCCACCATCATTTTACGAAATCTTCTATTTTGGAGATACTAATTTTAATATATGAAATGTAAAAGAAAATATAGTTAGCCGCATATTACACTCGTACAAATTCCAGACAGATCGTATCTTGTAAATTAGAAATGATTTCTTTTGTTTTATTTAATCCAACAATTGGATTTCTTAGTTAAATAATGAGAACTAGCCAGTTTATCTTTTTTCAGTCAGTTTTTATCTCATTTGTCTTCTGTAGTTTCAATACAGATAACTCTGTAACAATAGATTACGAGGAAAGGAAAGTTTACCAGTGATAGCCCTGACAGTTTCACTTGAAGCATACTCTTGAATGGTGTTATTGGAAAAGAGAAGCTTGACGAACATTGCTGCCTGTACTGATGTATCTGTCTCACTTGAACCAATCAGATCTAACACAACCTGGACACCACCAGCTTCCGCAACTGCTCTCTTATTTGATCTGCTATACATAACAAGGTTCTGTAAGGCACATATAGCGACAACTTTCATTTCTTCAGTAGGTTGATCTTCAAGCAGATTCACCAATGCCCGGCAAGCTGAAACAGCATCACTGCTTCGAGCAAGAGCCTCATTCTGGAATAGGTCGCCAAGAGCAAGAGTTGCCAGTAATCTTGCTTGTTGCCCTTGTGTCTGCGGATCCAAAAGATACTGTGACAAGGGCACAATTGCTGACTTGGTGGCTTTTGTTTCTCTAATCTTCACATTGTTCAGTAAGACCTCAAGGAGTCTTGCAGCAGTTTCCTCACAAAGGTGGCATCTGAGAAGTTCTAAGAGAGACTCGATCGCCCCACTTTCAGCCATAGCTCCAGCACTGGTGGAGTCATCAGTCTCCAACACAAGAAGAGCATTTAATGCACCAAGAACTGTGCCTTCAGAGCCAGAGCGAAGCAATCTTACCAACACTACAACAGGTACTTCCAGAAAAAACTCAGAGCTAAATTGTAGAATACTGGATAATACTACAGCAGCTGACTCCCACAAGGCATGAGGGAGTGAAGGGTCAGCATTCATTATTACTTTAGACAGTTCATTAACACCACCTTCTTTTGCAATTTCATTTGGCCAAGTAAGTGCAATACAGACTAAGGCCTTCACAGCTCTCTGCTGCAAAATGGGTATACCAGAACCAAGAACCCGTACCAGGGGACCAATCACTTGCTGGATAACTGGGTCCTTCTGCAGGTGCTCTTCTAAAAGCAGGTGAGACAGAAGCTCAGCAGCCAGTTGTTGCACGGCAGAAGCGGGAGAATCAAGTAAGGGAATAAGAGGTTCTATAGCTTGGTGTGATGTCAAGGTATAATCAGATCGGCACTGCGGATGCTCTAGGATATTCACAAGGACCTGAAGCGTGCTGTGTTGCCCATCAGGTCCAAACTCTGGTCTCATCAGCAATACAAAAAGTGGCTCTACCACCTTTGCAGCAGATGGTCCCTTAGCAATGGTAGCATTATTTGTCAGTATTCTGAGCAATTCAGCAAATGCAGCACAAAGGAAATCTGGTGCTTCATGCAGAATGTCAAGCACACTCTCAATAACTCCAGCCTTGACCATTTCCATCTTACAGGAAGGCCTGTCTTTCCCCAACTTCACAAGAGCTCTAGAAATAGCTTCATGAAGTAAATAATTTCGTCCATAAAGAAGGCCAACAAGGGGAATGACTGCACCATGTGCTGCAACTAGTTCAGCCAGCTGTTCGTCGTCCACTAGTTTATCTAATGCACGAACAACAGAATGATGAGCAGGACTAAATTCAGTAACAAGAAGAGAAACCAAAGGCTCCACACATCTAGCTGCAGCCATTGTAGACCTTATTCTTGTATTTCCAAACAAAACAGAACACAACTCGGCTGCATCACCCTTCAGCTCCATTGAGCAGCTTGATGCAAGAATTCGGCAAAGAACATCCACTGCATTCATCTCGACATCTGCAACCGCAAGAGCTTTTGAAGGATTCTCACTGAGAAGCCTAACTAATGCAGCAATGGCTGCATGCTGCTCCCTCTCCAGACCAGTATTCAGAATCTCAACCAAAGGCTGAACAGACTGTCTAGCTGATTCTGCATTCCTTATGTGATCTGCTGAGAACAGGTTTTCCAAGGCTTTGGCAGCACTATACCTTGCCCCTCTTCCACCAAGACGTAAAACTGCAATTAGCTGACCAACAGCACCAAAAGCAGATTCGTGTCTGCATATTTCAGCAGTAGTAAATAGGATACCTAACAAATCAGTGGCAGCCTCCTCAGTTGCATCTTGTGGACCAAGTGAAAGGTATTTAGTCAGTGCTTCCAGAGCCCCAGATTCAACCATAACAATCTTATTTGAAGGACAATCTCTGGCAAGCTGAATCAGAAGTCCAAGAGCTAGAAAAGGTGCACCGGGACGATCAGGGATAGGTTTTAGCAAGTCAACAAGGGCTGGTATAGCTTTCCTAGAAGTTGCACCAACCCTAATATCATCCACCCTAAACAATCTCTCAAGTGCAACTTCATCTGGGTTACGGACCAACGCAAATTCCTCTGATAGTGCCACAAGGTCCTTTATATCCTCATCAGCACAACCAAGCAATGTTATGAGTCCGGATGGCGCTCCTGAATTTGCAACAGACAGCAGAGTTCCCCTGCTACCATTACAGACAAGGCTTGCTACAGCTTGTGCAGCAAAATACCTGTTTGCTGACTCTTCTGACTTCAGCAGATTAGCTAACACAGGTATGGCTTTCATTGTTCCGTTTGCACGTATGATGTCTCTATCTTGAAATAAGATAGCCAGAAGCAATCCACAAATCCATATGCTGCTATCCTCCTTGAAATCAATCTGTAAACGTTAATAAGAAAGGTCATATACTACTTCGGCACAAGAGATATAATAGAACAAAATCAAGAGTCTTGGGTTAGATGTGGTTCTATCACAGAAAGGGAACACTTAAAAGTGCTTACCTGTGTAAACTGTGTAAAAGATTGAGAGATTCTCTCAGTAAGAACTTCAATTGCACCAGCCTCCATAATCTCAGACTTACTTGTATCATCATGACTTGCAAGAGCAGAAAGTAGCCATATAGCTATATTGACCCCCGAAACAACCAAAGTACTTTTCTTCACCTCATCCTTTCTTGATGCTTCTTCGGCAATCCTCGAGATGCTTATTGCAATCTTATCCCCCTGGTCTTCCAAATGTAGAGACTCTGAAGCATTTAGCATCCCAACAAAAGATTGAATGAGTGGAACACAAGACTTTGATTCATTTAGATCTTCCACCACTCTCTGATGATTCACTTTTGCAGCGCAAACAAGAAGTGCACTTCCTCCTATTTTAACCATAGCATTGGAGGAACAGATTACCCTTCTTGCAACTGAAGAAATGCATCCATAGGCACAAGCGATAGCATCGCCAAGAACAGTGGGCTGAGCTTGGCAGAGTCTAGACAATATTTCAATAGCTTTGTCTTGCAACACCGATGAGGCATCAGCAATGCATGAAACCACAGGACTTATGCTATTTGGATATTCAGCTAGAACTGCCCATGCAGGTTTGATACCACTAGCTCCTTCCAGCCTTGAGAGGAAACAAAGTGCATCTAAAGCTTCTGATATAGCAACAGAGTCGCTTCCAGTTGATTCCAGGAAAGAAATTAATGCAAGAACTGTTCCACAACGGTTAACGCAATCAGTCAAGGCAGGATTAACCTCACTAAATTGAAGAAGACGAGCAATTGCTGCTGCGGCATGGGTCCTTCCACCAGTTGTGCCTTCACGAAGAACTCTAGTAGCAGGCAAGATAATTTCTTCAGGAACTGCTTTCTCAGACACCTCAGGATCCAAAAGAAGATTGGCCAAAGCACATACTGCTTGTTCTGCAACTTGTAAAACTGAGGACTTTGCAAGCACCATTAATGAAGGCAATGCATCTCTAGCAATTGCTGCAATGTCACGGCTTTCTCTAATAGAGAGAAATATTGCAGCAAGGCAGCGCGACGTGTCCACTAAGATGGATTCAGGTTCAGCATTCAGAAGCTTCACAAGTGACCACAAAGTCTTCACAGCAAGTGTACTTTCTCGCAGGTCCTTCCTGAGATGGAAAATTGCAGCAAGAGCTGAAGAAGACTTAGCCTGAGTCTCTTCCTTGGTAGAGCTTAATATCTTTATCATCGTCTCAACTGCATCATTTGCTGCACTGCCTTCACGCAACATATCGCTCAGAGAGGCCACAGAGAGCAAACTTTTCAATGCATCCAAGACATAAATTTTGGACTCCGGAAGATCACTAGTTAATAGTGCAGTGAGTTGACTAATTGTTGCAGTATCTGATTTGTGAATCAAATGGTTCAGTGTCTTGGCAGCAATTTCCTTCCCGTTGGAGCTACCATTCTTCAGAAGCCACAATAAAGCAGGAACAGCATCAGCACTTTCAACACAAGCACGGATATCTTCACTGTGATTACAGAGGTTTCCAAGGATAGTTGCTGCATCTTCCTTAGCTTTGGCAGACCCAGTTTCCAGAATTTGAACAAGTGGAGGTATGCCACCAGCTGCTGTAATGGCCCACTTACTTTCATCATTTTCATTGGATAGAAGACAAAGAAGAGCAACAGCACACTCCTGTTGCTGCTCTGATGAGAGTCCAAGAAGAGAGATTAATAGCTGAATTCCCTCACGACCTTGTAGTGCATGCCATAAGCTACCTTCATTTTTGCATAGAAAGAGAAGTGACCTTATCAACTCATCCTGAACTTCATTTGTGGCCATTGTGATCAAACCAACCAATAGGCGTTTTGCATCAGAATTCACAAGTTTGCTAGACAGTACAGAATTCCCATACAAACTGGCAAGTGCTTCAATAGTACGCTCCTGCACTAGAAAGGGTAAGCGGGCCGTAAATTGCTTAACCAGTGTTTCTTCCACTTCCAAAGGATCTGATGCTCTTGAATTTTCTGCTTTGCTATCATATATCATGAGAGCTGACGCTAAAGCCCCCAATGTATCAGCTACTTGTGCAGGTGAGGTGCAAGATTCAAGGCTTTGACCAAGACTTGAAATGACATATGACAAACCCCCAGAAATATTTGCAAGCGCACACATTGCATGCTCCTGCAAAGCTTGGGCGTACTCACCCTGCATGAATTCTTTTGAAGGAGCTATGGTAGCATTTATCAAAGCAGGAATACCATTAGAATTTGCTATTTCCTTCCTGGAATCTTTGCTTTGGGCAGAAAGAGATTTAAGAGCGCCTGCAGCTTCTGCTCTAACTGAGGCTTCATTGCCAGGTCCAAGTAGTTTAAGAAGTTGCTTGGTGGCCTCTGCAGCTAAGACTCTTGAACAAACAGAAGAATCCTCCATCATCATACAAGCAAGGAGAAAGCAGACATTTGCCTGAGTACTTGGCTGTCCATTATTCAGTAGTTTAACAAGTATATCCACTCCTCCAGCTTGTACTGTTGCAGACCAGAAGCCCTCAGTGCTGGTTGAGAGGTTTTTTAAAGCTCCTGTTAGTAAGTCGTCAACTATATTTCCAGCTTTTAGTCCCTTTTTTAATTGCTCCCATAATACTGGCACAACTCCTTCAGTTGAAAATATTTTTGAGCCAACATGATCTTTTGCACCACCTTGAGACACAGCATATATAGTTTTTGCTGATGCAATCTGACTTTCGGCTGAGCTTGACTTGAGAAGACCAAGGAGAGGCGGTATGCAGCCTCCTAGTAGCACTTTCACTCGCAGTTCATTCTCTTTACACAGAGAACCCAAAACTGTAGCAGCCTGCATCTTTACCCCAAGTGATCCAGAACGAAGTAAAGAAACAAGTACTGGAACAGCTTGTGAATGTGAGCCAACAGCACTAAATGCGTTTTCTCGTGTATCAATAAGCTCCAGCAATTGCTTAAGTGAATTTTCTTTTTCTTGCATGGATGAGGAATTCTGCCGTAACTGCTCAATGCATTGAGCAACACTTGCTAATGTCCCATCTGGATCCTCCATGCTACTACGATCTCTGCACAATTTAATAGCAAAACGTCCTTTCAGGATTTGTTTGTAGTCTAAACCAGCCATGAATATCATGACGTAAAATGCTAATGCAGGCCACATAAAGTTAGAAAAGACTGCATCATTTTAAATGATACTCTCTCTATCCCAAAATAAGTGTCACTTTAGCAATAAACACGCCCATTAAGAAATCAACAAATACAATGTGTAGTTTAGTAGATCAAGATGAAGTATAAGGGTATAGTTGGAAAAACTTACTATTTTCGTCTTGAATTCCTAAAATGACGCTTATTTTTGGGCAAAAATACTTTTGCTAAAGTGAGATTTATTTTGGGATAGAGGCAGTGTTACAAATTTTGTTCTATTGCTGCTTTTCTTACTGGTAACAACTTCCAACAAATTAGTATCTTACAACAGAAAACAAAGGACAGGATATGGTCAACTGCAGTTTGAATATTTTCAGTTTTAAAACATAGCAGCAAAGACCAGCAATGTCCAAAGAAGAACGTAATCCACATTCCCCATACTGATTGTTATGTGAATCTAGTTTGCATCTTGGAGAATCTACGCTATCTCTGGACGAAAGGTGAATAAAACAGAAGCTCATGCATGATTTCTGTTTTGTGCAACTGATGCATGTAGGAGTTGCAAAAAATGGATTCTATATTGAGATAAAATATTGGACTCTTTCAAACAAAAAGAAAGAATCTCTAAGATGAGCTTAATTGAGGACTCGTGAAGTATAAGAAACTGGATCAGCATTTGCAGATACAGATTCCCTGAGAAGAGAGGAGAGCAACCGTTAAGAGTTTTGCAAGGAAAAGTCTCTTTTCATTATCTTCATGCAGCCATGCTTATAGCACAAAAAAAACAACCATGTTGCCTGACTATAGACTAAAATGCTTCTCATCGAGTAAAACACAAACCATAGATCAGATCATTATGAGCTCCTATTTAGACTAACCTCGAAGATGTTTTCATAAATGAATGCGGAGTTGGAGGCTCCATCTCATGAGGTTTAGCATCCCCATTTCTATCCTGTTACAAGAAAAGAATTGATAGATATTGGTGAGGAATGAACAACAGTCTAGCAAAATCACAGCATCCATTGATGTCATTCAAGAAGGAAAATAGCACGAATATGATGTTGAAATTAACCATCAACAGCACAAGCCAGTTTGGACATCATCAAAAAACAAAGTACGTAAATAAATCTATATTTTTTTCTCAGCCATGGAAGCACAGCAATATACATTAGAGCTGCAGCATTGAGTGAGTGATGCAACTTTTTAAAATTTAAAATGCTGACATGATACGTCAAGCTTCTCCGACAAAAAGTAATGCAAAATAACCTATTCCTCTCCCATTCCACGAGGTTTACTATTTTCAAAGGAAAAAAGAATTGGAACAATGGCAATCACCTGGATTTAGCTACAGAATAATGATTAGAACACGTAAACTCGAAAATAAACTGCATTACAGTTTCAAAGAAAAACAAAGTACACCAATACTAAGATAGCACATAGAACACTACTAGTTAAGACACGCCAAAGTAGAGTGAAATGCAGCAAGGGAATCTCCAGATCTTTGAGTAAAATAGTTCAACAGCTCACATATCAAATAAACCATGAGGAAATTAATCAAATCAGTTTCTTTTTCTTTAAAAAAGGGAACTTTACCGTATCACTAGTGGCAAGACTGCTGCCATTGGTAGCAGGGAACCTCCAAGCCAGTGTGGCCGCCAGCTTTGCTGTGATCTCGAGATCTTCACAGCAGATCTACCTCCCAAGTCACAGAAGAAAGCCCACAGCCTCCTGCAAAGCACCAGTAAAAAGACACTTATTCCAGAACTTCTAGAAAAAACACAAAACTAACAAAATGAAGTACCTTTATCATACATTAACAAAAGATACAGATCATATTGTACAATAGCATAGTTTCCAAGAATGATAGTACCACTAGAATTACTTAACCACCTTATTTTTCAGCAGTGAATATCTTAACTAGTCCAAAGCAACACTAACCAAAATTCACATATGGAAATCGCATAAATCTAAGACCAGATTCAGCAATAAATTCAAGTCAATACAGAATCAAACATCATTTCCCTATTAAGATTCCCACAATCCAGATCAAAATTCACCATAAACCCCACAACACCAATCCAGGAAAACACAAGATCCAGATCACACACCATCAAAGCTCACATCTTTACCTCAAAAAACAAAACCCCAGATGAAATTTTCCACTAAAACCAAACCCCACATTCACATTTCACCAAGATTCATAGTCTTCCACAAAAAAAATATCAACTAAAAGATCTAACAAATGGGTAAAAATTGAACCTTTACACTATAAACAAATCAGTAAAATCTTGAAAAAGAGAAGAGATAAACCTGGAAAAGAGAAGATACTTGTGTTCTCTTTGTTATTGCATTTGATTAAAGAGGTTTCTTAGTAAAGAAGCGAAGAGAAAGAGAAGAAAGAAGATAAATAGACACACAAAAAAGTGAATTAGAGAGAGAGTGTGTGTGAGTGTGAGCTAGCAAGAAGAAGAAGAAGGGTCACCGACAGACAGCTGAGAAAGACTGTGAGTGATGAGCTTACCTGTAAGCTGGCTTTCTTTATTTTTTTTTCTCTTCACACTCTATTTTCTCACTTTCTTAAACTTGAATTTTAGGTAAAAGTTACCTTCATTTTGTATACATTTGGTTATGCTTCTTTTTTATCAGGTGAAATTTTCCCTTTTATGTCAAATTGAAATTAAGCTTCCTTGTTTTTCTAAGTTTTAATTTTTTATTTTAAAAAAAGAAATCCTTAAATATTTATATACAATACGTGGGGTGGTAAAAGAATTTTGACTAACATTAAAACAACTATTATTATGGTAATTTTATTACTAAAAATAAATTGGAGTTATAATTCTCCGAAAGTTAACTCCTCATTTAATGTGAAAAAATTAAAGAAACTATTTTTTTATTTATAAGAATAATAAATTTGATACATATTAGTTATATTACTATATAAGAAGAGTGAATAATCTCACTCTTCTCGTCGACACATGGCAAAAAAATGGACCCCAGCAAAAAGCTACAAATGAATAAATTGGTTGAATTAAAATAGGAATAAAAAAGTGGAAGTTGCCTAGGTTCAATCTGCTAATTATGAGAGGAAGCACACAGCCTCACATGTTGATGGTCAACTCTGTGCTCCTAGACGCTTCAAATATTCTTCATATTTAACACTTCGTGTAAAAAAAAAAGAAGATAAAACAATATAAATAATTTATTAATGAATGAATTAATTAATAAATAATATTAAAAGATCCTTGGAGGATAGAAATTGGAAATAGTAAAATATAAGAACAATGCAAGAAAAAATGAAATGGTGTACAAAAGTAATAATAGGGCTCACACAATTAAAGCTAGCCGTAATAGAGGAAAAAAACCAAATGGTTTTTGTGTCCAACAAAAAGGAAGTACATTTATGAAGCAGGCAAGTACAATCATTTTTCAAGTTTGAAAAATACGAAATACCATAAAACAATTATTTGAAAATTTTAGTACTTTCTTCATTTAAATTTTTCCTTGTTTTTCTTTTACTTTGTTCTATATTTCAAAATTACATAATTAGTACTTAAAATCACAATGTAATAATATAATATATTAAAAAAGACATAATTAAAAATCATAAAAGAAATTTTATTGACTCTTTAATTCCATATTGAAACAAAAGAAGTTTGTTTGAAAATAACATAAAAAGTACTGTAAATTAAAGTAAAATAATAACTAAAAACATTTAAGAATCATATAAGAAATTTAGTTGACTTTCGTAAAAGTATCTACATCACATAAAATGGAACAGAAAGAGTAATATATATTATTTGAAAATGATATAACAAGTACTATAAATCACAATAAATTAACAACTTCAAAATATATTTAACAAAATCACATACAAAAAATTATATAACTCTCCAAATTTCATCGGTGTCACATAAATTGAAACAAACAACTACTTCCAATTTATGTGACTTAAACAAACAACTACTCCCAATTTATGTGACTTACTTTTTTTTTTTTTTCGATCCCAAAAAAATGTCACATTTCTATATTAAGTAAAATAATTTATAGTCATACAAATTTATATAATTCATTTTGGACCACAAGTTTTAAAAGTCTTCGTTTCTTTTTTAAACTTCGTGGCAAATCAAACTACCTCACATAAAATGAAACGGAAAAAGTAATATATCTTGGGCCCGTGCTGACGCGGGAACCTAATATCTAGTATTCACAGAAATGTGACACTTTATTATTCTTATAATTTACACTTTATTTATGTTGTTAGAAAGAAAAATGATTTATGTATATGACATTTCTTTAACATTCATAACATAGATTTGTTATTAAGAAAAAACAAATAATGGATTTTGAAGTTTTTTATAATAATTAAGAAAGTTAAAAAATAATTTAAAATTATATTCAATCAATATTAACGTTTAAAGTGGACATGTTACCAAGAATAAGAGTATGTACGTCAATATTGTTATCTATAGTTAAAAATAATTTATTTTTCTTTGAATTAGTTTAAATCCTCTAGAAAAACTTTTTATAGTGAGATCAAATGACCATATTCTTAAAATATCTTATAATTTTTATCTTGCTATATTCATTTGGAATACTTCTTATTTGTTTCATGTCCTCTTGTCTAAATTTAGCTTTATATTTATTAAAATCAATTGTTTTTCAATCAAATATCATATTTTTTCTGTTTTTAAAGAATTTAATCATATATTGTCTTAAATTATACCTATATAATTCATATTTAAAATATAATTTAGATATTTAAATATTTAACAAAATATATCATGAGTTATAAATCGTTTACACACTTATTTTACTTTTTCATATTATACTCTCCACAAATTGATATTCTTAGTAGAGTAATTAAATCAACTCTCCTTATTTTTTACAAATCATATGAAATATCTTTAAAATTAATTTGTATTTCGATGAAGTTCTCCTACCATGCTCTTTATATACACACACGCTACTGTCATGTTTTAAATCTAGATTATTATTTTTTGTTCATATTACTTGATATGATTTTATCAAGGAAAAAATTCAATACAAACACTAAATATTCATTTCTTAAAAGTAAATAATGAATCAAGGTTCAAAGAAGATCATTAATTTCTCTGTTGGTAGAGAAAGTAGATTTTGAGAGACAAATAATTTTATTAAATTTATTTTTGTCCAAAGCGAATATTTTTAATTTTTTAAGTATTAAGCTTGAAGAGTACTTCAAACCCAATAAACCGTAGTAATAATTTTTAAAATTCCGAAAAAAAAACTTGAGAACTTCTAACAATAGCAAAGAATTAAAAACTTGAAGACGACAAAGTTATATATTAATACACTATTTTTTTTATGAATTAAACTATATTTTGAATATTAGAAATGGAAAAAGTCTTATATATGTCATCAAACTTTATGAAAAAGGTTTACCTATGTAATTCGTTAAAAGTTTGGCTCATTGGTCATCTATGTCATTTTCATTTGAGAAAAGACTCATCCCTGTCATTATTTGTTAACTGAAAAAAAGTTTTGATTCTACGAAATTATTTTTCATATGTGGTCAATTATAATTCGGCCATGTTATTAAGTAAAACATTAATTAAAAAAAAAATGCCTCAAATATGTTATCAAATTCTATTAGCATCATACCCCTTCATTTCGAAAGCAATTTCTATTTTTACATCTCTTTCTTCCTTACTTTCCACCTTTTTTTTCTGTAATCAAATTCTCTCTAAACTACACAATGAAGCAAAGAGAAAACAATAAATCATTATTTTTTTTAAAGTCATGATTCATATCACGCTGAACCCAAACAAATAACATTAAATATATAGTTGCAGCATAAAAAAATTATAATCATATCAGGTATATCAAATTATTTTACCTTATAAAATCAAAATATGCAAATATATCTAACAATTTTCATTATAAATATCTTTATGATAATTTGCAACATCAAATAAAAAATTTATCCAAAAAGATAAAAGGAATTATAAAGAGAAATAAAAATAGAATTATAGTCATATATAGTCAAAAAAAATTTTTATTAGTGTAATTTTTAAATGTCATAAATTTGTACATCAAATAATTGAGGATTATGATGAATGGGGGGGGATGGGGGATAACTGAAAAGAATGAGAGAAAAAATAAAAAAAGTCAAAAAAAGAAAAAGAAATGAGGGAGTAGTGAACATTATTAATACTCCTTCCGTTTTCATTTATATGTCATCCTTACTAAAAAATATAATAGTCTTGTATTTATCATTTCACAAAATCAATGCATAAATGACATTATTCTTCCTACTTTATCCTTTGAAAGTTATTAGTCTTGAAAATATAAATTTACCAACATAAAAATTAAGTGATTATTTAATGTTTATTGGTAAATTAGTTAATCAAAGTAAATAATTAATGTTGATTTATTAAAAACTTGACTTTAAGAGAATATTAAATTAGAGTATAATGATAAAAACTTATCTAGTTTCTCAAGGAGCGTGAAAACCTAAAATGATGGCAAACAGGAATGGATCTGTGTTAGTTAAGAGTAGAATATGTGTAATTGAGTGAATCAAGGAGATAATTTTATTATAATAAAATAATTGAAAGAAATTAGAAAGAAGGAAAAAAAGAGAAATATTTTTTTTGATCATAGAAAGATGCCACAACATTTTAGTTTAAATTGATATATATATATATAAGGGTCACCTTAAACATATGAAAATAAATTACCTAATATGTTGCTTTTTATTGAAAATTTATTTTGAAATTTCATGATTCTCACTCACTTCTTTTGTTCACTAAGTCACAATCTTAAATACAAAATAATCATCATTTCATGATTAGAAGATTACATATTCTCGAATATGTTATTTTAGAAAAAATGTAAGTTAACATTGCAACATAAAATTTAATATCATTGGACACTTTTGAAATTCCCACAAAACAGAAGTAATTTAGTCTGTATTTTTTAATGTGACAACAACATATTTTTTTAGTAATACAAAATAAGAAAGCAAGAGAGGTAATTATACAGCTTCAGCCAAAGGCAGCTGAATTACAAGCTGGCTCAAGCCTCTATATTTTATTTTTGTTACTTTCTGATTTCTATGGGTTGGCACAAAATAATATAATCCACTACATATCTTTTATGTTTTTTTTAATTGGCACAAAAAAAGACAGAAAGGTACACCTAATAAGGATACTTCTATATTTAATATAATTTAATTGAATTGCATGTTCTCTCATGCATGTAACTATACTCTAACCAACATGAGTTCTGATGCAGTGATGGACTGCTTTATTCTTAATCAAAAGTTTTGGATTCGAATTTTGGGTATGAATTTTTTTTGTTGGGAGCGTCACTCTCAAATAGACCTTATAGTGTGCGATCCAAATTTAATCAGGACTCCAATGTAAACTTCGAACACCAAATAAGAAATGAAAAAAAAAACAGCGTACTCTAGAATGCCCACATGGTTAATAATTATAATTAGAATAGCAACTTAATCAATAAAACACTCCACATGCAATTTGGGGAATAGTTTTTGTACATAAGTTCTATTAGGATAAATGTTTTTTCAGTGGTTAAATTGATTTAACATTTCTCGCTAAAAGATAAAAGAATCAACGAGTCTGATATATATAGCAAGGTTTTAAGTACCGAATGCTTAAGAAATTCGCATAATTGATTTTTATTGAAACTGTCTAATAAAAATACTTTATTATATTTTTTGATGCTCAATCGGAACACAATCATTCGAGCTAGGCATGCCAATGCCTTTCCAAAAAATGACCGAATTAAACTGTATCGAATTGATTATTAGATTTATTTTAATAGAATTATAGATTCTCATATAAATTTATACTTTTTCGACTAATAAAATTTTAAAAAATCTAATTCATTTATATCAAATAAAATAATAAAAATTTATTATAATCCAAAAATATTATTTTTATAAAATAACCGACCGGTCCCATTTTTTAACCCCTCTAATTTGAATGTCTGAAAATCTATACCAAATAAATAAGCTGTTGAAATCATTGGCTGAGTAGTAATGTGAAAGCACAATTTCTGTGGGTTCTCACTTCTCACTTCTCTCTGGTGGGGTCTTTTTATTTTTCTTTTTCTAGTAGATATGAAAATTCATTTGTTCCAAAATTTAAAAAAAAAAAGAGTTGATTAGTCATGTGTCACGTATAGTTTGAGATTTCAATCACAACATCACTTTCTGGTCAATTGGAATGTAGTAATAGTGATTTGATATATCAAAAGATGTGGTATAATTTAATGAGACTGTTTTTTTCTTAATTAGAGATCTCATATTTGAACTTTGGAATTGAATATGAAAAAAATCTTGATAAGGAGCGTTTCCTTCCGTGTGAGGCTTTAGGTGTCACGAATTCAAATATAGTCAGAGTTCAATACAGTGATCAGACATCAAGTAGAAAATAAACATAATAATTAGTGATTTGGGTTTTTAATCTACAATATTTTTCTTGCTTAATTTGCAATTTTAAAGAATTTCATCCAAAGAATCCACAAGTAACTTAAATTCCTTTAGCCACAACAATTTTTATGGAGAAGAGAAAACTGAAATTACGCATTAAAAGTTGTTTAATATCAATTTTATTAGTTAAGGTACTGTTTACGTTCATTAAATTTTCAATTCATTTAAAATGATTCAGTGCAATCATTGTCAAATAAAATAAAACTTAATTAAAAAAAAGATACTATCTACTGGAAATTGCAAATTTGTTTTTGGAAAATAGAACAATCTTTTAGAAATTAGATTAGATCAACAGAAATTAAAACATATGTGTAATTCCATAAATAGAATCTGCAAAGGATATGTAGAACTTATTCCTACCTTGTAGAGATAGAGATATAGTTAATTAGCAATTCCAAACAGTCTGAGAAAAATACAAAAATGAGATCAATAACGATAACAAAATAATGTGACATGGAGAGCAATACACAATATATAGAGGAAAGAACAACAATGACAACAAAATAATGTGATAACTAAAGCACAAAAAATATAGGTGATAATTCAAATCGAAAAATAAGAAACTATGTGAATTGCTAGTACCACTGGTAAGAAAGAAGGTTCAAGTACGACTAGGGGTGTACAAAATCGAACCAAAAACCGAACCAAACCGCAAATCAAGTCAATCCGAAAAAAAACCCGACTAGTGGTTTGGTTTGACTTGGTTTGGTTTTGAAAAAAAAAACCCGACTATATTTGGTTGGTTTGGTTTTAACTAAAAAAAACCAACCCGAGACCAAACCAACCTGACATTATATATATAATTTTAAAATTTTATTTTATACATAAAAATATTTACTTTGATATAATTTTTAAATATTTCTTATACTTTTTCATAGTTTTTATCTTTTAATATATTATTTCAAGTTTGAAACTTAGAATTATGAATGAGCCAATAAAGATTATAGTCCACAGATGTTGGTAATTATAATAAAGCTTAAATCAAAATCAAATTAATACTAATGCAAAAAAAAAAAAATCAATTCAACACTAAGAATGACAATAATATTGAATATTTGTTCTTTATTTTACATTGGTTTAGACAATTAAAATACATAATCTAATTTTAATTTCCTTTAATATTTAGTCATGTAACTAATACTTATTAAACTTAATTTTAGCATGATTTAGTACTTTTAAATTATGATCATTTTCATTATGATTTGTTAATTTGCAATATTTGTTTTACGAGATTTCATTATTATTATTTTTATTGGATATTTTAGTGTCATTAATCATATCATATTGTGTTATATTTTTAAGAAACATCTTAGATAGTTGTATTTTGGTAGGACTAAAGAAATATTTGAAGTACAAGTAAATTATATGTTTGCATAAATACTTTACCGAAAAAACCCGAGGTCGAAAAACCCGAGTTTTATTGGTTTGGTTTATAAATTTAAAAATTCGACATAAATAGTTTGGTTTGATATTTGAAAAACCCGAACCAACCCGGCTATGTACACCCTTAAGTACGACCACTAAGTGTATCCCGCAGAAAATCGAGATAACATTCAACTACCAACTAACATTTTATCCTAATTCACAATGTTCAAACTCTCTAATTTAAAGTTATGCTCTTGGTAAGCTCAATATGTGTCATGTCATGTCTAATCACCTCCCCAAGACTTCTTCAACATGACTCTACCTTTCCTATTTTCACATGTTCAAGCCATTTCAAATTCGCTTACCTAATCTTGTCCAGCATGGAGACCTCTCCTATCTTGTTGCAAATACCTTTATTCCTAATCTTATCTCTCATAGTATGCATGCACCTCTATCTCAACATCCTCATCTTCGCAACTTTCATCTTCTAAATAGAGGCGGATCCATGTGTTCATGCGTCGGTGCACGTGCACCCATTAACTTTGAAAAACATTATGTTTATATATATACCTTGAAATATGACATATATTTTATCAAGAAAATTAAATCACTAAAATTGATTGGGTGCACTACTCTAAATGCTGCGCACATCTCCGTTTCGAGTTGAGGGACCTCGTTTTTGAATCCCATTTGTTGTTTCTCTTTTTTCGTTTTTATCTGAAAACTTAAAAATATTGAATTGAACAAGGAGACTAGCTAGTTCGAACTTGTGACTTCATGCACTCTCCAAAGCAAACTTTATGTAGAAAGTCATTTAATTCATATTTATATGTTAGTACATTAATTCATTACAAGAAAACTGCCCAATAGCGAAGGGAAAACTGGTCGCTATAAGCACGAACCTGGTCCCAAAAGGGAAATAGCGACCAGTTACACTTGTCTTTATAGCCCTAGTCACTAAGGACCTTTAGAGACGAGATTATCGGTCTGGTCGCAGATTCTTTTTCGCGACTAGTATATCACTGGTCCTTAAAATACTTTTAGGGACCATATATCTGGTACCTATTCGCACTTATTGAAATTGAAATTGTGGTCGTTAAATCATTTTGCGACTAGTTTCTAACTGGTCCATAATTATTTTGGGACGACCTCTAAGCTGGTCTGTAAATCAGTTTGTGACCAGTTTGAAGCTGGTCTGTAAATCAATTTTCGACCAGTTTGAAACTAGTCCATAAATGAGTCGGCAACCAGTTTGTAGCTCGTCCAATTTACAAAAACTTTTATACTGGTCCCTAAATTATTTCGGGACCATTTTGAAGGTGGTCCATAAATCATTTCACAATCATTTAAAATTTCCTACCCAAAGGTATAAGGACTAACAATCTAGTCCTTAGATCACATATAATTTGCACCTAGAAAATATGATCATCAATATAAAGTTGTCACTTTCATATATAATATATAATGTAATTACAAAATAAAGTGAATATAAGTCATCTCACTATACATCAATGAGGTAAGCTAGTAACAATTAATATTGTGATCATGAATCCTTAGCAAAAAAATTATATACTATCCTTAAACTATATATAATCCAAAGTTGCCTTCACCTTCCCAACAAAAAATGGTCAATCTACATGTTGTTTAACATTGAGTTTCTGCAAATTTTCAGCATCCAAAATCTGTAAAAGAATTTAAACTTTCATTTAGAAAACCTATATATAAAAATAAACAGAAAGGACACAAATGTTATTTTTGTTTTCAAGTTTCGCACACATTTTGGAGGTGGGAAATCAACAGGATTTGGTTTGATTTATGATTTTGTTGAGAATGCCATGAAGTATGAGCCAAAGTATAGGCTCATCAGGAATGGGCTTGACACTAAGGTTGAGAAGTCTAGGAAACAAATGAAAGAAAGGAAGAACATATTAAAGAGTACTTGTGGAAAGATTAAAGAGTACTTGAGAGTTGCCATTAGTTAGTTTTACATGTTACTGTTATTTCAGTAGAGTTCTTATCAACAGTGGAACGTAGGACATTCAGTTTGTTTTTAAGTAGGACTAAAAATGTAACACTTTATCAAAAGATAGGGACTATTCGACGAGTGTGAGTATGAACATGGATAGGGGACTGGAGACATCTAATTCATTCACATATTTACACAAGCTGTTACACAGGTTACTCATAGGAAAATAATGCAAGAGATTGGGGTACATGGCAAACGATGTGGAGGAGGAGTAACATAACACAAAACTCAATTTTAATGAGCATCATAACATGTAATGTAAGAGGCACTAATCAAGTGTATAAACATAAGGAGATGAAGGCATTTTGTAGAGAAAATAATTTTATTCCATTAGCTATACTAGAAAACAAAGTCAAAGAAGAGAGAGCACCAAAAATCATAAAGAAGCTTGGGGATAAATGGAGATGGGCTGCAAACTACAATATTGATTGAAGGGAAAGAATTTGGGTATTACGGGAGTACTCTATCATCGACTTTAAAGTTGATGTTGTGCACCAACAATTTATCTTTGGATATTGTACTAGAATAAAATCGAATACTGGATTTTACTTTTGAGCAATGTATGGGTTACACAAAATTGAACTACAAGAGGGCCTTATGGGGTGACTTAGAACCAGTGATCAACAATGTTGCAGCACCAAGTGACATATTCTAAAATGCTAAATACTGCAGCTCAAAGTGACAGCTTCTAAAATGTTGCAGCACTAAGTGACAGATTCAAAAATGTTGCAGCACCAAGTGACAGATTGTTAATGCTGAATGAGTTCAACAATGGCCAAACATGGAGGGAGTAATCCTGAAACCTCACTTTTCAGATCACTGTCCACTTAGTAAAAATGGAGGAACATGATGGAAAGGGTCAGAAGCCTTTTCGATTTTATAACTACATGACAGAGCATTAAATTTTTATCACAGGAGTAGAGAAGAACTGGAATAGAAGAATCTTACATGTTCTAAATGAGTTTCTTGTCCTCACTTGAAAATCCTTAAATAGTCAAAAGTCCCCTTTTCTCTGCAAAACTTCATCAGGAGTTAGTGTGCTGAAAAAAATATAGAGCTACATTGTACATGTTCTAAACAACAGGGGAAGTCTAAAGGTATACACGAAAATATGAACCACTATATGTACTGTATACGATTACATTTTCACACTATCACAGATACAACTAGGACAATGTACTCACACCTTACTCGAAGCCACTCTGAACGACCTAACAAAAACCTTAAGATGTAAGATCAAAATCATAGTATGCAATATGTCAACCATTTTAATTTTACAGGAAACTGTTACAGCACGCATAATCATTCAACTACTTTTATAGTATTTATCAAACACACAAACATATTTTACGATAGAACATCCAACAACTAATAGCTTCGCTACGCCGAACCAGCACAATAAAATGATGTTTCAGGTAAGTTTTTACTCACATGGTATTATCAAGTATCCAAATAGTCATTCTCTTGAATTGGAGGCTGGAAATTAGGGTGTTGTGCTAAAAAAAAATTCTTTCAATTGCTTCAGTTCTTTCATCTCATTTTGAAAGTTAGATATGCAATCCTTCAAAGACTGATTTTATTTTTGAGTTGAACGTAGCTCAGCCAACAATTCAACTTTTGAGGAAGCCCCACCTTTCAAATCTCTTACTTTTACTTCACCTCCAAAGCCAAATACATGACTACGACTTTTAGGTCCAAAGCATTTCTCAACAATTTCTATGCTAGAAAGTGATGGTTCAGACTCCACCAATTCTTGAATTTGAGCCTACAAAGTGTATAAAGAAGATTTTTTTTTTCAAATCCCATAATAACTAAATGTTAAGAACATGTACAAATAACTAAATGTTAAGAAAATGTTCAATTAACCAAACGCACATGCTTCTCGATTGTTTCAGGATCAACAAGTGTGTTATTCTTCTTGCGGGTCTCGTAAAAGATAGTTGCCAAATCTGGTGGATTGACATCTTTTCCGCCCTTTACATAAAAGTAAACATGTCAAAGAACGGTTCATCAACATTTAAACAGAAAAAGATTTGATGATAACACCTTATCATAAATAATCTCTCTAATTGGCTTGCTACCAATATGATGAAGCATCTTCAACTTAGCTCTATTTATTGCATTTCTATTGCTTCTCGCCTATATTTGAGTAACAACATTAAATTCAAATGCTATAAACAAATTATCAAAATGCGATCATAGTATGAAACAAAATTACATAATTAGGTAATATGTCAAACCTGAAAATCTTTTGAAGTGAAATGTTCTTTTACCAACCACTCCCATTACTTCTTTTCTAACCCCTTAGGCATATTCTTACGAGCCTCTTGTATAGGCTTACCCTTCACATAGTTTGCATGCAATTGACCTCTCAATTTATTCCATAACTCTTTCATCCATTCCAAAACATGATCTCGATGACTATTCATGTCATCACTATCAAATTTATCCTATAATGTATCAAACATAGGTTCACATCAGCTATAATCACATGAACAACTTGTATTTTGTTTAAGCTAACCATCAATTCCTTAGCTCTAACAAAGCTCAGATTAGTCACAGTCCTAGTATGTAAAACGATATGGGAGAAACAATTTAAAATTGAAATAGGAAGGAGCACACTAATTAAGCATCGAGAAATGTATTAAGAAGATAGTAGCCCAAGAAGAAATTGAAATATTTAATCCAATTACCTTAACAATAGCCCACATGTGATTTAGCTTTTCCTCCTTAATGTGTTTCCATGATGATACTCCCAATGGACATATATTACGATCACGAACTATTTTTCCCAAGTGCCTCAAAAATAGATTACTATTCTTCCCAACTGTTCGATTATTGTAAAATGTCACTTTTAGCTTTTGTCCAATATCAAGCGATGCAACTTCTTTGCACTTGTTACTTCCTCGAACCCTTTTATCCATTCCAGTAGCACATGAACCTACATTTACATAATTTATAAATGGTAGAAAATATTGTACATATGATAAACTTGTGATTAAATAGATATCAGAAATGAAAGCATACTTGTTTCAGCTGTTTGGGTAGACTGTTTAACTTGATCAATAGGAGGAGTTGGAATATCAGAATGCAAACTCTCTTTCTCATGAGCAAAAACAGTTTTATCTGTTGTTCTCCATCCTTGAGAGAAACCTAATGCAAGAAATTATATCAGTAAAATTACTTGAATTAAATTAAATTCAATTCTAAAAAAGAAAAAAATTTAAGAAATCATACTTGTTTCAAATGTTGGGGTGGACTCCATAACATTATCAGTAGAAAAAGGAAATGCAACATCAGTTTGCATATGCTCTTTCTCAAAAGCCAAAAAATTTTTATTCATTGTTCTTAATCCTTGAGAAAAACCTAATGCAAGAAATTGTATCAATAAAAGTACTTGAATTAAATTCAATTCAATTCTGAAAAAGAAAAAAAATTAAGAAATCATACTTGTTTCAAATGTTGGGGTGGACTCCATAACATTATCAGTAGAAAGAGAAATTGGAACATCAGCTTGCTTATGCTCTTTCTCAGAAGCCAAAACTTTTTATTCATTGTTCACCATCCTTGAGAAGTAGAAGGTCTTGACATACTTTGACTAACAAAACGAGCATTTTGATTGAAAGATCGCTCCTCATTTTCAGAATCTTTGATTGAGCGCATAGATTTAAGCCTTTGAGACTTCCCTTGAGCACCTAGTGCAAGAAATCATATCAGATAAACATTAGCAATAAATTAAATTCAATTCTAAAACATAATAAATTGTAGAATCATACTTGATGAATTTGTTTTGATGTATTGCATAAGTTCCTCAGTAGATGAAAAGGATGGAATATGTCCTTTCTCAACACTCAAGTAGTTTTTGTTCATTGTTCGCACTCCTTGAGCATTAGGCATAGATCTAAGACCTTTTCCTCGTCCCTTTGCAATCACACCTAGTATAAGAAAAGTGACAATAAAAAATTAGTATTAAAATTCCTCATACAAATTAATAACACAAATAAAAATAAAAAATCATACTCGTTTCCGTAAATTGATTGTACTGCATAACATGATCAATAGATGGAGAAAATGGAATATCAATTCTTGACACCCCTAAAGACAATAGATTGAAGCCCTCTTCCTCGTCCCTTCCCTACAACACCCGGTGCCACATATGGATATTTGGTAGTAGCTTTCACCCTAGATGCCACCTCATTTTCATCCTTTGATGATTTCATATCAAACCTATCAAAAAATAAAGACGATGTGTTAACAAAAAAATGAAAAAACATTCTAAAAATCATATACTTGCCAAAAAAAATTAAGACACTATAAAAATAATGTACTAACAAAAATCATATATCAAAATGTATAATAATGAATATGCTAAATCTTAAGGAGATACTTCACCTCAGTCATTCTTTTTCGTTTATTTTGTGAAGAATTTTCTAAATCTTCAAATTCATTGTCCTTTTGTTGCACAATTTCATAGGAATCACGAGATTGTACCTTTCTCACTACACACCAACCTCTATTGGAATTATCATTAGCAAAAAATACTTGAGAGGCTTGATCAGCTAATACAAAAGGCTCATTTATTTTCAGAAATCGCCCCCAATTTGTAAACTTACAATGCCATACTCATCTATTTTCACTCCTTTTGTCTTATCATATGCATCAAACAATTTGCATTCAAACAAAACAACTCTTCTACCCGTGAATTGCATGGACATGATAAAGTTTTCTTGCTTCATACACAACCAAGGTGGTAAGTTATAAGGAATAAGTACCACCGGTCAAATGCTATACGAGGTTTTTGCATTCCGAAATGGTTGAAAACCATCACTCGCAAGTTCAAGTCGAACATTACAAGACTCGGCTGCAAATAAATGATGAAGTTGATCAAATGATTTCCATGCCATTGAATCAGTTGGGTGCCTCATTATTCCATCATTAACTCTTTCAGCATGATGTCATGTCATTAGAGAAGATGTCTTGGAAGACATAAATAACCTTTGAAGCCTAGGCTTTAATAGAAAATAATGTAAATCTTTGATGCTATCATTTTACCCTTTTTGTTCTTTGCTTCCCTGTTACGTTTATCGACTTTTCATTTGGATTCGCCACAAACTTTACAAGAATCAAGTAATTTATCCTCCTTCTAATATAACATGCAATCATTCCTACAAACATCAATCCTTTTGTAGGAAAGCCCAAGATTTCGAATTACCTTCTTTGCCCCATAATATGTATTCGGCAAATCAGCTTTACCTGGCAACAACTCCTCTTTTAACATTTTTAACAACATTGTAAATGACTCATTACTCCAACGACCCATACTTTTTATGTGAAGCAACTTAATCAAAGTTGAAAGTTTTGAAATTTTGTAACCTTGATAAAGTGGCTTCTCAAAGTCTCCCAATAGGCTATAAAACTTTTTTGCTTCAACATTTGGTTCCTCTTCATGTGAATCATTACAATCAACATCTGTAGTGTGTCCATATTGATTAGGATAGAAATCTCTCAAAATTTCTCGTATTTCATTTTCACAATTTTCTACTTCATTATCATCTCTATCTTCACATTCTGATTCTGGCTCACCTAAGACTTCCCCACGATGTCCATATACTTTCAAGTGTGTTCTGACTGTCTCACGTGTTCCTAATGTGGTATTACAACATTTGACACATGGACATCGTATTTCATATATTTCTCCTGTTCTTTGGAAAGCATAATTTCAAAAAATTTCCACCCCAATAAAGTAGGCCTCATTAAGTTGATCATCAACAAGTTGCATCCATTGCTTACTCGGTGCCATAACCTTTGATTATATATAAAAGTTAGATGAATAATAATTTAGGATAACAAATTTACTAACATGAACATTAGTTTCTATTAAACATGTCAAATCATCCTACTGATAAAAAAGTATATATGTAAAATGAACTAATAACATCTTTTTCTTTTAATTGAATATGTGTTGCTATATATAATAAAACTCAAAGGTCTTAACAAATGCATAATCCTAAACCTACTAGTGAACTTCAAATAAAGACGACATGTCTAGATTCATCAAGAAAAACAATGACAAGACAATATTGATTTGTTGATTTATTAAATTCTTTCATATTAGATCTGTTTATGACAATATGCTAAAATATTATTCATAAATTTATGTTTCAAGGCTACAATGAGCTATGAAAAACATTCCAACTCAATCAGAATAGTTAAGAACACTACACACTACGAGTTAAACTTAATGGACCTAAAGTTTAATTTTTCATCCACGTGAAGTAATGACCTTTTTCATGTTTCACAAAGCTAAACTCACTTCTCGAACAATTTTTTTTTTATCAAACTATATGAGGATCCAAGCAATTTCAGTAAACATTTAGAATCTAATTGAAATCAAGAACCACAAAACAACAATGACAAATAACCATGAATTTCCAAGTAGCTTAAGATTTCAAAAATGCACCACAAGTAGTAACTTTAGAAACCATTATGCAGCCATAGTTTTAGTAGAAAAGAACAATTCAAACAACATTTGAAACACCAAAAAAAAGGTAACTACTATGAAGTATATTATATGACACACATACTTTTAAAGTTCTTGGGATAACTTACCTTTAATCCAATAAAAAATACACTAAATTGATCAAAAGTAAGTAGGAATAGAAGTCACTCAAACTAAATTTTACGAACTTCAATCAATAGAGTATTGAGAGAAATCAATTTCACTCATAGTAATTAATAATACTACTACTTCTCAACAACTCTCTTAAAGTGCATTTTGCTCAAGGATTCTGGACTCAACTATTCAACTCATGAAAACTGTATAGATCACAAAATAACTTAATATTCACAATATTGGCTGAAAGCAAAGGTTGTCAACTAGTTTCGAGTCAATGTTGTTCAAGAAATTGCAAAAAATTGAAAAAGAGGAAGTAAATTAAACTAGAATGCTACTGAATATTTCAGATGCTTTAACAAAGCCCCTCTTAGTTGAGTGTTTTATTCAGCATTGACATCAGAGCTTACTATATTGATTTTGTCAAATGAAAAGTGTTCTCAGAGATTCTATCAGACATTAAATGTGCACAAGAACTACTTATTTTGTATATAAAAACTGAAGGAAAATGTTCCTGGAATCTCAGTGTATAGTGAAGCAAATTTAGTCTCAAGTTCAATTCTTGTCTCTCTAGCATTTTATGTCTAAAAATATTAGAATAGAATTGTATATAGTGTCCTACTTGGAAAACGATTGTGACCAAACGGAGAAAAAAAAGAGAAAAGGATGCATAAGTAGAGGGAGAAAAGTCCTTTAGATGTTGACAGAATTCTTTGGAAATATCTAAAGATAATTCTAAGACTTTTCCACTCCCAATAATGTTAGAATAGACTTCTTTATGTGTGTTTTTTACCATTAACTCTTTTCACCTTTTCGTGAGTTTCATATCTCAACTATCCAGTGTTCGCTTTTACCTACCTAAAGTATCACTCCCTCTGTATTAAAATATACCTTCGATGTTGAATACGCCTACACACACCTGTTGTCGAGTAGGAACAATATTTAGTGAACTCTGCATCATGGTGTGTTTTGATACAAAGAGAAGAGTGGTATATAGTTTAGATAGGTAAAAGGAACAATGGATAGTTGATATGAAACTCACAAAAAAAAGTGATAGCTGTCTCTTCACTAGGCTTGACGACTAAGTCTAAATATTGATGCAAGACTTCAAGTCTTTACACCAAGATATACGCATCTCACAAATTTTCCAAATCAACTATGCTTTTAAATGTTAAGTGTAGTGAACAAAGGAGTTCATAATATAGTCTTACTCTTCTTGAGAAATTTAATATGGCTATCACTTCATTTGTAAGCTTTCTTCTATCACTTCTTCTTATCTTAGTTCAGGCAAACGGAAGAAATGATTCAACTTTTCCCAAGTCCTTTTCATGTGAAAATTTTATTGACCTGAGATTTCCTTACTCTCTTCCCACACAACTCGATTGTGGAATAATGCCCATGTCTGGTTGTGATGCTAAACCATTTCCAAGAATCCAACTAGTTCCTGGAGAAGAATGGTACTATATTTTAAAGATGCATAATTCATCAGTTTGGCTAGGGGACCTGATGCTTCAAATAACGTTGACGCAACACAAGTGCCAGGCGTTTAACAAAAATTTCTCCCTTTCATACTCTCCTTCTATTTCTTTCAATATGATTAATCTTTTAAACATCTTTAAATGCATCAGTAGCAGTAATAATGTTCATAACATTACGCAGAACAAGAATGATCATTTTGTGGGTTATAATATGTACAGTGGCTGTGAAGGCTTTAGCATATACTACAAGTTTTTCGATGAATACATAGGAGCATACAATATTCCTACCAACTGTTCACTTATCAGATTGCCAATTCACTCAAGTCATGGTGATTTGTTCAACATGTTAGGTCCCGGAATTCTAGTAGAATAGAAATTATCTGAGGAATGTAACAAATGTCATTATGGTGGAGGTCAATGCCAGAGTGATAAAACCAACAAATTTTCTTGTCACAAAGGTAGACATCTCCAAAATAATCTGTATTTCAAGTTCATGCTTCTTAAGTCACTTTCTTGTTTCATGACGTATAGATAATATATTTCGTATTAATTCCTCCTTCTGTAGATGCAAAAACACCTACAAGTAGTACCGACCAAAGAATAGTAACAACCGAAAGAAACATGGGGGAGCTGATTCTGGTCACAATACTAGAATATATTTAATTGCTTTGATGTTATTCTTATTACAGAATTTTCATGCATAACATTTAAATTCTCATCATTTTGTATTAGCTCAAAACCTTTCTCTAGTGATAAAGAAACAAAAAGAAAAGAATTAAATAGTTTTTGGTACACAAAATGTATGGATGTGGAGTTGAGGGAAATTTTTTCCTCTGATGGGTCATGATTTCATTTTTTTCCCACAAGTGCAAGTTTGTCTACTGTTGGACTGTTGGTTTTACTACTCTTTTGCTTTAGAGAAAAAAAGTTGTGGTACGAATACCTCAGGTTTTGGGAATCTAATGCTGAGGATCACCAAAAAGTTGAACAATAAAAAGAATCATTCAAAATCAAAGCATATAAACTGAGAACTGAAACTAAAGACACTAATGGAAAAAATATTCAATTAAGTAATCACCTGATAGAAAAAAATTGCTATGCCAGCCTTACCAAAATTTCGTGGCAGCAAAAATTATGAAACTCAAACAGAGAAAATCATTAAATAAACTCTCAAATATCTCCTCTTTGAACCTAAACCCCAACCTTGCCTACAAAACTAGCATTTTTTGTCCTAACACAATAACAATGAGTATCTATAAGAGCTCAATCACATAGTATTCAATTATTAAGTAAGAAAAATGAAAGATTTTACAGAAAAAGAAGAAGGGGGGAGATGAATTAGGAGGAATAAAATTACCTTAGATGTAGATACAAGTGGTAGATGAATCGTTTTGCTCCCAATAATGCCTTCAAGCTTAATGATTTTGGAGATTTTGCTGTCAATAATGCATTCAAGCTTCAAGATTTCGGAGCCTTCTATGCGTGTTTGATAGAGCAAGAGAAAAAAAAATGAAAGAGACTTTAGTGATTTTGGTAGATTGCTAGCTAGAGAGAGACAGAAATATCTGAATATCAATGGATTTGGGGGTTTTAGGTTATTACTATAGAGAGAAATTATTTTTGTGCCTTTTAGTATTTCACTTCTTGTTCCCGCTCTTCCCTTGTAATTTCCCGCTTAAATTTTTTACTTAGGGACGAGTTATTTTGTTTTTAGAAAATAATATAGTCAATTAGGGACTAGTAAATAATATCATCCTTATAGGTATATTTTAGGGACCATATTTATAACTTGTCACAATATTTTGGTCTTTAATAAGCCTTTTTGTTGTAGTGATTTTATATTTCTATGTTTAGTAAAATTATCACAAGATTCGGTACTGAGTGACATGCTTTAACTAAGATGTATTAGTCTTAATTAATGATGCACCCATCGTCTTCGCACCCTGGATTCGCCTCTGCTTCTAAGCATATGAGTTCTTGATTGCCAACACTCCATTTCATACAATATAGACACTCTAACAACCACTATGAAAACTTACCTTTAAGTGTTGGCATTATCTTTTTACTGTGGATGAGTAAGCTAAGTGCTACACATATTTATCGTTATTGGACTTCAATGAAAAATTAAAAAAATATTTATCGTGAAAGAAAAATCAAAAAATAAACCAGAAAATTGTGTCCAAAGAAGCTAATTTGCATGTGAAAAGTGGTTGATTTGCATGATTAAAATTTAAAAGGGTTGAAAATCAAGCTCAAGATTGACTACATTACACGTGAGAATCATGACCAAAGGAGGCTGATTCTCATTGGATATTTTTGAGTTATTTTGTTAGCAAAAGAGTATTTTTAAGTAAAACACGTAATAATAAAGATATTTTTTTAGCCAAAAACATAATGGATGGAAATAAAATTCATAAAAAGTTTGTCATAAAATTAATTCACTTTTGTCCTCATAAAATGAGCACTTTTTGTGATTTGCTAAGAAGCTGTGTTTGTTTTTCTTCAAAACCCCTGTTCTCGCTCATCGTTACTAACGAGGGATTTTTGCCCTCGCCATGTAAACTAAGAGCCTAGGTACTTCCAACTAATATCTTATGATAAGGAAGGAAAAGAGAAAAAAAATATTCTGCATTGGCTCTTTATTCATCATCTATTAAAAATAAAGGATGGTGCTCTTTTTTCTAATAATAAAAAGCGTGACTTATGTTCCCAATATAGAATTATCAGATATTACAAAAGTATCATATTTCAATTTGAATTTTGAATTGAATAAAAAATTGAAATGGGTCCTGTAGTGCATGATCCAAATTTAATCAAGACTCTAATACGGGTACAAAAGCGAAGTTAGAAACCCAAAAAAAAAGACATATACAAAGAAAGATAACTCCTCGTTAAGAATGGATTTATAATCTGTTTTCTTTCTTTTAAATATTTCAAGTAGTTAGAAAAATAATAAAGACATCAAACCAACTTATATTTATTTATAAGAAGAAAAAAAATTAGTTAGCTTGTCTTAGTGGCTTGAAACGACTATCCAACTTAACCTAATCAATAATCAAAGCCAACAACCGTAGGACTTAACTAATATGTATTAATATATGCAAAAATTAACCGTTATGAGTTGCGGAGGGATGGTTAAAATTTCTCATATCTTAACTACAGATCTTGAATTCGCACTTCTAAGAATGAAAAGCCGCCTCTAAAAGTGGTCTTGCAATACACAAATCCACATCTTTATCGAACCCCAGTATAGGTACCTACAATACACGAATCTACATCTAATAGAATTTTAATGCCGATATCTAATATCAGGTGAAAAAAAGAGAGATTAAAAGTTGTTGGTTTGTAAAGGTCTTAGCCAAATTGTATTTAATGTTAAGAATTAGTTTGAAAAAAAGGGGCAATAATCAATTACTTAGTATAATAATCTTAAGAGGGATAGATGACAAATTAATGAAAGGTTATTTTGTTTTTGGGTGCACGAAATTGAGTTAAGAAGGGATTAATTAGTAAATCCATTTGGATAACTTTTCTCAATAAATGTTGAAGCACACCGAATGTTTATGTCAAATGTTCAATTTTTTTTTTTTAAATAGGAGCCGGAGGAGGAGAAACACAAGAGGGGATTACAAGGTGGAGAAAATCAAAGTCTAACTGCTAAGGTGAAAAATTAGGTAATCAACCAACTGAGTTATGGAGAAAGATTGTTATTACTGAAGTAGTTAATGTCCACACTAGCTGTAATATTTTATAACTCATGTTTTTTCTTTTATTTTTTTCATGATCACGATGCACAAACTAACACCATACATATTGAGAGAGACATATCGACCATGACTTCTTTTTTACTAATTATGCTTTCATAGTGTAGTTATCACTTGAAAAAGTGTATACATTCTCTCTCTCTCTCTCTCTCTCTCTATATATATATATATATATATATAACTGTATGACTTTATTGGAGTTTGGTGAATGAACCCTAGATTAGTAATGTCTTGATCACAAATCATATGGTATCACTCTATTATAATTTATTTTGGGGTTTTAATTTTGTGTTATTGCACTGTATTGATAAAAAAAAATTTACACCTAGGAGAATAACCGTCTCTTTTCTAAATTTTGGCTGAACAGTAAAACGAAATATATAAAATATAGGAAAGAACAAACACTGGAAAGAAAGCCCAGAAACTTACATTTGCACAAGAAGCATTTTGCTTTTTAACTTGATCGTTTTAGACTCGTCTGTATCCAAAGAAACTTCAATTTCTTGTTCATATCCCATAATGAATTCAACTATAATTGTTAAGATATACAATAAATCAAAGTATCCACAGAAACTTCAACCTCAACTGTTTCAAGGTGAATTATGTCTACTTATCTCCTCGATCAGACGAAAACCTATCAATGCTTGGCTGAGCTCTTTCAAATTTAATTCGTTTAGGAAACTAACCAAAGAAGTTATCCAGTCATCTGAGCTGCCTTTATTATACATGCTAAACAGGGTAACAACAGCAAATACGATTAGTTCATGCAAAGTAGAAAATGCAATGGGTACTCCAGCTTGGAGTCCTTTTCATGGTTGACCTGAAAGAAATACTAACAGAAGTAACCCGTTGTACAACAAACCTGCTCGATAGTGATGTATCTATCAATAGAAATTATTCCCCGATCAAGAAAGGCATAACCACTTGGATTGCAACAAGATGAAAAAAGGGATAGTGTTGCAAGCATTGAAAATGTCATGTTAAATCACCAAAAAGCCATTCTTGAGTGATTTTTGTAGGCAGCAGATAAACTGGACGTTTGATTGCTATAATGGATCACTGTTTCAAGTGCTAATAGTGGTGGCATAAGATTGCAGCAAGGTTAGTGCTTGCTCGGTTATAGCTCTGTTCCTAGCACGCTTAACCCAATCATCAACAACTGCTGCCGCGTGAGTGTCCTTTAAACCCTTCTCAAGGGCATCAGCGGCTTCTGATAGTTTTCCCTGAGCCAAGAAACTCTCAACTTTATTTATGAGGGATTCAATTCCATCACCAGACTGGCCAGCCTCCCTAACCTGACATCAGTACACAAAATTATCTTATGGGGAAGAAATACAAATTCAGTAAACTTTACTTCAATAATCAGATAGTTTAACTCAAAGAAGGGTAAATGCAAAGAAACCTTTAACCAGGATGCAACACTAGCCAAAGAATGTGTCAATATCCCACCACCACCTGGAGGAATCAGGCTAAAGTGCCGAAGTGTCCCCTTTAATGTATCGAACTGTTAGAATGAGAAGTAATTAGAAACAGAACCATCCAGATTTTGCTCAGGTACAAGCATCAGATATGCAGGCTTCAATGTAAGAGCTACAAATTCCAATAAGAAATCCTGCTCTCAACAGACACACAAGACTAAAGACTTTAGGCAGAACGAATAAAAGAAAAAAAAAAATTCAGATACCTAGCAGCAGAAATCACACAATTTATAAGGAAAGAGTACTGTTGACAGATTTGATTGCAAGAGAAGCAAATTAAATACTGGGATAATTTAAACAGTCACCAAATCTTCTAACCTTTTTTTTTTTTTTTTTGAATCTGCTAACTTTACCAAACTCTTCTATCAGTCTTACAAATTGTCTGGTAGTGACGATTCAACCAGGTCAGGAAATAAGAAACCAGAAAAAGAGCCATTGAGTTTGCCCAAAAATATTAAATGTAGAAAAGGGAACATAGCAAATTTGAAATTAAAAGTTAAAATTACTAGAAATTCTTTTATAGCAGAGCATCTGCTTTCTCAAAAATTGGGGAAATTTTTAGATTTAAATTTGATAACAAACCATGTGGAATCCCACTGTGACAAATAGTCTGTCTTCCAGAGAAATGGATCTTACACAATGATCCAATGATTCTAGTGTAAGGATTTGAATTCTTGAAGCATAAACTGATTCAAACTCTGATATACCATGAAGGACAACAATAAATATACTGTAGTGAAGCAGTCTAAGGCCAGACATGAAGTACCTAATGGACTGAGCATATCATTACGTCTACATCATGCATTTGTGCCTCACAAGGTTAAACTCGGCTTTTATAGACACTCAATGCATGCTTGATGTGCAAGTAGACAGACTTTTAATGTTTCCAAATACTGACAATGAGAAGGCCTTCCTCTCTATGTTGCCAAGGAAATTGAAGATTAGATAATCACATGAGAAACTAGAGGAATCTTCACCCACAACATGTATGGAATCAGCTCCAACAGGGTTGCTTAAAAGTTTTAGAGTCCAGGTGGACATTACTTACCGTTCTTTTTTTGTTCAGACTATGAGAGTAACAGGACCTAGCAAGGCAACCAATGGGATCCCTTAGCAGGGTAGCAGTTATCCTTTCTGCGAACTCAAGGAAGTGCATGTGTATTGCAGATGGCAATAAAGGATCAAACCAAACCTTAGAGCTTAAACATTAGTGATCCTACACCAAATTACAAACCCACACTTTTCACGATCACCACAAAGATGAACCAAGATAGACACAAACCAGAAATTTGTGCAAGGCATGTACCTCTCAAATGATTCAACTCTATGAACCATCAGTCTGTCTTGTCAGTCTTGCACCCCGAGGACAGTGTGACATCAAATTCGGCCCCTATCCAGAATGTTAGTTTTTTTGTGGCCCTTACTCGTTCTTTGCAATATAATTCTCAACACCCAATCATGGCACCTTCAAAACAATTATCAGATCTAAACTGGTTGCAAATTTTTGTCATAGCTCTATCACCCATATATTTGGTATTGAAAAAATTCAACGTCTAAGATCCAATCCTCGGAATATTTTAGAAATGAATTGAAGTTAACCAAAAATTTCAATACAGTCTCGTCCATGGAGTTCCATATTGAAACTTCCTAGAGGTTCATACTAGTGCAGGTCCTACATGGAGTTCTAAATCTTGGAAACTGAAGAAAATTAACATAAATAAAACTTGGAGGTCCCAAAGTAGATTAGGTCTTCCTGACAGTTGTTCTCAGGATAACACTAATCTTTGGATGGACAACAAAAAGAACCAGAGTTACGGCTCTTCAAACACTTCAAATAAAGATAAATCAAGAAAAAGCATCACTACTTAAAAACTGTAAACTAAATTATCCTGTTCCTTTGCAATCAGGATCATTGCTTTATCAATGTATCACCTCCTCTACCATTCCATTTCTAAGGATTTCTTTTTCACCAATATGGAGAGAGAGCTACAGTATCAGGTTCTTCTTTTTCGAACTTGGCATGAAATTCAGAAGACAAATGAATGCAGCGGGGAAATGAAGATTTCTCCAGCTGTAGTAGTAAGAACCTAGTGAAAAGGAAACAGCAATGCATCACATGGAAAGACTAAAGAAAAAAGGAGATAAATATCCCTTTTCGTTTTCTTTTGTGAAGGAGAAAGAAGTTACTAAGTGGATATCCCATCTAGGCTTTATAATAGGGGAAAAACATAGGTCACAAACAGCTAGCAAGAAACTGATCTATAAGCAAAGGAAATGTTCAGCCCTAAATCACAGTACAAAGCATAATTCTACAGTGTTTCAGATGCTTGCCTTATGATTCAGTTGTAATACAGTATCTGCACCATATCTCTGTGTTTCTTCTGGAAGAGAAGATAGAACCAAATCCAGCAGTGAGTTGTTATCTATCCCTTCAAGAGAAGTGTGAAGAACTTCTATATCTTTTTGAATTGGTAACCCTCTGGACAATGCATCTTCCAGAGCAAGCACCCCCTGCAAAATTGAACAATCAAAGGATCCCATCAGTAGAGCTTAAACACTTGACACAGGCTTTAGCTAATAGCCGGTAGGTTAGCATTGTTTGTACCCAATCATTCCCTTCTAATACCCTTGCCTGGGAGTACAATTATGGAAAAATAACTGGTTTTACAGCTTAACAAACAAAGAACGAATCAGTATCAGATCACTCCTGTTCTTACTTCTTCCTCAGCAACAACCACTGTGCTATTCTTTTGGTTGGATGCATTACATTACTTCTATTTTAAATGGATAATTTATTTATGTTCTAAAAGTTAATAGCCTTTATTGACAGTATGGTTTTTAACTTCCAACTTCAGAATGAGTAAGATATCACCTTGTTAAATTACAGTATGAATTTCTTTCTCTTGTTATACAATTTTTTTTTATAGTTTTTTTCTCTTAATATACATAATCTTTGGGAAGATGTAGACTTCATGAAGCATGAAAGCCAACGGCCATTTTTTCCTGAGTAGAACATGAGAGCTAAGACTTGAGCTATAGGAAGAGTTCTAAACTTGAGTTTCAGAAGTTATTTAGCAATAGCATAAATGAAAAATGGTGTTACTGGAATGGTGATTAGGGCATCTCCAAGACTCCAACCCAAACACCAAATTTTACACCAAATTTGGTGACAACACTATTTTTGGTGTAATCAACTCCAACCCACTGCACCAAATTTTACACCAAAAAGGAATATTTTTCTCTCTTCATTATTATATTATTATTTCTTATTTCATTAAACAAATTCTTTCTAAAACATTCACCATATATAATTCATATTATTTCCTTGTATAATCGTTTAATATAAAATTATTTTGTACCATAATTTTTTACAAAATATAAATTGCTAGCAAATATTATACATTATACATAATAATGGATAATACAAATAAAAGTGAAATCATTAATGAAATACAATTAAATAAAGTATTGATGTATACTTTATTATACCCCATACAGTTCATATTTTAATAGTATTGATGGATCCGGAAAGAATCTGTCAGATTATTAAGTTTATTGTTGTAATTTTTTTAAATTATTATGTTTTGTTGTACTTTTTAAAATTACTATGTATTTTATATTTCAGTTTTGATGTATGTCAATTACTACTTTGTTGAATGTTTATTATTTTCATCCCTTTTTCATCTCTCTCTCTCTCTCTTCGATTCTCCTAGCTGCTCAGGCGAAGCACCGACCAGCGAGCAGCCGCGAAATCCGGCCGGCAACCGAGCGCCACTTCCGATCCAGCAAGCGAAGGCTGCGCTGGCCAGAAACCTCGCGAGGACCAGCTCCGACCAGTGAACGGCGAGCTTCTCTCTCTGGTCTCCTTCGCTCCAGCAAGGGCGTGAACAACAGTCAGGAGCTCTGGCGAGCAACCAACTCCGGCGAAGGCAAGGTAATCTCCGACGAATTGTTTGTCACCGGAGACCAACCAGATCTGGCCGGAAAATCGCCAAAGACTAGGTTCTATCTATCCTTTCTCCCTCTCCTTCTTGCGCTGAACCTATTTTTTGGGCCCTTTATTGCGGATTGGTGTTCTTGTTTTCTATTTAGAATCCCTGTCTGTTAACTAATTTAGTCTTGCTTGGTAGGTAATTACACCCAACTTGCAATAATCTGAAGAACATAAGAGTAGATTTTAAGGTTAATTGATTGTACATTGTGCATCACACTTTGATTATCTGGATTTTTATTTTTTTGGCTGTTTCTAATTGACATTTTAAGTGTATCCCTGTGTAGATTGTACATTAGATTCAGTATCTTTCTAGTGGATTTGGTTCCTGATGGTGGTATTGAGTCATGTCTTCGGTTGAGGCCGAGGAAGAGGGAAAGTAGGGGTAAGTGGGTTACGGGTTCCCATAATTTGAGCGTAGGATCATGGAACATAGGTTCGTTGACGGGGAAGTCCATAGAGCTAGTGAAAATTCTCAAGAAGAGAAAGATAAATATAGCTTGTGTCCAAGAGACTAGGTGGGTAGGTGCCAAGGCTCGGGTTGTAGACGGGTTTAAGTTGTGGTACTCAGGGGGCTCAAGGGATAGAAATGAAGTGGGTATTTTAGTGGACGGGGATTTGAGGGAGCAAGTGGTGGAGGTTAGGAGGACCAATGATAGGTTGATGATGGTTAAGCTAGTCATTGGAAGATGTACTTTGAGTGTTATTAGTGCTTATGCACCCCAAGTGGGCTTGGACGAGGAGGCCAAGAAGCTCTTTTATGAGGATTTGGATGAGGGGTACCGAACACCGAGAAAATTGTCATTGGTGGAGATTTTAATGGCCATATCGGGGCAACTTCTAATGGCTTTGATGATGTCCATGGAGGCTTTGGTTTTGGGGAGAGGAATGGGGGTGGAACTTCGCTTCTAGATTTTGCTAAAGTTTTTGAGTTGGTGATTGCTAACTCATGCTTTTCGAAGAAGGAGAACAACTTGGTTACCTTTCGTAGCTCGGTAGCTAAGACTCAGATAGATTACTTTCTCCTTAGGAAGGGTGATAGAGACCTCTTTAAGGACTGCAAGGTTATTCCAAGTGAAAATCTTACTACCCAACACAAGCGTTTGGTGATGGACCTGGAAATCAAGAGGGCTAAGAGGAAGAAGATTGCATCTGATCGACCGAGGATTAAATAGGGTGGCTTGACCCCTGCCCTCTCTCGGGAGATGGATGAGAAGTTGATTGGGATGGGGGCTTGGAGTGGTAGCGAGGACGCGGACGCCATGTGGAATAAAGTAGCTAGTTGCATTAGGGAAGTTGCCTCAAAGGTCTTAGGGGTATCAAGGGGTAACTTTGGAGGCCATAAAGGAGATTGGTGGTGGAATGGGGAAGTCCAAGGCAAAGTGGAAGCGAAGAAGGCTGCTTACACTGAGTGGGTGGAATGCGCAGACGAGGAAGTGAAGCGGGCGCTTAGGAAAGTTTATAAGACAATAAAGACAGAAGCTAAGTTAACAGTTACGAAGGCTAAGACGGCAACTTTCGAACGCTTGTATGACGAGCTGGGGGACAAAGGTGGGGATAAGAAATTGTATAGGCTCGCAAAAGAAAGAGAGAGGAAGGCTCGCGACTTGGACCAAGTGAAATGTATCAAGGGTGAGGAAGGCAAAGTATTGGTGGATGAAATCTCTATCAAGCAGAGGTGGCGAAGATACTTTCACAAACTTTTAAATGAAGAAGGGGGCGGAGACATTGTGTTGAATGATTTGGCGCACTCTGAAGGACTTCGGGACTTTGGGTACTGTAGGTGTTTTAGAGTCGAGGAGGTTATACGTGTTATTAGTAGGATGAGCGGGGAAGAGCGACCTACCCGATGAGATTCCAAGTGGATTTTTGGAAGAGCGCGGACAAGGCGGTATAGAGTGGTTAACCGAGTTTTTTTAATGTTATTTTTAAGACAAAGAAAGATGCCCGATGAATGGAGGTGGAGTACAATGGTTCCGTTGTATAAAAACAAGGGCGATATCCGGAATCATAACAACTACAGGGGGATCAAATTGCTAAGCCATACTATCAAGACGCGGGAGAGAGCGGTGGAGATGAGGGTGAGAAGAGGGGTGTCCATCTCGGAGAATCAGTTTGGATTCATGCCGGGACGATCGACTACCGAAGCCATTCATCTTATGCGAAGACTGGTAGAAAAATATAGAGAAAGGAAGAGAGACCTTCATATGGTGTTTATTGACCTTTAAAAGGCTTATGACAAAGTACCGAGGAATGTACTCTGGAGGTGCTTGGAGGCTAGAGGTGTACCGATGATTTATATTAGGGCGATAAAAGACATGTACGGTGGAGCCAAGACTCGGGTTAGAACGGTCGAAGGAGACTCGGAACATTTCCCAGTTGAGATGGGGCTGCATCAGAGATCTGTTCTTAGCCCTTTTCTATTTGCTTTGGTGATGGATGAGTTGACGCGGTCGATTCGGGAGGAGGTCCCATGGTGTATGTTATTTGCGGATGACATAGTACCGATTGATGAAACGCGGGACGAGTTAATGCGAGGTTGGAGGTGTGGAGACAAGCGTTGGAGTCCAAAGGGTTCGGGTTGAGTAGGACCAAAACGAGAATATTTGAGGTGCAATTTCAAAGTGATGTGGTGGAGGCGAGGTGGAAGTGAGACTTGCCACACGAGATCATTCCTAAGAGAGAAAGTTTTAAGTATCTTGGGTCTGTAATCCAAGGAAGTGGTGACATCGATGATGATGTCACACATCGCATTGGGGTTGCTTGGATGAAATGGAGGCTTGCCTCTGGAGTCTTGTGTGATAAGAAAATCCCATCTAGACTTAAAGGTAAGTTCTACAGAGTGGTAGTTAGACCGGCCTTGTTGTATGGAGCGGAGTGTTGGCCAGTCAAGAACGCACATGTCCAAAAAATGCATGTTGCGGAGATGAGGATGTTGAGATGGATGTGTGGGCACACTAGGAGCGATAAGATTAGGAACGAGGTTATCCGGGAAAAGGTGGGAGTGGCCTCTGTGGTGGACAAGCTGAGGGAGGCGAAACTGAGATGGTTTGGACATGTGAAGAGACGGGGCGCAGACGCCCCCCAGGTGAGGAGGTGCGAGGGTTGGTTGTAGAGGGTACGCGAGAGGGGTAGAGGTAGGCCTAAGAAGTATTGGGGAGAGGTGATTAGGCAGGACTTGGCTCAGCTTCACCTTACCGAGGACATGACTCTAGATAGGAAGGAGTGGATGTCGCGTATTAAGGTTGTAGGTTAGTAGGGTTAGCGTATTGTTTTTCCTTGCGAGGGTTTGGGTTGTTAGCGTTTGTAGTAGTCCTAGTCTTGCATGTGTAGTTCTTGTCTGTGATACCTATAGCCTTATGTTGTTTACCGAGCCTCACTTCCCACAGTATTTCACTGATGTTATTATCTCCTTGGTTGATTATTCACTATCTTCCTTATTGGATGTTATGTTTTATACACTGCTCCCCTCCCCTTTTACTTGGATGTGATGTATTTGAGTTGAGGGTCTCTCGAAAACAGCCTCTCTACCTCCACGAGGTAGTGGTAAGGTCTGCATACAATCTACCCTCCCCAAACCCCACCTAGTGGGATTTCACTGGGTATGTTGTTGTTGTTGTTGTTGTTGGATATTTTTAAGTACATTGTATTATTTGTTTAAAAATTTATATGTTTGCATTTTTAATTTTTGTGAAGGTTAATTGTAGTTATATCCAATTATAATTTATAGTAGAATTAACATAAATTTAATTTTTTTAAAAAGTCATATATAGAAAAATTAATTTATAAAAAAGCTAAATTTTATATCTAAAATTAATATTATAAAAATATTACATAAAAAATAATTAAATATACAAGAGATTTAATTAAAACATACAATTTATATAATGTTTATTAAAAGTTTGTATAAGTGTGATGAATCACTTTACACCAAATTTGGTGTAACACTATTCACACACCAAATTTGGTGTTAAAATTGGTGTGGGTTGGAGCTTAAAACAGCAAATTTTACACCAAATTTAGGATTTGGTGTAAAATTTGGTGTTGGGTTGGAGATGGTCTTACCAGAAACAAGTGAGATGGTTACATTAGAAATTATTTAGTGTAGATTTAGGAAAGCTGCAATTGTTCCAAACAGAATTCAAGATCATATTTCACAGAGAAGTAGCAGCTGTTAGCCAAATTATTTTGTATGTGTTGATGGTATTTCAGGAAAACAGAAAAATGGCAACGATGGTTGTACATTGGGTTTACCAATTAATGTGGCCGTTAGCTGGTCATTAGGAAGGGAAGATGGTTACTGTTGAGAAAATTTTGGCAGAGTTTGCGGAAACTGCGAGTTTCAAAATGATATTCAACACCATTTTTAGTTGGAAAAGGGGAATATATTTAGACATGTTACCAAATTGTGCAACTTTCCCTTTTATGTGTTAGGAGGGGAAAAAAGGCTTACAGTTATAACTTATCACATTCAAGCAGGAGATTCTCCCTCTCTCTATCTCTCTCTCTCTCTCACACACACACACACACATGCACATACACACAGGCCCTCAATTTTGCCTTCTTTGAACATTAAAAGACAAAGGACTGAAAACAAAAACAATCAGATCACCACCAAATTTAAGGAAAACAGAGAGTAAAGATGAAATGTTAAAAAGTAGTGGTTGTTATACTAGAAGGTGTCATTAGACGGATATTATCACGTTTAATAAATCTCCTTACTAGGGTATGGCTAAAGCGAGTTCAGTAGCACCCACCTCCATCATGCAATGTTTAGTAAACAGAAGTGAACTAAACATCAGCGGAGAAAAGGATGGAATGGAGGTTATTAACAATTAAAATGGTTGATTTATGGTTTTCAACTCTTCATGGTGTTTGTAGTTGAGCCGAAATTGATTGTCTGGAAATTCCAATTGAATTTAAAAGTTTGGTTTAGACCAGTGTTTTGGACGGCGAAAGGCGACAAGGGCCTGACTCGTCTCGCGGCGAGGCAAGGCGCTCGCCTTTTTGAATTGAGGCACCAATTAATACCAAAAATTAAAAATATTTAATTGCATATATAAATATCCAAAATCTCAATAGCAATAACATATTAAAGGAAATATTTCAATTCAAAAACTAATAGTAGATACTAAAAGTCTAGAACTTAAATTTATTTTATTTTTAAATATAGACAGCAGTGACAGTGAACAACAAAAACAGAGTAAGCACTCAGCAGTGAGCAACTGCAACAAAAACAGAGCAACAAGAAACTGAAGAGAAGAAAAGAAGAGAAGTAGAGAAGAAAAGAAGAAAAGAAGAGAAGAAGAGAAGAAAAGACGAAAAGAAGAGAAGAAAAAGAAGAGAACTGACTGAAGAAGAAGAAGAAGAAGTCGAGAAAAACTGACAAGAAGAAGAAAAAAAAGAGGTCATACCTGACGCGACTCGCGCGAAGGAGAAGAAGACGCGATCGACCTTGAGGAGAAGAAGATGCGACTGGCGATATGATGAAAGTTTGCAAAAAACCCTAATTTTGACATCACCATATTGGCGCCTTACATCGCCTATCTAACTTCGCCTCGCCACACAGTGAAAAGGCGTGAGGGCCTCACCTCGCCTTATCGCCTTTGGCAAAAGGGGAGCGCCTTTCACAACACTAGTTTAGACCTTTTGGACATGATATCAGATGTTCCCAAATTCTAGCAGGGCAGTCATATACATAAAGAAAGGACTATATATACGTCATTTTGCAGTAGCATCATATATGTGGAGAAGCAAATATAGCAAGCATACACACTAACAATGTGCAGAAGGCAATATAGCAACCATATGTGATAATATTCTGTTAGTAGTTCAACAATACTCTGGACTAAAGATTGGTATCATCCCTGATGATGAGATTCTTCAGAATGGAAGAATTTATGTATACATTGTCTCACACCCACCCTTAAAATAAAGAAGTTCTTTCAAAAAGGAAGGAGAATAGAAAAATAAAAAGAGAAGTACAGCAGAAGCATAGTTACCAGAGCAAGCTTGTGAACAGAATGAGTCTGGCGAACCTCTTCAGATCGTGCATAAAATGCCATGCACAGAGCATTTATCTGTAAAACAACAAGAACTCAAATAAAATCATCAACCATAGAAAATGCCAAACACTTAAACAACTGAGCTATGAAGAAACACTCTAGAGAGTAGTGTTTTAAGATAAGTAGAAGTAAGAATATATGAACTGCAAATTTAGCTAGCACAAAAAGATATCTAGGTTATGCTCCAAAAGAATGGTATATATGAAGATATAACACACAGAATTGGGAAAAAAAATGTTTGAAAAAGAGGAATGTTGCTGGAGTGATTGTACTGTAGGAGCATACCTACCAAAGTGATGGTTAGTTTTTTCCTGGATGCAAAATTTGGTTTTGGATATTAAACTATTGCCTGTTTTCTCAGTCAGTTGCTCAGAAATTCTTTGCTAAAAAGTGGTAAATCTATTAAGAATTTAGCTGCAGTGCGATTTTCTATATGTTTGTTGTGGTAAATATTGAAAGTTGCGTTCTTATGTGCATTTTATGTGAGAATCCTGAGTGATTTAGGAAAAGGCTACATTACTTTAAGTTCTCGACTTTTGGTACGATGAATTTCGTTGTCTACAAGGAGGATATTTCTAGATTACAAACCCTTTTGCATAAGATATCCTCAGTGAGCTTCCACGTATCCCAAACAAGCTCCTTTTTCTCTTGGGAACTCAATTTTGGGAAATTAGCCAATTTTAAAAGAACATCTTTTCTGGTTAGAATTGTCCTGTTTCTGGTGAGTTTCACTTCTCCACTATGGAGGGAAGAGCCTATTTCTCAGCCAGTCTCAACCGGAGATAAGTCTTTTAAATTAATTAACATTAGGAAAGAAAGAGCAAGATGGTTTTACTTACTTTACGAGGGCAATAGAAGGCTCATTAGCAAAATCAAAACTGGCAAAAACAACTTGTGATGGGAATGAGTGCTTTGAAAAAGGCTTCACCGGAAGAAGGGAATCTTTGCCAGAGATACGGTAGGAAAATAGAGGCCTACCTATACCGAGTGTATCAGAATTTTAACAGTTATGATTGGTAGGTATGTTCAAATTGAGGCATGGGTGGGTGATATGAAATTATCGGTGATCATTCGAGAAGTTATTGATGATGGAGGATGGTATGAAAGTGTAGACAATCCTGTGGAGACCACAATAACCAACTACAAGAACTCTAGAGTTAGGCAAGACCATATTTTGAAGATGTATGGTGTTGTGGCAGTTAAAAAAAATCAAAATCAACCAGAGACCAAAGCAAATAATGCCCATATTCTTGCCAAATGCAAAATTAGGAAATTTAATGATCCTTTCAACATATCTCCCAATCAAGAACAACAACATACCCCGTGAAATTCCACAAGTGGGGTCTGGGAGGGTAGAATGAAGGCAGATCTTATCACTACTTCATGGAAAGACAAGTTAAAAGACCCACCATTTTTTTTTTTTGAGAAGGTTAAAAGACCCACCATTTCACCCTGAGAAAGCCCATCATTCATTCCCACATACCATTAAGCCCCCTAACATTCCAAGCTACAATCTTGACTTTCATTGGATATTCAAAGGCAAAATCCTCCCACTTCTCCTAGGTTCACCTTCTTTGAACTTCATATCAATGTCAAAGAACAAGTTCTTGAACTCCTTTGGAGTATTAACTGTGTTGGTACAACGGTGCTCCCTTTGCTCTATTCTGATCTACCTTCGAGAAAAGGAAGGCCTCATTTTCGCAACCCTTGATAGCTGCTCCAAACTTCTGGCTAAGTTTGATCACGTTAAAGTTTACCTATAGAGTAGTATTCTCCTTAATGAGACCTTCACAATTTGAGTTGTCGATTTACAGAGGCCTTGATTCGGAATAACAACTCAGTTGATCATGAGAATATTCTAGAGTCTCTTCAGCATCCTTTCTTATTACAGAGCATGATCGCAATCCTCCCTGGTGATAGAGAAAGAGAATTCTGCAATGATTTATCTCCCAACACTTGATCGTTTTCGAGGATAAAGTCATGTTTTGGAGTCTCCTCCATCTTCTTCATGAAAGTCCCCAAATCTCCCAGGATCCATGCGAATTCAAATGGTAAAATAGATGACCTTGGATTATATTTAGGAGCTCAATAAATGGTTCTAAGGGGGTTAAATGAATAGGCCAAAAAGGATTTATGGTTGGTCCATGTCTACGAGCACAGAGGAATTTAAAAGAATTGGGTTGGGCCCACACTCCTTTAAATTCAAATTCAAACATTTAGCATTGCACTGGCGCCACTTGTTGCGTGTTAGGCCCCACAAAATCTATTGTGTAAAGACCTACAACCTCTTTGTCTTTTCATGAAAGTCTTCTCATACTTCCCACAACCCAGAACTACTTTTGTTTCTCCTTTACTAGCTATAGTCACCTGTCTAGGGTTAGCAACTATCTTTTTTTTCTTGTAAATCACCGACGAGTCTACCCATATCAGCAGAGAGAAGATTAAATTCCCATCATCGACATCAATTGGTCAGCGGTATTGTCTCCCTTGGACCCTTAATCCGAACGCGAGCCCATAGCAGGGGTTCTTAAGTTCTGTTTCTTCTTCATTTTCCAACCAACTCAACATCAATCACCTATCTCTTTCACGACTCCCATGGGCCAGAGGGGTAGAGGAAGACCATTTACTCTGATCCAAAACCAATCAAACTTGGTTTGGATCAGAAAGGAACCCTTCATCGGAGACCACGAACCGAGTGTTAAGTTGACCACATATCTCCTCTAGTCGCCCATAAGAATGTGTTCAGCTGCTTTCCTTGATTGGAACTCGAAGAGTAACTAAAGCCATTTATATCATACACTTGAATATTCTGAGTCCCTTTTTTCGGTTTGTTGAGCCCATCTTCTCACATCATTGTGAGTCATAAGTTCATCCCCACCATTGAATTGACCAACTAGACATCTCCGCAGAAGATATGTATCACCCTCTTGAGTTTTCAAAGAACGTTGGTTCTTCACAACTGCAACCTCAGCTTCCTTTAAAGTCCACTTGCTCTTATAAAGAACATCTTTGAAGTTGCCCGTGTCCTTTAATAGTTGTTTATTGTACTTCCATTCATAATAAATGCAGCAGGATGCTAGTTTTCACTGTAATAAATTTCTCAATCTTTGTAGCCACCAACACCCCATCCCTCAGTAAAAGAAATTTTCTGGAATGATGATCACAACTCTGTTGTGTCCCTTAACTGTAATAACGGAAAGGAACCTCCCATACTTATTAACTTTTGAGAACAATAATATTTTATTTTATTTTTAACATTGGTAAAGTTGTATTCTTCAGCATTAAGGACATGCTGGCCACCTTTTCAAAAATTTACAGCCCTAACCAAAATTACAAGCTCCCTATTAATTCTATAATTTGATCTACATCTTCTATACAGAGCTGTTTACACCAAAAAAGTAAAGATACCAAACAATTCCATTTTACTTTGTGAATGGAATTAGATTTATCTTCAAAACATCTCCCATTTCTTTCCTTCCACACTGACCACCATATGCATAATGGTATTAGCTCCCACCACTTCTTTTGAGTCTTGCTACCCCCCTTCTGATCCAACATTTAAAAAGATCAGAGGTGCATTCTGGCATAGTCCAGCTACAGCATGTGATGTTGAGGAACATCTCCCAGATCTGTGTAGTGAATTTGCAATGTAAAAATAGGTGTTTGTTTGTTTCCCCAGTCAAATTGCATAGGAAACACCTAGGGACTAGTTGCTTTCCTTTTTTCTGCAGCACTTCTTGAGTAAAGTAGGCTCTTTTGATGACTAACCAAGTGAAGCATTTCACTTTGGTGGGGATCAGTCCTCTCCAAATACTCTTCCAGTGATGATGGTAGCCTCTAACCCCAACTTGTATGCCTTTCTTGTAAGCACTGTTTACTGTGAATTTGCCATCCTTGTTGTGCTTCCAAATAACTCTATCTGGTGCATTTGTTACTAGATTGGTTCCCCCCAATTTTCCCAGGAAAGAAGCCACTCTATCTACTTCCCAATCATTCAATAGCCTTCTAAAAGATAGGTCCCAACCTTGAGTTGTCCAGCATTCATATACTCTGGCTTCAGGATTGCTGCAGATTGAGAAAAGATCTGGGAATGACTCACTTAGAGGAATTTGATCAATCCATCCATCTCTCCAAAACTTAATCTTGTTGCCATTTCCAACTTTGAGAAACACATTTTCTTCCATAGAGTTCCATAAAGCTCTGATTGTCCTCCATACTCCCCTCCATAGGGTTCTGACACTATCTCTGTTCACCATGGGTTCAATTCCCCATACTTTGCCACTATCACCTCCCTCCTTCCATAGGGTTCCTTCCTCACTAGTATATCTCCACAACCACTTCATCAAAAGGCTCTTGTTTTGGATTCTCAAATTTCTAATACCCAGTCCCCCTCTTTCTTTGCGTAGCATCACAGTGTTCCATTTCACTAAATAGTAACCCTTGCCTTCTCCCTCTTTGCCTTTTTTCCAGAGGAAGTTTCTTCTCAGTCTGTCCAGCTTTTTGATAACTATTGGAGGAATTAGAAATAACGACATAACATAAGTAGGCAGTGAATCTAAAACAGAGTTTATCAAGATCACTCTACCCCTCAAGGATAGATATTGAGCCTTCCATCTTGATAAAAAAAATTCTGCTTTTTCCAGAATTCCATCCCATATCCCCAAAGCTTTATGTTTGCTCCCTAGTGGCATTCCCAAGTATGTTGTTGGCAATTTCTCTACTTTACACCCTAGAATGCTTGCCAATCCTTGAATCTGAGGCACCTCCTTGACTGCAATCAAGCTGCTTTTCCCCCAATTAACCCTTAGCCCTGATACTGCTTCAAATAAGATCAGAATCAATCTGATGTAGTTCAGCTGTTCGGCTTCTGGCTAACAAAGGATGATAGTATCATCTGCGTATAGCAAATGGCTAATCTCCTTTCCTTTCCCTATCCTGTCTCCTATTTGGAAACCCTTGATCCACCTGTTCTGTGTAGCTATTCTCATCATACTGTCAAAACCTTCCATTGCTAGAATAAAAAGAAAAGGTGACAGTGGATCACCTTGTCGCAGCCCCCTTTCTGATGCAAAGAAGCCAACAGGTTCACCATTTACTAGTATTGAGAACCTGACTGTTTTTAATGCACACTTCTATCTATTTTAGCCACTTACAGCCAAAGCCCATTTGTCTCAAAACATTCAATAAAAATGCCCAATTTACATGGTCATATACTTTCTGGATGTCTAACTTGCATAATAAACCTGTAACTCCACCTTTCATCCTTGAATCTATGCACTCACTAGCTATCAATGCAGCATCCATGATCTGTCTCCCTTTTATGAAAGCCATCTGATTTTTATTGACCAATTTGCTCACCACCATCTTAAGTCTTTCTGCCAGTAATTTAGCAATGATTTTGTTGACCCCTCCTATCAGACTGATTGGCCTACAATCTTTTAATTCTGAAGCTCCAGCCTTTTTAGGAATTAGAGCAATGAATGTTGCATTGAAACTTTTCTCAAAATTCTGATTGGAGTGGAAATGTGATAAGAGTGTTAATTATGTCCTTCTTCAAAACCTCCCAAAAAGTCTTGAAGAAAATCATTGGGAAGCCATCCGGTCCAGGAGCCTTCTCCTTAGCACACATCCTAATACTTTCTAGGATTTCTTCTTCCTCAAAAGGTCTTTGCAACCATACTTGTTCCTCTCCAGTTATCATATTAACATCTTGAATGTTCAGATCAGGCCTCCAGTGTTCAGTTTCCTTGTATAAATTTATGTAAAAATTTTGGACAACCTCCGTGATCATAGCTGGATCTTTCACAATGTTACCTTCTATATCAAGTTGTTCCATAGTATTGAACCTCTTATGAGAGGTGGCGATTCTGTGGAAAAACTTTGTTGTCTCCATGTTTCAACCATTGTACCCTGGATCTTTGTTTCCATGTTATCTCCACTTTCTTGGCTATCTCTTCAAACTCCATGGCCAGATTTGCCTGTAAAATTTCATCATCAGTAAGCATTTTGTGTTCCTGTATTATCTCCCAATTTGCTATCTGCCTTAAAATGTCTTCTTTCATCTTTACCTTTAACAATTTCATTTTCTCAGCTAATATATATCCTGCTCTCCCCTCAATGTTGAAAGAATCCCACCATTCCTTTACCTTATCTTTGAATCCCTCTACCTCCAACCACCAAGACTCAAATTTAAAATAAGATTTTTTCCATTCCCAACCACCACATGTTAGCATAATAGGATTATGATCAGATGTTATTTTTGGTAGGACATTTTGTTTGATGTGAATGAAGCTTTCCCCCCATTGTGCATAGTGAAGAAATCTATCAATTCTTGAAGCACTCCTATGATTGCCCCCTCTTCTCCAAGTATAAGATCCTCCAAATAAAGGAGGATCAATCAACTCCAGCTCCTCAATACAAGAGGAGAAATCTGTCATAGCACCAGTAAGTCTGCGGCAGTTTGTTCTCTCTGATGGGTATCTAGTAACATTAAAATCTCCGCAAACTATCCATGGTCCTAAAAACCTTCTTCTGATGGCTTTCAATTCCTCCCACAACACCTTTCTGATCTCTCTACTACAATCAGCATATGCTGCAGTTATGTACCAACTGAAGTCTTCACTTACCCCTGTGAATTTTAAGCTTTGCGTGCCAATCTCCACCAGTTCCCCCTTCCATACCCTTTTATACCACAAAATTGCAATCCCCCCACTGCTCCCCATTGCCTCCTTATGAACTTCTCCCATCCATCTATTTTCCCATATGTTCGTTATTAATCCATCAATATTACCCTTTAGCTTTGTCTCAACTAATACATAAATATCTGCCTCCCACTGATGTATTAGTTTCCTAACAGTGTCCCTTTTATCACTCCCATTCAGCCCCCTCACATTCCATGAGATTATTTTCACTCTCATTGATTGGTTAGAGCTAAAACCCTACCACTAGATCTTGGTTCCCCGTCTTTGAAATTCATATCAAAAAAAAGATTTCTCACCTCTTTTGGGACATCATTGTTAGATTTTATTGTCTTCAACTTCTCCCCTTTTCCCTCCTTTGGTCTAGCTTAGCTAACATGGTATACGCTTCCTTTTTGCATCCTTTAAAATCGACACCAAATTGTTGACCTAATTTTATCATGTTCGCTTGGACCCATTCCATGGCATTTGCAGCTAAGTCTTCCTCATGTGTGCTATTGTCAACCTGTAAAGGTTCTGGTTCTGTGTACATAACCAAGAGAGAATTTGAAAAATCCATCTCTCCTTCTCCATTAATTTGAGTTGGATTGTTCTCCCTTCCTCCTAAATTCTTGCATGTGGTTGTAATTGATTGTCCTGCTCTTTCTCCCTTTTCTCCATTCTTGTTACTCCTGTCGCATCCAGTTCTCCCTCACCTTTGAATTCGACGAAGTTAGAACAGCGGCATGTTTCTGAATTTGACATACTAATGAGCTCGACAAAAGCCTCTGTGAAGAGCTTTTGTTTTTGTTCTGGGCCCAATTCTTTTGGATCTATTTTATCCTTCAGTTTATTTGATTTAAAAGGAATAGGCTTTCCTATATTATGTGGAGAGATCTCTGCATCTACACAATTTAATGTTCTTCCCCCTGTTTTCTGATGCATCCCTCATTCTTCTGCAAAGCCAGAGTAAGCTCATTTACTCAGAGTTAACCTCCTAATAGAATTCCTGGCATTCTCCACCCGTTCGAACCTAAATGCTAATTCTGAATCTGATGAATACATAGAAATGTCACAAGATTTCCCCCCAGATCTAAAATAAAGTCTGTTATCCATTGAGCCAGAGCAACTGGAGAGATGCATGAGAGTTCAAAAAGGTAGGAAAAGTGGGCTCAGGTGATCGGATATAGCCGGAAAAGGGTAAAAGAGGCCCAGAAGGGACCTCTAAGAAAGACCTAGGGATATGTGCCTAGGAGAGAAAGAAGAGATATTTGTGGCTGTAACTGTTATTATTGTTGTATAAGATTAAGATATAGAATGTTCAGCAGAAATTCGGTAATAGGACAATCCTGCTATATACCTTCTTGGCAAGTAGTAAGATTCCTTATTCGGACAAAAGAAAGAAGAAACATACGGTTGAGCAATCCATAAACGTCCAATGCTAAAATACATGACAAAGAGTGTAATTTGTCCTCCCACCCATCATTTTTTCTGAGAATGGTGAACTTTACTTCTATATATCCAGAGGTATACTATAACAAAGTGTAGCCCCCCATCACAAAAGTTGTCTCTTCACAAAATCCTAATATATCTAATTACAGCCAATCAATTGCATTCAAAACATCTTCTGTGCTGTCTATAACTACTTGTTTACACCAAAAATTGTGAAGGCTGTCCTCCCACCCTTCATACAAAGCATCTTCTGTTTCCTTAGACATTATTATACTTACAGGTATGTGAAATCTAATATCATACGCCATAGACGAAGTAAGAACTGAAGCCATACATACAACAATATAAACTCATGAAAAAATGAAGAAAAAACTGCAGTCAATTACATCAGTTATTTCCCAATGCGCGTCTAACAAACATTGTACTTGCATCCCACAAACAAAATAGAATCAAAATAAGACCTTCGCTTGCCAACACTACTTTAATGGAGCAGTCATGCTGGAGTAAGTATTTTCCATTTACTAAAGAATAGGATGCAGGTGTTGGTCTAAACAGATTTTTATTTTTGAGAAAGGGAACTGTAGTCTAAACAAAATTTAGGATAGCAAATTATCTGATTCCCTTATCTGTAGCTCCAAAATATCATCCTATAGATGTTTCAAGGCAGAGACAGTTTCTAACACACAGTTGAATAGGAATGTGCATAATAATTTAAAAGATTGGTGTAAAATCAAATGAAAAAAGAAACTTCTATACGTGGAAAACTAATAACTGGGAAGCTTTACATGGAGATTGGCTTCAGCCATTTTTTCAATTTGAGATGCTTTCTCACTTGTGATAGCTGCATCCAATTGTGCTTTACCCAACTCCTGGACTTTCTTCAACTTCAGTTCTGCTTCAGCTTCCTACAATTACGAATCGGCATAAGTCTGCTGGACGGAAAATATAGCATATTTTTTATGGTCTTAAGAGAGTATAGTACCTTTTCCTCAAGCTCCGTCTTGTGTTCTTCTTCTAATTTTTCTTTAAGTGATTTCAAAGCTGCGATGGCTTTTGCTCTTTCTTTTTTCAGTTCCTAATGAAATTTTCATCATTATTCAGTCCAACAAAGAGATTAGGATAATGAAAGACAATGATAAATCATCAACTAAGATGACCCTCCACACATGTGATCCTAAGAAAGAAGTGAAATGTGGCAATGAATAGTTTAAGAACTGGAGTTATCATACACTGAAGCAGCCTATATGAGGGTAAAATAGGCAACCAATAACAAACATGCTACAACCTTATCCAGTAATGCCTCTCGTTCAGCATACATAAGTTCCCTGGCCCTGGCATCCTTCAGCTCCTTTTCATATCTCTCCTAAATCATGAGAGCAGAAAAATCTTAAAATAACAATAATAACGATGACAACAAGCAGCAACACAATTAAAATCAAATCATGTGGAAGAAATACCACAAATCTTAAAGAGTGAAGTATCACAATAATGCTATAACATCTTCTTTTCAAAATTGTAAAGAATTGTTACAGGTCTCACACCTTCATATATTTCTTTTCTTCAGCAAATAAGCGAGCATCTAGCTCTGCTTGTCTACTCTCAGCTTCATGAATAACCTGTAAGACATCAAGCACCAATTTTCCATCCTTTGATATGTAGGAATCACCCAGATCTTCGACAACCTACAGTTTCATAATGCAAAGATTAAGGAAATCCAACTAGGAGATTCTCTCTCTTTCCTTCCCTCTCTCATATCCTTCTGTCTTTTCATTCTTTCGTTTTTTTAGGGGGTTGGGGGTGGGATAAGGAAGGAGAACATACCATTTGCTTGTCAGATGAGGTTGTAGGGGTAGCTCCACCTCCATTTCTTATATAGTATTCATCAAGGAGGGAACTAGGTTTTTCCTCATGCTGAAGAGCATCCTTCAAAAAGTAGCTGTTCAGAGAACCATGACAAAATTTGTAACTCGCAAGATAAAGTTGTCAGCACAAATTGGTTTATACCTCCATCTTGGCTCGACTGGTTACATGCTCTGGAGACATGGCACTAGACTCATTTTCCTTCTTAAGTGTATCAGCCTGTGTGGGAGTTGGAGTGATTTCAATTGCCTTAGACTGCACTGCATCAGTAGATACCTCTGGGCTCTTCATGTCCAAAGTGTCCTCAGGTGATTGAGTAGAAGTAAGTCTTATTTCATCAGGTGAAACATTTTCCCGATGGGAGCTGGGTGATAATTCTTTTACTTCAGTATAGTTGGCTTCTCCACCAGTAATCTCTGATGAATCGTTTACCTGAAATTGACTTTCTGTTCCAGTTGCTCTTGGCTCTTCTGATCCAGAGAGATCTTGTTGAGTTCCAATGCTCTCGTCAGTTTGCTCAAGACTATCAGACTCTACAAATTTAGACTCAGCATCTGGTCTTCCTAAAGTTTCACTATCTTGTGAAACTTCACTACTTTCCTTTAGCTCCTTCACACCTTGAATGTCAGTTCCTTCCCTGGCTAATTCAGGGCTAGAATGGGGCTCTTTAATGAGATACTTATCTAAATATCCAGTTTGATAAGCAGCAAAAAATCCAGCACTTAAAGCAACAGATCCAATAATGAATCTCGGCAAGAGACTCACTGTTTCTTCGGGCTTCCCAGTTGAACCTGGCCCCCGTGGTGGCCCATTTTGTTTGGGTGAGACTGAGAACTCTCTTCTGGAAAAAAGATAGGAAGGTACCTGAAACCATATACCGGAAAACAAATCGGTAAACAAGAATTCAATGCTAGTTACTGTAAGACATAACACTAGTATTCAAAGAAAATGCGAGGAAAGTTTTTTTTTTTTCCTTTATTTTTCTTGTGGTAAAAGTAAAAAGGGAAAAAACAAGCAGATGATAGTCAAGATTTAAAATAAAGATTCTGAGCATTGCCAGGAAGGGTCCAGTTATGCCAGTCATGTATTTCTCTCCAGTTCAATGGCATTAGATTTGTTCTACCTCCATTGATGCATCATAATTTACAACGATGCTCCAACTCATTTTGATCACACTTATCAAAAGAGTTTCTCCAATCCTTGCTCTTCCTTTCTTTTCTTTTTTGATACGGTAAGCTAAACCTACTTTACCACAACCCTTTCCCACGAGTGATCCAAGATAACACATCGCTCCGAGTGTTGAAACTTGCAGCAACAACAATCTCCTTGTTAAAAAACAGCTGCCCTCCCCACTTTTGCTTCCTTAGGGACTCAATCCCATAACCTCATCTTAGTTGCGCAGACTCTTCATTTTTTATGTTGGACCCGTGTTGGATTCTCCAAACGGGACACTACTTTTGGCAAATCCGAAAAGCACCCGTTGACATTTTTAAAGAGTCTGAGCAACATACAACCTCATGGTTAAACGATCTTGTTTTAATCTCTTCAACAATCATATTTACTCTTTCTTTATGAAGATGCTGATGTAACAGAAGCACAAAAATCACGAAAGCATCCAAACTTCTGAAAAGTTCCACTTTTTACTTCTCCACCATGACGCCCCCAAGAAATTCAAGTTTGTCCATGTCATAGCTAATAAAAATGGTTCTTTCTTCTTCTTGTCATAAAAGGCACAATAAACAAATGTCCCCCAAGACTACGACATGGGAAGAATCACATAATGCTTTTTTTGTATTTTGTTTTTTCAAAATTGGAGGTTGGGGAAGGGGAAATAGGGGAGGGGATTACAATATGGGGAATCAAACCCTCACCCATGCGAGTTCAGGTAGCCAACTAAGCTACTAAGATTCCCCACCTACTGTTTTTTGTTTATCTATTTTGACGATATTCTAAAAAGTACCTGTGTTGTGACCTCTACTGGAATTCTTTTCATTGATTGACCAGCCGAAAGTCGCAGGATGGACCTGCAAAGAAAAAAAAATGTATTAGAAGATCTCAAATTAGTTCAAACACTCAATTTTCATTCAACAAAATTCATTTCAACCCTAATTCTTTTCATTGAAATTAATACTAGAGAGTAAAATCAACAATAAAATCGACATTGACAAACTACCTATCCAATGTATCACAACTTAATGAATGAACAAAAGCTACGGAATATGAGAGTATTTATATATCGATAACTATAGAAATTGAGATTTTGGTTTAGGGTTACCTTCGCAACATGGTGAGAGGATTGGTTGCCGCCAAAAATAACTGATATTGAGTTGATTTGTAGCTTGTCTGAGATGAAGCTCGCGCCAATGGCGGAGAGTATTTGTTCTTTCAGCACGGCGATTTCATTTGCTTCTCTTTACACTCCAATTTTCTTTATTTCTGCATCCCAAACTTCTTCTTTTTTTTCCTTTATTTTTCTTAAATTAAATTATTACTAATTTGACCTTTTGTATTTCGATTTTTACTGCATTATTAATTGGGAAAAAGAACAAATATACCCCGAACTATCGTAAATGGTACCCTTCATCATACTTTAGGGACATTGGTGCCTCTGCCGTCTAAAAAATAAAACAAATATACCCTTTATACTAACGGACATATATGTGTCACAATTTTATCCACCAATCCGATATTTATTAAATATCGAATCGACGGATAAGATTGCGCCACGTGTTCCTATTTAGTCTTCCGTTAGAGTAAAGGGCATATATGTTCTAGTTTTTGGACGGCAGGGATACCAATATCCCAAAAGTATGATAGAGGATATCTGCATACCATTTACGATAGTTCAGGGGTATATTTATCCTTTTTCCCTTATTAATTTGAGACTATCACAAATATTTTTCATTACCTTAAAACAAGCAACTATTTATATTTCAATTTCTAGAGTACACCTAACAAAAATCTTAAAATTGCATGACATTAACCAAAAGAAATCATAAACTAGCAAGCGTAATAAAATATAAATGGCAAAACAAGAGAGCTTGACAACAGGTGCAAACATACAAATCCTATATTCAACCCCCAACAATCCATTACTTTTCGAGAGTTGATTAGACTAATTTTAAAAGCTAAATTAGATTATATTAATTCGATATCTAAAACAAAATTTAGATATTCAATTGCAATTTATTTTCAAATCAATATGATGGAAGACAAAGAGAATTATAGTTAGTGATATTTAAACAATTTGTATTTTGGATCGATTCAATTTTGTAAATATATCCAACCATATTAAAATAAGAAAATCATAATAATTTTAATAATTGAATTTGCAAACCAAATTCGAATGGTATAATTCAAACTGTATCATCCAAATTTGAATTGGTTTGAAAATTCAAAGTGAGCCAATATATGCACCGTATAGACAATGGATGTTTAGTCAAGAATTGCTATTTATATACATTTATATTACATATATATTCCCTCTGTTTCAATTTGTTTGTCTTAGTTTTGACTTGACATTAAATTTAAAAAAGTAAATAATTTTTTGAATTTTGTGGTCTTAAACTTCAAATATGTATAGTTTACCAAAATACCTTTTAATTTTATGTTTTTAAACATGCCAAGTGGAATGTTGAAATTAAAAAGTTGTCAAATTATAAAAGAGACATTCTTTTTGGAACAGACCAAAAAAGGAAAGTACAATTAGAACAAATAAATTGAAACAAAAGGGAGTATAATAAAAAAAAAATAGGGAATTGCATTTTCAGAGAGTGAGTTGACATGTTTACCGTTCAGCAACATTGTATTCTGAATGTTGCATTTGTAATTTCTGTTTTATTTGTAGGCTCTGTTTGTTCTCCTTTTTCTGCCTTTTCTTTCGAACTTGAAGGGCATACCATTTTCTGAGCTCCCTTCATTTCTTAAGAGCGGTGCTGGTTGCTTCTTCAACATAGGAAACAATGTTTCAGGTGCAATCTCTATTCTCTTGGACTTGTGTGTGGCTTGCATAAAAGGTCAATGTGCATCATTTCAAAATTTTGTAAAGTGAGTTGGTGAAGGTCTTGATCTTCTAGAATTGACATATTTTCTTTTAAAGTCTGCATTTTTTTATTCACAATTATAAGAAGCTCCCCATTTCTTTCCAAATATGTCTTCTGCAATCTTGTTGAGGTCGAGTTTGATGAGGACCTTGATTTTTTTTTGGGGGGAACTGGTGGGAGAAAAGACTTAAACCTAGAATATTTAGGCAGGAAATTAGAAGTTACAATATGCTTCTGCTTTCCTCAGTCATTCACATAGAGGTTTCAAGGATATATTTGCGCCCATAGGAAAAAAGGGTGGAGATATTTTGGATAGTATGAATATATGTACTCGTTAATTGTAAGTATTTGGATAGTATGAATATATGTACTCGTTAATTGTAAGTAGGTTGCTCTACTTACGTATTATACTGTCCATAGAACTTAGGGTACTGGAATAATAAAAATCAAGCATCAAAACTGGTTTTAAAAACTTCTTGTTGGTTGCAACTCAATTAGTAAGTGTCTCTTAGGATTTGGTCCATAGTTATACTTTATAAGTGGAAATCCCAACAAGAACGAAATCACAATTTTCTGGCAAATTTTCCAATAGGGTCATAAACTGCTCGTATAATGTTCATTTCACAAGCAAATATTAGTTTCAACAGTTAAGATGTAATCATCATAATCATCACAGAAGTTAAGTATCCAAACAAAATTTTAGTTGTCATTTACCATAATAGATGTGAAGACATGATTATTTTATTTTTTGTCAATAAATGATTATCAAGTTAGAAGTATTTTTCCCGAGATAATGTATTGATGAGTCTGCATGTCCTTATGTCACCTTTTATTGGTCAGGTTGTGAAGGAGCACCGATGCTACTCCTTCTTTACATATTTGCAAATATTGCTTTCAACATATCAGCTCTCAATCTTATGAAGATTTCATCCCTTATTGTGATGTCATTAGGTTCTCTCTCGCACTCTTGCAGGCACTCTACACACAATGCTTAGAGGTATCAATTACATTTGAATTTTATGTAGTCCTATGACCAACCAGATTCTTTTTCCTCTTTTCTTATGTAGTGCCTTTGTTAATGTATCTTCTCTCCATGCCATTGCCATATCTCCCACACGATTCAAGTTTGAGCCCTTTCTTCCTTCTCGGCAGTGTTGTCCTTCTCATTGGTCTTATCCTGTATAACATTTCACGGACTCAAAAGAAAGACACAAAATTGTGACTCATTTGAATCATTGCAATTGATGTTCTTCTATGAAAATTCTAGATATATGTTAGTCATGATCTCAGAAAGGCATGGGATCCAGAAGAGTCTATAATCTCCATTACAAAGATTCATTCTTCCCTGGTCATACAGTATGGCCTTCCGCTAAATGGATCTGACAGTATCATGGTAGCTTGACTAATCCTTCCACTGGTTGTCATCATAGACCAATGCGATTTCCAGAGGTACTTGCAATGTTAAGATTGTCTTAGCGTAACAAGTGAATTTTACAATACCGAAGGGCATTTGCTATGACATATCTTAGATGGGTTAAAGAAAATTAAATTTTGGTGTATATGTTACTGAGGTTTGCATGCACAAAAACAGTTGGATGATTTTTTTGTTAGACAGAAGATTCAGTAATTAAACTTTCATATAGTCATATTTTGATTGCGAAAAAATCTTTAGGCTTATGAAATAGTGAAAAAGTTTATGTAATTACAGTTCTATTATATTCTTTTAGTGGATGTTTCACCAGACAAAGCAAGTTATGTAAAGCAAACATCTGCATCCTGCATGGTAAACATTGAATAGTTCTAATTTTCTACGGAATGGTAAGAAAGTCGATTTTTCATAATATCATATTTCAAGCACCCAAAATTTATGGGTTCTAAATTTGCCACTTGACTCATAGTTGGTTGTAGTTACAGAATTTGCAATTAAATACTTATACATTTTATTGAATTTTTTGTTTAAGCAAAAGCTTTTGGGTTCGGTTGAAACCAAAAATACTATTGTAGCTCCACCCATGGGATGAACATTGAACAGTTCACTTAGCATTTTAACTTAAGTGTGAGCAATAACAATCAGGAACTTTTGGCTTTACACCAAATTAATGTAGGCTAGGAAAAGAATCCTCAATTCTCTTTTCTTGATTCATGGATAATTCGGCGATATGCGTTAGTAATGTTGGGATTAGTTATGTTGAATTTATTTCTTTATCATGTTTAATTTGTTGTATTGAATTAATAGGATATGCTAGAATAAGAATAGTACCCCACATTGTGAATGTTATGGTTTGCTATGCATAAAAATGGTGTTTATCAGTGGTGGTATACAATCGGTATAGTGCTCACTCTATTTCATTTTGTTTGTCTTGTTTTTTTTAGTTCGTTAAAAAATGTCTGTCTTTTTCCAATAACTCTTCAATTCTAATTTTTCATGTAACATGTTTAAGATCACAAGATTAAAAAAACATTTTGATAAGTACATTTACTTCAAAATCACAACATTAAAAATTTTTCCCTAATCTTTCTTAAACTTCGTGCCAAATCAAAACCTAAAAAAGAGAGTTAAAGTGCATAGCTAATACATGTATTAACTATTCATTGTCTAAAAACATGATCAAACAAGGGAAAACCTCCTACCAAACAATGCATCTTGTTAAAGTGCATAGCTAATACATGTATTAATTATGCATTGATTGAAAACACAATCAAACAAGGGAATACCTTCTACCAAACGATGCATCTTGTTTAGTCTATAGGTTTGAGTTGTTTTGTGAAAGAACATAGATTACAGATTGCCATTAAAAACTTCGAATGCCAACATGATTAATGATTATGACCAAAGATATAGAACCTTAATAACATCCATCTGGACATACCGATATTCGTTCATGCCTTAGCTTTCGTATTTCTACATCTCCAAGCATTTTTTTAAAAACCAACCAAATTACTGTGGGAAACTGGTTCTTGAATTTAAGCAGTATCGGATTTTCTTTTCTTTTATAATGTTTTCAGTAAACCTTTTACCTGTAATTGTACGTGCACAGAAAATACTAGTATCTTCAAATTACCACTAAGAATAATCGCCGGAAGAAAATGATTCAGACCTTGATAATGCACAGAACTAAGATATTGAATCTCATTGTAATGGAGCTAAATCTCACTTTTGAAAAAGAAAGAAATTCATGACACGACATCCATCACTAAACTGAGTTTTCCACATCATTAACAGCTTACACCACAGTTGAAGCCCAAAATTGGTGCTCACCCTGAAAATATATGCTCAGACCGTCCAAAAAGAGCTGGTTATCCTATCGACAAGAATTGTTTAGAAAGAAGTACAATTTCCTTTTGATTTGCGAAGATGATAATACAACTACCATAAGAGGCTTCATTTTACATATCAGCTGACCCTTTTCAAGAAATAAGATATGAACCAAACCACAGCCACCATAGCACTTCAGCCTTGCAGCGAGTAACTTCCAATTATCCATCTAGGCTTCAGTCATCACTGCTGACAACAATAATGAATACGATGCAAGATTTTAGAGCGATAAAAGCCCCAAAAATTAATATCATGACAAAGTTGTACATGTTACATGAGACCAAGGAACGTCTAACCATTCCAACCTTAAAGCCTCTAAATTGATGGATTTGATGTACTCACACCAGCAGTCATATCAATTCCTCCTCTGCAATACCACATATATTAACAGTTATTTTCAGCAAGTTTCCCCACACAAAATAAAACTCATGTCCATGTACAAAGGGATATAGATCAAAAGATAAATCACTACTACGAATAAACTCCATTCTAATTGTGACTAAGATTGTGTTCGTTATACACACTATACTCGGAAGAAGCAGAGGGCTGTGAAGCATTGGAAACAACCACATAACTCATAAGCCAACAATTTCCTTCCAATTAAATCATTGAGCTGAGTAACAAACAAGATAATAAGTGTCCATACCAGAATATCAACATTTTATGCATGAACTAGATTGCTTATAGCCTAAACGGGAATGCACAAGATTTATTTATGTCTAGGGCAATCACTACATCATAGCTAATGCAAGATTTCATATATAATACTCTAAAGCAGAACCACACTTCAGATTTTGAAAGAAAACAAACCGAGGAGTAATGCAATCTCCCTAAACAATTACCTTACGCTTCTTCTGTTGTTTGATTCCAGTGCCACCATTCTCAAAGTTTTCTGATTGTTCAGAAACAGGTTCCCCTAAAGGCAAACTTTTTATCTCATCATAAAAACTATCTGTCAGCCCAAGCAACCTAGCATAATAAAAGAAAGGAGATTAGCCTCCAGTTAGTGCATTTTAAAAAAGAAATCAGAGCTCCACCTAATCTTCCAGTACATTCCAGACTATAGATTAAGTTCATATCTGAAATGATCAAAAGACTGACCATAAATTGACTCTTTTTATAGTAAGTAAGATCAACCACACAGTTCCTACTGAACTTACCCATTTCTTGACTTCTTCAGATGTTTCATTTTCTTTTTCTCCAATTTTGTAAGTGGGGCACGATCAAACGCCTCCTCTTCTCTTTTTGCACGTTCTTCCATTTTAGCTATGTAGTTTGTGAGTTCTCTACTTTCAGATCCAACAACTTCTCTTACCTGTATTTTTCACCGTGATCAATAGTCAATACAGGATGGCTCAGTGAAGTAAGTTAGTATAAATAGTCAGATAGAGAACTACCTCTTCGGGTCTTCCTTCAAGATCATTCAACAAATCTATCATATACGGGCTTTGTTTAGCATTTCGCAATCTCTCTTTTTCCCTCCTCAATTCATTTCTCTCCTGCTTCGACATCTTCTCCTCGCCCATAGAAGCAGGTGCAAATTTGGGGGGTCGATATACATTAGCACCATCCTGTAGGTCAAGACAAAAACATTCAACTATCTCTTTACTTCAAGAAATCATATGGGAGACTGAGTGAATTAAATCATAACTTCAACTTTTAAAATTGCTAAAGATCGAGCCAACACTTTTTGAACAGGAGGAGAAAGGAACTAAAATGGTCATTTCATTGTCATGTACCAAACACCAACCTCTGCAGTGTTACTTGTTTTACAAACAAGCATATCAGGTTTTGGACGATACTTCAATAGGTCCTCCTTCTGAGTATCTGTTCCCTTCTCACTTATAACTGACTTCTCAGAAGCTGTGTCGCTATCCCTTGTGAGCTTCTGAATTTGATACTGTAGTTTTTTGTCAATGGGGCGAATCTGCACAGAGCATGACAGTAAGGATACTGCAATTAAGGGCAGAAAATCACCCAAGAGGAGCTCGAGAGACAGCTTTAACATACCTTCTCCAAAAACAATCTCATCTCCACCAGACTCCGAACTACTGGATGCCCTTCAATTGAGAGTCCTTTTGCCTTGCGGAGCAAATAATAGACTAGTGATTGACAATAATTCAGAAGTAGCAGATGCTTCGTTTCAAGGTAACTTATTCCATCTGCTGTTGAAAAGTGATCTGCTTTCACCTGCAGACAAATTGCATGGGAATTTGGAAGAAGAGACAGGCATGTCAAGTTGATATAGTGCTATTTTCATTCTTTCCTACACAGATGACACGTAAAAAATCCAAGGCACATTCAACTGAAATGGATCCAGCAGTTCACTATTTTCTGTGACCGAGTTACAGGAGTTCCCGGCAAAAGGCATTAATTTTATGGATTACTAACATGGGGGTGGGGGGGTCACACATACATTGAGATATATCCTTTAAAGACAAGCATGTATTTCAATATAGCATAGACTTGGACTTTCTCATACTAGCCGTTTGGGATGATTAGATATCAACGAAAAGTAACATGAACCCAACATGGATACTAAGTGAGAAGATCATGTATTATTGATCCTAACATCTGTGGAAAACCAAAATAGTTGGAGGATCCAACATACTAGTTCAAAGATAATTGCTTAAATCCCAAAAGACTATTGTTTTAAAAAATGTTTTACAAAATGAAACCATTTACTAAATATTTTTTCAATGTTTGATTGTACATAAGGTAAAATGTAACCTCATAATTTCTCAAAGAAAGAACTTGGATCCTCATAGAGGTGATGGGTAGAGGCATGGGGATGACAACCCGGGGTGATTATGGGTAGCAAATATATATTAAAGTTTATCTTCTTTATTTTGTTAGTAGGAAAACATGTTAAGATATTGACAGAAGAAAGTGACCGATCAATCAATTAACTATGCCTTAATCCTAAGCTAGTTATAATCGGTTAAATGAATCCTCTGCATCCATTCCATGCTTTAAGTCCATTTAAATCAAATAATAAATAAGGCAAACTAACTAAAAGATCTCTAATTTCACACTTATCCAAATGATACACGTCTTTTTAACAAGAATACAAAGAATCTAGATAAACACTAAACCAAATGAAAGTGTTATCAGTTGATTTTGAAGATAGTAGTAAGAAGGTTGTCATGGTCCCCTGATATGGATCTGGTTATGGGGCATTGTAGTGTGAAATCAAATGTTTTCTTCCTATGACCTATGGTGCTGGTTCGTTAAGAGAGAACCTGCAATCTCTTGAGTTTGAAGTACTCAAAGACTTGAATAATTTTCTGCTCATTTTTTCTCAGACACCAGATAGTTTAAATACAATACTTATAAAATAACTACCCCTAGAAACTAGGACATGACTTCCTAGCTTAACTGGAATGAAAGACTGCACTACTACAGGAAAATAACTGCACTATTACAGGAAAATAACTGCTACTAAAGAGAAATTACTGCAGTAACTATTAGATAACTAAGGAGTGATAACAAAGGTGTTTCAAATACAACGGGAATCATATTTTGCAGATAAAAGCTGATAGTCTACGACAGATTATCTTTTGGTGCAATTTAGAGCTAGTAAATGATGTTTGAGACATTGGAAGACTTTATTAGTTCCCTGCACTTTTTGGATTACAGCACCAATTTACTGCTGGTTTCATCAATAAAACTTACCTTTTGCTAAAAGAATGTACCAGTATTTATTGGCAATAACTAATTAAACATGACTATTTGGTATCCAATATAGATTTCTTTTTTGTGTGGGGCGCCTAATAATGGTGTCCGGCCAACTTTCCGGCACCTCCAGTGCTGCACCAAGTATTTTCCACCAGCACAGGCATTGGGTAACCAATAATTGATGGGAAAGGTTTCACCACATCCCAAAAACACTGCGTGTATCCTTACAATTTCTTTCTAACTACATAAATTGTTATTCTTCTAATTAACCGAGTAACAATATTTAATAATCAACTATATCCATGAACAATCATAGAATTAAAAAAATAAAAAACTGACCTTTGCAGTTAAAGCTTGTACTTTTAAGCTCACTGTATCCAATCCTGCTTTCATCTCCTTCAATACCGTAACTAGTTGCGGAGCTTGCCTGCATATTCATTCACATCCAAACATATCAATATTATTATGAATGTTCCGTGATTTTCAGAACCTTAAAAGACCAAAAAACCAAAGAACTTGCCTGCTTATTCTTTGACTCGTTTCGAGTGATGCCATATTTTACTACTGATATCGCTGAAGAAGATACTCCGTTGCTGTCAATGGCGGCCTCCCCCCTATCTGCTTTGAGGCAGAAGCTGTAGGAGGTTTGATTTATTTATTTTCCAAGAAAATAGAAAGATAGAAAAGGGGGGAGCGGGTTATGATTTGGGTTTTATATGGGCTTATATGCAAAGGTCCATCTTTGAACCTTGAGAGCAAGGGAGACCTATCATATGGTCAGCGATTTATTCGAATCTTTTTGACAAAAAATTATATAGTACTTATATATATGATTAAAATAATTTATATATAAAGAAAGAGATAGACATATAGAGTAGATGTCGAATTCTTTGACTAATTTCTGTGTCTATTTCTTCAAATTTTAAACTCCTTGATAAAAATCATAACTTTGTCACTTGAAAGAATACCTAATATTTAACATTTCTTAATTCTAAATTAGTGACATAATTTGTATTAAACTAGTGTTGGGTACTTGTGTTTAACAAACACATTATTCCAAAATTAAAGTTTAATATCAACGCTAGATGGACACAAATCGATCTTGCAAGAAAATCAATTTTGTCATCAATAGGATCAACTAGTGTTGGTACTTGTGTCTAACAAACACATAATTCCTAAATTAAAGCTTAGTATCAACACTAGATGGACACAAATCGATCTTGCAAGAAAATCAATTTTGTCATCAATAGGATCAACTAGTGTTGGTACTTATGCTTAACAAATATATTATTTCTAAATTTAAATCTAAGTGTCAACACTAGATGGACACAAATTGATTTTGCAAGAAAATCAATTTTGTCATCAATAGGATCAACTAGTGTTGGTACTTATGCTAAATAAATACATTATCACCTAATTTAAAGCTAAGCCAACCCTCGATGGACACAAACAAATTATCACAAAATTAAAGCTAAGTATCAATACTAGATGGACACAAACACATTATAGAAAACAATTGTACTTGAACTTTGGAAATTTAAACACATTATAGATAACTAATACCGTCTTATTGATTAAAGGTCTTTTTTTTTATGGGAGTATGCTGAAATTAGTTTCTGAAATGTTGTGCGCTCGAGGAGGTCAGAAGTTGAGTCCTTATCTATGTGCGCATGTTAGTGGTTTCCATACTTCAAAGGTAAAATGGTTTGACTTGATGCTACTACTTCATGCAGCCTTTCTATTTCATATGTGCATACATAACATTGGCAGGAGTGACTGAATGTTCTTGCTTCTGCCTTGTTGACTTGAATGGTTCTCCAATAGGACATGGCTATTTATACCTAAGCTCCACTTGTTAATTCTGAGGTTTCTTGTTTGTTTTATCCAGTGGTGTGTTTGTATATCTTTCAAACAAAAGACGGTCTTTACGTAAAATAAATGCAGAAGAGTGCTCACTAACTTCCATACAACTGACTCTTGGGTAAGATGACTGATGAATGTCACCAATTAATTGGAAATCAGTATGTCTTCTTGTTTCCTACAAAAATTGTTGGAATGAACTCTATTGTTTCAGAGTGTTAGTTTCATATTGAGATAAAGGCTCGAGTGAGTCAAGGGTTAATTTTTCTCTAGAGAGTCTAGACTCCTAATAAATCTACATTCACGGACATTGTTTCTCCTTCCATCCCAAGTTTCATTATCTAGTTTTGCCAGTCTCATATAACTAGAGCTTAAATAAATTTGAATAGTTTTAGAGTTCTAATATTAGAGTTATTTACAGACGTGTTTGAGAAATTGTTGGACCATGTAAAAGTCCAGGTACACTTCAATTTAGCTTTATTATAAGTACTGTTATGTATGTATGATGATTAATCAAATACCTGGATTACTAGAACTTCGCCGTAGAGGAGAGGAATGGAGATGCGAGGGTCTCGCTGTTGTTGTTGTCGTCTTTGATGGGGTTCGCCGGTGATTACCTTGCCTTCGCCGGAGTTGGCTGCTCGCCGCTCGCTTGTCAGAGCAGCTGCAGCTGCTGTTTGTTGTTTTCGTCCTCACTGGAGCGGAGGAGAAGAGAGAAAATGGCTCGCCGGTCGGAGCTGGTCCTCGCGCTGCTTTTGGCCGGCGCGGCCTTCGCTTGCTGGCGAGAAGAACGGATCGGAGGAGGCGCCTGTTGCCGGCTGGTTTTCGCGGCTGCTCGCTGGCCGGCGCCGTTCGCTGCTTTGCCTGAGCTGCTAGGAGAATAGAGGATACGGAGAGATAGGGGAGGAGGAGACGAGACGAAGATGAAGAAAGAAGGATGGCTTAGGGTTTTGGTTTGAATGATATGGACGATCAAGATTTGATCTTGTAGTTGATTTGGATGAAGGAATGGCTGAGATTAAAGGATGGGGATTTTGAGAATTGAATTGAATCAGATAGGCTATAATTGAAAGTGTTGAAAGGCTATAATTGAAATAAGCAAATGGCCATAATTGACATGAAATTGAATATAAAATAAAATTGGATAGCACAGGGCTATGAATTAAACTGATTGAACAAAAGAGGAATTGGATAGAAGAGGGCTATGATTTTAAATGATATAAGGGGAGATTAAGAAAATGTTATTCAATTAATAAAATACTATATATATTAAAGTATTTTCATATAAATTAAACACACCTAAATTTAAAAACATTTAAATAATATTTCAAGTTTCATACACTGTTGTCAGGCCGGAACTATGCAATCAAAGGTTCCTATTTGTCTTAACTGTGTGATCCGGTGTCATTTCAACACCGGATCACACAGTTAAGACAAATAGGAACCTTTGATTGCATAGTTCCGGCCTGGCAACAGTATATGAAAGTCCCTACTATCCGGGTCCGTCCGGGTCCGCCCTCCACATGGGTAATCCAACGGGTAATCCAACGGATTTCTTCGACGACCTTTCATAAACCGGCCTGGTTAAACTATGTTTGACCTAGTCTTACTGATTAATCTGTTGTCATAATAGACACAACGCCATTTTGTTTTAGTAACATAGTATGTTATAGCTCAACACTACAGTCTAGCCCATCATGGGGCTTATGAACTTAAAGAAGTAAATAAAGAAATAAAAATAGTACCTTTGTGCAAGATCTTCAAGCCAAATTCCAAGTTTTTATTCACAATACTCAAACTTAGACTTTAAATATTACAAAGAAAATATTTAGAGAGAGAGAGAGAGAGGGAGTTCTCAAACCTGCCTCCTCATCTAATACACACTTCCTCTTATATAGAGGTTACAAAGCACACTTCGAATAATAAAAAGTGGCCCACACCTTTACATTGGCCAATAAACAAAAGATAAGACCGACAAGCCCTAATGGCCTTCACATGGTCTTTTTATTCTTTCAAGGCCGACAATCACAATGGCCTCCACATCCACTATCTTTATAAAAGATAAAGTTTGACAAAGACATCCACTATATTTTGTTTTTCCCTTTGTCTGTTGCGCTTGTGGAAGATTCTTCCATCTGTTGCTGGTAACGCTTGAGAATAGTCTCAAGGTCTTCTTCTTCATCATCATCAATGTCTTGTCCTTCTCCTGCAAGACATGTATCATCTGTATGACTGGCTGATGCCATGGAGGTATCATCTTTTATATCAAAATCGAGATTTTTCATTAAATCCCTTTTTACTTCTTCCATATATAGAGCGATTGCCTCTGATCTGGAAATAATTCCTTTCTTCATTTGAAGTTGTCTGGCAATTTTTTTGAAAGGATCTGTATTATTGTCCTTGACTTGAGACTCTGTTGTATTTGTATCATAATAACTACTTATTGTTACATTTATTAAATCCAGGATTTCTTGTCCATGTAATTTCCCTTCTGGGTTTTTCTGAAGTAATTTACTCCAGAATTTAGTGTAGAACACTCTTTGTAGGCATGGGAAGCCTTCTGAAGTAGTATTAACTTCAATGGACCATCTCATAATCCATGGAATGGAAAACTCAATGAAAAAATACATCACTGAAATTCCTTCAAAGAAAATATTATCTTCTTGTAGCCTAGTCAATTTCGGGGATATATCTATCCATTCTAAATATAATTTTTTATAAGATTCTGGCAAAATTTTTATCGTTGGTCCATATAATGTCCACCATTTGCAGAACCAATTAGGAATATTCCTGTCAAAGATGTTTGCACATAGTTTTATGAACCATGAATGCTTTCTATTAGCATTTTCATATAGAAGGACTTTATTAAATCCGTCAATATAATCCCAGTAGTTATATTTTACTGGAACTTTTTGTTCTGGATGGATATAATCCAATTCCTTTAGGGTGCTCATACCCCATTCTTCTGGTGATATAATCCTTTTGACTACCAATTTTGAAAAGTTATAAACTTTTTTGGTGTTGGCTGGATAAAAATGCTGGAATTCACATCCCGTTGATGAGAGTATTATCTCATAGTGCATTCTATATTTATATACCGTAGCTGTATATGCAGCTGTATCTAAATACCTGGTCATTATTTGCCAGGGCTCATTCCTCCATCTGAGGTCACTTTCTTCTAACAGAAGTATAACTTCTTTTTTGTTGTTCATATCATACACTTCTATATTTTCATCATCTATTAGTACTGAAGAGTATGTTGTTGATGAACTAGTCTCTTTCTTGGATTTCATAAAATCCATAAACTCTTTATACATTGGGTGATTGATATCAACCCCCCCACTGGTTCCACTACTTGATGAAGCAGTTGTTTGACTAACATTAAATGATGTTAGCGTTCTATTTCCTTGTTGAGCGAGGATATGACCTCCTCTTTCTGAGTTGCTTCGTCCTCCTTTTCCTCTCCGGGAAGGAGGGGGCCATGCTGGTCTCATCCTGAAAAGAATAAATAAATATGAATTTAAATATTCTCTAGTAAGAAAATCAGGAAGACTATTATCTTCACCTTTCTTATAATGTATTTCAAAATCAAAAGGTGCTAAAAGGGCTTGCCATCTAGCAAACATTTGTTTAGAGACATCATGTTTACAGTCTTTGTTAAACATAAACTTAGCTGCTTGGCAATCAGTTTTTATCAAAAACTTCTGATTATAAAGATCACCCTGGAATTTAAGAACACATTTAACTATGGCCAAGATTTCTTTAGCTATAGTTGCATAGTTTTTCTGGGCTGGATTCCATTTACCAGAATAAAATTGAACTATATAATGCCGTTTAGTATCAGGGCAATATTGAGTAAGTACTCCACCGTATCCAATATCTGAAGCATCCGTTTCCACAGACTTTTCCCAGTTTGGATTAGCCAAAGTGAGACAAGGAAGGTTTTTAACCTTCTCCTTAATCCTCTTAATGGATTCAGTGTGGTCATTTGACCAAGCCTTAGGATTCTTCTTTAATCTATCATAAATGATAGCAGTATCTTTGGCCAGATCCTTTATGAAAGGAGCTACATAATTAAGACTTCCAAGAAATCTCTGCAATTGAGTTTTATCAGTAATCATATCAGGAAATTTAGAAGCAAACTCTATACTCCTATTAATAGGACTAATGCTTCCTCTCTCAATATTATGACCCAAGAATCTGACATTAGTTTGAAATAAAGCCATCTTAGGTTGAGAAATAACTAACCCATTTTGCATTATAATTTTCTTAAACAATTCTAAATGTTTAAAATGAGTTTCTAAGTTCTTAGAAAATACTAAGATGTCATCTATATAAACAATGATGAAATTAGTATAAGGAAGGAAAATATCATTCATAATTTTTTGAAATTCTGATGGAGCGTTTTTCAAGCCAAAAGGCATAACGTTCCATTCATACTGACCCATAGGGACATTAAAAGCGGTTTTAAACCTGTCAGATTTTGATATTTGAATCTGCCAATAACCTGATTTTAAATCAAATTTAGAAAATATAATAGCATCATAAAGTCTATCAAGTAAATCCTTTTTATTTGGAATAGGATACCTGATCCACTTAAGTGCTTTATTAAGCGGTTTATAGTTGATGACTAATCTAGGTGCTCCTCTTTCTTGTTCTGCATGTTTATTAACATAAAAAGCTGTACAAGACCAAGGAGATTTCGAATGCCTTATAAGGCCTTTCTGAAGCAAAGAGTCATGTTTTTTCCTGTTCCAAAAAGCGTTAGGATGATCTCCGCAAATATCAATGGAGAACTGATTCTTTAAAATAGCAATTTTTTCCTGTAATTTAGGATTTTGTAAAATATGATTAACTTCAATACTGTTAATCTCTTGTTTTATAAAACTAACTTGATTGTTTTTTGAAACTAACAATTTTGCAGTTAAATCATTTATCATTCTAGTAAATGGTTTGGTGACAAATTCCAATATAAAAGGTTTGTCATCCCAAGTTCCAATAATTTTATTATTGTCCCAATGGGTAAGTGGGAAAATATCATTTATAAAAGGAACGCCCAAAATAATTTGATTGGTAATATTTTTTACTAAAACAAAGCTTTGAGGAACACAACTCTTTCCTTTACAAATAAAAGCTTTCGGTAATTTAAATTCAATATTCATTTTACTACCATTAGCCGATCTAAGACTATATGTAGTTTTATGAAAATATCTTGAAGGTATAAGTCCTTCTTGAATACAATTCAAATCAGCTGCACTATCAATAAGAGCAATAAATTCTTTTTTATAATTATAATCAATTAGCAAAGTAATTTTTGTATAAAACTTTTGGGAAGTAAAAGCTTTAAGACTATAAAGAAAATCTGTTTTATTATTTTTTAAAGAAAGATTTTTTATAAAATCAAGACTATCATTTTCTCCTTCCATGGAAGAAGATGATTCAGAAGCCTTATCATCTAAGCTTCTAAGAGTCTGTATAGCATCAAGCCTTACCTCAATGACAACATTCTTTTCTTTGAGGCGAATAATATCCTCTTTGAGATTATCAATCTCTTCTTTTAGATCACTTATTATTGTAGGGGAGCTTGTCATTTTCCTCCTTTCTAGTAAGAGGTTTTTAACCTCTGCCATGGTGTATGAACCTTCTTTAGTTGGGATTTCTTTAGGAATATAATCCTTTTCCGTAGTAAACTCCTTCTCCTTGGAATCACTGATTTTATCAATGATTTGAGCTCTAATCTCAGGGTCTTTGATATTTTGTAGGAGCTCTATAACCTTGTCATTATCAATGACATTTAGGCTAAGTTCTTTAAATTGCTCATAGATCTTATAAAGATCATCTCCATCATCATCCTTTTCACAAGCCAATCCTTGTTGACATGGTGAGCATTCATCTTCCGAAGTCATATAATCTTCTTGTTGAAGAGCCTTGAGATCTTCACTTGTTGAAGAAGATTCCCTGCTGCTATATGAACCTGATTCAGAGTCAGAATTAAGCATAATCTTATAAAGAGAATCTTTCAGATTATCATCTATGTCCAGATTCTTAATTTTTTCTTTGACTCTGCAGTCTTTGGCATAATGGCCATACCTTCCATATTTGTGACAAGTATCGGATTTATTAAATCGATACTTTTTCTTTCTTTTAGAGGAATCTCCTCTACCTTCTTCTGCTCTCCGAAGCTTTTTTTCTATTTTCTTCTTTTTCCATTTCTCATAATCCTTCTTAGAAGATTTTTTCTTTTTATGAGAAACTTCCTCATCCTTAGATTTTTGCTTCGGAATATCAAATGCGAATTGTTAGCAGAATTCTTCTAATTGTTTCCTTTCTGTTAAGCGATGTCGCTTAATTTGTTGATTCAACTTGATCTCATTGCATAAGGATAAACCTTCCTGCACACAAGCACTTATTAGTTTGCCATAAGTATAGTCATCATAATTGATACTATGATCATCTCCTCGAAGAGACTTCCTGACTCTTTCAGCAAATAGGGTTGGTAATCCATCAATAAATTTGGATTTCCAATGAGTGCTATTACACTCTGGTAATTCCATGACTCTACACAGAAAAACATCCTTGTAATACCTGAATGAGGTTAATGACTTGCATCTCAGGTTTTGAAGAAGTGTCCTGATAGTCTCACTATTATCTGACCATCTTCCTGAGAAATGCTTAATAATATTCAGAACTAGTGTATAAACTGCGTTCTGAGTAACCTGATCCCCTTCTTGTTTTACGGCCATAAGAACTGTATCTCTTTGAGTTTGGTTGAGATAATTATCCCACCAACCTTTCAATTGACCCGTAAAACCAGCTGTTATCATATCAGCAATAGTTCTATCACTATTTTTGTTGGTCTTACAGATAGTACTGTACATCAACATTCTATGGACAGTTGTAAAAATCTGTCTATCCGTATAACCATCTATGTTCCATTCATAAATTTCTTTTCCATTATAACTATTAGTTATAATATGTTCGTGTTCTTCAAGTAGAACATCTTGAGGAGTAGGCCTAGGATAGTAGAACATCCTTTGGACCGGTTTCCTAGCATACTTTTCGATATCTTATTAAGACTATCATAAAATTCCTTTTTATTGCTAGGTTCTCCTTCAATAAAGTTGTCTCATCTAAAGGTTGTACTCCCCCACCTTTGAATTTCTTTTCCAAGAAACTCTCAAGGTCCGAGTAATCCTTAATTTTAAAGTCCTCTATATCAGGAGGAGGTTGTAAGCTACTATGATTAACTTTTTCTTTACCTTTTACCTTAGTAGGTAAGAGAGTAAGAAGTCTATCAACTTTCTCATGTAAAGACATAATATGTTCACCCAGAATGCTCATATAAATATTTGCATAATTATTTTGTTTAATAATGGCATTCACATGCCGAATAGTCACTAAAGCGATATCATTTTCTAATAATTTAGAAAAAGCATTGAAATTAACAATCTTATCATTTTTATTAATTTGAAAAGACCGTTGGGGAGGAAAAACAGATCTAGTAATCTCTCCATTGCTTAAAGTAAAATCTCTTTCAAGCATAGAAATATAGTTATGAACATGTTTGCACATAAACCAAGGAACAAATGGAATTAAACGGTTTATTTTGGAGTCTATCAGATCTTTATAAAATTCCTCTTGAAATTCATATTGTTCCTTTTTAGTAAAGTTTTTAAAAAACCATTTTCTAAAAAGTTTCCATTTTTTCCGCTCAAAATCTTTAGCGATACGAGCTCTTGCCGGAGATCCCGGGCTAAAATCGATAATTTTGTCAGTCATAAAGAAACAAAATTAACCTGTTATTCCATCTGGAATATTCATTTCAGATTCAGTTATATCTAAATCAGAACTAGCCCTACGAATAGGCTTAACAATATTATCTCTATCAATTTTTATGTTGTCACACCTATAAGTCTCTCTAATTTGAGAGGTAGATGCTCGAGAAGGAACCTGAACAGTATAATCAACAGGAGATATATAAGAAGAGTTAGATCGACTGATCCGAGAAGACATGCTGCGATTATCATTAATCATGATAGTAGGTTCATGAAATCTGATTTTAACAGTTCCATCATTTAACTGTTCAATCTCAGAAACCTCGGTATTTACATTATTTTGTGGTTGGGTAGCATTTTCAATGACCCACTCTTGTGGAAAATCAATTTCTTCCCACTTAATAGGTCTTCTAGTAACTACCTTTGATTTATCAAAATTCGTTTCTATTAAAATAGTTTCATTTTTAAAATCAATTACTTTGCACATAGGATTTAGAGTATGCAATAATTTATAATAAATTCTATAACATATGCAAACAACTTCAGTGCCAGGCATATAATCATAACCATGAAGTTTAACATTTATAGCAGATATTATCTTTTTGCAAATAGGAACCTTTTTGCAAATAGGAACCTTTTAACTATAGATAAATATAATAATTTAATAATAATAAAAATAATTTAATAATAATAATTGATAATTTTGTAAATTAGCGATACTATAATATATAATTTTAGACAAAATCGATTAAGATTTTAAAACTCATAATATGTTTTAAAAATACGTATTTAATCAAATAAGTTGGTCAAAATTGGGTGTCAATTATATATATATATATATATCGATCACCGGCCAATAAAAAAGTCTGATTTTTTTTTTACTAATTCATCTTATCAAATTGATTATAGGAAAAAAGTATTTATTTAACGTATTTAGAAAATTATAAAATTTTAAAAGTTCATCACTGTTCATGTATAACAATTAATGATAAATTATTAAGAAAATTTCAATTACTACATTTACAATAATAAATACATAATTATTTATATTTATATGTATAAAAAATAACATTGAATAATTTGAGCTTTTACTTTTCCGGACCTAAAACCACGGCATTTTATCTTACGGCTAAATCCTCTTTTTCTTTTCCGATCAGTTCCTCGGCCAACGCCAGTTCTAGGCTGAGCCGCCCCCTCTTTTTTTCCGATAGCTTGCTGAAACTTCTGCCGGCGAGGAGATGAGTTGCGCTACCATAAACGCCTGCAATTTCAATGCTTCCTTTCCATCACTCACGGCTCCCAAAAGGATTTTAAAACTGACAACATTATCTTCAACTTTTGTGGGTATAAAACTCCCAAAAAATGCAAAAGTAGGTGTATCCAGACAGCAGCAGCAGTGCACAACTGTATGCTTATTTGGTGGTGGAAAGGGGAAATCAAGCAATGACAATGAGGTGACAATCTTTTGCAACATCATTCATTCTGTGTTTATGTGTGTCAAACAATTTTGATATCTTTAGTCGGAGTGATGAGCAAAAAACCATGAAATGTCCCAAATTGTTCGAAACAATCCCAAACAAATTGCCCACTTATTGACTGATTTTTTTTTGATTTTGAAATTTATGAAATGCTTCAAGTTTGTTTATTTGTAAACAAAAACCACCACGCCTCGATTTTAAGCTAGTTTGAGTAAGCTATATGGATCTTCATTATCCATTTCGCTCTATTTGTATTCGTTTCATTGCAATATCAATAAATATGAATTCTTAGAATTCGGAGTTCTCTACGTTCTTTTTAATAAGAAAATAACTCCTAACAAATATCTGACCAAATATAAGCTTATGGACATGAGAACGTTAATACCAAGTACTTCCTCCGTCCATCTTTACTTGTCCAGTTTGGAAAACCAAGAGATAATTTACCATTTTGTGTCTATTTTATCCTTGCTATTAAACACTATTCATTTTTTAATATTTAGATAACTTATAATTCAGGGTGATATAGTAAAATTACACCTCTATTTATTGTTTCTTAAGGAGTGTGTCTGGACAAGTAAAGATGGATGGATGGAGTAGTTAGTATCCTTTTCAAAAGTACCTAGTGGTTGGTATCACCTATATGAGTTTGTTTCTTCGGTTGATTGCGTGAGTTCATCATAAATTACCTAGTTTTACTTTTTTTTTTTTTCGATAACCGAGAAATCCTTCTGTGACCCGCCCTTTGAACCAATCACAGCCTTCTAAACTCGGTGGATGATGGGCCCGCCCCTCTACCCTTCTCCACTTAAATACCGGGCTTCGCTTTGCATGGTGTGGGGCTTGAACCTGTGACCTAAGCCACAAATCCTCCACCTTTTGGCACTTGAGCTAGGCCTTGGGGGCTACCTAGTTTTACTTTAACTGTTAACCTATCATAAAACTCCTCTTTTATCTGGATTTGGGGTCGGCAATGTGAGCTTGCTCACATGATCAAAGTGAAGTTCATTTTATTTGTAAAATCCCCCAAAAAAGTTTCCAATTTTTGTTTGAAGATATTGGTATAAAAAGAAATGAAGCAAAAATTTCTCAAATGGCAATTGGCAATTGGCAAGGATGGTTGCCACATACCGACTGTGAGACAGATTGGCAATATTTCTTTCACGAACCCTCTCCAGGCTCGACCCAACTGAGAACTGATAAGGACAAGAGGAACTCGTCTAGTTAATTAAAAATATTCTAGTTTACATAAGATAATCCAAACCATCCACTAACTAATCCAACCAGAAAAGTTTTCCCACTATATGCAGGTGGTTTTGATTTCTTTCTTTGAGAAACGGTTACACGTGGTGCGGTTTTTGTATTACTCTGAGAATCTCCAAGCCACCTTATTTACTTATCATAAAAAAAAGAAAAGAAGATGACCAAAAGCCACATGCATCTCTAGATACCATCCAAGATGAAAGAGATGGGAAATAGGTTCCGGTCCCCATATTCACTCCCCTTTATTTTCTTTGCACTTATTGGATCATTTGGGTGTGAACACTGTCTATTAATTGAGATAAGTGCAAGGCATTTTTGTATATTCTTACATGCATATGTTGAATCCCTGATGGGCTCTTGCTTATCATGCCAATGTGGCCCTTGGCAGTGAAATGAGGGGTAGCTCTAAATCGAGGCCTATGTTTTTTTTTTTTTTAAATCAAAAAATATAGGCCTCAGTTATGCTCATGGTGATCTTGAGTCTTGGCTGTGAAGTAAGGAGGATAGTGTAAACTCTTCAGGAAGGCATAGACAACCTTTATATTCCACTATATAACGTGTTCCATGGCCAGGCCTTTTGGTTGCTTCCTTGTCCGTATCAAGAAACATCAACTGGCCAATTGTGACTCCAGATATAGCTAAAGCACCATTTGTTTGTTACAAGTGCTTTAGCTCATCATTGGTTAAACATAATCCTATGTGAACATAATTTATAAAAGGGATCTAGCCACAATTGCAGGGAAGAAATCAGGGCCACAGAGTGCTATATGGAAGAGTGTAGCCCCTACTAAGGTGAAGTGTTTCACTTGGTTGGTAACTAGGAGAGCTTGCACACATGATAAACTTCAAAAGAGGGGAAGAATTATTGCCTCAAGATGTTATCTTTGTAAAGAGGCTCTAGAAACCAACAACCATTTGTTCCTCCACTGCAAAGTAACAACACAAGTATGGGCTCTATTCACCAATTTAGCTAGCCTAAATTGGATTATGCCAGAACATAGAACAGACCTACTAAGTTGTTGGGTCAGAAGGGGAGGTAGTAAGAGCCAGAGGAGGTGGTGGAGAACAATACCTGCTTGTAACTGGTGAATCATTTGGAAGGAGAGAAATCAGAGAATTTTTGTAGAGAAAGAATGCATTATAGAGAAGATTAAGTGGAAAGTAATTACCACTTTAGGTTTTTGGTGTAAAGAAATAAACATAGAAGAAGAAATTCAACTAGTGGATTTCATAGGAGCTTTGTAAGTAGTCTTGTTTTCTTTTTTTTGTTGTTATTTCTATGTAACTAACACTTTTGGAGGTGGCCAGCATAGCCCTTAATGCTGAGGAATACAAAGTTACCAGTTTCAAAAAAAAAATAATCCTCTAATATTTGGTTATAGTCGTTTTCTTTCTCATTCATACTTAGTTTCTTATCCTTATTGCTTGTATTTTCCCTGGCATGGAATCTAAAAACAAATTAAGGCAGTTGCAAATAATCTAGGAGAACGGTGAAAGAAGAGACTGTCTCTTTCAACCCTTCTAATCGCGTAACCCTTTTTCTCCCTATTCCTCAGTATTGCCATAATGTGGTTTCCCTTTTTTGGATAGGTAACTGATTTCCATCACCAAAAGGCTGAACCCATCGGTGGCCACCTAAAGTTGGCACCAATTTTCACAAACACCCTAACTAGGCTTTGTTCATTTTAGACACCTCATGTCATGCTCCGCTGTGTCATTTTGATACTTTTTGTTGACTTGGCACATAGTGTGTGTTGCACTAACTCCAAGCGTGTGAATAGCTTCTTTTTTCATGAAATAAATTTTTTCCCTTCTTTTTCTCGACTTGTTCTTCCTTCCACCATCCACCTACTCCACCACCATCATATCCATCCTTTTTCATCATCTACCCCTTCACTGTTACAACCCAGATCATCCATCTTCGTCATTTTCTTCTTCCTCCACCACAAAAACTATCAAATTTTCACCTTTCTAATCATATGTAGTAGCAGGTACAGTAAATAAAAAATGGGTTCTGAAATAATTTTTGATGAAACTCCATTTTTGAATATTTGAAATTTGAAAGTCCTTCTTGGATAAAAGATATGTGTTAGGATATGTAATTGTTCTTTTACGTATTTATTTAAAATTCTACAATTTAACGACCTATTTGGGTTTTCAAAATAAAAATATATATTTGCTACAACAATAAAAAGAGATTTGAACAACGTAGCTGGTATTAAGCACCCATTTGTGCTGAACTTCTTGTCAATAAAAACAATTACATAAATAAGCACTCAAAAGCTATGTATTATGATACATAATTGTTCTTATTAAATTTGTTGGTTGAAAACCCAAATTTGAAATTCGAATTTGTTGGCTAAATTTTGATTGAAATGAATGATAATCATGGATTTGTGCTAATTTTTTTTTTATCTAAACACTATTTTATTACTTTGGATTGAAGAAATTGAGATGAAATTTGTAGACTTCATTTAAGGTCTTTTGAAGCTTCTGCAAAAAAAAAAAGAAGAAAAAACTCAGGTCTTGTTAAAATAGTTTTTACTTTTTTTTTTTTACTCAAAATTCACTATTTAATAATTATTTTGAACACAATTGACAAGTGTCCTCATTTAATTCGACACTTTACACGTGTCATTCGCGAGTGAGTACACACATTATAGTTTTGCTTATTGAAAAAAAAGTGGCAAAATAACACAGTGGGATATGACATGAGGTGTCTAAAATGAACAAAGTCTAGTTAAGGTGTCTAAGTGAAAATTGGGGTCAACTTTAGGTCGTCACCGATGGGTTTAGCCTTTCCGAAATTGGAGTTATGTACAAGCAAAAAGAGGACTTAGGAATGAGCAACATGCTCCATGCCTTAGTCTCTCTCAGATACCCTCTGTAACATATAGTCACTACTAACTAGGCTAAGTTGCTTCTTCTAAGTTGGGTAATAGTTGAATTTATCCAGTCAATTTGCGGTGTGGTGGCTTGAGTGCCCCTCTAAAATGAACCTCCTGCACTATTTTCTTCACTATGGCATCTGGTAATTGAGTCTTGTCTTGGAAAAATCTGGTGTTTCTCTTCCATTGGACAAATTCGTATTCCAAGAATGGCCACTCCAAAGAGTCATATGCTTTTTGCATATCTATCTTGAGCATGCATCTTGGAGAGATTCCTTTTCCACCATAACCTTTAACCAATTAATGACTCAACAAAATGTTATCTGTTATTTCTCTGTGGAACAAATGCTGCTTTAGCCATTATCTATGATATTGTCCATCACCTTCTGCATCCTGGTTGTTAACACCTTAGAAATCAACTTATACATGAGTGTGCAACAAGAGATTGGCCTAAATTCCTTTATTGAGGTAGGATTTTACCCGTTTGGGATCAAAGTAACAAAGTGCAGTTTATAGCCTCATACATCCAATTAGATTGAAGGAAGTTTTATTACTTCATTTGACACCTTCTCTCCTATAATGGACCATGTTTTTTTTTGAAGAAGACTCCATTATACCCATCACACCCTGGAGCTTTCGGTGAGTCTATGTCCTGTAATGCAACCTGTACTTCTGCCCTTGTGATTGGCTCTATAAGCTGCAACTGCTGATCCCTGCTAAGAATAGGACCATTAGTCATGATACTAGGTTGTATTGCAGGTAATTGAGGTGCACAAGTTCAACTTCTTATAGAATCCAATGATCTCCTTCTCTATACCTTGCTTGGTTTGGATAGTTACTCCCTCTTCAGATACAAGATGCCTGATGTGATTCTGTGCTAGCCTTCTCTTAATGCTGGTGTGGAAGTAGGCTGAATTTGTGTCCCCCAGTTTCACCCTTCGGGGTGGCCCAGTGGTTTGGGCTTGGGACTTCCATGTTGGAGGTCTTAAGTTCGAAACCCCTTGCCAGCGAAAGCAAGGGGTTTGCCTTCTGGGTTGAGCTCGTCGCACCTGACTTGCCTAGTGCGGGTTACCTCTCCTATGTGGTTTGCAAGCTATTGCATAGGAGCGGGGGTTTTACCCTGTGCGCACCCAAAGGATAGCGGCTGCGGGTTTCCCTTTGTCATCAAAAAAAAATTGTGTCCTCCAGTTTCAGCCACTGGACCCTAGATTTCTGTCCGAGTATGGTTTCCTCCACCATGATCCATTTTTCTAGAGCTTTCTTCAATTCCTTTTCCTTGTGAAAAGTGCAGGATCACTGTGGCAAACCCTCAGCATCTCCTGCTGGTCCATGAGTTGCTTTCTTGTGTCCTGTACGCTGTGGTCTACTTTAGAAGAATACCTTTTGTTCATTTCCTATAGATTATGCTTCAACTGTTTTACTTTATTCCATACTCTAACCATATGCTTGCCTAAACCAGGTTTTGCCCAATTTGTTTCAACCACAGTCATAAAAACCTGATGCTCAACCAGGTGATGTAGGAACCTGAATGGCTTAGGATCTTCTCCACACTATCTTCAATGGTAACAATGAGCAAAGAATGATCTGAGAACTGAGAAGTAGGGATCCAGTACATTCACCTTACTGTGGCCACTTGGTCAGCCATAGATGGTTAACTATCGCTATGTCGATCTTGCTATGGACATGTGAGTTGGTCCAAGTGAAGAATCTCCCAATAAATCTCAACTGATTTAGTCTAGTGTTAATCAACATTATCTCAAAGTCCTTAACCTCCGTGTCCTGCACTTGATTACCACCCTTTGTATCCTCTGATCTGAGCACTGCATTGAAATCCCCCCTCACCAGCCAAGGGTTGCTTACATGTGATTCCAGGCTTTCCAAGATTTCCACAGCTCCTTTCCATCCTCTAAAGTGTGCAACCGTGCACAACAGAAAATTCAAACTCAATATTCCTATCAACATAATTAATCACAGTGTATTAGCTGGAGTGATGTGTGCATAGCTGTAACATGTAACCACCCTAGGATCGCACAGACCCACACCACCCAAATTCTTCCCCTACCATCAACAGTGCAGTTTTCATGTGAACTCCATCCTGGGACTACTTTATTAACAATACTCTGTGCCTTCACCTGAGTGACTTTATGCTCAGTAATAGCTAAGAGCCTAAGACTACTAACCTTCGTACTTATTATTTTGGGAAGTCTTTATGTTTATGCAACTTATTAAACCCCCTTACATTCCATGCTGCAATCTTCATTTGGCAGTGTTTGACAGGTCTGGTGCCTTAACAACCCCACTGGTGCTGCATGTACCTCTGTCCAACATTTTCATTACTGCCTGGATCATCTGATTTAGGGTATCCTCTTCAAGTTGCTGATACCCATTGATAGTCTCAATAAGCTGAATAGGCATTAGTCCAGCACTCTTTATAGCAGATTTCCCCTTCACTGCTGTCCATTCCTCTTTCAAGCCAACAGGAGTAGGTACCCGAGCATTCCCATTATCCTTAGTTGATTGTGGCTCAGGTCCCTTTAGTTCTTCACCCCCTTCTTTACTCAACCATTTTTTGTGAACTTCTTTGGATCAGCTCTAGCCACCTCTTTCTTTTGGACCTCAGGCCTCTGGGTCTTGTCCTGGGGTTGCTGGTCCTTCTTGCAATCATGCCCAATCAAACAACATGTTGCACACTGCTGTGGTCTCCAGTCGTACCAAATCTGTTGCTCAAACACCTTCCCTTGTGTATCCATCACTTTGACGGAGTTGGGAAGTGGTATAGTAACATCCATTTCTACTAGCAGCCTTGCGTATGAGATCCTTTCCATTCTGGTAGTGCATTCATCAGCATACATAGGGGCTCCAAGACTGCTTGCTATTCGACTCAGAGAATTACCCCCAGCATTGTAGTGGTAGATTGAGTAGCTTAGTCCACAATGGTATTGTGTTTAGCTCTTCTTCATTAAAGTTGAACTCCTGACTCCAAGGCTTTAGTATTACAACAACAACAACAACAAACACAGTAAAATCCCACTAGGTGGGTCTGGGGAGGGTAGGGTGTATGCAGACGTTACCACTACCTCGTGGAGGTAGAGAGGCTGTTTCCGGAAGACCCTCAGCTCAAGTACATCAAATCCAAGTACAAGAAGAAGGGAAACAGTGTATAAAACATAACATCCAGTAAGAAAAATAGTTTATAATCAACAAAGGAGACAATAACATCAAGAAAATAATGTGAGAAGTGGAACACTGTACAAAACATATAGCTATAGGTATCACCGACAAGAACTACAAGTGCAAGGCTAGGACTTATACAAACGCAAACAACCCATACCCTCGCAAGGAAAGACAACACGCTAACCCTACTAACCTTCAACCTTAATACGCGACCTCCACTCCTTCCTATCTAGAGTCATATCCTCGGTAATGTTAAGCTGAGCCAAGTCCTGTCTAATCACCTCTCCCCAATACTTCTTAGGCCTACCTCTACCCCTCCGCGTACCCTCTATAGCTAGCCTCTCGCACCTCCTCACTAGGGCATCTGCGCACCGTCTCTTCACATGTCCAAACCATCTCAGTCTCGCTTCCCTCAGCTTGTCCACCATAGAGGCCACTCCTACCTTCTCTCGGATAACCTCATTCCTAATCTTATCGCTCCTAGTGTGCCCACACATCCATCTCAACATCCTCATCTCCGCAATATGCATTTTTTTAACATGTGCGTTCTTGACTGGCCAACACTCCGCTCCATACAACAAGGCCGGTCTAACTACCACTCTGTAGAACTTACCTTTAAGTTTAGGTAGAATTTTCTTATCACACAAGACTCCAGAGGCAAGCCTCCATTTCCTCCAAGCAACCCCAATGCGATGTGTGACATCATCGTCGATGTCTCCACTTCCTTGGATTACAGACCCAAGATACTTAAAACTTTCCTTCTTAGGAATGATCTGTGTGGCAAGTCTCACTTTCACATCTGTCTCATCCAACGCATCACTAAATTTGCACCCCAAATATTCAGTTTTGGTCCTACTCAACCTGAACCCTTTAGACTCCAGCGTTTGTCTCCACACCTCCAACCTCGCATTAACTCTGTTCCGCGTCTCATCAATCAGTACTATGTCATCTGCAAATAACATACACCATGGGACCTTCTCCTGAATAGACCGCGTCAACTCATCCATCACCAAAGCAAATAGAAAAGGGCTAAGGACTGATCCCTGGTGCAACCCCATCTCAACTGGAAAATGTTCTGAGTCTCCTCCAACCGTTCTAACCCGAGTCTTGGCTCCACCGTATTACTGGTTTGTTATTTATCATGTGTGGTCCTGTATGCACTATTCTATCCCTCTCACTGATGTTATGGAATTTAATAAAAAAATATCCATCTTTAGGGTAGTAGATGATGGACTTGCTGACAAATGTTCCTTGCCCAGCAATGAATTGAGAAACAACACCTATTGTAGGGGAGCCACCCACTACATATAGTATCATGGCAGCTCTCCAGGCCAGCACTTTCTTATCTACTTCTTCTTTCACTAGTTTTGCCATTTTTACTCCATTTTAGATGACCAAAGTGAAGTAATTGAGATTCATGCCTTTTGATGCCATCGTGTTTCTGTGAAAAGGGTATTCCATGTCTTCTTGTCCCGTCCTTTGGGGTTTTGGTTACCCAGCTGGGCAGGGGCGGCTCAACATAATTCGAGGCCTAAAGCGAAATTTTAATTAGAGGCCTAAAATTTAAATAAACTTTATCTGTATTTATTTATTTTTCTAAATTTTTAGATGTAAATTATTACTTAATATCTTTTTTATAAATGATTTTTTAATACATTTTTTAATTATTATTTTTAGGTAAGATTTTATCAATTCAACATTGAAAAACATTATTTTATTGAGACAATTATTATATGAATTGATAACACAATTCTATTAAGTAATAAGTTGATAAACATTTAATAAAGATAAGAGTTAGAATCATAGATTGCTCCCTTTCAAGGTCTCAAGATCGAAACCCACCGGGTGCAAACAATTTCTGAGGGCCATCGGACTGGGTAAAACCTGAATTAACCGTGGTGCACTTGCGGGAAACTCCTTGCCGAGGGCCTGTGCACCCCCGGGATTAGTCGGGGCTCAAAGAGACTCGGACACCCGGTGCAAATCAAAAAAAAAAAGAGTTAGAATCATAGAATCTGATTCAAAAAGTTGATAAGTGGTATACCCCACTTTAATATGAAAAGTTACGAAATAAAAAAAGAATTTGTAATTCACTTTGTTCAACATTTTTCGACTATTGATTCATATTTTTGACCGAGTAGTACTCTAACTATCAAATATTTGAAGAAATAGAGTGCAAAATGAGTTAAAAAGGATAAATAATGTGAGAGTTAGCAAAGAAAATGTAAGAATTCAAAATAATGTTTTCTTGATTTCTTCTATTTCAATGGGGATAAGAAGATTAAATATATATATATATATATATATATATATATATATATATATATATAAATGCACTTTTTATTATAAATAATTAATTTTTTTCATGAAAAAAATTAATTTTTTATTTGTAGAAATTTGAGGCCCCCAAGAATTGGAGACCTAAGGCCTTGGCCTTAAAATTTATAGGCAAGAGCCGGCACTGCAGTTGGGTATCATTAACATTTCCCAGAGATCTAACAGTTCTCCCTAATCTTTGTCTTCCATCCACCAACTGTATCTTTGTCTGAGAGTCTTGCACTGTTTGCCACTGTTCCATTAAACTCTTCAGTGTCCAGTAGTCTCTTATTTACCTTTGCCAGCTTCACGTCCAGTAGCTGAATAACCTTCGTTGTCCTCCCACGGTCACGGCCGCAGGCCATTTCCGGTGGTGGCGTGCAGAGTTGCACCACTAGTGTACACCAATCTTATCATGTTCCGAGAGAGAAATGTTATATTTGAATCAACTTCTTTTTTTCCTTATCTTACAATGTGGCTTAATACAACAACAGCAATGAAGACAATGCCTCAATACCAAACTAGTTGGATTGACTATATGACCTAATTATACTGTTTCCTTTAGCCACAATTACTTGATATCAGCTTGACAAGTGTCTTTACTTTCACTAAATCAGGTTGGTTGGTGAGTGGCGAGCGATTTGCTGATTATATGACCCTTACATGCACACAATGCTAGTTGTCACCCCAACATTGTTTAGGTTATCTATCCAATATGTTGCGCATGTCATGTGCCCGTTTAATTTTAATTGCTTTAAGAAAACCTTGCATTTTTTATAAAATTATCTAAATCTATTTTCCCCTCTTGTTTTGATTAATTTTGGGTGTTTAAGTTTGCTCGGTGAGCATATTTAATCTGCTTTCCATTTTATTGTCTCACATTTATCCTCTCCTTTTATTCGAAAGAAATCTGTTTCTTGTTACAATGTTGTTGAATTTGTTACAGCTTAACTCTTATCCATGGAAAATAGATAGATTGTGCTGTATCTAAAGCTAGCAACAGATGAACCTTTTTTCTCCATGAATGCTCTGCATGTGCATCATAATTTGGGGTTCTTTTTCATAAAACTGCACTGGAATTGAGTATAAAGTAGCTCCAACATTCTGTTGATAATCATGAATTGAGAAAAATAAGCTTATGGAATGTTTATTACATGAGAAGATAACACCCCACTTGGCACTACTATTTGACTAGCCTTCTCCATGGAAAGCTCTTGAGAAAGCCATGGGAAATCTGAAGAAGGAAAAGTCAGTTGAGGATTTATTGAAGCAACAGATTGAAAAACAAGAATACTTTGACGGAGGAGATGGTGGTGGAGATCGTCCAGGTGGTGGCGGTGGAGGTGGCGATGACGCTTCTGGTGGAGCAGAGGATGAAGGCATTCCAGGGATCTTGGATGAGCTAGGACAAGTAGTCTTGGCAACTATGGGCTTCATATGTTTGGTACTTCTCCTTTCTCTCTCTCTCTCTCCCCACCCCTCCAAATTTTGTCTGCAGATATGTGTGTACTTCTGGAGCTCACTGTTTATATCCCTTAATCTGTATTACCCTATAAGGCAATCCTTGCAGCTGGCTGAAATATATGTTGCAGGTTTACTTAACTGGCGATTTGTTATACTGCCCGCTTCTCCAAAATTATTTATAACTTTTTTTTTGATAACCGAGAAATTCGTCCCTTTGAACCAATCACAGCCTTCTAAACTCGGTGGATAATGGGCCCGCCCCTCTACCCTTTTCCACTTAAATACCGGGCTTCGCTTTGCGTGGTGTGGGGCTTGAACCTGCGACCTAAGCTACAAATCCTCCACCTTTTGCCACTTGAGCTAGTCCTTGGGGGCAAAATTATTTATAACTTAACTGAATACCTTTTGTCTAGACCATTTCTGGTAAGTCATGGACCAAAAGAGTGACCGACTAAATAAAGATAAACAGATTATGATAATTATGTACTCTATGTTTAGCCTTTGTTAGATCTTGCGCCTGAACTCTCTTCTGATGGGAGTGGTAGACTTCAAATAAAGAAAATGTCTTGAAAGGTTTTCAGACGAACCACTAGTACTGTCTGATTGTTATAGTAATAGCACGTGAAACAAGTTGGTATAGTTAGCTTGCTTCCTCTGGACTGCTTAACAAACTGAAAAATCGCTGTATTTCCTTTCATTTCAGTATATCTACATAATTGAAAGCGAGGAGATCACAGTGTTTGCAAAGGATATTCTCAAGTTTATCTTTCTAAGGCAAAAGAGTATTCGTCTTGGGCGCACAATAGCACGGTGGGAAAGCTACTTCAAAAGCCTGAGTGAGAAAGAAGTAGATCCATATTGGTTGGAAAGTGAGATTCTTAATACTACTACTTGGTACGACGGCCCCACAAAGTATAGACGCATTCTCAGACGGTTGCAATCCGATTCTGATTATTGATAGGGAACCTTTTCTCTGTGCTGTCAAATTTTGTACTGGTTTAAACAGTTTCTTGTTGCCTGTTTGAGTAAGAGTATGAATGAACAACAGGGAAAAAACGTTCATTCATGTAGAATTTCTTGTCATTTGTATTTTTATTTTAGCTTTTCGTATTTCGTGATGAGGTATGATTCATGGATCATTCAGTTAAAGAATATTGTGTTTGATGAAATGTTGCATAAGACGTGAACTTTTATGTGAAAAGATTTAATAGTCCTATCAAGAAAAAGAAAGGAGAATAGAATTAACACCATATAATATTCTTCATCGATTATCTCACCTATCAATTAGACAAAGAACCAGTTAAACAAAAGGCCAACAATTGTAAACCCCCTTTCCTTTTTTTTTTTTTTTGTTAAAGAGTTCATAAACATGTAATATGAGACTCTGACTCACTTCAACATAATTAAAATTGATTGTATCACAAAAAAGAAAGATATACATTCTAGACTTTTATCAAGGAAAAAAAGGATGGCATACGTGTAGAAGGAAACTTTTACCTAGATTTCTTATTGTTTTCTATAATAATCATCAAACACAAACTTTTACCTCGATCTCTTCACAAACACTATTAAAATTGATAATGGAGGAAATATTGAGTCAGAAGGTTAGATACACCATTGAGACTACTATGATACTAAATTATGGTTGTATTTATTTTGTATCTACCATAACTGCAGTCAAACAGGTAGAAGTGGACATTCTACCTTAATTTCATTTTTTAATCGTTTAAAGCAAATTTTTACCCGATCTCTCTACAAACACTATTAAAATTGACAATGAAGGAAAGATGAACTCATAAGGATTAGATACACCCATTGAGACTACTAAGATAGTAAATAATGATTGGCTTTTTTGTTGGTTGAATATCAGAAGACTCCTCTTAATCTGGACATGAATTATTACTTAGCACACTTAAATTATTAATATTCTTCATAGTTTATTACTGATTAATATTGATAAGAAAAAATTCTAGTTACCTAGCTAGGCGTGAAGCCCTAGACTTGGTCTACACATGCCAAAAGAACTATCTGTGATTTATATTTTACAATATTGGCATGAAACACATTAAACATTTTTTCTTTATAGAAATAAACACTATATTTATAGTGGTGTAAAAAATATTTCTACACCAAAGGAAAATATTTATAAAAGAACCAGTCAAGTGTAAGTGATTTTAATTACATGCGTGTTGCGTTTTATTATTACGTAAAAAACTTTAAAAAATAAAGTAATTTTTGTAAGATTATAAAAAGTATACTCGAAGACTAACATAACTCACCATCACAAATAATTAAGGAGCAAAATTAAATATAATAAATAAAGTTTTACCATTAATATCAAAAGTCAAAATCACATTGATATTTATCATATATTTTTCTCTTTCCATATATTTTAGTATTCCTTACTGAAATACCATATATTTTAAGACTCCTTACTTATGCAACCTATAAATTGTATTAACATACATTAGGGTTTTTGTATGAATTCATGATGAAGAAAGCCACCGCTGATATATTGCCTGAATGCCTCATTGAAAAAATTGTCTCTTACCTTAGTTTTAAAGATGCAGCCAAAATGAGCATTCTCTCGAAAACATGGCTACGATCGTGGTTGATACATCCCAACATTGAATTCAAATATCCTGGAGGAAATTCGGTAGTGGATACAATCATGAACCGATATAGGGACGAAAAAATTCCGATAGATAAGTTTGAAATATCATACTCTTATAATCCTGAAGTTCCCCAGCCTATTGATAAGTGGCTTTTTATTGCACTTGAGAATGATGTAAAGTGTATATTCTATAGAGTTCCTAACTTTGCATTGTCTATTTTTATAATCTTGGAAGCAAAATCTTTACGAGAATTGGTTGTGGAGTGTTCTAAACTTATGCCTGTTATTTTGTTTTCTAGTCGTATCCCGTATTGCACTTGTTTGAGAAAGCTTTCTCTAATCCGTGTCAAATTAGATGAATACATGCTTCAAACTCTACTTAATTGTTGTCCCTTGATTGTCAATTTCATCTTTGAGTATTGTATTGGGTTGGAAGAGATTGAGTTGTTGAATCTTCGAAAGATTAAGTCAGTTACCATTAAGACAAGGACAGAACCAAAGCAAGTTGTTAAAATCCGCGCACCAACTCTTGAACACTTGTCTTATCACGGTTATTTATCGGAAAATTTGGATATTATTGAATGTGAGAATCTAAAATCTTTAGATATATCATATATGGAAATGTCTGGATTTCTGCAGAAGCTTATTTCTAAATCTCAATTGTTGAAGGACTTGAAGATTCAATATTGTAAGGGTGAAGTGGAGATTGGTTCTTCCAACTTGGAGTCAATTGAGTATATGGGATATGAAATTCCTAAACTTAAAATTGCAAGACAATTGAAGAAGTTGAAAATGGATCATTACTGCTCAGGCAGTTTAAAAGCTGCATGGTTCTATAACTTGAGGAAGTTTCTATCAAATTCGACCTCTTGTCCTCAAGTTTCCCTTTGGTTTTCCCAATGCAATGAGATCAACTTGACAGATTTGCACTACGGAGTTGCTACCCCCAAAATTGACGTTTTAAATGTGAGTTGTAGATGGACGAATGGGGAGTGCGCAACGTTTCTGGATGCTTTGTTATGGAGTTGTCATCCAAGAAGACTCAACATACAATCAACAAGCGCAACGTTTGAATGCTTCATTAATCGTTTGATATATTTGAAGAATTTGAGTCAGTACTCCCCTTGGCATAGTCAATTCAAAGAAGCACAAGTCTACATGTTTGATTTTGATGATGATAAAAGTCACAGTTGGCGTCCTGTACAACTCAAAATAGGAGAGCTATCAACAAGGATTGTTAGCGAGAAGGTGGATTATTTCTTTTTATTAGATTGGTGATGCAGTTTATTCTATTGCAAATCGAATGCCCTTATTTATATGAATATGCACTTTATTTTTCTTTATTTCTCAAGCTACACGAAATTGAGCTCCTGAACCAGATTCCATCTCTCTTTTAAAGAGTTGTAATAATTATTTTTAGTACAAAGTATACTTGAAGAAGTAGGAACTCTGTTTTACTTCTTCTGAAAGAACACAAGTTGTAAGAATTCATTAGCTTCTTTCCCGCGCTATATGCTATGTCAGATAGAGGGTAAAGGTGACTGCATTCTCAGGATGTGAACGCGAGACCTCTGGGTAAACAATGAGTATTTACCAATTACCACGTACAATTTATGCTAAAAACTAAGTGTTTTTGTGTCCATAACAGATTGACCAAGGCAGCATACATATTACTCTTATCCTCATGATGGAAGAGTCTAAATGAAGTAAAGCTCTCTGCATTTCATCAATGTGCTGCCATGGCCGTCTTAACAAGTTTGGGGGACTAAAGCTTTTAATAGTGTTGGAGGCCTTATAACATGTTAAACTTGAGAAAGCAAATTTGATATGCTGGGGTAAACAACTACCTCATGCTGGAAATGTGTTACAACTTGTCGATGAAAGATTTAGAGACGACTACTATCATACCCCAAAAAGGCAAGCGCGATACGGGACCCAATGCCCTCATCTGTCCTTTGTTTTCTTTGATTCATAAATTATAACTGAATGTTTGATCCGCGCTAAAAGGAGGAAAGCTCTTTATAATTTGTACTCAACTCTTAGTCATTTGCACAAATATTAACCAATTAAATTCACCATAATTTGCAATTCCAGTAGTAAGAAGTGAAAAGCAATGTTTGACAAAGTGTAGGGAGAGGGGTTTGTTTTTCCGAAACACCCCTCAGTCTAGAATGTAAGAAATTCATTGTAAAGAAATCAATGTTACCTCATTGCGATGATATAACTGGCATACTCATTCCTAATTCCAGTATTAGTCGGATCATTGAACAATGAAAAATGGAGAAGGCACTGCTGAAGAAGTAAAACAGAGTTCCTACTAGAATGCACACCTATGCTGCTAAGGAACACTTAGTTTTAAGCACTAAAAGATTGTGGTAGCTAGAGTGGTAAGTACTCCTTCATCTTTAGCTAGAGATCTCGAGTTCAAGTTGTAAGAATGCAGTCACTAAAGTAGACTTCCCACCCTAATCCGGATTATTCGGGCCCCAAATCAAGTATCAAACACTCAAAAAAAAAACATGACTGGTAATAAGTAATGTTGTCCAGTGTAGAGTCCGGTGAGGCGAATTCAGGATTTAGAATAAGTGAGTTGAGGAAAGGCATGACTATTATATGTACTTGAGCACGTCGAACTGATACTATTTTCACATTATTGAAGCAGACTGTCGGTTTAAACACATTTTTATTTCGAGTTTAAGTTTACCATACCAACCAATATAGCCACACATTTTTAACATTCAATACACTAACTACAGAGAGTGGCTATGTAACTTTTTGTTTATAAACTAACATCTTATCAAAGAATTCTGGTCCTCCAATGGCACCTCAGACCGGAATGCCACATCTTTTCACAGTTATTGTGAATGCCACATGTTTCACACCAACAATTCCTAATGTTAACAAAATGAAATTTTACCACAGCAAAAGAACAGTTCCGAAGGTGGAATCTGGTTCAGGAGCTCAATTTGGCTCAGCATGAGAAATAAAGAAAAAATAAGGTGCAATTCTATACTGTTATGAATAAGGGCATTCAATTTGCAATAGAATTAACTACCTCACCAATCTAATAAAAAATAATAGTTCACCATCTTCCACTTACAATTGGACCTTATTGAGAGCTCTTCTCTATTGAGTTCTACCGGATGCCAACTCTGACTTGTATTATCATCAAATATGTAGACTTGTGCTCCTTTTAATCGTAATTGACGATGCCAATGAGAGTACTTACTCATATTCTTCATATATATCAAACTATTAATGAAGCATTTAAATGTTGCACTTGTTGATTGTATGTTGAGTCTCCTAGGATGACAACTCCATAGCAAAGCATCCAGAAACGTTCGGCACTGTCCATTCGTCCATGTAGAAGTAGAATTGGCATACTCCCCCATTACTCCATGTACAATTGACATTTAAAACGTTGACTTTGGGGGTAGCAACTTCTTGGTGCAGTCGCAAATCTGTCAAGTTGATCCCGTTGCATTGGGAAAAATCAAGGGAAATTTCAGGGCAAGAGATCGAATTTGATAGTAACTTCCTCAAGTTACAGAACCATGCAGCTTTTAAACTGCTAAAGCACTGAAGATTGATTTTCAAGTGCTTCAATTGTCTTGCAATTTTTAGTTTAGGAATTTTATATCCCATATACTCAAGTGACTCCAAATTCGAAGAATCAATCTCCTCTATATCCTCACAATTTCGAATCTTCAAGTCCTTCAGGGATTGAGATCCAGAAATAAGGTTCTGTAGAAATTCATCAGATATTCTCACATATGATATATCTAAAGATTTTAGATTCTGACATTCAACAATATCCAATTTTCCCCATAAATAACCGTCATAAGTCAGGTGTTCAAGAGTTGGTGCTTGGATTTTAACAAGTTCGTTTTGTTCTCTTGACTTAATGGAAACTGACTTGATCTTTTGAAGATTCAACAACTCAATCTTTTTGAACCCCCAACAATAATAAAAGATGAAACTGACAATCAAAGGACAACAATTAAGTAGAGTTTGTAGCATGTTTTCATCTAATTTGACATGGGTTAGAGAAAGCTTTCTCAAAGAATTGCAATTCGTCACATCGCTAGAAAACGAAACAGGCATAAGAGTACACCAGTCCACAACCAATTCTGTTAAAGATTTTGCTGCCAAGATTATGAAAATAGGCAATGAAAAGTTATGAACTTCAAAGAAGAGATACTTTACGCCATTTTGAAGCGCAATGTCAAGCCACTTATCAATAGGTTGGGAAATTAGAGAAAAATCAGAGTATGATAATTCAAACTTATCAATCGGAATTTTTCCGTCCCTATATCGTGCCATGATCGTATCCACTATTTCCAATTCCAAATTGCGTCCATTATAAAGATATTTGAAGTCAATGTTGGGATGCATGAACCACGATCTTAGCCATGTTTTCGAGAGAATGCTCATCTTGGCTGCTTCTTTAAAACTTAGGTAAGACACTATTTTTCCAATGAGACATTCAGGCAATATGTCAGCTGTGGCTTTCTTCATCATGGTACACATTTCTATATGAAAATAAACCCTAATATTCTTATAAAAACAAACCCTAGTGCAGTGTTTGTAAGAAGCTGCACTTCTAAATTAAGTTAACATCTTTAGATAATTACCAATTTATTCTTATAAAAATATTTTCCTCTAACGGTGTATAAATATTGCAAAAAATTCCAATATTTTTAGAAATACAGTTAGGTGTATTAAAGATTCAACACTATTTGTAAATGCAACATATCACTTTTAAACAACAGCAAGATCACATTCAGATATTTTGTAACCTCATTATTCTTACCTTTTTTGAGGAGGATAACTTCATTGTTCGTTGAATACTATATAAAACACCCCCATTTAAACAACAATAATATTATGTCCAGTGTTATCGTACTATTATTAACTTTACCTCTTGTAGAAATACAAAGATTGTTTCTGCTAGACACTTGACTCTTTTGCCCCCATCACCCAACTTAAGGCACAATTGACATTCTTTTTCCCCAAGGAAGAATTGGACCTTCATTATTATTTCCATGTGAAAGGTAAAAAGAGGTGAAACTGCGCCCCTTGCACGTTAGAGCAAGGATGTTATCAATTTTTATGCAAAGACCACACAAAAGATTTATTTATTAGTGCTATCAAGAAAAGAAAGGAGTAAAACATTAACACCTTTCCTTCAACGATAACTTCTTGATATTTATTCAATTGTAAAAATTAGGTGGAGGTTTTTGTTGAAAAAAACTTTAAGACATGAAATATTTTGCAACAATAGCATCGAAAATGCAACAGATCACAGACAGCAGCAAGATCACAATCAGACATTTTGTGACCTCATTATTGTTACCATTTTGAGAAGGATGACTTCACTATTACTAAACACACCGTTAATAATACATCCTAACTCACTCAGCACATTGATGAAATGAAGTAAAAATAATGTGCAATTCGATACTGTTATGCATAAGGGCATTCGATTTGCAATAAAATAAACTACATCACCAATCTAATAATAAAAAATATGGCATGTGAGGCCGCTCTTCTCTATTGAGTTCTACACGTTGCCAACTCTAACTTCTATTAACATCAAATATGTAGACTTGTGCTCCTTTTAATTGTAATTGACAATGCTAAGGCTGGCTAGAGTGACTCGAATTCTTCATATTTATCAAAACGATAAATGAAGCATTTAAATGTTGCACTTGTTGATCGTATGTTGAGTTTCCTAGGATGACAACTCCATAGCAAAGCATCCAGAAACGTTGGGCACTCCCCATTCCTCCATGTACAATTCACATTTAAAACAACTCCATGGTGCAGTTGCAAATCTGTCAAGTTGATCTCATTGCATTGGCAACAAATAAGGGAAACTTCAGGGTAAGAGGTTGAAATTGATAGAAACTTCCTCAAATTAGTTTGAAAGATAAAACATTTTTCTATGTCAGCGTCGGATTATTAGAGACGAGTTGAGATGTCTAGATGGTATAAAGAAAGTTGGGTCTTCAACTGCCAGTGAGTGCCAACTGCCAAGTTAAAGTATTTATCAATGTATTCTGTAAATAAACAATTATTCCATAAATATTAATACTATTACTAAACACATGGCTAATAGTATATCCTAACAGGCGCAAGCTAACTGACTAAATGAACCTCTAATCCTCATGATGGAAGAGCCTAAATGAAGTAAAGCTCTCTGCATTTCATCAATATGCTGCCATGGCCATCTTAACAAGTTTGGGGGCCTAAAGCTCTTAATAGTGTCTGGTTGGAGGCCTTAACATGTTAAACTTGAGAAAGCAAATTTGATATGCTTGGGTACACAACTAGCTCATGCTGGAAATGTGTGTCAATGAAAGATTTAGAGACGACTACTATCATGCCCAAAAAAGGCAAGTGCGATAAGGGACCCAATGCCCTTATCTGTCAAAGCGAATCATCTTTAATCTTAGTTGTTAGGCCCTTTGTTTTCTTTGATTCATAAATTATAACTGAATGTTTGATCCAGTGCTAAAAGGAGGAAGGCTCTTTGTAATTTGTACTCAACTCTTAGTCATTTGCACAAATATTAACCAATTAAATTCACCATAATTTGCAATTCTAGTAGTAAGAAGTGAAACGCAATGTTTGACAAGGTGTAGGGAGAGGGGTTTGTTTTTCCGAGACATCCCTCAGTCTAGAATGTTAAGAAAATTCATTGTAAAGAAATCAATGTTACCTCATTGCGATGATATAACTGACATACTCATTCCTAATTCCACTATTAATTGGATTATTGAACAATGAAAAATGGCGAAGGCACAGCTGAAGAAGTAAAACAGAGTTCCTACTAGTATGCTGGTTTAGTAGTATGGCTATGGTGGGGAGTGACAAATGATACTCTATGTTGCTATGGACATAAACAAAAACTTAGTTTTAAGCATAAATAGTACTAAAAGATTGTGGTAGAGTGATATGTCACACCCCGAGCCTACACCCTGGATGTGGCCGGCACTCGAAAACCATTGCTGGTCCCCAAGCGAACCCTCATCCTGGCTGACTCCAAGCGGAAGACTAATTTAAGCATACAAGAGCTTAAAACTGAATAAGAGTTTATAAACTCAACTTTACAAATCTTTAACTCAAAAGAAAACTCTGTATACTAGAATATATATACAACTCGCCATAAAAGACAACTTTAGTCTTCAAAACATTTAACAAAATAAATGAAAAGACTTCTGAAACTCTACTATCTATCTATGAAGCCTCTAACTGATAAAGATGGAAGCCAAGACAAGACCCATGACTTCCTAACAACTGATGCAACTGAAAGGTAAATGAAATCCTTCGGAAGCAAGGAGGCTTGTCATAGCTAACTGGAACTCCTGGATGTATCAACGAATCTTCTGTTGATGATCCTGAATACCTGTGTTTGCATCATAAGAAGATGCAGGACAAATGGCTCAGTACGTAGAATGTACGAGTAGGTAAGCTGGGAAGCTAAACAACATAGGCTAGAAGAAAAACTGGAATAAACTGAATAACTTACCTCTTTTCAAACTTCCTCAACTCAAGGAATACTCAAAACTACTCAAACTTACTCAACTCAGAAGATAGATACTGAACTTAGAGACAGATACTCAACTCAAAGATAGATACTCAACTCTGGATACTCGACTTTTGAATAACTAAAATCAATATAAAGCAATGAGACACATGCAATATATATAAAGCTTGTAAAACTATTTAAAACATGACGTAAAAATCATATTTATAATATCATGAAAATACCATGCTTCCTCTCAAAGTCTACTTGTGCAATGCATGAATGAAGTCCCATACCCCTATCCATACTAAGCAGAACTTTTCGAGGAACCAAGCTCTTTCAACTGTGGGAGTTCTCTAACCGATAACCACCACTACATGCTTAAGTAGTGATACAACGTTTTACCTCACGTTGCCCAAGGACCATCCTATGCCTTGCCGTGATATAGGAAGCTAACTTTACCAAGTGGATCCACTAGCTTAACTTTACGTGATCATCTAAAAAGTATGACCCGTTAAATCCCATGTTGGTTACATGTCTCTTATGGAGAGTTGAGTTAATATGAACTCGTGTCCCCAATTCGGTGCTCAAGACTACTCCCAAAAATACTTTAACTCATAAGTGTTTTAAAAACAAACTTCTTTCTTTAGATGAGATAATTACTCAAAACTTAGCCCAAAAGCTCTTGAAAACTCTTTCTAAAAAGAACAAATCAAAATCATATTTTTAATATGATCATTGATGACTCGGGATATTCATACTGCTTAAACATTGATGGTATATCTAGAGACCATACTGTTTAAACATTGATGATATACTCGATTTGTCGTACTAATCATATTTTAGAAACTCTTTTGCAAAACTCATCTTTTCTCAAAAAGAGATAGTACTCAAACTTCTCAAAACTCTTTTGGAAATCTCAGTTTCCTCTCATTTTTAAATGTGAAAACATTTATAAACTTCTTTGGGAATACTTAGTTCCCTAATAACTTTTGAGAAATGCACTTGACTATTACTCTTGGCTTAACTTGAAACTCTATACTTAACTTGGAACTTGAGCCTTAAAAGGAAGTTATAACGTTCAATGAAGACTCTTGGAGAACCTTAAAGACTTGCTTTGACTTACTTGACTTCTAAGCTTAACTTCTAACTTCACTTGACTTGGAAACTAACTTTCCTTGAATTGAAATATAACTTCACTTGACTTGGGAACTAACTTCACTTGACTTGGAATCTAACTTCACTTGACTTGGAAACTAACTCTCCTTGAATTGGAATTATGAATTCAAGGTGTTTGATCACATGTTATGAGTGAGTTCTTGACGTTTAGACGTACTTTGGAGTGTTGAAAATAACTAGGAAACATAGGTACAATACCTAGGAACGTGCATGAGAAAGTGGGGAATAAATGAGGGAACTTGGCTTTGGTGTCCTTGGTGCTTTGCAAGGCGCGGGGCGCCAGCCCTTGGAGCTCAGAGGATCTGTTGGGGTGCACTGCTAGGCGCGTCGCCCCATAGGGGGAAACTTCAGAGCCCCTGTTGGGGCGCACTGGCTGGCGCGACGCCCCAGCCCCCTTTTCCCCGAAATTCGACTTTCCTCTCTTGTTTCTCCATCTCTAAACCACCCTAACTTCAAGGATTTCAACTCCAACACTAAGGATCATAAAATCCCTCAACAAACCAAAGATTCAACTAAAATCACAATCAAATCATGTACTAAACCAACAAGAACTTCCAACAACACAACCAACAACTTCAACAACACAAACCAACAACACAACCCAACAACTTCAACAATATGACCAATCTTTTCTCAAAAATAAAACAAGTTTGGTGTATGGGGGAAAGGATCAACCCATCACTAAGAACTCACATACCTGATAGGGATCACCCCCGACGAAATCCACGATGATCTCCTTGCTTGATCTTCCCTTTCTCCTCTTCTTCTCCTCTTCTTTCTCTCTTATCTCCCAAGCCCTAACTCCCACTCTTTAAAATGGGACAAAAATGATCCAAACATCAGTCTAACACCTCAATATAACCCAAAGAAATGATTAGGAAAAAGACCAAAATACCCTTAAAATTTTCGGACGGATCCCCTGCCAACTGCCCAACTTTCAAAGGGCTTAACTAGCTTATACGATCTCGGAATCGAGCAAACTCGACGGCGTTGGAAAAATCATTCCAAGGGATTTCCAAAAATAACTGGAACTACTCCTAACTCATTCTGAGCTAGGAGTTACGACTGCTCAAAGTTGACCAAAAACTCACTTTTTTTTCCATACCAAGCCAAATTTTCCAGATTTTTGAATTCTTTCCAAAAATGACTATTTCCAATTCAAATCTTCTTGGAACTCAATGTGCTACATCTAGGGACCTTAATTTAACACTCAAGAAATTTTTTATTCCTCAGTAAAATCTCACTCCACCTGAAGGACGGCTCGAGTCATAGTTCGAAAAAATTCTCTAGGGTGTTACATGATAAGTATTTCTTCATCTTTAGCCAGAGATCTCGAGTTCGAGTTCGAGTTCTGAGAGTGTAGTCACCTTTATCTTCTAAGGTAGACTTCCCACCCTAATCTGGATTATTCGGGCCCCAAATCAAGTATGAAACACTAAAAAAAAACATGATTGGTAACAAGCAATGTTGTCTAGTGTAGAGTCTAGTGTGAGGCGAATTCAGGATTTAGAATAAGTGGGTTGAGAAAAGGCAGGACTATAATATGTGCTTGAGCACGTCAAACTGTTGCTACTTTCACATTATTCCAGCAGAATGTCAGTTTAAACACATTTTAACATTCAATACAATAAGCACAATAACTACAGAGAGCAGCTATCATCTGATGTAACTTTTTGTTTATAAACTAACATCTTATCGAAGAATTCTGGTTTTCCAATGGCACCTCAGACTGGAAAATTATGTGTATACCATTTCTTTTCACAGTTATTGTGAATGCCACATGTTTCATACCAAAATCAAATTTTACGACAGCAAAAGAACAGTATTCTGCCTGATTGGGTGGATGGAAAGGAAACGATGAACTTAAGGTTAGTTATAGAACTTGTTTCCCTGCTTAAATCATGAAAATCATTTTCCTCAGAGTTTGTTTTCTAGTAAATATATTTTGACCAACTGATGCAGAATGAAAGTGGCTGAAGTTGTTAAGTTAGCACTTTAATCCCTGAAGTTATAGTAGTATTATATTTTGTTTAATTGCACTTTATTCATCTTTGTATGAGCTGGCATAGCTCTGCCAGAAGCAGTAATAGGTGAGGACATTGTTGCAAGCATACTCTATGAATTAGCTAGGGTTGTGATCCTATATATATTGTACTGATGAAAATGAAATGGGATTATCTTGTTTGCCATATATCTCTTAGTTGTAAGTTAGCTTAGCAACTAGTTGTCTTCCTCATTTTCTATTCCCTGAATTTCCCCTTTTCTACTGTTCCATTGATTATTATTCATCAATATTACTATTCCATTGAATCTGCATTATTTGGTATCAGAGCATAGTCTTGAGCTTTGTGGGTGTTATCATGGCTACTGATGTGACTGAGATCAAATCAATGTTAGAGAGGATAACTCTGGAGATGGTTAATGTCTCAATGAGGCAAACTCAAATGGAGGATCATTATGAAAAATCCTTTGCAGTCTTGAAGGAATCTCTAGAGGCAGCAAGGATGACAGATAAAGGAAAAAGAGCAAAAGTAACAGAGGGTGGTGGAGACATCTATACTCCATCTGGGAACCCTGTAGCTTGGATGAATCAGAACTATCGAATGTAACAATCACCAGGAATGAATCCTTTGGGGTGGGGGTCTGTGCCTCCTTTCCAAGCTAATATGGAAGCAACCACACCTCAAGGACATGCTTCACAAGGGATGAATCAAGGACCACATGTTGCAGGACCTCAGAGAGGGGTATCATTTGGAGCATCACCTGGAAACTGCTCAGGAAACCAATCAATGACCAGGTTCACCAAAATGGAATTTCCTAGGTTTAATGGAACTAATCTTAGAGCATGGTTGTGTAAGGTGGAACAATACTTTTCGATGGATGAAGTAGCTTATAATCAGAAGGTTAAGGTAGCATCCATTCATTTTGATGATATAGCTATAGAATGGCATCTGGCTTATCTGAAAAGTAGATCTCACTTACCTTACCCTGCTTGGGAGGAGTATGTTTATGCACTAATGGACAGATTTAGGGCTGAGTATACTGATCCTATGTCTGAACTTAAACTAATTAAGCAGGTTGGTATGGTTGATGAGTATCAAAAGGAGTTTGATAGGATTATGACCAGATTGGTTATTCTCCCTGAGTATGCTATTAGTGCTTTTATCACTGGTTTGAAACCTGAGATTGGATTTACTGTTAAGAATCATAGGCCCTATTCTTTACCACAAGCTTACCGTTTAGCAAGAAACACCGAGGCTCGTGTAAATGCCCGCCTGAAGTTGACTAGATCATCTCTATATGTTGCAGGGGGTTCTCAGTCAAGGGCAGGGAACTATAATTCATTTTCCAAGGGAGTAGGAAGCAAACGAGAAGGCCAACCATTTAAGGACTCATTTATGAGTCTGAACAGGAAGACTTCAAGAAGGCTCACACCTACTGAGATGAGTGAGAAAAGGCAGAAGGGTCTGTGTTTCTTCTGTGATGAGAAGTTTGTGCCTGGTCATAGGTGCAGCTCTAACAAACAACTATATTTATTAGAGGTGGCTGAAGATGGGGAGGAAGACCAAATGTTAGAAGTGCAGGAGGATCATGATTACTATGAAGAAGAGGAGGGACATGAATAGAATTGTGAAATATCTGTACATGCTCTTAATGGAATCCATGGGTTCAATACACTTAGAATCATGGGCTATACGAAGGATGGTCCTCTAAACATATTGGTTGACCCTGGAAGCTCACATAATTTTATTGATGATAGGTTGATTAAGAAGTTGCAGGGAGATACACAATTGATCAAACCACAGTCTGTGAATGTAGCTGATAGTGGCAATAGACAGACTAATGAGGTTTGTAGAACCTTCATTTGGATGATGCAAGGGCTCACATTCCAGGATGACTTTTTGTTGCTGTCACTAGGTTCTTGCGATATGATTTTGGGGGTTCAGTGGTTGCTTCCTCTAGGAGACATCAAACTCAACTTCCAGAAGTTAACGCTGGGGTTCTGGTATTAAGGCAAGGAAGTGGTAATACAAGGTACTAGAGAGAAAACTAGAATTGTGGAGGCCAAGAAGTTGGACAAGCTAGCCCAAAATTGTTGTCAACTTTTCATGATCAGGGTATTGCCAATTGATCAGGAAAAACGAGAGGAACCACAGGCCGATGCTAGTGCTAATCCTATCTTGGAATTAACTAATGAGTTTCAGATACTCTTTCAGGATCCTAAGGGCTTGCCACCTTATAGAGGAGTGTTTGACCACAAGATTCCCTTTCAACAAGGTAGCAATCCAGTCAATGCTAGGTGTTACAGGTACTCATCAGGACAGAAAGATGTCCTTGATCAGATGGTGCAAGAAATATATGATCAAGGCATTGTGCAGCCAAGTTCTAGTCCTTATGCTTCACCAGTGGTATTGGTAGGGAAGAAGGATGGGTCTTGGAGGTTGTGTGTAAATTATAGGGCACTCAACAAGATGACTATCAAAGATAAATTTCCCATCCCCATTATCGAAGAGTTGTTAGATGAACTTGGTGGTTCACGGATCTACTCTAAATTGGATCTTAGGTCTGGTTATCATCAGATTAGGATGGCAAGGGAAGATGTACAGAAGACTGCTTTCAGGACACATGCTGGACACTATGAGTATTTAGTGATGCCCTTTGGTCTCACTAATGCACCTTCTAGTTTTCAAGGGTTAATGAACCATGTGTTCAAAGATTACCTAAGGAAGTTTATTTTGGTATTTTTTGATGACATTTTGGTTTACAGCAGGAGCTTGGAAGAACATTTGCAGCATTTGAGAATCACTTTCAACTTGCTGGTACAACATAAGTTGTTTGTGAGGAAGGCTAAATGCTCCTTTGGGGCAACAAAAGTGGAGTACTTAGGTCATTTCATCTCTGCTGAGGGTGTAGCTATTGATCCAAAAAAGATAGAAGCTGTTAAAAATTGGCCAATGCCTAAAACACTAAAGGACTTGAGGGGTTTTCTTGGATTAACTGGTTACTATAGGAGGTTCATCAAAGGTTATAGGGTCATTAGCAAGCCGTTGATTGATTTTTTGAAGAAGGAGGGGTATCATTGGAGTGACAAGGCTACTGCAGCTGTTGAGAAGTTGAAATTAGCACTGGTAAGTGCTAGCTTTGCCTAATAGTACATGATGTTTGTAGTCGAAACAGATGCATGTGACTACGGTATAGGGGCAGTATTGATGCAGGATGGACATCCATTGGTTTATTTGAGCAAGAGGCTCTCTGCAAGGCATCAAGGGTTATCTGTGTATGACAAAGAGCTATTAGCTTTAGTTATGGCCGTGACTAAGTGGTCACAATATCTGCTGGGAAGACATTTTCTAATCAGAACAGATCAAAAAGCACTGAAGTTTTTACTGGAGCAAAAACTTCATACTGGGACTCAGATGAAATGGATAGCAAAATTGATGCAGTTTGATTTTGAAATAGAGTATAAGAAGGGAAGGGAAAATAAGGCTGCCGATTCTCTAGCTAGACAAGTGAATACTGAATTGCTAATGATTTCAGTAGCACCTGCAGATCACACTTTGCTTCATAGGATCATGGAACTTTGGAACAAAGACTAAGAGCTTAGATCTCTTATTCAAAAGCTGGAGGAGCAAGGTGAAAAGGTAAAGGGATACACTTACACCAACCAACAACTAAGGAAGTATGGTAAGCTGGTTATTGGAGCAGATACATAGCTAAGGAAGGACATCATGCAACTGTGGCATGATAACACTAATGGGGGGCACTCAGGAATGGAGAATACCTATAGAAGGCTGGCTACTCTTTTCTATTGGAAGAATCTCAGAGAAGATGTAAATGAATATGTTAGGAAGTGCTCAGTTTGTCAAAGAAGTAAGTATAATGCCTCAGCAACTCCGGGCCTCTTACAGCCTTTGGCTATTCCCAAGACCTCATGGTCTTGCATATGCGTGGACTTTATTGATGGCCTTCCAAAGTCTAAGGGGAAAACCACCATCCTTGTGGTGGTAGACAGACTGACCAAGTATGGTCATTTTATGGCACTCAGCCATCCTTACACGGCTGTTTCTGTGGCTCAAACATTCATGGACCAGGTGTTCAAACTCCATGGCATGCCAGAATATATTGTGAGTGATAGGGATCCCATATTTTTGAGTAGGTTTTGGCAAGAACTGTTTTCATTACAAGGAGTAACATTGAGCACATCTTCAGCTTACCATCCACAAACAGATGGTCAAACTGAAGTCCTTAACAGGACATTGGAGACTTATTTAAGGTGCTATTGCTCAGATAGTCAGCATGATTGGGATTTATTCTTGCCACTAGCAGAATGGTGGTATAATTCCACCTACCAGTCAGCTATACAAACCACCCCTTATGAAGCACTATATGGTCAAGCTCCACCTATCCATTTGCCATATCTACCAGGGGAAGCTATTGAAGAAGAAGTGGATAAGAGTCTGATCACCAGAGAATTTAAGGCTCAACTTCTCAATTTCCATCTACACGTAGCACAACAAAGGATGCAGTCTTTGGCTAACAAACATAGAAGTGATAGGCAATTGAAGGTAGGGGATTGGGTGTATTTGAAGATTCAACCCTATAGACAAGTGACAGTGTCTCAACAAGCATTCAATAAACTGTCAGCAAAGTTTTATGGACCCTATCAGATCTTAGAAAAGATTGGAACAGTAGCATACAAGCTATCTCTACCAGCTCATGTCGCCATCCATCCTACTATACATGTGTCTCAGTTGAAGTTATGCCATCAACTACCAGACACTACCCATCATCCACCAATCATTGACATAGCAAGTCCCTTTTGTGTGGAGCCCCAGAGCATTGAAGGAAGAAGCATGATTAAGAAAGGAAATAAGGCAGTGGTTCTGATTTAGTGGAAGGAGATGTCCAAAGAACAAGCTACATGGGAGGATTTTATGGCTATGAAGATCAGGTTCCCAGAGTTCTTCCTTGAGGACAAGGAAGTTCGTAAGGATGAAGGAATGATGCAGAATGAAAGTGGCTGAAGTTGTTAAGTTAGCACTTTAATCCCTGAAGTTATAGTAATATTATATTTTATTTAATTGCACTTTAGTCATCTTTGTATGAGCTGGCATGGCTCTGTCAGAAGCAGTAGTAGGTGAGGACACTGTTGCAAGCATACTCTATGAATCAGCTAGGGTTGTGGTCCTATATATATTGTACTGATGAAAATGAAATAGGATTATCTTGTTTGCCATATATCTCTTAGTTGTAAGTTGGCTTAGCAACTAGTTGTCTTCCTCATTTTCTATTCCCTGAATTTCCCCTTTTCTACTGTTCCATTGATTATTATTCATCAATATTACTATTCCATTGAATCTGCATTACCAACCAAACATGAGAAGATTAGAAAGAATATTTCCTCCGTACCAAACACACCATAAAGTCGTACAAGACTGTCCCACAATCACTGAGTTTCAGTTTTTTTAAACTCAATAATCGGTATTAGAATTAGTCATTCTATCAAGTACATTAATAGTTACTCGTCATTTACATTCAGTCACTGTAAAGTTAAACTCACTTTCCAATAACAAATTTTCAGATGCTTAGGACTTACTTTGTGATCAAGATTTTTTGATATATTCTCAATGTCACACACAGCATGTGCTGAAAGAGGTTTACTAGCAATGCGAAGGATTACTATGGAAAACTTCAACCATGGAAAGAAATGAATGAATGACATCTCTTTATAGGCACTGTATCTCAACCTCAAAACCAAGACGAACTGTAAAAAACTATTCCAGCACCTTGCATAAGACAACTTAGCTTAATAGCTCGAAAAGTTGTATTCAGAAAACCAACCCGAACTTTTTAAGGTGGGAGTCATATTGCTAACATTTTCAAAAGATGGGGACATATTAAGTCTATTCTTACAATACAGAATTAAAAGTAACTTGTTTCAGGAGTTCTCAGAAGAAGTAAAACAGAGTTCCGAAGGAGCTCAATTTAGCTCAGCATGAGAAATAAAGAAAAAAACAAAGTGCAATACTAAGGGCATTGAATTTGCAATATAATAAACTAC